>OY757020.1:119291867-120491867 GCA_963580285.1 Lucinisca nassula
TTTTTTCTTATTGATACTTTGACGTGCAATATCACTCCATGATAATCAGCTGACTATGACACGCACGCACGCACGCACGCACGCACGCACGCACGCACGCACGCACGCACGCACGCACGCACGCACGCACGCACGCACGCACGCACGCACGCACGCACGCGCGCGCGCGCGCGCGGGCGCGCGGGCGCGCGGGCGCGCGGGGCGCACGCAGAGAGAGAGAAGAGAGAGGGAGAGAGAGAGAGAGAGAGAGGGACTGAGAGCATTGGAATTTCATATATGGATTCCCTCATGGGAAAATTGCTGAAATATGGTTCCCTTTCCCTTTCTCTCTCTCTTCTCCTCTTTCCTCTCTCTCTCTCTCGCACGCAGAGAGAGGAGGAGAGAGAGATGAGAGAGAGGAAGAGAGAGAGAGGAGAGGGAGAGGAGAGAGAGAGAGAGGAGAGAGGAGAGAGAGAGAGAGCGGAGACTGAGAGCATTGGAATTTCATACATAGATTCCTCATGGGAAAATTGCTGAAATATGGTTCCCTTTCCCTTTCTCTCTCCTCTCTCTCTCTCTTCTCTCTGACTCTCTCTCTCTCCTCTCTCTCTCTCTATCTCTCTCTCTCTCTCTCTCTCTCTCTCTCTCTCTCCTCTCCTCTCTCATCTCTCTCTCTCCAGGATTTACCCCTTTCTTGAGATATGGCCATTATGATGATTTTTTTTTATGAAATCTCGTCAACAATATATCTCAAAAGGTATCAAAGCTTAGCCTTGAAACTGGATGAATGGATTGGAAGTGATGAGTGATGAGACCGATAAACTGATTAACTTGTTAATTTCTGAAACAAAAAAAAAAGAAAAAACATTATGAGTTATGGCCATTTGTAATCTTGGAGACGTTGCTTCCAATTTTATTGGACTTTACCCGACATTGAGATGAAATGACATCTCAAGCCCTGTCGCCCAATGAAACCAATAGGGTTTATTAGCATTGGCGGTCACCTTGCACCGCGGTTCCTGGAGAGGCTAGATCCTCTAAGCGGTTTACCAGTACTAGTGTGCGGGCCGGATTCAGCTCTGCGTGGAAGCATCATGTAGCCCATATATTTCTTCAAGCCCCTATGGGCGGGGGCCGTTGAATGCTTCATATGTATATACTATGTTATGTATAGCTTGTAATATTTTTGTTGACATCTGTCTGTTTGTATATGCTCTTACGCCACCTCTGCGTGGCCTGAGTTTTGAGATAATAAAGTTCAGTTCAGCAAAAGTATTCCAAAAGGTATTGAAGGTAGTGGCTTGAAACTTCTGTGGATAGATTGCAGCGAACAAAATTTATTTATTTATTTATTTATTTATTTATTTTTATTTATTTATTTTTTTTTGTTTGTTTTAGCGGTTCAAATATATTTTGGCTTTTTCCATCATTTCAGACTGTTGCCGAGAAAGTTGATAGGCTGGTAGACTTAGTGACCTAAAGAAACGTTTTTTGTTTCTTCTTGAGTAACGGCCTTCAGAAAATTTTAGCACTTCAGCTTTGTAAAATATTACCTTTTCAACTATGTAAAACTATTCTGGGCAAGCAATGTTGGGGCATAGTGTTTTATAAACACCAACCCTAGTTTCCCTTATTTCGAGGTGTGAGAAAATCGAGTATCCAGGTAAAAACCACCTGACGTTCCATTGCAGAACTTGGCGTCTCACATGTGACCCGAGCCAAGCTTGGAACCGATTGTCAGCGCTCTTATCCATTAGCCACGGATGCCCATTAACCTGTGACTTCGAGTAAAAGTAAGATTATTTATGTACACCCCTGTAATGTCAGTTTATCTCATGAAGTTGGGTGAACAATGATGTACAAAGGACAATACAGATGAGCTCAGTCGATATAAACAATAAAGAACCTTTATATAGTCATTTTGCACATTTTTCATCGTGAAGTCCATGTAATGAAATAGTCCACTAAACCCAACTTTATATCAGAAAAAAACTGGGGTTTACATGGGTATATTGTATTTTCTTATTTCTGTTCCAAGATATAGGTTGCGGGTACTCGGTGGAGCCGCCCCATTGAGGATGTTCTAACGAGCACCCATAACCTATGTTTTGTTTGTGTGAGGTTTAACGTTCCGGTCAACACTATGAAGGTCATTTTGGAGGCGTTGCTTACAATTTGTTGGGACCTTTACTCGACACTGAGATGTACTGACTTCTCAAGCCCTGTCGCCCAATGAAACCAATAGGGTTTATCAGCACGGACGGTCCGTCTCGCACCAATTTGCCTGTGCAGGCTTAGACCCTAAGCGGTTAACCAGTTCTCATGTGCGGTCGGTTTCAGCTCTGCGTAGAAGCATCATGCAACCCAGTCTATTTCTTCAAGCCCCGATGGGGTGGGGGGGGGGGGCGATAACCTTCGTTGTTAGTATAAATAAGAAAAATATTAAAAATGCTAAAAACCAGGAAAGTAACCATTTTGGAGATATGAAACAAATGTATAATGTACAAGAGTATGTAATCGTAATGTACAAGTGTGACTCATGTAGGGTATGTCAGATGGATCGGGGCACAATGCGCGAAACTGCTCTGAGCTCCCATTTATCATTTATGCAATCACCCTTTAAACGTGTGGATAAGAGCACTGACTCTTACCCATTAGGTCTCTCACCACTATGATCAGATTCTTGCTCATGCCATGCATTTATTGTCCAGACATGTATGTCAAAAAGTATTTATTCGTTTTGTTAGGAGCAGGCTCTTTCGATTTCAACACAAATTATCTTGTACACAGTTACAACTACCTGTATGGGGCGCCGTTTTACTATTTAATCCGTATTTATAGATATCCATAATTATTTATGGATATCCTTAATTCGAATTATGGATATCCATAATTCGAATTATGGATATCCATTATTATTTATGGATATCCATAATTATTATTCGAATTATGGATATCCATAATTCGAATTATGGATATCCATTATTATTTATGGATACCCATAATTATTTATGGATATCCATAAATCGAATTATGGATATCCATAAAATCGAATTATGGATATCCTTAAATCGAACAGAATTAATGATATCCATAAATCGAATAATGGATATCCATTATTCGATTTATTGATATCCATAAATTGAATTATGGATATCCATAATTCGGCTGATTTATGGATATCAATAAATCAAATTATGGATATCATTAATCTAGATCGAAATAAGGATATCCATAAATCAAAATATGGATATCCTTAATTCGAATTATGGATATCCATTATTCGGCTGATTTATGGATATCCATAAATCGAATTATGGATATCCATATTTCAACTCTGCAAATAAACCTAATGAATAATGACTGCTCCCTTTGCATAACAAAACACACAAAAAACTCGACTGTTCGCGTCAGGTTTCCGATTTAGGTGTGTAATAAAAGCCGGTAATGTAGGGTAGGCTTAGTGGTGGCCTATGGTGTAGGAGAGATATGTTTTGTTTGATTTGAGAATTAACGTCCCCTTCAATACTTTTTAGGTCATTTTGGAAACGTTGCTTCCAATTATGTTGGGCATTAAGCCTCGTTGAGATTAAATGACATCTACATCCCGCTGGCCTCGGTAGCTCAGTCGGATGCGCGTCTGACTGGTAATCAGGAGGACGCGGGTAATACCTGCCAGGGTCGGCAACATTCTTTTGTGGAGATTGGTCATGAAATATTTTCTACTGTCACTCCCTCCCTTTCGCTGATTTAAGAAGGGCAGTGTCTGGGAAAAGTATGTGCACTGTACTGGTTAACTGCTTACGTATAAACCTGCCCAGTGATGATAGGTAAACTGACCGGCCCAAAATGACCTAAATTAGTGTTGACTGGGCCCGTTAAACTAAAATCCAAACAAACAAACAAACATCTCAATCCCTGTCACCCATTGACTCACACGACTTTGTTTGGACAGACTTAGACATTCTAAGCGGTTTACAAGTACTCTCAGATAATGCAGCCAAATCTATTTCTCCAAGCCCCAATGGGCGGGGGGCAGGAGGTATATCTGAATTTGCCTGGTACTCCATACATCTCAAGTAGAGTATTATATGGTTATATGTTAATGCTATATACAGCGAATTTCTGCTATTAAGACCACCTAAGACTAATTCTGTTTTAATTTAGAAGGGTGCAGTTATTCTTTCTTCGTGAATTCTGCACACAATGTCTTCTGGTCAGGGACCACCTTTGGAACTGTTCAAAGGTGGTCTTAATATAGAAATTTTTACTGTATAACGACCATGTGCATTTTTCTCCACAAAGCATGCACGGATTGCCTGTTTGGATCATTATAAGCTAGTGTCCTTAGGTGCGCAGTCCTCACAGAGGTGATTCCAGAGGGACAGGATGCGCTGGCCGGAATTTCCAGATCTTACGGCTGGTTCCGATATTTTACTGCACACGTGGCGGGGGTTCGACTTTTGGCGTCCAATGCTTTGGAAGCCTTACGGGCTGAACAGTTTGCACGGCAGACAGGTCCTTTGACTGGCCATCATGAAGACCTTGAAGATTTTTTACATTAAACAATCACGTGTCTTAGGGAGAAATCATTAATCCAAAAGCTTTGACGGTAATTTATGGATATCAATAAATCGAATTATGGATATCCATAAATCGATTTGAATTATGGATATCCATAAATCGAATTATGGATATCCATAATTCGATTTATATATATCCATATATCGGAGGAATAATGGATATCCATAAATCGAATTATGGATATCCATAATTCGAATTATGGATATCCATAAATCGAATTATGGATATCCATAAATCGATCTTAATAATGGATATCCATAAATCGATCTTAATTATGGATATCCATAAATCGAATTATGGATATCCATAATTCGATTTATGGATATCCATAATTCGATTTATGGATATCCATTTTTTTGGCTGATTTCTGGATATCCATAAATCGAATTATGGATATCCATAATTCGATTTATGGATATCTAAAAATACGGATTAAATAGTAAAACGGCACCCCATACTACCTGTACATACTGCAGGCCCATAGTGCAACCGGGACTGCAATATTGTGTAAGAAACCCCTCACAGCTGACCAGTATAACAACATAAAATTCGTCAACAGGCAATTCAAGTCAGATTAATGCATATTTCTCTGGAATAATTGATTAAGCATTTAGATAGCTGGGGTCGGTCATATACTATTATAAAATAAATGAATAAATAAATAGAAAATTGAGATGGCGAAGCAACGTTTTCAAGATAAGTATTTAGGCCAGTATTATTGGACTCTATGTAACCATGTAAGCTGCAGCAAAGTGTAGACCCAGATCAGACTGCACTTGTGTTTGATACAATAGGTTTTCAAATTTAAGCGCAAGTATAGTAGACTTAGTCTAGTTATTACTATAAAGTAAGTCCTGTTGTTTACCTTGGTGGGTTTCTTCTATAACGAAAGCACTGGCTGACTGTTCAAACTGCACTGTCATTCATAATATATGCCATCAAGTTTATTTATTCCATCTTTCGGCTCACTCGACATTTTAATAATGAGTACATGAACATCATTGTTTGATCCATAGATCAGTTTTTGTCTTTCAAAAAAGACACATCAGTTAATAACTTTTTATTGTAATAGAGATTTTACTAAACATTTTGTCCTGATATTCCTATGCACTAGAACTTGAAATCTTAGTTAGCCATGAAAACAGAACAGTGTTACTGGCATGCTACATGGAGATTTAATTGTTGTTAAATAAACAAATCACACCAGTCCGGCTCATAAGGTTCTGAGAATGTGTAAAACTTTCCCAGTGATCTTTCCAGGGCTCTCTTAGTATCAATCATTACAATCAGATCACAATACTCCATCTTGCAGTAAAATAAACAATCTTTCATTCAGACTGAAAAGAGCTGTTAACAGGTGCTTTGTCCTGAATTTACAGAGTACATTATTCATTTCATTTTCAACTCTCATACATGTAGTAGTTCAAACTTGCTTGTTGGTGCTTTGAAGTTGTTGATTTCCTTTTATTTTATTTTATTATTATTATTATTATTATTATTATTATTATTATTATTTTATTTATTTATTTTATTTTTATTTTATTTTTTTTTTTTTTTTTGTGAGGGGGTGGGGTGGGGAGTAGGTGTTATAGGTAGGAGTTGATTTTGGAAATGACCTAAAAATGCACCAAATAAAAGACTGTGCAAAGGCTTGTAAGCATCAGCAGCCAAGGACCCTTTTGCATGGCACCTCTCAAAAAGCCTACTTTATAATGCAAGGTATCAACATTAATTAACGAGTGTTTAATACAATATTTTATTTATTGATTTTATTTGTTCCAGCCCTGAAAATGACTGGGCAAGTGTTTTTTGCGGGGTTTGCAAGATTACATGCAATTGACTATTACAAATTTTATTGTGCTCAGCCTCAAACTTTTTAAAAAAGACTTCCCAGATATATGAATTTTATCAAATATATTTCAGTAATCTATAGTTGCATTTAACACTAACCCACAAAACTGAACCTTTAAAGAGTAACAAGGTGCATTAACCTGTTTATGCCTAGCGTTCCAAAAGGGACATTGGTAAATAATGCAGGACAAGACTATATGCAGCAGAATTAGCAGATTTTGTTTCAAGCAAACAGTGACTACAAGTAGCATTCTGCTGCAAATAATTTGTTCATAGTACGAGGAAGAAGCTTCCATTAGGCAGTAGCGGATCAAATGTTTCTTATTTCTTGTTAGGCATATGTGTTGCGGGTGTTGTTTTTGTTTGTTTGACTCGAGGTTATACGTTCCCGTCAACATTGTATAGGTCATTTTGGAGACATTGCTTCCAATTTTGTGGGAGTTTTAACCGACATTGAGATGAAATGACATCTCAAGTCCTGTTCCCGAATGAAACCAATATGGTTTATGAGCATGGGCGTTCCGACTTGCAATGATTTGCCTGGGCTTAGATCCTCTAAGCGGTTTACCAGTACTTGTGTGTGTCAATCCCGCTGGAAGCATCATGCAGCCTATATATTTCTTCAAGCCTGATAGGCGGGGCCGCTTTGCGGGTGTTGTTAAAATAATACCTCCAAAAGGTAATTCTAAAAAGCACCAGCAGAAATAAGACAAACAAAAAAAAAAAAAAAAAAACTTATTTTGTTCAATAACTTAACAAGTTTGGGAATGTAAAAGGTGACCGTGTGGCTCGGTAGTTCAGTCGGTAGACATGGGTTCGAGACTATTGGTAGCCAGTGCGTCCAGCGACGTGTCTGAGAGCATGAAAGAGTACGTAAAATAAGTCTCGTAGCCAGCTGGATAGGACTGAGAAATTCGTGACGAATCTTGTTAGGCAGGGGGGGGGGGGGGGGGGGGGGGAATGTAACAGGTGAAACGTGTGGTTCGATAGCTCAATCGGTAGAGTATTCGCACCGTATCCGAGAGGTCCTGGCTTCAAGTACCAGTCAAGCAAGTCTTTTTACCATGCACGCTGTGAGATTTGGCCTGAGTGAGGGCCAAGCTACCATGCAATAGCGGCTCACCCATCACGAAAACACGCCTATATAATTTTGACCCCCTCCAACCCTACTTTTATATGTAAAACTGGGGTTTACAGGCGTATACCTTATTTTTCTTATTTCTGCTCAAAAATATAGATTGTAGGTACTCGTTAGAACCGCCTCATCGAGGCGGTTCTAGCGGGTACCAACAATCTATATTTTGAGCAGAAATAAGAAAAATATCGCAATTTTTCATCTCAAAATGTTCGTATTTTCGGCGGTAAAATTGACAATGTATTTGTATACAGGCGTGTTTTCGTAATGCGTTGTTGTTTAACTCACTGAGCTGCTGCAATTTTGCTCTAATTCTTTATCTGGAGTAGTCTGGAGTTTACCCCCACGTAATTATTCATGAGAAACAGCTGTGTTTACCTGTTCAGTAGAATGCTGTCTATAGGTGACCAATGCCCCCGTGGGAGCCAATTTCTGAGTTTTTTTTGCAAAATTTCAAGGGGAGATAATTCAGCCACAAATGACAACCGGGTTATTGCCCTTGGTCAGAATGTAGCCCTTGTGATGGTGAATAAGTGTGTGAAGTTTCATGGGGCTAGGTCAAATACTTTTGAAGTACTTTTTGCTTACCGTTCCGGGGCGGTTCTCAAGTTCTGTCGTTGTTGTGATTTGTGTTTGGATAACCGTTTGGTCATTTTGTGGGAAAGTAACTGCCATTTCGGCTATCCGCTAGGGATGTTTTCATCAGGGTATAGTCACTTCATCTTCGTGTTTCTTTCCCGTTGGCGTCACTGATGGGAGGTGTGAGGTAAGTGTATCGATTCCGGAACATTGCCTGTACTTTGATTCTGGATAATCTTGTTCCGTTCCGTTCCGTTCCGTTAAATATAGTTATCAGTGTGGATAACTATACTTTGCGGAACGGAACGGAACAAAGTTCAGAAATGGCAAATCACAACCTATTCTTATATAAAAGCAACTAAAAAACAACTAGATGTTGAAGAGAACAAACTTGTAAGCAAATCCATTTGGACAGTAAGCCTAATGTGGAAGAACATGTTTTTTTATATGAAATCATGCAACCTCTAAATATCTTTAATCTGTTAGGATATTTTGAAATTCTATGCTTTTCTTGTTTTGATGCTATGAGTATCCTACCATGCAATAGCGGCTCACCCATCACGAAAACACGCCTATATAATTTTGACCCCCTCCAACCCTACTTTTATATGTAAAACTGGGGTTTACAGGCGTATACCTTATTTTTCTTATTTCTGCTCAAAAATATAGATTGTAGGTACTCGTTAGAACCGCCTCATCGAGGCGGTTCTAGCGGGTACCAACAATCTATATTTTGAGCAGAAATAAGAAAAATATCGCAATTTTTCATCTCAAAATGTTCGTATTTTCGGCGGTAAAATTGACAATGTATTTGTATACAGGCGTATTTTCGTAATGCGTTGTTGTTTAACTCACTGAGCTGCTGCAATTTTGCTCTAATTCTTTATCTGGAGTAGTCTGGAGTTTACCCCCACGTAATTATTCATGAGAAACAGCTGTGTTTACCTGTTCAGTAGAATGTTGTCTATAGGTGACCAATGCCCCCGTGGGAGCCAATTTCTGATTTTTTTTTTGCAAAATGTCAAGGGGAGATAATTCAGCCACAAATGACAACCGGGTTATTGCCCTTGGTCAGAATGTAGCCCTTGTGATGGTGAATAAGTGTGTGAAGTTTCATGGGGCTAGGCCAAATACTTTTGAAGTACTTTTTGCTTACCGTTCCGGGGCGGTTCTCAAGTTCTGTCGTTGTTGTGATTTGTGTTTGGATAACCGTTTGGTCATTTTGTGGGAAAGTAACTGCCATTTCGGCTATCCGCTAGGGATGTTTTCATCAGGGTATAGTCACTTCATCTTCGTGTTTCTTTCCCGTTGGCGTCACTGATGGGAGGTGTGAGGTAAGTGTATCGATTCCGGAACATTGCCTGTACTTTGATTTGCTAATCTTGTTCCGTTCCGTTCCGTTCCGTTAAATATAGTTATCAGTGTGGATAACTATACTTTGCGGAACGGAACGGAACAAAGTTCATAAATGGCAAATCACAACCTATTCTTATATAAAACAACTCAAAAACAACTAGATGTTGAAGAGAACAAACTTGTAAGCAAATCCATTTGGACAGTAAGCCTAATGTGGGAGAACATGTTTTTATATGAAATCATGCAAGCTCTAAATATCTTTAATCTGTTAGGATATTTTGAAATTCTATGCTTTTCTTGTTTTGATACTATGAGTATCCTACCATGCAATAGCGGCTCACCCATCACGAAAACACGCCTATATAATTTTGACCCCCTCCAACCCTACTTTTATATGTAAAACTGGGATTTACAGGCGTATACCTTATTTTTCTTATTTCTGCTCAAAAATATAGATTGTAGGTACTCGGTAGAACCGCCTCATCGAGGCGGTTCTAGCGGGTTCCAACAATCTATATTTTGAGCAGAAATAAGAAAAATATCGCTATTTTTCATCTCAAAATGTTCGTATTTTCGGCGGTAAAATTGACAATGTATTTGTATACAGGCGTGTTTTCGTAATGCGTTGTTGTTTAACTCACTGAGCTGCTGCAATTTTGCTCTAATTCTTTATCTGGAGTAGTCTGGGGTTTACCCCCACGTAATTATTCATGAGAAACAGCTGTGTTAACCTGTTCAGTAGAATGTTGTCTATAGGTGACCAATGCCCCCGTGGGAGCCAATTTCTGAGTTTTTGCAAAATTTCAAGGGGAGATTATTCAGCCACAAATGACAACCGGGTTATTGCCCATGGTCAGAATGTAGCCCTTGTGATGGTGAATAAGTGTGTGAAGTTTCATGGGGCTAGGTCAAATACTTTTGAAGTACTTTTTCCATACCGTGCCGGGGCGGTTCTCAAGTTCTGTCGTTGTTGTGGTTTGTGTTTGGATAACCGTTTGGTCATTTTGTGGGAAAGTAACTGCCATTTCGGCTATCCGCTAGGGATGTTTTCATCAGGGTATAGTCACTTCATCTTCGTGCTTCTTTCCCGTTGGCGTCACTGATGGGAGGTGTGAGGTAGATGTATCGATTCCGGAACATTGCCTGTACTTTGATTCTGGATAATCTTGTTCCGTTCCGTTCCGTTCCGTTAAATATAGTTATCAGTGTGGATAACTATACTTTGCGGAACGGAACGGAACAAAGTTCAGAAATGGCAAATCACAACCTATTCTTATACAAAAACAACTAAAAAACAACTAGATGTTGAAGAGAACAAACTAGTAAGCAAATCCATTTGGACAGTAAGCCTAATGTGGAAGAACATGTTTTTTATATGAAATCCTGCAAGCTCTAAATATCTTTAATCTGTTAGGATATTTTGAAATTCTATGCTTTTCTTGTTTTGATGCTATGAGTATCCTACCATGCAATAGCGGCTCACCCATCACGAAAACACGCCTATATAATTTTGACCCCCTCCAACCCTACTTTTATATGTAAAACTGGGGTTTACAGGCGTATACCTTATTTTTCTTATTTCTGCTCAAAAATATAGATTGTAGGTACTCGTTAGAACCGCCTCATCGAGGCGGTTCTAGCGGGTACCAACAATCTATATTTTGAGCAGAAATAAGAAAAATATCGCAATTTTTCATCTCAAAATGTTCGTATTTTCGGCGGTAAAATTGACAATGTATTTGTATACAGGCGTGTTTTCGTAATGCGTTGTTGTTTAACTCACTGAGCTGCTGCAATTTTGCTCTAATTCTTTATCTTGAGTAGTCTGGAGTTTACCCCCACTTAATTATTCATGAGAAACAGCTGTGTTTACCTGTTCAGTAGAATGTTGTCTATAGGTGACCAATGCCCCCGTGGAAGCCAATTTCTGAGTTTTTGCAAAATTTCAAGGGGAGATAATTCAGCCACAAATGACAACCGGGTTATTGCCCTTGGTCAGAATGTAGCCCTTGTGATGGTGAATAAGTGTGTGAAGTTTCATGGGGCTAGGTCAAATACTTTTGAAGTACTTTTTGCTTACCGTTCCGGGGCGGTTCTCAAGTTCTGTCGTTGTTGTGATTTGTGTTTGGATAACCCTTTGGTCATTTTGTGGGAAAGTAACTGCCATTTCGGCTATCCGCTAGGGATGTTTTCATCAGGGTATAGTCACTTCATCTTCGTGTTTCTTTCCCGTTGGCGTCACTGATGGGAGGTGTGAGGTAAGTGTATCGATTCCGGAACATTGCCTGTACTTTGATTCTGGATAATATTGTTCCGTTCCGTTCCGTTCCGTTCCGTTAAGTATAGTTATCAGTGTGGATAACTATACTTTGCGGAACGGAACGGAACAAAGTTCAGAAATGGCAAATCACAACCTATTCTTATATAAAAACAACTCAAAAACAACTAGATGTTGAAGAGAACAAACTTGTAAGCAAATCCATTTGGACAGTAAAGTAGAAGTAAATCAAAGATCAGGAATTGATACAATTAACTTACTCCATCCATAAAAGACACCAAAGGGAAAGAAATACAAACATTAAGCGACCAGACCATAATGGAAACCTAAACAAAGGAAGGCCATAAGGACAGTTACTTTCCCACAAAATGGCCACATGGCCATCCAAAACCAAAAGACACAAGTGATAAACACAGTAAGTAACAAACAACAACATAAATACATCGCCACAGAAGAGCCGCCTTGGAACGGTCAGTGGAAGATTTCCACTGGGGGGCTTAAATCGATTTTACGTGGCCACAATCCTCGCCCTTACTTTAGTAAGCCTAATGTGGAAGAACATGTTTTATATATGAAATCATGCAAGCTCTAAATATCTTTAATCTGTTAGGATATTTTGAAATTCTATGCTTTTCTTGTTTTGATGCTATGAGTATCCTACCATGCAATAGCGGCTCACCCATCACGAAAACACGCCTATATAATTTTGACCCCCTCCAACCCTACTTTTATATGTAAAACTGGGGTTTACAGGCGTATACCTCATTTTTCTTATTTCTTCTAAAAAATATATATTGTAGGTACTCGTTAGAACCGCCTCATCGAGGCGGTTCTAGCGGGTACCAACAATCTATATTTTGAGCAGAAATAAGAAAAATATCGCAATTTTTCATCTCAAAATGTTCGTATTTTCGGCGGTAAAATTGACAATGTATTTGTATTCAGGCGTGTTTTCGTAATGCGTTGTTGTTTAACTCACTGAGCTGCTGCAATTTTGCTCTAATTCTTTATCTGGAGTAGTCTGGAGTTTACCCCCACGTAATTATTCATGAGAAACAGCTGTGTTTACCTGTTCAGTAGAATGTTGTCTATAGGTGACCAATGCCCCCGTGGGAGCCAATTTCTGAGTTTTTGCAAAATTTCAAGGGGAGATAATTCAGCCACAAATGACAACCGGGTTATTGCCCTTGGTCAGAATGTAGCCCTTGTGATGGTGAATAAGTGTGTGAAGTTTCATGGGGCTAGGCCAAATACTTTTGAAGTACTTTTTGCTTACCGTTCCGGGGCGGTTCTCAAGTTCTGTCGTTGTTGTGATTTGTGCTTGGTCATTTTGTGGGAAAGTAACTGCCATTTCGGCTATCCGCTAGGGATGTTTTCATCAGGGTATAGTCACTTCATCTTCGTGTTTCTTTCCCGTTGGCGTCACTGATGGGAGGTGTGAGGTAAGTGTATCGATTCCGGAACATTGCCTGTACTTTGATTCTGGATAATCTTGTTCCGTTCCGTTCCGTTCCGTTAAATATAGTTATCAGTGTGGATAACTATACTTTGCGGAACGGAACGGAACAAAGTTCATAAATGGCAAATCACAACCTATTCTTATATAAAAACAACTCAAAAACAACTAGATGTTGAAGAGAACAAACTTGTAAGCAAATCCATTTGGACAGTAAGCCTAATGTGGAAGAACATGTTTTTTATATGAAATCATGCAAGCTCTAAATATCTTTAATCTGTTAGGATATTTTGAAATTCTATGCTTTTCTTGTTTTGATGCTATGAGTATCCTACCATGCAATAGCGGCTCACCCATCACGAAAACACGCCTATATAATTTTGACCCCCTCCAACCCTACTTTTATATGTAAAACTGGGGTTTACATATGCTCTGTCTCTGGTCGGGCCCCTCGGAGTCTGGCTGTTGGTTTTCTTTTGCTCCAGCGTTTCAGTGGTTTCTTGCTGTCGAGTCCTCGCCGTTGTCTCGCCTCTGTGGTTCTTTGGTTTTTGTGTTCGCGGGGGTGTTGCACTGATGAGTTGGGAGGCTTTCATGCGGACTGAGCAGGTTGTTTGTCTTGATCGCGACGGAGGTGGGGGCGGGGATTGTGGCCACGTGGGGTCGATTTAAGCCCCCCAGTGGAGGTCTTCCACTGGCCGTTCCGGGGCGGCTCTTCTGTGGCGGTTTGTTTGTGTTGTTGTTTGTTGCTTGCTGTGTTTGTCGCTTGTGTCTTTTGGTTTTGGATGGCCATAGGGCCATTTTGTGGGAAAGTGGCTGTCCGTGTGGCCTTCCTTTGTTTGGGTTTCCGTTGTGGTCTGGTCGCTTGGTGTTTGTGTTTCTTTCCCTTTGGTGTCTTTTATGGATGGAGTAAGTTAATTGTATCAATTCCTGATCTTTGTTTTATTTCTACTTTACAGGCGTATACCTTATTTTTCTTATTTCTGCTCAAAAATATAGATTGTAGGTACTCGTTAGAACCGCCTCATCGAGGCGGTTCTAGCGGGTACCAACAATCTATATTTTGAGCAGAAATAAGAAATATATCGCAATATTTCATCTCAAAATGTTCGTATTTTCGGCGGTAAAATTGACAATGTATTTGTATACAGGCGTGTTTTCGTAATGCGTTGTTGTTTAACTCACTGAGCTGCTGCAATTTTGCTCTAATTCTTTATCTGGAGTAGTCAGGAGTTTACCCCCACGTAATTATTCATGAGAAACAGCTGTGTTTACAACCGGGTTATTGCCCTTGGTCAGAATGTAGCCCTTGTGATGGTGAATAAGTGTGCGAAGTTTCATGGGGCTAGGTCAAATACTTTTGAAGTACTTTTTGCTTACCGTTCCGGGGCGGTTCTCAAGTTCTGTCGTTGTTGTGATTTGTGTTTGGATAACCCTTTGGTCATTTTGTGGGAAAGTAACTGCCATTTCGGCTATCCGCTAGGGATGTTTTCATTAGGGTATAGTCACTTCATCTTCGTGTTTCTTTCCCGTTGGCGTCACTGATGGGAGGTGTGAGGTAAGTGTATAGATTCCGGAACATTGCCTGTACTTTGATTCTGGAAAATCTTGTTCCGTTCCGTTCCGTTCCGTTCCGTTAAATATAGTTATCAGTGTGGATAACTATACTTTGCGGAACGGAACGGAACAAAGTTCAGAAATGGCAAATCACAAACTATTCTTATATAAAAACAACTCAAAAACAGTTAGATGTTGAAGAAAACAAACTTGTAATCGATAATAAGCCTAAATATTTTCAAAAAACATTTACTAAAATAAGTATATTAATTCTATCAGTATACCCTGTGGTGTGCCCCTGAAGTTGTTCCGTTCCGTTCCGTTCCGTTCCGCAAAGTATTGTTAGCCCTTTTCACCCTCACGTATTTTATATTTCAAAGCTGACACTTTGCAACAACTTTTTCGAGATGTACCTGTTGATAATATTATTTTATTCTTAAAAAAAAATGGACTTTTTCATAAGATTTAACTGTTTCAGATTTTTATACATTATCATTCTGACTTTTTACTTTTAATATCATCATAATTATTCTTGCCATTTAACCATTAACCGTTTGACGCTTATGACCCACAGAGAGGGTTGACGCGTCGTTAAACACGAAATCATCATCATCATCATCAATGGACTTGACCTTGAAAACCTTGTGAGCAGGATAGAAGACACAGTATTCATTGTAGAAGCATCAAACCTTCCACAAATGTTCACCATGTACAGAGGATGAACCCTATTGAATTTCAAGGTCAGGGGTCAAAGGTCAAGGTCACAATTGACTTGACCTTGGAAACCTTGTGAGCAGGATAGAAGACACAGTATTCATCGTAGAAGCATCAAACCTTCCACAAATGTTCACCTTGTACAGAGGATGAACCCTATTGAATTTCAAGGTCAGGGGTCAAAGGTCAAGGTCACAATGGACTTGACCTTGAAAAAAAAAAATAACCGCACCCACGCATCTAAACGTAAAAAAGACGAGGATTCATCCGAAACGGATGATCCCAGTCACCAATCTAGTCAACAGTCTAGTCAGCAGTCTGAAGCACCAAAACAACTTAATTTTCCACGCTTCTTGGTAATGTCTTCATGTGAAGATACACGCACTGTGTCAAGTTTATCCCCATTTGTGATTGAAAAGAGCATCATGTCCATTGCCGCACATCCCAAAAGCTTTAAAAAGCTTAAGTCAGGTGACCTTTTACTAGAAGTCGAGAGAGAACAGCAGGTGAAAAGCCTGCTTGGTACCACAAAGCTCTTCGATCTCAAGGTCAAAGTATCTCTGCATAATACACTTAACTCATGCAAAGGTGTTATCCGCAGCCTAGAGCTCCGTCCTTGCAGCGATGCAGAGATAGTTGAGAACTTGAGATCGGAAGGCGTCATTGGTGTAGGTAACATCCAAGTTCGTCGAGGTGGTGTATTGAAACCAACGGGTACTTACGTGTTGACTTTTAATACACCAGTTCTACCCAAGAAAATCAAAGTAGCATATCTTTCAGTTAACGTGGATGTTTATATACCGAAGTAGAAGTAAAACAAAGATCAGAAATTGATACAATTAACTTACCCTCTTAGATGTTACTCGTGTCAGGTTTTTGGCCACCACGAAAGCAGACCCCCAGGTATTAGACTTCCTGCCTTGCCGTGGCCCTGGGGGCTCAATTCTCACTGGGCACATTGCCGCTGTGGTCTCTGTGCCCACTGGGAAGAGCTAAAGGAAGTACCACCCGTTTGCCGTGGGTGGCGTCCTGTAAGCCGGAAGAAGGGATCCTGGAGGTTGAGGGTTACCTGAGGTGGCGGTGCTTCAGGTACCCAACACGCCTCTTTGGCCTGGCTTTTCGGTGTAGACGGGTGGCCGTGCGGTCCGGCACGGTCAATCGGCTGGTCGCGCCAAGCCCTAGAGATACCGCTTTGCTTTCTTTTCCATTCTTTTTGTATCTTTCCTGATACCAACCATATGCCCATTACCTTACCCTTTCTGTCTTTTTATCTCTAGAAGGCGGTGGCCAAACGGACCAATCGTGTAGGCTTTTTGTTTATGCGAGTATATCTCACGTGTATCTCTAACACCTGCGAGTCGGAAAACCACTCCATTATGGTGTTCCCTTGTAGGGCTCCAAGGAGGGCGGAGAGCACTTGGGACGAACCTTAAAGCTTTCTTCATGCCGAAGAACAAAAATCATAACCGCAACGCAATCAAACGTAAAAAAGACGAGGATTCGTCCGAATCGGATGAACCCAAGCAACAGTCTAGTCAGGAATCTAGTCAGCAGTCTGCAGCACCAAAGCTCTTAAATTTTTCTCGCTTTTTGGTAATGACGTCAGTTGAAGATCAACGCACGGTTTCAAATATATCTCCATTTGTTATCGAAAAAAGTTTAGTGTCCATAGCCGGACATCCAAAAAGTATAAAAAAACTTAAGTCAGGTGACCTTCTTATAGAAGTCGAGAGGGAACAGCAGGTTAAAAGCCTACTTCGTACCACAAAGTTGTTCGATCTCAACGTAAAGGTGTCTCTGCACCATACACTCAATTCATGTAAAGGTGTCATTCGCAGCCCGGAATTACGTCCTTGCAGCGACGCAGAGATCATCGAGAACTTGAGAGACGAAGGCGTAATTGGTGTTCGTAACATCCAAGTTCGCAGAGGTGGTATATTAAAGCCAACGAGCACTTACGTTCTAACCTTTAATACACCAGTTCTGCCCAAGAAAATCAAAGTAGCATATCTCTCTGTAAACGTAGAGGTTTATATTCCAAACCCTCTCAGATGCTACAATTGTCAGGTTTTTGGCCATCATGAAAGCAAATATCAGAAGACATCCCTCTGTCCCAACTGTGGTGAAGAGAAACATGTGGCTAATCACCAGGATTGTCGGAACGAGGCCAAATGCGTCAATTGTGGTGGAAAACATGCTGTTTTCTCTCGAGAATGTCCGGCATGGAAAAAAGAAAAAGAAATACTCACTGTTAAATTCCAAAATTCCATTACATTCCCAGAAGCGAGAAAAATTGTTGAAGAGCGAAATACAACATCAACCGTCAGTTACGCCAGCATCACAAAGGGTGCCGGTGTAAAAGTCGAACACAGTGGAACGCAGACTGTTGACTCGTACATTGCTGAACTTAAAAAATCTGGTGCATGGAGTAATTCTACTCCAGCACCACAAAGTTCAAACAATTTATCAAATGGCGCAATCCAGGTTGCTTCGGATCGGTCGACAGCGACCGTACCGAAGCCAGCGCCGCATGCAAAGTCTAAATTAGACACAGGTCAAGCCAGTGGTGGATCGGAAGATCCGAATAAACACATTACGAAAAACGATTTGAAAAAACAACAACAAAAACAACAAACATCTCAAAAACAAGCAGAAGACAACGTAAAATGGAACGAGACCATATTAAATATCAGAACAGATTTGGATGTTTGAGTGACAATGATATGGAGTTCACTGAAACTCCATCACCTCGAAGTGACAATAACAGATCGAGGTCAACAACACCAAAAGGTGGTGGTAGCAGATCTATATCACCAATTGCAGCTCCAATATAGTTTCTAGTCGTATAAATATCTCTCCAAAATGGATTTGAAACACAAAATAATACAGTGGAATTGTCGAGGTCTTAAATCAAATTATAATGAACTCTTATTACTTATTTCGTTATTAAACCCATCGGTTTTTTGTTTGCAAGAAACCTTTATAAAAACTGATGACAACATTGATGTCAGGGGTTTCAATACATATAACTATATCTTTTCTGATGGTAACAAACCATCTGGTGGCAGTTCGATTTTTGTTAAATCATGTTTACCACAAAGAGAGATCAAATTAAAAACAGACCTACAAGCTGTAGCAGTATCGGTTTCTCTAGATAAAGAAACTACAATTTGTTCTTTATATATACCACCTTCATTTTCTTTAGAGCCCGAACATCTTGAATCATTGCTGGATCAACTTCCATCGCCATATATTTTAGTTGGCGACTTCAATGGTCATAACATTCTATGGGGTTGTAAAGATAACAACAACAGAGGAGCACTTATTGAAGATTTTATTGCAAATAACGATCTTTGCTTAATGAATGATAAATCTTATACTTACCTTCACCCTGCGACAGGCCATTTGTCTTCTTTAGATCTCTCTTTGTGTCATCCATCTCTTTTTTTGGACTATGATTGGTTTGTTCATGATGATCAGTGCGGAAGTGATCACTTCCCTGTTATAATTGAGAGCGTAAACGAATCAGAGAAGGACTGTAACCAGAAATGGAAAATGAATAGAGCCGAATGGGAATTATTCCATAATTTATGTGAAGAAGAGTTATCTGTTGATCACTTTAATGAATCGTCCGATATTGTTTCTGATTTCACACATGCACTTATTAATATATCAGAACAATGCATTCCAAAGACCTCCACAAATACTAAGAAAAGCAAGCCTTGGTTTAATAATGACTGTAAAGAAGCTATTAAAAAGCGTAAACAGGCTCTAAATAAGTTCTGCAAAAGTCCCACTTCTGAAAAGCTAAACGACGTAAAAGTTTTTAGAGCTAAAGCTCGGCGAACAATCCGAGCTTCCAAACGAAAGTCATGGAGGGAATATGTGTCAAAATTGAACTATAAAACCCCCATTAAAAAGGTTTGGGATATGGTACGAAAAATTTCAGGAAAAACAAAGTCCTCTAGTTTTACACATTTAAATACTGAATTTGACACAATAGCTTCAACAAAAAAAGATATTTCAGATACTCTTGGTCACACATTCTTGAGAAATTCATCATCGCGTAATTATTCTGACACTTTCAGAAATTTCAAAAAGGACCAAGAGAAAAGAAATCTTAACTTCAAATCCCTTAATCACGAAGAATACAACACACCTTTTAACTTATCCGAACTCGTTGAAGCCATTGAAAAATCACATGATACGGCAACCGGCCCCGATGAAATTCATTATCAGATGCTTAAGCATCTGCCAAAAAGTTCTCTTACAACACTTTTAGATATCTTTAATAATATTTGGGAAACGGGGGTCTGTCCTGAGAGTTGGCGTGTAGCTACAGTTGTACCAATTCCGAAACCAGGGAAAGATCATGCAGAACCTACAAATTATCGTCCGATAGCTTTGACAAGTTGTTTGTGTAAAACATTGGAGAGAATGATAAACAAGAGATTAGTCTGGTACTTAGAGTCCAACAACCTCATTTCAGAATATCAATCGGGTTTTCGTTCGGAACGTAGTACCAATGACAATTTAATAAGACTAGAAACATTTATACGAGATGCTTTTATTAACAAAGAACACGTAGTGGCTGTCTTTTTCGACTTGGAGAAAGCATATGATACAACATGGCGTTATGGAATATTGAAAGATCTACATAACATTGGCTTAAGAGGAAAACTTCCCAGTTTTATTGAAAGCTTTTTAGGGGAGCGCATGTTTCAGGTGCGTGTGGGATCTACCCTGTCAGATTTCTATGATCAAGAACAGGGTGTCCCACAGGGTAGTATTCTTTCAACTACGCTATTTAACATCAAAATAAACAATTTTGTACAATGTTTGGACGACAAAACTGATTGTTCATTGTATGTTGATGATTTTTGTATATGTTACCGTTCAAAAAATATGAAAACAATTGAACGAAAGTTACAACAAAATTTAAAAAGAATAGAAGAATGGACTGATAAAAATGGTTTCAAGTTCTCCAAGTCGAAAACGCAGTGTGTTCATTTTTGTAAACTACGGAAGAAACACGAACATCCTTCCCTGTTTTTATACGGATCACAAATTCCTGTTGTTGAAGAAGCCAAATTTCTTGGGATCATATTTGATCAAAAGTTATCTTTTATTCCACATATTAAATATCTTAAAGCGAAATGCTTAAAAGCTTTGAATCTTTTGAAAGTTTTAGCTCATACAAGTTGGGGAGCAGATCGGTATACTTTATTACATCTTTACCGGTCTTTAATAAGATCTAAATTAGATTATGGGTCTGTTGTTTATGGTTCTGCCAGAAAGTCCTATTTAAAATCCTTGGATACTATCCATCACCAAGGCCTTCGTCTGGCCATGGGAGCCTTCCGTACTTCTCCCGTATTAAGCCTTTATGTAGAAGCAGGTGAACCATCTTTAACCTCGCGCAGAGAGAAACTTTCTCTTCAGTATGCTATCAGACTGGCTGCAAATCCATCTAACCCGGCATCCAAAATTTCATTTCCATCTCAATTTGTAGATAAGTATGAAACAAAACCCACAGCAATCAAACCTTTTGGATTACGTATTTTACCACTGCTGGAAAATTCAGGTATCGACCTTAAAAATATTCAAAAACATGAAACCGCCGAAGTTCCATCTTGGTGTATTAAACAACCTTCTATTCTGTTCGACTTACATGATGGAAAAAAATCCGAATCAAATCCAATACTTCTCAAACAAAACTTTCAGGTACTGCAGTCACGTTACAATGATTACCAGCAAGTCTATACTGATGGTTCCAAAGAAGGAGATAAAGTTGGCTGTGCGTATGTTTCTAAAGATACGCACAAAACCATGCGCCTTCCAGATGGTTCATCTATTTTTACAGCTGAAGCCAAAGCAATAGACCTAGCTTTAGATTTTATCAGTTCTTCAACAATTCAAAAAGCAATTATATTTTCGGATTCACTTTCTGTGCTTAAGGCTTTAGACCATTCATCATCTAAAAATCCTCAAATTCAAAAATTGATCGAAAAACATCATGAAATTTCTAAAACACACCAAATATTGTTTTGTTGGCTTCCGAGCCATATTGGCATTGTCGGCAATGAATATGCTGACAAGAAAGCAAAGGAATCGCTCAATCTTGATCCATCTGTTTTTAAAATTCCTTTTAACAATTTTAAACCATTTATCAACAGATACATCTTGTCGGAATGGCAAGGCGAATGGGACCGTGCAATAAATAACAAACTCCATGCCATTAAACCTGTCGTTAGTACAAAATGCTCTCCTCAGTTTTCCAGAAAAGAGGACGTAGTATTAACACGACTGCGCATCGGCCATACTAGAGTTACTCATTCTTATATTTTTAATGGTGATGATCAGCCTTCTTGTGTAGGTTGTGATCAGCCATTCACTGTGAAACATATCTTAATTGACTGTGTTGACTTTTCACCCTCACGTATTTTATATTTCAAAGCTGACACTTTGCAACAACTGTTTCGAGATGTACCTGTTGATAATATTATTTTATTCTTAAAAGAAATTGGACTTTTTCGTAAGATTTAACTGTTTTAGATTTTTGTGCGTTATCATTCTGACTTTTTACTTTTAATATCATCAAAATTATTCATGCCGTTTGGCCATTAACCGTTTGACGCTTATGACCCACAAAGAGGGTTGACGCGTCGTTAAACACGAAATCATCATCATCATCATCAACCACGAAAGCAGATGTCAAAAGAAAAAAATCTGTCCAAATTGTGGTGAAGAAAAACATGTCGATAATCATCAAAACTGTAAAAATGAGGCCAAATGTGTAAATTGTGGTGGCAAGCATGCTGTTTTCTCTCGAGATTGTCCGGCATGGAAAAAAGAAAAAGAAATACTTACTGTCAAATACCAAAGGCGGATGACATTCCCAGAAGCGCGGAAAATTGTTGACGAGCGATACACAACACCAACCACCAGTTACGCCAGCATCACAAAGGGTGCTGGTAAACAAGTTTCAAGCTCCGCAACGCAGACTGTTGAATCATGCATAGCTGAATTAAAGAAATCCGGTGCATGGAGCAAATCCACTCCAGCACCACAAAGTTCAACCAGTTTATCAAATGGCGCAATCCAGGTTGCTGCGGATCGGTCGACAGCGACCGTACCGAAGCCAGCGCCGCATGTAAAAGAGAAACTCGACCCAGGTCGAACTAATAAAGGATCTGAAGATCCGAAAAAGCAATTGTCTCTAAAACAAACAGACAGACAACGTAATATGGAAAGAGACAATATAAAATTTCAGAACAGATTCGGATCTTTGAGTGACAGTGATATGGAGTTTGAAGCTCCATCATCACCAAGTAGCAATAACAGATCGAGGTCTGCAACACCACGAGCTGGTGGTAGCAGATCTATATCACCAATTGCAGCTCCAATATAGTTTCTAGTCTTAATCTCTTCATAAAATGGATTTTAAATACAAAATAATACAATGGAATTGTCGAGGTCCATTGTCGAGGTCTTAAATCAAATTATAACGAACTGTTATTACTTATTTCCCCCAGGTATTAGACTTCCTGCCTTGCCGTGGCCCTGGGGGCTCAATTCCCACTGGGCACATTGCCGCTGTGGTCTTTGTGTCCACTGGGAAGAGCTAAAGGAAGTACCACCCGTTTGCCGTGGGTGGCGTCCTGTAAGCCGGAAGAAGGGATCCTGGAGGTTGAGGGTTACCTGAGGTGGCGGTGCTTCAGGTTCCCAACACGCCTCTTTGGCCTGGCTTTTCGGTGTAGACGGGTGGCCGTGCGGTCCGGCACGGTCAATCGGCTGGTCACGCCGAGCCCTAGAGATACCACTTTGCTTTCTCTTCAACTCTTTTTGTATCTTTCCTGATACCAACCATATGCCCATTTACCTTACCCTTTTCTGTCTTTTTATCTCTAGAAGGCGGTGGCAAAACGGATCAATCGTGTAGGCATTTTGTTTATGCGAGTATATCTCACGTGTATCTCTAACTCCTGCGAGTTGGATAACCACTCCATTATGGTGTTCCCTTGTAGGGCTCCACGTAGGGCGGAGAGCACTTGGGACGAAAGTAGAATTTTTTCCTTATGCCTCATGGAACAAAAAATAACCGCAACGCATCTAAACACAACGCACCTAAACGTAAAAAACAAGACGATTCATCCGAATCGGATGAACACAGTCAACAAGCCAGTCAGCAATCAAGTCAACAAACCAGTCAGCAGTCCGCTGAACCAAATTTCGACAATGTTCCGCGTTTCTTGGTTGTCTCGTCCCTTGACGATACACGAAGTGTATACAGCCTTTCTCCTTTCGTAATTGAGAAATGTATTAATTCCATAGCCGGACACCCTAAGAGTATCAAAAAGCTCAAATCAGGTGACCTTCTCTTGGAAGTCGAGAGAAAACAACAAGTTGTAAGCCTGCTAAGCACCAATAAACTCTTTGATCTTCAGGTTAAAGTCTCTCTCCACAACACGTTAAATTCGTCTAAGGGAGTGATTCGCAGTCCAGAACTGCGCCCTTGTACAGATGAAGAGATCGTCGATAACTTGAAAGATCAGGGAGTTGTTGGTGTTCGTAACATCAAAGTCCGTAGAAATGGTGTACTAAAACCAACAGCAACTTATGTGTTGACTTTTAATACACCAGTTCTACCCAAGAAAATCAAAGTAGCATATCTTTCCATTAACGTAGAGGTATACATCCCAAACCCTCTTAGATGTTACTCTTGTCAGGCTTTTGGCCATCATGAAAGCAGATGTCAGAGAAAATAACTCTGTCCTAATTGTGGTGAAGAAAAGCATGTTGATAATCACCTCAACTGCAAAAATGAACCCAAATGCGTAAATTGTGATGGCAAACATGCTGTTTTCTCTCGAGACTGTCCGGCATGGAAAAAAGAAAAAGAAATACTAACCGTCAAATACCAAAGGGGGATAACATTCCCAGAAGCGCGAAACATTGTCGATGAGCGATATATAACACCAACCACCAGTTTCGCCAGCATCACAAAGGGTACTGGTGTAAAATGTACCAGCTCCGCGACACAGACTGCTGAATCATACATAGCTGAACTGAAAAAATCTGGTGCATGGAGTAAACCCACTCCAGCACCGCAAAGTTCAACCAATTTATCAAATGGCGCAATCCAGGTTGCTTCGGATCGGTCGACAGCGACCGTACCGAAGCCAGCGCCGCACGTAAAAGAGAAACTCGACTCAGGTCGAACTAATAAGGGATCGGAAGATCCGATCAAAAAACATCAATTGTCTCAAAAACAGACACACAGACAACGTAAAATGGAAAGAGACAATATTAGATTTCAGAACAGATTCGGATCTTTGAGTGACAGTGATATTGAGTTCGCTGAAACTCCATCATCACCAAATGGCAATAACAGATCGAGGTCAGCAACACCACGAGCTGGTGGTAGCAGATCTATATCACCAATTGCAGCTCCAATATAGTTTCTAGTCTTAATCTCTTCATAAAATGGATTTAAAACACAAAATAATACAATGGAATTGTCGAGGTCTTAAACCAAATTATAATGAACTCTTATTACTTATTTCGTTATTAAACCCATCGGTTTTTTGTTTACAAGAAACTTTTTTAAAAACTGATGACAACATTGATGTCAGGGGTTTCAATACATACAACTATATCTATTCTGATGGTAGCAAACCATCTGGTGGCAGTTCAATTCTTGTTAAATCATGTTTACCACAAAGAGAGATCAAATTAAAAACAGACCTACAAGCTGTAGCAGTATCGGTTTCTCTGGATAAAGAAACTACAATTTGCTCTTTATATATTCCACCCTCATTTTCGTTAAAGCCCGAACATCTTGACTCATTGCTGAGTCAACTTCCATCGCCATATCTTTTAGTTGGCGACTTCAATGGTCACAATATTCTATGGGGCTGTAAAGATATCAATAACAGAGGAGCACTTGTTGAAGATTTTATTGCAAAGAGCGATCTTTGCTTGATGAATGATAAATCTTATACTTACCTTCACCCAGCGACAGGTCATTTGTCTTCTTTGGATCTCTCTTTGTGTCACCCATCTCTCTTCTTGGACTATGACTGGTCTGTTCATGATGATCAGTGCGGAAGTGATCACTTCCCTGTTATAATTGAGAGTGTAAACGAACCAGATGAGGACTGTAACCAGAAATGGAAAATGAATAAAGCCGACTGGGAATTATTCCATAATTTATGTGAAGAAGAGTTATCAATTGATCATTTTAATGAATCATCCGACATTGTTTCTGATTTCACAGATACACTTATTAATATATCAGAACAATGCATTCCAAAGACCTCCACAAATACTAAGAAAAGCAAGCCTTGGTTTAATAATGACTGTAAAGAAGCTATTAAAAAGCGTAAACAGGCTCTAAATAAGTTCTGCAAAAGTCCCACTTCAGAAAAGCTCAACGACGTAAAAGTTTTTAGAGGTAAAGCTCGGCGAACAATCCGAGCTTCCAAACGAAAGTCCTGGAGAGAATATGTCTCCAAATTGAACTATAAAACCCCCATTAAAAAGGTTTGGGATATGGTACGAAAAATTTCAGGAAAAACAAAGTCTTCTAGTTTTACACATTTAAATACTGAATTTGACACAATAGCTTCAACAAAAAAAGATATTTCAGATACTCTTGGGCACACATTCTTGAGAAATTCATCATCGCGTAATTATTCTGACACTTTTAGAAATTTCAAAAAGGACCAAGAGAAAAGAAATCTAAACTTTAAATCACTTAATCACGAAGAATACAACAAACCTTTTAACTTATCCGAACTCGTTGAAGCCATTGAAAAATCACATGATACGGCAACCGGCCCCGATGAAATTCATTATCAGATGCTTAAGCATCTGCCAAAAAGTTCTCTTACAACACTTTTAGATATCTTTAATAATATTTGGGAAACGGGGGTCTGTCCTGAGAGCTGGCGTGTAGCTACAGTTGTACCAATTCCGAAACCAGGGAAAGATCATGCAGAACCTACAAATTATCGTCCGATAGCTTTGACAAGTTGTTTGTGTAAAACATTGGAGAGAATGATAAACAAGAGATTAGTCTGGTACTTCGAGTCCAACAACCTCATTTCAGAATATCAATCGGGTTTTCGTTCGGAACGCAGTACCAATGACAATTTAATAAGACTAAAAACATTTATACGAGATGCTTTTATTAACAAAGAACACGTAGTAGCTGTCTTTTTCGACTTGGAGAAAGCATATGATACAACATGGCGTTATGGTATATTGAAAGATCTCCATAACATTGGCTTAAGAGGAAAAACAACACTTTTAGATATCTTCAATAATATTTGGGAAACGGGGGTCTGTCCTGAGAGCTGGCGTGTAGCTACAGTTGTACCAATTCCGAAACCAGGGAAAGATCATGCAGAACCTACAAATTATCGTCCGATAGCTTTGACAAGTTGTTTGTGTAAAACATTGGAGAGAATGATAAACAAGAGATTAGTCTGGTACTTAGAGTCCAACAACCTCATTTCAGAATATCAATTGGGCTTTCGTTCGGAACGTAGTACCAATGACAATTTAATAAGACTAGAAACATTTATACGAGATGCTTTTATTAACAAAGAACACGTAGTAGCTGTCTTTTTCGACTTGGAGAAAGCATATGATACAACATGGCGATATGGAATATTGAAAGATCTACATAACATTGGCTTAAGAGGAAAACTTCCCAGTTTTATTGAAAGCTTTTTAGGGGAGCGCATGTTTCAGGTGCGTGTGGGGTCTACCCTGTCAGATTTCTATGATCAAGAACAGGGTGTCCCACAGGGTAGTATTCTTTCAACTACGCTATTTAACATCAAAATAAACAATATTGTACAATGTTTGGACGACAAAACTGATTGTTCATTTATGTTGATGATTTTTGTATATGTTACCGTTCAAAAAATATGAAAACAATTGAACGAAAGTTACAACAAAATTTAAAAAGAATAGAAGAATGGACTGATAAAAATGGTTTCAAGTTCTCCAAGTCGAAAACGCAGTGTGTTCATTTTTGTAAACTACGGAAGAAACACGAACATCCTTCCCTGTTTTTATACGGATCACAAATTCCTGTTGTTGAAGAAGCCAAATTTCTTGGGGCCATATTTGATCAAAAGTTATCTTTTATTCCCCATATTAAATATCTTAAAGCGAAATGCTTAAAAGCTTTGAATCTTTTGAAAGTTTTAGCTCATACAAGTTGGGGAGCAGATCGGTATACTTTATTACATCTTTACCGGTCTTTAATAAGATCTAAATTAGATTATGGGTCTGTTGTTTATGGTTCTGCCAGAAAGTCCTATTTAAAAGCCTTGGATACTATCCATCACCAAGGCCTTCGTCTGGCCATGGGAGCCTTCCGTACTTCTCCCGTATTAAGCCTTTATGTAGAAGCAGGTGAACCATCTTTAACCTCGCGCAGAGAGAAACTTTCTCTTCAGTATGCTATTAGACTTGCTGCAAATCCATCTAACCCGGCATCCAAAATTTCATTTCGACCTCAATTTGTAGATAGGTATGAAACTAAACCCACAGCAATTAAACCTTTTGGATTACGTATTTTACCACTGCTGGAAAATTCAGGTATCGACCTTAAAAATATTCAAAAACATGAAACCGCCGAAGTTCCATCTTGGTGTATTAAACAACCTTCTATTCTGTTCGACTTACATGATGGCAAAAAATCCGAATCAAATCCGATACTTCTCAAACAAAACTTTCAGGTACTGCAATCACGTTACGATGATTACCAGCAAGTCTATACTGATGGTTCCAAAGAAGGAGATAAAGTTGGTTGTGCGTATGTTTCTAAAGATTCGCACAAAACCATGCGCCTTCCAGATGGTTATCTATTTTTGCAGCTGAAGCCAAAGCAATAGACCTAGCTTTAGATTTTATCAGTTCTTCAACAATTCAAAAAGCAATTATATTTTCTGATTCACTTTCTGTGCTTAAGGCTTTAGACCATTCATCATCTAAAAATCCTCAAATTCAAAAATTGATCGAAAAACATCATGAAATTTCTAAAAGACACCAAACCTTGTTTTGTTGGCTTCCGAGCCATATTGGCATTGTCGGCAATGAATATGCTGACAAGAAAGCAAAGGAATCGCTCAATCTTGATCCATCTGTTTTTAAAATTCCTTTTAATAATTTTAAACCATTTATCAATAGATACATCTTGTCGGAATGGCAAGGCGAATGGGACCGTGCAATAAATAACAAACTCCGTGCCATTAAACCTGTCGTTAGTACAAAATGCTCTCCTCCACAGTTTTCCAGAAAAGAGGACGTAGTATTAACACGACTGCGCATCGGCCATACTAGAGTTACTCATTCTTATATTTTGAATGGTAATGATCAGCCTTCTTGTGTAGGTTGTGATCAGCCATTCACTGTGAAACATATCTTAATTGACTGTGTTGACTTTTCACCCTCACGTATTTTATATTTCACAGCTGACACTTTGCAACAACTGTTTCGAGATGTACCTGTTGATAACATTATTTTATTCTTAAAAGAAATTGGTCTTTTTCATAAGATTTAACTGTTTCAGATTTTTATACATTATCATTCTGACTTGTTACTTTTAATATCGTCATAATTATTCATGCCGTTTAACCATTAACCGACTGACGCTTATGACCCACCAAGAGGGTTGACGCGTCGTTAAACACGAAATCATCATCATCATCATCATCAAGGAGAGTTCTTTCCGATTCATAGGTAGCATTGATCTTTTTGATCCGCTTTCTTGTACGAGGACTGTTCAAATATGAATGCAGGTAGAACGTTTCCTCATGCACTAATGCGAAAATCACCTGGAAATAAATATCACAGCGTAGAAAAACATTTTACCTATACATTAATACCAAAGTAGAAGTAAAACAAAGATCAGGAATTGATACAATTAACTTACTCCATCCATAAAAGACACCAAAGGGAAAGAAATACAAACATTAAGCGACCAGACCATAATGGAAACATAAACAAAGGAAGGCCATATGGACAGTTACTTTCCCACAAAATGGCAAAATTTTTAACAAACCTGTTAAAATCCGTGCACTTTAGCCATGTATATCGTTCGATAAACACTGTCTTCTCTTGTATACTAATACAAAACATGGTTGGAAGAAGGTCAGAGTACGCCGTTGAAAGACGGTCCTATATTAAGAATCGTTGTATTCTTGGTATACGGTGCAAAGACGTTTTTGATGAAATATGTTCGGTTTATGGGCATAATGAAATGTCTTTTCCGACAGTTTTTCGTTGGTATAAGAAATTCAGCTGTGGTCTAGGCTCAACAGAAGATGCACAACATGATCGTCGGCCGAAAAGAGCTACATCGGCCAAGATGGTTGCTAGAGTGAAAGAAATAGTTGCTACCGATGCACGATACACCACTGGGCAAATAGCTAGTATGGTAGGCCACTCATTAGGAGCAGCTCATACAATTCTGAAACGGGATTTAAAAATTAGAAAGATCGGTGCTAGATGGATTCCCCATCTGTTGACAGATGAGCAGAAAAAGACACGCGTTCAGTGCGCCAAGAAGTTGCTTAAAAAGTTTCCAAATTACAATGCACGGTCTTTCGCTAATGTCGTCACAGGTGACGAGACATGGGTTCACTTTTTTGAGCCGAAAACGAAAGATTCAGAACAAAATATGGGCAACAAAGTATTGCAAAAGACCATGCATTGCAAAGCGGACCATGAGCGTCAAGAAGGTAATGAATGCCATATTCTTTTCAAATCAGGGCCCTGCTATTCAGGTTGCTGTGCCTAAAGGCAAATCTGTTAATGCGAAGTTTTGCAAGAATGAAGTTCTTCGAAAATAGAAGAAATATTTCAAAGAACGAAGACCCGCAACTGGTTTGGCCAATGTCAGATTGCTACATGACAATGCGTCATCGCACCAGGCGTTCATTGTGCAAGACTATCTGAAGCAGGAAAAGGTTGTTGAACTCCCTCAACCCCCATATTCCCCTGACCTTGCCCCGTATGACGGTTTTGTTCCCGCGGCTGAAAAATATCTTTCTGGTCGAAAATTTGTACAGCGCAAACACCTCGGTTCTGCAATAATCCAGTGCCTTCATAGTGTACCTCGAAAAGACTACCAAAATGCATTCAATGATTCGATCAGAAGACTGAAAGTTTGTATATCTGTTAAAGGGGAATACTTTGAGGGGACAAAATAAATGTTTTCATCGAAATCTATCACGGAATCATTTTTATGTGCTTAGTTGCATTCATATTTGAACAGTCCTCGTAAGTTGCATCATATTACATTTACCGGGTTGGAACCGCATTCCCCACTTCCTAGCCCAGCTACCCAATTTGTCGATATCATGCATGTACTGAAGTTTCACGGTATCTTCCGAAGTTTTTATTTCTCGGTAGCAAACAAAGTCATCAGCGAAGAGCTTTATTTCTGAATCAATGTCCTGTGAGATGTCATTTATGTAAAGGGAGAAAAGAAGTGGACCAAGAACTGTCCCCTGTGGGACCCCAGACAGGACAGGGGCCCAATCAGATTTACTTCTATTAACAACCACCCGTTGCTCTCTATGGCATAGGAAAGCGTCAATCCATTTTAAAGTTTTGCCACCAATGCCTTATCCATTAAGTTTGCTTTTCAGAAGCTCATGAGGAGGTGTATCAAAAGCTTTCTCAAAATCCAAGATGAATGTGTCAATTTGTCCACCATTATCCAAGATTTTAGCCCAATCATCTATCACTGTCACCAGTTGTGTTTAAGAGCTATGGTTCTTTCTGAAAGCATGTTGTCTATCAGATAGTAGTTTTATGTTGGTCAAGGTGGGCCAGTACATTTGAACAAACAATGTGCTCTAAAAAGTTTGCAAGGTACACATGTGATACAGGGCGATAATTTCCAGCACAAGTTCGATCACCTTTCTTCTACAATGGGTATATATTTGCTAAAGACCATTCCTTGGGACTTTCACGCGAATCAAGTGACTGTTGAAAAAGGTGTGCGAAAACCGGACCTAATTCCACTGCAAGTTCCTTTAGGACTCTGGGATGCAGCTCATCCGGTCCTAATGCCTTAGAAGGGTTCAGGCCTTTCAGAATTTTGATTACAACAACATTTAGCTACAACAATGTTCTCCATGAACGGGGCCGTCCTTTCAAGCAAGGGAACATGGTTGTGCCCTTTTTTGTTGAACACATCCGTGAACTGACCGTTTAATACCGGCCCCGATAGCTCAGTTGGTAGAGTGTCCGCTCCGGGGAACGGGAGGTCTCGGGTTCGATCCCGGGCCGCGACATACCAAAGTCGTTAAAAATGGTACTAGCTGCTCTTCGTTTAGCACTCAGATTTACGGGGTAGAGCTAGGACTGGTCGATCCAGTTCCAGGATAATGTGACTGGGTATGGTATCATGTAATGTGTCTGGGACATGATACTTCAGTGAGGCTGCACTATAAACGTGAGCATTGAGCTCCCTGTGGCAACCAGACACCGTCGTGATATGACTGAAAAATTGTTGAAAGCGACGTTAAACCCGAATTCACACACACACACTGACCGTTTAATTCCTCTGCTTGCTCTACCTCAGTTTCAGTGATGCCTGTCTATTTCGTTTTTTCAATGGGGGATGCCTTGGGTGTCCTTCTTTTGACCATTAATGTACCGATAAAAATCTCGAGGATTGGACTTGATGTCACCAACCAAGTTATTCACACACGAATCATGCTGAGTCTTAATATCAGCCTTTATTTCCCGTCTCAGATCCTGGAACTTAGGCCAAATTTTCTTACTGCCAGTCTTTTTAGCCTTTGCGTGAGTCTTAGTTTTTCTGCGAATTTTTCGCCTGATCTCAGATGTGATCGAAGGGACAGAAGATTTGAGGGGATGTGTTTATCTGCTGCCTCCAGTATAAAAGAGGTAATAAGGTTGAAATTTTCTTGTGCCGACCGAGAACTAGAATGACCGTTGAAATATTTTCTTTTGCAAAGTTTTGTGCATCCTTCCTCAAAGATTTAAAAATCACTTTTATGATACAAATACACCCTCCTCCTAGGTTTCTTTTGTGGGGACAGGAAGATCTTTAATGTTGCTGCGATCACATCATGGTCAATTAATTTGTCCGGGAGTGGACATCTTGAAACTGGCCAGGCTGAGTTGAAAGAATAAGATCAAAACTGTTTTCCTCCCGAGTTGCAAAATGCACTTATTGTTCCAAGCTACGATCATTCATGATGTCAATCAATATTTGTCCTTCTGACTGACTTCACATAGAACCATTTTTGTTTAGTCTGTCCGGCCAAGATATGTCTCTAAAGTTGAAATCACCCAAGAAGTGAACCGAAGGGAGTTTCTTACCCTTATGGATTCTTCAACACTTGTTAATCGAAACATTATACCTTAACTGCTTGAAACAGTATTATTGTATATGCAGTATAAATTACGATACGATATATGATAGTACAGATCATTTTAAATATTTTTGCCATGGCAACAAAAGATCTGGTTGTGCAATTCATTGTTATTTACAAATATGTATGTCAATCTTCCAACAATTATACATTATAACCTTTATTGCCGATAAATGAAAACTTGTGATATTTTTATCCCCCGACCGAAAAGGTTCGGGGGATATAGCGATCAGCCTGGCGTCCGTCCGTCTGTCCGTCCGGTTGTCCGTCCGTCCGTAGACGCAACCTTGTGATGGCCATAACTCCTATACCCTTTGAGATTCATTGATGGTTCTTGGCACAATTGTTCACAAGGCCGAGGCGGCGTGTCATGCGCAAGAACCAGAACTCTGGATGCCATACTTTTTAGTTATCTCCCCTTTTAATAAAATAGAATGACTACTTTGTGATGGCCATAACTCAATACCCTTTGAGATATATTGATGGTACCTGGCACAGTTTTCACAAGGCTGAGACGGCGTGTCATGCACAAGAACCACAACTCTGGTTGCCATGGTTTTGGAGTTATCTCCCATTCTAATAAAATAGAGTGACAACCTTGTGATGGCCATAACTCCTATACCCTTTGAGATTCATTGATGGTTCTTGGCACAGTTGTTCACAAGGCCGAGACGGTGTGTCATGCACAAGAACCACAACTCTGGGTGCCATGGTTTTTTAGTTATCTTCCCTTCCAATAATATAGAATCACTACCGCGGATGGCCACATCTCCAACACTCTTTGAGATATATTGACGATACTTGGTGCAGTTGTACATGAGGTTAAGCAGGTGTGTCATGTGCAAGAACCACAACTCTGGGTGCCTTGGTTTTTTAATTATCTCCCCTGACAATATAACCTTGTGTTGGCCATAATTCCAGTACCCTTTGAGATATATTGATGGTACTTGGCACAATTGTATACAACTTTGAGACAGTGCTTCATGCCTAAGAACCACAAGTCTGGGTGCTATGATATTTGAGTTATCTCCCCTTCCAATATAACAGTATGACAACCTTGTGATCATCGTACCTCCAATACCCTTTGAGACATATTAGTGGTACTTGATGCAGATGTACATGAGGTTAAGCAGGTGTGTCATGCTCAAGAATTACAACTCTTGGTGCTTTGGTTTTTTAGGTATCTCCCCTGGCAATATAACCTTGTGATGGCCATAACTCCAACACCCTTTGAGATATATTGAATGAACATGGCACAATTGTATACAAGGTACAGAAGGGATGTCATGTAGAAGAACCACAAATGTTGGTGCTGTGGTATTCGAGTTATCTACCCTTCCAATATAACAGTATGACGAGTTTGTGATCACCATATCTCCAATTCCTTTTGAGACTTATTGATGTTACTTTGTACAGAAATACATTAGCTTAAGCAGGCATGTCATGCGCAAGAACCACATTTCTGAGTGCCCTGTTTTTTTAGTTATCTCCCCTGACAGTATAATCTTGTGATGGTCATAACTGCAATACTTTTGTGATATATTGCTGGTTTAATTCTGGTGCACTTTCTATTGGTGAACAATCTTCTGAAGGCCAAATTGGCTTTTGGTCGGGGGATTTGCCATCACTTCCGATGGCTATTTTTTCTTATTTCTGCTCAAAATCAAGATTGTGGGTACTCGTTAGAATCGCCTCATCGAGGCGGTTCTAACGAGTAACCAAAATCTAGATTTTAGAGCAGAAATAATAAAGATAAGGTTTACCACTGTAAACCCAAGTTTTCCCCCAGGTATTAGACTTCCTGCCTTGCCGTGGCCCTGGGGGCTCAATTCCCACTGGGCACATTGCCGCTGTGGTCTTTGTGCCCACTGGGAAGAGCTAAAGGAAGTACCACCCGTTTGCCGTGGGTTGCGTCCTGTAAGCCGGAAGAAGGGATCCTGGAGGTTGAGGGTTACCTGAGGTGGCGGTGCTTCAGGTACCCAACACGCCTCTTTGGCCTGGCTTTTCGGTGTAGACGGGTGGCCGTGCGGTCCGGCACGGTCAATCGGCTGGTCACGCCGAGCCCTAGAGATACCGCTTTGCTTTCTCTTCAACTCTTTTTGTATCTTTCCTGATACCAACCATATGCCCATTTACCTTACCCTTTTCTGTCTTTTTATCTCTAGAAGGCGGTGGCTAAACGGATCAATCGTGTAGGCATTTTTTTTATACGAGTATATCTCACGTGTATCTCTAACACCTGCGAGTTGGATAACCACTCCATTATGGTGTTCCCTTGTAGGGCTCCACGGAGGGCGGAGAGCACTTGGGACGAAACTAGAATTTTTTCCTTATGCCTCATGGAAAAAAACATAACCGCAACGCAGCTAAACGTAAAAAAGACGAGGATTCATCCGGAACGGATGAACCCAGTCAACAGACAAGTCAGCAGTCAAGTCAGCAGTCTAGTCAGCAGTCTGAAACTCAAAATCTTAACAATTTTCCACGCTTCCTGGTGATAACATCACGTGATGATACACGTACGGTGTCAGATTTATCACCTTTTGTGATCGAAAAGAGTATAGTGTCCATTGCCGGACATCCAAAAAGTATCAAGAAACTGAAGTCAGGTGATCTCCTCTTGGAAATCGAGAGAGAACAGCAGGTCAAAAACCTGCTTGGTACCACAAAGCTCTTCGATCTCAACGTCAAAGTATCGTTGCACAAAACCCTAAATTCATGTAAAGGTGTCATCCGCAGCCCAGAGCTACGCCCGTGCAACGATACCGAGATTGTTGAGAATTTGAGAGATGAAGGCGTCATTGGTGTACGTAACATCCAAGTTCGTAGAGGTGATGTATTAAAGCCAACAAGTACCTACGTGTTGACATTTAATACACCAGTTCTGCCCAAGAAAATAAAAGTTGCATATCTATCTGTTAACGTAGAGGTGTATATACCAAACCCTCTCAGATGTTATCATTGTCAGGTTTTTGGTCACCACGAAAGCAGATGTCAGAAGAAACAACTCTGTCCAAACTGTGGTGAGGAAAAACATGTCGATAACCACCAAAACTGGAAAAATGAACCCAAATGCGTCAATTGTGGTGGCAAGCATGCTGTTTTCTCTCGAGATTGTCCGGCATGGAAAAAAGAAAAAGAAATACTCACTGTCAAATACCAAAGGGGGATAACATTCCCAGAAGCGCGGAAAATTGTTGATGAGCGATACAGAACACCAACCACTAGTTACGCCAGCATCACAAAGGGTGCTGGAGTAAAAGTTTCTAGCTCCGAAACACAGACTGCTGAATCATACATAGCTGAACTGAAAAAATCTGGTGCATGGAGTAAATCCACTCCGGTACCACAAAGTTCAACCAGTTTATCAAATGGCGCAATCCAGGTTGCTTCGGATCGGTCGACAGCGACCGTACCGAAGCCAGCGCCGCATGTAAAAGAGAAACTCGACTTAGGTCGAACTAAGGGATCAGAAGATCCGAAGAAACAGCACTTGTCTCAAAAAGAAACAGACAGACAACGTAAAATGGAAAGAGACAATATAAAATTTCAGAACAGATTCGGATCTTTGAGTGATAGTGATATGGAGTTTGAAGCTCCATCATCACCAAGTAGCAATAACAGATCGAGGTCTGCAACACCACGGGCTGGTGGTAGCAGATCTATATCACCAATTGCAGCTCCAATATAGTTTCTAGTCTTAATCTCTTCATAAAATGGATTTAAAACACAAAATAATACAATGGAATTGTCGAGGTCTTAAATCAAATTATAACGAACTGTTATTACTTATTTCGTTATTAAACCCATCGGTTTTTTGTTTGCAAGAAACTTTTTTAAAAACTGATGACAACATTGATGTCAGGGGTTTCAATACATACAACTATATCTATTCTGATAGTAACAAACCATCTGATGGCAGTTCAATTTTTGTTAAATCATGTTTACCACAAAGAGAGATCAAATTAAAAACAGACCTACAAGCTGTGGCGGTATCGGTTTCTCTGGATAAAGCAACTACAATATGCTCTTTATATATTCCACTCTCATTTTCTTTAAAGCCCGAACATCTTGACTCATTGCTGAGTCAGCTTCCATCCCCATATCCTTTAGTTGGCGACTTCAATGGTCACAATATTCTATGGGGCTGTAAAGATTTCAATAACAGAGGAGCACTTGTTGAAGATTTTATTGCAAAGAGCGATCTTTGCTTGATGAATGATAAATCTTATACTTACCTTCACCCAGCGACAGGTCATTTGTCTTCTTTAGATCTCTCTTTGTGTCACCCATCTCTTTTCTTGGACTATGACTGGTCTGTTCATGATGATCAGTGCGGAAGTGATCACTTCCCTGTTATAATTGAGAGCGTAAACGAACAAGATGAGGACTGTAGCCAGAAATGGAAAATGAATAAAGCCGACTGGGAATTATTCCGTAATTTATGTAAAGACGAGTTATCAGTTGATCACTTAAATGAATCATCTGACATTGTTTCTGATTTCACAGATAAACTAATTAATATATTAGAACAATGCATTCCAAAGACCTCCACAAATACCAAGAAAAGCAAGCCTTGGTTTAATAATGACTGTAAAGAAGCTATTCAAAGGCGCAAACAGGCTCTAAATAAGTTCTGCAAAAGTCCCACTTCAGAAAAGCTAAACGACGTTAAAGTTTTTAGAGCTAAAGCTCGGCGAACAATCCGAGCTTCCAAACGAAAGTCATAGAGAGAATATGTCTCCAAATTGAACTACAAAACCCCCATTAAAAAGGTTTGGGATATGGTACGAAAAATTTCAGGAAAAACAAAGTCCTCTAGTTTTACACATTTAAATACTGGTTTTGACAAAAAAGCTTCAACTAAAAAAGATATTTCAGATACTCTTGGTAGCACATTTTTGAGCAATTCATCACCGCGTAATTATTCTGACACTTTTAGAAATTTCCAAAAGGACCAAGAGAAAAGAAATCTAAACTTCAAATCCCACAATCACGAAGAATACAACAAACCTTTTAACTTATCCGAACTAGTGGAAGCCATTGAAAAATCACACGATTCAGCAACCGGCCCCGATGAAATTCATTATCAGATGCTTAAGCATCTGCCACAAAGTTCTCTTTCAACACTTTTAGATATCTTTAATAATATTTGGGAAACTGGGGTCTGTCCTGAGAGCTGGCGTTTTGCTACAGTTGTACCAATTCCAAAACCAGGGAAAGATCATGCAGAACCTACGAATTATCGACCGATAGCTTTGACAAGTTGTTTGTGTAAAACATTGGAGAGAATGATAAACAAGAGATTAGTCTGGTAGTTAGAGTCCAACAACCTCATTTCAGAATATCAGTCAGGTTTTCGTTCGGAACGTAGTACCAACGACAATTTAATAAGACTAGAAACATTTATACGAGATGCTTTTATTAACAAAGAACACGTAGTAGCTGTCTTTTTTGACTTTGAGAAAGCATATGATACCACGTGGCGCTATGGAATATTGAGAGATCTCCATAACCTCGGCTTACGGGGAAAACCTCCCAGTTTTATTCAAATTTTTTTAGGTGAGCGTGTATTTCAAGTCCGCGTGGGATCTACCCTATCAGATCTCTATGCACAAGAGCAGGGTGTCCCACAGGGTAGCATTCTCTCAACTACGCTATTTAACATCAAAATAAATAATATTGTACAATGTTTGGACGACAAAACAGACTGTTCATTGTATGTTGATGATTTTTGTATATGTTACCGTTCAAAAAACATGAAAACAATTGAACGAAAGTTACAACAAAATTTAAAACGAATAGAAGAATGGACTGATAAAAATGGTTTCAAGTTCTCCAGTCCAATTCCTGTTGCTGAAGAAGCCAAATTTCTTGGGGTCATATTTGACCAAAAGTTATCTTTTATACCCCATATTAAATATCTTAAAGCGAAATGCTTAAAAGCTATGAATCTTTTGAAAGTTTTAGCTCATTCAAGTTGGGGAGCAGATCGGTATACTTTATTACATCTTTACCGGTCTTTAATAAGATCTAAATTAGATTATGGGTCTGTTGTTTATGGTTCTGCCAGAAAGTCCTATTTAAAATCCTTGGATACTATCCATCACCAAGGCCTTCGTCCCTCCACAAATACTAAGAAAAGCAAGCCTTGGTTTAATAATGACTGTAAAGAAGCTATTAAAAAGCGTAAACAGGCTCTAAATAAGTTCTGCAAAAGTCCCACTTCAGAAAAGCTAAACGACGTAAAAGTTTTTAGAGCTAAAGCTCTTCGAACAATCCGAGCTTCAAAACGAAAGTCATGGAGAGAATATGTCTCCAAATTGAACTACAAAACCCCCATTAAAAAGGTTTGGGATATGGTACGAAAAATTTCAGGAAAAACAAAGTCCTCTAGTTTTACACATTTAAATACTGAATTTGACACAATAGCTTCAACAAAAAAAGATATTTCAGATACTCTTGGGCACACATTCTTGAGAAATTCATCATCGCGTAATTATTCTGACACTTTTAGAAATTTCAAAAAGGACCTAGAGAAAAGAAATCTAAACTTTAAATCACTTAATCACGAAGAATACAACAAACATTTTAACTTATCCGAACTCGTTGAAGCCATTGAAAAATCACATGATACGGCAACCGGCCCCGATGAAATTCATTATCAGATGCTTAAGCATCTGCCAAAAAGTTCTCTTACAACACTTTTAGATATCTTTAATAATATTTGGGAAACGGGGGTCTGTCCTGAGAGTTGGCGTGTAGCTACAGTTGTACCAATTCCGAAACCAGGGAAAGATCATGCAGAACCTACAAATTATCGTCCGATAGCTTTGACAAGTTGTTTGTGTAAAACATTGGAGAGAATGATAAACAAGAGATTAGTCTGGTACTTAGAGTCCAACAACCTCATTTCAGAATATCAATCGGGTTTTCGTTCGGAACGCAGTACCAATGACAATTTAATAAGACTAGAAACATTTATACGAGATGCTTTTATTAACAAAGAACACGTAGTAGCTGTCTTTTTCGACTTGGAGAAAGCATATGATACAACATGGCGTTATGGTATATTGAAAGATCTCCATAACATTGGCTTAAGAGGAAAACTTCCCAGTTTTATTGAAAGCTTTTTAGGGGAGCGCATGTTTCAGGTGCGTGTGGGGTCTACCCTGTCAGATTTCTATGATCAAGAACAGGGTGTCCCACAGGGTAGTATTCTTTCAACTACGCTATTTAACATCAAAATAAACAATATTGTACAATGTTTGGACGACAAAACTGATTGTTCCTTGTATGTTGACGATTTCTGTATATGTTACCGTTCAAAAAATATGAAAACAATTGAAAGAAAGTTGCAACAAAATTTAAAACGAATAGAAGAATGGACTGATAAAAATGGTTTCAAGTTCTCCAAGTCGAAAACGCAGTGTGTTCATTTTTGTAAACTACGGAAGAAACACGAACATCCTTCCTTGTTTTTATACGGATCACAAATTCCTGTTGTTGAAGAAGCCAAATTTCTTGGGGTCATATTTGATCAAAAGTTATCTTTTATTCCCCATATTAAATATCTTAAAGCGAAATGCTTAAAAGCTTTGCATCTTTTGAAAGTTTTAGCTCATACAAGTTGGGGAGCAGATCGGTATACTTTATTACATCTTTACCGGTCTTTAATAAGATCTAAATTAGATTATGGGTCTGTTGTTTATGGTTCTGCCAGAAAGTCCTATTTAAAATCATTGGATACTATCCATCACCAAGGCCTTCGTCTGGCTATGGGAGCCTTTCGTACTTCTCCCGTATTAAGCCTTTATGTAGAAGCAGGTGAACCATCTTTAATTTCGCGCAGAGAGAAACTTTCTCTTCAGTATGCTATTAGACTTGCTGCAAATCCATCAAACCCGGCATCCAAAATTTCATTTCCACCTCAATTTATAGATAAGTATGAAACTAAACCCACAGCAATCAAACCTTTTGGATTACGAATTTTACCACTGCTAGAAAATTCAGGCATCGACCTTAAAAATATTCAAAAACATGAAACGGCCGAAGTTCCATCTTGGTGTATTAAACAACCTTCCATTCTGTTCGACTTGCATGATGGCAAAAAATCCGAATCAAATCCGATACTTCTCAAACAAAACTTCCAGGTACTGCAGTCACGTTACAATGATTACCAGCAAGTCTATACTGATGGTTCCAAAGAAGGAGATAAAGTAGGTTGTGCGTATGTTTCTAAAGATACGCACAAAACCATGCGCCTTCCAGATGGTTCATCTATTTTTACAGCTGAAGCCAAAGCAATAGACCTAGCTTTAGATTTTATCAGTTCTTCTATAATTCAAAAAGCAATTATATTTTCTGATTCACTTTCTGTGCTTAAGGCTTTAAACCATTCATCATCTAAAAATCCTCAAATTCAAAAACTGATCGAAAAACATCATGAAATTTCTAAAACACACCAAATCTTGTTTTGTTGGCTTCCGAGCCATATTGGCATTGTCGGCAATGAATATGCTGACAAGAAAGCAAAAGAATCGCTGAATCTTGATCCATCTGTTTTTAAAATTCCCTTTAATAATTTTAAACCATTTATCAACAGATACATCTTGTCGGAATGGCAAGGCGAATGGGACCGTGCAATAAATAACAAACTCCATGCCATTAAACCTGTCGTTAGTACAAAATGCTCTCCTCCACAGTTTTCCAGAAAAGAGGACGTAGTATTAACACGACTGCGCATCGGCCATACTAGAGTTACTCATTCTTATATTTTTAATGGTGATGATCAGCCTTCTTGTGTAGGTTGTGATCAGCCATTCACTGTGAAACATATCTTAATTGACTGTGTTGACTTTTCACCCTCACGTATTTTATATTTCAAAGCTGACACTTTGCAACAACTGTTTCGAGATGTACCTGTTGATAACATTATTTTATTCTTAAAAGAAATCGGTCTTTTTCATAAGATTTAACTTTTCAGATTTTTATACATTATCATTCTGACTTGTTACTTTTAATATCATCATAATTATTCATGCCGTTTAACCATTAACCGACTGACGCTTATGACCCACCAAGAGGGTTGACGCGTCGTTAAACACGAAATCATCATCATCATCAAAGCTGACACTTTGCAACAACTGTTTCGAGATGTACCTGTTGATAACATTATTTTATTCTTAAAAGAAATTGGCCTTTTTCATAAGATTTAACTGTTTCAGATTTTTATACATTATCATTCTGACTTGTTACTTTTAATATCGTCATAATTATTCATGCCGTTTAACCATTAACCGACTGACGCTTATGACCCACAAAGAGGGTTGACGCGTCGTTAAACACGAAATCATCATCATCATCATCAAGGCCTTCGTCTGGCTATGGGAGCCTTCCGTACTTCTCCCGTATTAAGCCTTTATGTAGAATCAGGTGAACCATCTTTAACTTCGCGTAGAGAGAAACTTTCTCTTCAGTATGCTATTAGAATTGCTGCTAATCCATCTAACCCGGCATCCAAAATTTCATTTCCACCTCAATTTGTAGACAAGTATGAAACAATACCCACAGCAATCAAACCTTTTGGATTACGTATTTTACCACTGCTAGAAAATTCAGGTATCGACCTTAAAAATATTCAAAAACATGAAACGGCGGAAGTTCCATCTTGGTGTATTAAAAAACCTCCTATTCTGTTCGACTTACATGATGGCAAAAAATCCGAATCAAATCCAATACTACTCAAACAAAACTTTCAGGTACTGCAGTCACGTTACAATGATTACCAGCAAGTCTATACTGATGGTTCCAAAGAAGGAGATAAAGTTGGTTGTGCGTATGTTTCATAAGATACGCACAAAACCATGCGCCTTCCAGATGGTTCATCTATTTTTACAGCTGAAGCCAAAGCAATAGACCTAGCTTTAGATTTTATCAGTTCTTCAACAATTCAAAAAGCAGTTATATTTTCCGATTCACTTTCTGTGCTTAAGGCTTTAGACCATTCATCATCTAAAAATCCTCAAATTCAAAAATTGATCGAAAAACATCATGAAATTTCTAAAACAAACCAAATCTTGTTTTGTTGGCTTCCGAGCCATATTGGCATTGTCGGAAATGAATATGCTGACAAGAAAGCAAAGGAATCGCTCAATCTTGATCCATCTGTTTTTAAAATTCCTTTTAATAATTTTAAACCATTTATCAACAGATACATCTTGTCGGAATGGCAAGGCGAATGGGACCGTGCAATAAATAACAAACTCCATGCCATTAAACCTGTCGTTAGTACAAAATGCTCTCCTCCACGGTTTTCCAGAAAAGAGGACGTAGTATTAACACGACTGCGCATCGGCCATACTAGAGTTACTCATTCTTATATTTTTAATGGTGATGATCAGCCTTCTTGTGTAGGTTGTGATCAGCCATTCACTGTGAAACATATCTTAATTGACTGTGTTGACTTTTCACCCTCACGTATTTTATATTTCAAAGCTGACACTTTGCAACAACTGTTTCGAGATGTACCTGTTGATAACATTATTTTATTCTTAAAAGAAATTGGTCTTTTTCATAAGATTTAACTGTTTCAGATTTTTATATATATCATTCTGACTTGTTACTTTTAATATCGTCATAATTATTCATGCCGTTTAACCATTAAACGACTGACGCTTATGACCCACCAAGAGGGTTGACGCGTCGTTAAACACGAAATCATCATCATCATCATCAAACCCAAGTTTTGCTTTATAAAAGTGGGGTTCGAGGGGGTCAGAATTATATAGGCATGTCTTCGTGATGTTCTGCAATAAATCACAAGGAAAAAGAGCGTGACGCCATTAATCACGGTTTTATGACGTCAATTCTAGAGTTGTTAACGTTAGACGGCGTGACTTCATTATGCTAGCATCTAAAACGTTAAACATTTGTTATAGTCAATAATTTTGGCGGGATGTCTTCAAAAATGGCGAAAGGCTGGAAGAATTTGTAGGCAACAACAACATTATTGCCGACTGTCAGTGTATAGTGCTCGTGATTTGATGTACTTTACAACTGACTTCCAAACTGTGATTTATTGCTCAGCAAATCACAGATAGAGCTTATCCATTTCTTAACCCTTGTCCGGATGAATATATAAATCTGCCCATCCCTCTATTGATTATCAACAAACAGATTATACTTTATGCAAGTTTTAGTAACAAATTCTCAATCTGAATGACAATGTAGATCCTGATCAGATGGCTTCTTCAGATCTGGATCTACATTGTTTGAAAGATCTCAGCATGACAAGGGTTAATTACTTGTTTGTTTGATTGATTTGAGGTTTAACGTCACCGTCAAAACTTTATAGGTCATTTTGGAGACATGGCTTCCAATTTTGTGGGACTTTTACCCGACATTGAGATGAAATGACATCTCAACCCCTGTCACCCAATAAAACCAATGGGTTTATAAGCATGGTCGCTCCGACTCGCACCGATTTGCCTGGGCAGGCTTATATCCTCTAAGCAGTTTACCAGTACTCCTGTGCGGTCGATTTCAGCTCTGCGTGGAAGCATCATGCAACCCATCTATTTCTTCAAGTCCCGATGGGCGGGCATGACTAAAACACACCCGTGCGACAATGTGCATTTTTTTCACATCTCCAAAATGGCTACCTTTCTGATGAAAATCCATGGTGCTTTTCTTATTTATACTACAGACATAGGTTGTTGATGCTCGTTAGAACCGCCTCATTGAAGCGGTTCTAACGAGTACCCACAACCTATGTCTTGGATTAAAAATAAGAAAAAATAATGATTACCCCCTTGAACCCCAGTTTTTTCTGTATAAAGTGGGGTGTAACGGGGTGTTCATTTCACGGACGTGTTCACGTGATGGGGGCCGAGGGTTGATTACTACCTTTATATGTGACACCACGTATACATCTCTATGTGTAACACCGACTACAGCCCCCAGGTATTAGACTTCCTGCCTTGCCGTGGCCCTGGGGGCTCAATTCCCACTGGGCACATTGCCGCTGTGGTCTTTGTGCCCACTGGGAAGAGCTAAAGGAAGTACCACCCGTTTGCCGTGGGTGGCGTCCTGTAAGCCGGAAGAAGGGATCCTGGAGGTTGAGGGTTACCTGAGGTGGCGGTGCTTCAGGTTCCCAACACGCCTCTTTGGCCTGGCTTTTCGGTGTAGACGGGTGGCCGTGCGGTCCGGCACGGTCAATCGGCTGGTCACGCCGAGCCCTAGAGATACCACTTTGCTTTCTCTTCAACTCTTTTTGTATCTTTCCTGATACCAACCATATGCCCATTTGCCTTACCCTTTTCTGTCTTTTTATCTCTAGAAGGCGGTGGCAAAACGGATCAATCGTGTAGGCATTTTGTTTATGCGAGTATATCTCACGTGTATCTCTAACACCTGCGAGTTGGATAACCACTCCATTATGGTGTTCCCTTGTAGGGCTCCACGGAGGGCGGAGAGCACTTGGGACGAAACTAGAATTTTTTCCTTATGCCTCATGGAAAAAAAAATAACCGCAACGCATCTAAACACAACGCACCTAAACGTAAAAAACAAGACGATTCATCCGAATCGGATGAACACAGTCAACAAGCCAGTCAGCAGTCAAGTCAACAAACCAGTCAGCAGTCCGCTGAACCAAATTTCGACAATGTTCCGCGCTTCTTGGTTGTCTCGTCGCTTGACGATACACGAAGTGTATCCAGCCTTTCTCCTTTCGTAATTGAGAAATGTATCAACTCCATAGCCGGACACCCTAAGAGTATCAAAAAGCTCAAATCAGGTGACCTTCTCTTGGAAGTCGAGAAAAAACAGCAAGTTGTAAGCCTGCTAAGCACCAATAAACTCTTTGATCTTCAGGTTAAAGTCTCTCTCCACAACACGTTAAATTCGTCTAAGGGAGTGATTCGCAGTCCAGAACTGCGCCCTTGTACAGATGAAGAGATCGTCGATAACTTGAAAGATCAGGGAGTTGTTGGTGTTCGTAACATCAAAGTCCGTAGAAGTGGTGTACTAAAACCAACAGCAACTTATGTGTTGACTTTTAATACACCAGTTCTACCCAAGAAAATCAAAGTAGCATATCTTTCCATTAACGTAGAGGTATACATCCCAAACCCTCTTAGATGTTACTCTTGTCAGGCTTTTGGCCATCATGAAAGCAGATGTCAGAGAAAAAAACTCTGTCCTAATTGTGGTGAAGAAAAGCATGTTGATAATCACCTCAACTGCAAAAATGAACCCAAATGCGTAAATTGTGATGGCAAACATGCTGTTTTCTCTCGAGACTGTCCGGCATGGAAAAAAGAAAAAGAAATACTAACCGTCAAATACCAAAGGGGGATAACATTCCCAGAAGCGCGAAAAATTGTCGATGAGCGATATATAACACCAACCACCAGTTTCGCCAGCATCACAAAGGGTACTGGTGTAAAATGTACCAGCTCCGCGACACAGACTGCTGAATCATACATAGCTGAACTGAAAAAATCTGGTGCATGGAGTAAACCCACTCCAGCACCGCAAAGTTCAACCAACTTATCAAATGGCGCAATCCAGATTGCTTCGGATCGGTCGACAGCGACCGTACCGAAGCCAGCGCCGCACGTTAAAGAGAAACTCGACTCAGGTCGTACTAATAAGGGATCGGAAGATCCGACCAAAAAACATCAATTGTCTCAAAAACATACAGACAGACAACGTAAAATGGAAAGAGACAATATTAGATTTCAGAACAGATTCGGATCTTTGAGTGACAGTGATATGGAGTTCGCTGAAACTCCATCATCACCAAATGGCAATAACAGATCGAGGTCAGCAACACCACGAGCTGGTGGTAGCAGATCTATATCACCAATTGCAGCTCCAATATAGTTTCTAGTCTTAATCTCTTCATAAAATGGATTTAAAACACAAAATAATACAATGGAATTGTCGAGGTCTTAAACCAAATTATAATGAACTCTTATTACTTATTTCGTTATTAAACCCATCGGTTTTTTGTTTACAAGAAACTTTTTTAAAAACTGATGACAACATTGATGTCAGGGGTTTCAATACATACAACTATATCTATTCTGATGGTAGCAAACCATCTGGTGGCAGTTCAATTCTTGTTAAATCATGTTTACCACAAAGAGAGATCAAATTAAAAACAGACCTACAAGCTGTAGCAGTATCGGTTTCTCTGGATAAAGAAACTACAATTTGCTCTTTATATATTCCACCCTCATTTTCGTTAAAGCCCGAACATCTTGACTCATTGCTGAGTCAACTTCCATCGCCATATCTTTTAGTTGGCGACTTCAATGGTCACAATATTCTATGGGGCTGTAAAGATATCAATAACAGATGAGCACTTGTTGAAGATTTTATTGCAAAGAGCGATCTTTGCTTGATGAATGATAAATCTTATACTTACCTTCACCCAGCGACAGGTCATTTGTCTTCTTTGGATCTCTCTTTGTGTCACCCATCTCTCTTCTTGGACTATGACTGGTCTGTTCATGATGATCAGTGCGGAAGTGATCACTTCCCTGTTATAATTGAGAGTGTAAACGAACCAGATGAGGACTGTAACCAGAAATGGAAAATGAATAAAGCCGACTGGGAATTATTCCATAATTTATGTGAAGAAGAGTTATCAATTGATCATTTTAATGAATCATCCGACATTGTTTCTGATTTCACAGATACACTTATTAACATATCAGAACAATGCATTCCAAAGACCTCCACAAATACTAAGAAAAGCAAGCCTTGGTTTAATAATGACTGTAAAGAAGCTATTAAAAAGCGTAAACAGGCTCTAAATAAGTTCTGCAAAAATCCCACTTCAGAAAAGCTCAACGACGTAAAAGTTTTTAGAGCTAAAGCTCGGCGAACAATCCGAGCTTCCAAACGAAAGTCATGGAGAGAATATGTCTCCAAATTGAACTATAAAACCCCCATTAAAAAGGTTTGGGATATGGTACGAAAAATTTCAGGAAAAACAAAGTCTTCTAGTTTTACACATTTAAATACTGAATTTGACACAATAGCTTCAACAAAAAAAGATATTTCAGATACTCTTGGGCACACATTCTTGAGAAATTCATCATCGCGTAATTATTCTGACACTTTTAGAAATTTCAAAAAGGACCAAGAGAAAAGAAGTCTAAACTTTAAATCACTTAATCACGAGAATACAACAAACCTTTTAACTTATCCGAACTCGTTGAAGCCATTGAAAAATCACATGATACGGCAACCGGCCCCGATGAAATTCATTATCAGATGCTTAAGCATCTGCCAAAAAGTTCTCTTACAACACTTTTAGATATCTTTAATAATATTTGGGAAACGGGGGTCTGTCCTGAGAGCTGGCGTGTAGCTACAGTTGTACCAATTCCGAAACCAGGGAAAGATCATGCAGAACCTACAAATTATCGTCCGATAGCTTTGACAAGTTGTTTGTGTAAAACATTGGAGAGAATGATAAACAAGAGATTAGTCTGGTACTTAGAGTCCAACAACCTCATTTCAGAATATCAATCGGGCTTTCGTTCGGAACGTAGTACCAATGACAATTTAATAAGACTAGAAACATTTATACGAGATGCTTTTATTAACAAAGAACACGTAGTAGCTGTCTTTTTCGACTTGGAGAAAGCATATGATACAACATGGCGATATGGAATATTGAAAGATCTACATAACATTGGAAGTTAAGCCAGTTTTATTGAAAGCTTTTTAGGGGAGCGCATGTTTCAGGTGCGTGTGGGGTCTACCGTGTCAGATTTCTATGATCAAGAACAGGGTGTCCCACAGGGTAGTATTCTTTCAACTACGCTATTTAACATCAAAATAAACAATATTGTACAATGTTTGGACGACAAAACTGATTGTTCATTGTATGTTGATGATTTTTGTATATGAAGGGGTTAGTGCAAGAAGGTACCTAAGTCACATTTTCATTATTTTGAAAAAAACGCGAAAAACAAATTATTTTGCGAAAATTTCATATTTTGTGTTTCTTTTTTTAAATAAATAGTTCTGTTGATATATTCTATGATATGAAATGGTGTAAAGATCGCATAAATAGTCCGAAGTATATTGCAGATATTCATTAATTTCAATAATGTGTTTATGCAAGAAGGGGCCTAAGTCCATGGTTGTTTATGCAAGAAGGGGCCTAAGTCCATTGTTTAAAGGACATAGTTTTCTCTATTTAGAGCAGAAACCTATTACATTTTATTGAATATGTATATTTTATCTTTTGTAGACTCTTTATAAGTTTCTTAAAACAAAGAGCTGAAACAAATGAACAACACATACACCGATAACTCGAAGTTGTTTATGGTAAAAATGGACTTAGGCCCCTTCTTGCACCAAAGATACGACCTTGGACTTAGGACCCTTCCAAAGATTCAATGTAACTGTCATTTTTAATGCCAATAAAGAAATAAAGCATATCAAACTATATATCATATTGTAGGTCTTGGTATGATATATCTGAAAATAACAATATCTCAGATTTTTCCAAAAATGGACTTAGGTACCTTCTTGCACTAACCCCTTCATATGTTACCGTTCAAAAATATGAAAACAATTGAACGAAAGTTACAACAAAATTTAAAAAGAATAGAAGAATGGACTGATAAAAATGGTTTCAAGTTCTCCAAGTCGAAAACGCAGTGTGTTCATTTTTGTAAACTACGGAAGAAACACGAACATCCTTCCCTGTTTTTATACGGATCACAAATTCCTGTTGTTGAAGAAGCCAAATTTCTTGGGGTCATATTTGATCAAAAGTTATCTTTTATTCCCCATATTAAATATCTTAAAGCGAAATGCTTAAAAGCTTTGAATCTTTTGAAAGTTTTAGCTCATACAAGTTGGGGAGCAGATCGGTATACTTTATTACATCTTTACCGGTCTTTAATAAGATCTAAATTAGATTATGGGTCTGTTGTTTATGGTTCTGCCAGAAAGTCCTATTTAAAATCCTTGGATACTATCCATCACCAAGGCCTTCGTCTGGCCATGGGAGCCTTCCGTACTTCTCCCGTATTAAGCCTTTATGTAGAAGCAGGTGAACCATCTTTAACCTCGCGCAGAGAGAAACTTTCTCTTCAGTATGCTATTAGACTTGCTGCAAATCCATCTAACCCGGCATCCAAAATTTCATTTCGACCTCAATTTGTAGATAGGTATGAAACTAAACCCACAGCAATTAAACCTTTTGGATTACGTATTTTACCACTGCTGGAAAATTCAGGTATCGACCTTAAAAATATTCAAAAACATGAAACCGCCGAAGTTCCATCTTGGTGTATTAAACAACCTTCTATTCTGTTCGACTTACATGATGGCAAAAAATCCGAATCAAATCCGATACTTCTCAAACAAAACTTTCAGGTACTGCAATCACGTTACGATGATTACCAGCAAGTCTATACTGATGGTTCCAAAGAAGGAGATAAAGTTGGTTGTGCGTATGTTTCTAAAGATACGCACAAAACCATGCGCCTTCCAGATGGTTCATCTATTTTTACAGCTGAAGCCAAAGCAATAGACCTAGCTTTAGATTTTATCAGTTCTTCAACAATTCAAAAAGCAATTATATTTTCTGATTCACTTTCTGTGCTTAAGGCTTTAGACCATTCATCATCTAAAAATCCTCAAATTCAAAAATTGATCGAAAAACATCATGAAATTTCCAAAACACACCAAATCTTGTTTTGTTGGCTTCCGAGCCATATTGGCATTGTCGGCAATGAATATGCTGACAAGAAAGCAAAGGAATCGCTCAATCTTGATCCATCTGTTTTTAAAATTCCTTTTAATAATTTTAAACCATTTATCAATAGATACATCTTGTCGGAATGGCAAGGCGAATGGGACCGTGCAATAAATAACAAACTCCATGCCATTAAACCTGTCGTTAGTACAAAATGCTCTCCTCCACAGTTTTCCAGAAAAGAGGACGTAGTATTAACACGACTGCGCATCGGCCATACTAGAGTTACTCATTCTTATATTTTTAATGGTGATGATCAGCCTTCTTGTGTAGGTTGTGATCAGCCATTCACTGTGAAACATATCTTAATTGACTGTGTTGACTTTTCACCCTCACGTATTTTATATTTCAAAGCTGACACTTTGCAACAACTGTTTCGAGATGTACCTGTTGATAACATTATTTTATTCTTAAAAGAAATTGGTCTTTTTCATAAGATTTAACTGTTTCAGGTTTTTATACATTATCATTCTGACTTGTTACTTTTAATATCATCATAATTATTCATGCCGTTTAACCGTTAACCGACTGACGCTTATGACCCACCAGGAGGGTTGACGCGTCGTTAAACAAGAAATCATCATCATCAACACCGACTACAGTTCGATGAAGGTCGTTACGACATGTTAAATCAGGGCAACAACTTATTAACACCTATCCTGTTTAACATCACGATAACAAGTTTCACGGACTTGTGTACCCCCGTAAACCCCACTTTTCTCTATGTAAAGTAGGGTTTAGGGGGGTCACTATCTGCCTTATTTTTGCTTTAAAACATATGTTGTGGGTACTCGTTAGAACCGCCTCATTGAGGCGGTTCTAACGAGCACCCACAATGTATGTTGAAAGCAGAAATAATTAAGATGTTATCATTTTTGCCTAATATTTATCATTTTCTGACACCATGTTGGACGCCATTATTTCTTACGGACATGTTTTCCTAATGAAAAACTGATTTTGCTACATCCGTTTCCGTTTCTACTATCAACCAATCAAATTACTTGATATACCCAATTCGTTAATTTCACAATCTGAACGACAAACAGTGTAGATCCTGGTCGGAAACCATCTGATCTGAATCTACACTGTCTGCAAAGGTAAGGATTGTAATCAGCAGGATAAGGGTTATCAAATTTGTGTTTTTCTTTTTTTTTTCTTTTTTTGCTGCGGGTGGAACAAAAAATAATCAAACTAACATATTCGATACAAATTAACCCACAAAATACCAATAACGACAATTGTCGTCTGCTTTGTTGTCTGCCGGCTACTTTTAAAGTCATTTGTGCAAACAGTGTGGATCCAAAACAGAGAGGAGCAGTCTGATTTGGGTCCACACTGTTTGCCTGTAAGCAAAAATATTTTTTAAACCATTTGCAACAAAAATCAGCAGACGATATTTCACATGTAGTTTTTCTCGGCGTCTTTAGGGTTAAGAAACCCAAACACTCAGGTTAACGGATTAAATATGAAACTCGGAAGATTCACATTTCCGACTTTATCCCTCCGTCCTCGGGTACATTACGAAATCACGCCTTCTCAAATATATGCTAAATTTTACCGCCGAAACAAAAAACAACAACAACAACAAAAAAAAAAAATCAAGAACAACAACAAAAAAGACACATGGAACTTTTCAGATGAAAAAAAAGGTGATATTTTTTTATTTCTTCTCGAATCATAGATTGTGAGTACTCGATAGCATCAGAACCGCCTCAATGACACTGACGCGGTTCTAACGCGTATACCCACAATCCATGTTTTTGAGCAAAATTAAGAAAAATAATGTATACAGCCTTAAACCGGGGTTTCAGGGAGTCGACGTTGTATAGGCGTGTTGGCGTGATGATTTCTGCGTAAAACACCGAATACCGCTCGGTACAATACGATACACAAAATCGAAGACAAACGGCCCTCCGTGGCCTTAAGAGCGCTGACTCTAAATCAATAGGTCTCTCAGCGCTGTGGGTTCGAGCCTGGGTCGGGTCACATGTGACACGCCAAGTTCTGCAACGGAAGGTCAGGTGGTTATTCTCCGGGTACTCCGGTTTTTGCCCGCCTCTGATTAACGATCAGCATGAGTGAAATAATCTTGAAAGGGCAGTAAAACCAAAAAAAAAAAAAAAAAATCAAATCAAAAAAAGGAAAAAACAAATCATTAATTACTTATAAAGCTGCGGGTGAAAAAAAATCAGTTTGTTTGATTTGAGGTTTAACGTTCCCGTCAACATTGTATAGGTAATTTTGGAGACGTTGCTTCCAACTTTTTGGGACTTTTACCCGACATTGTGATGAAATGACAGCTTAAGCCCTGTCGCCCAATAAAGCAATAGGGTTTAGAAGCCGACTCGCACCGCCTTACCTGGGCAGGCTAAGATCCACTAAGCAGTTTTACCAGTACTCGTGTGCGGTCGGTTTCAGCTCTGCGTGGAAACATCACGCATCCCACCTTTTTCTTCAAGCCCCGGTGGGCTGGGGGGGGGGGGGGGGGGGGGGAGGGGCGGAGAAAAATAATCAAACATACATCTTCAATGCGAACTGAGAAATCAGATCCCACGGATTAACGCATAAATAAGTTCTCCTTTGGAAGCAAGGAAAAAAACAACATGAAAAATGTCGAGTGTATCACGAAAACACGCCTTTATAATTTTGACACCCTTGAACCCCACCTTTTATATTGTGAAACTGGGGTTTATAGGTGTTAACCTTGTTTATCTTATTTCTGCTCTAAAACAAAGATTGTGGGTACTAGTTAGAACCGCCTCACTGAGGCGGTTCTAACGAGTACCGACAATCTATATTTTGAGCAGAAATAAGAACAATATCACAATTTTTCATCTAAAAAGTTTCTTTTTTTTTCGGCGGTATAGGCGTATTGTCGTAATGGTATAAGTTTTTTGTCTGGGCCAGACAAGCTAAGTTTGACCAATTAAGCCTCATCAGTGACCCCCGGATATTTTCAAATTTCTGTAGTTGAATCGATGATCCCGAAGGACTAGAAAATATAACCCGCCCTACAATGAAGGGCACGGAGACTTTTTACGGCCACCACACATTCCTTTAACATCAGCTGTGGTGAAGTTAAATAAGCTCTATGGAAAGGCAATCCTTTGGGAGCAAGGAAAACAACAGAGAACTGAGAGTGTCGAATGCAGAAGGTTTTTCTTCTGGGCCAGACTAGCTAGTTTCGGCCAATTAGTTCTCATCGGTGACACTAGGATATTTGTAAAATTCCTTAGTGGAATCAATGCTTCAAAACGACAAGAAAATAAAACCATACTATGGCGCAGTAGAACCTTTTTTGAATTTATCAGTTACCCCCTATATATATTGCATTGTAACGCATTGACCTGATAAAGATATGCTAGCTCAGGACAAGTGAGCTTTATCAGGTCAACGTTACATTGCACTTTTTTGAATGAACCGGACTGGGAAATGACAAAATGTTATTGTACTTGGGCAAAATGTCAAAATGACTTGTAATAAAAATAACATAGGGAAAAAATGGTCAGCTGATACTAAAGATATCGGCCAGCAGAATGCTTGGACGCATTGAGGACTATCAACAACTGCCCGTAAATTGATAATCTGAGAATGTACAAGGGGATAAATGATGAATAGAATACCAGATTCGTGTCATTTGATATCAAGTTTGTCAGGCTCGGCAAGTCTCGCGATTCTACAAGCGTTCTCGAAGCCTTGCCTGATAAACTTGATAACAAAAGACACCAACCTGGTATTCTCTATTTATCCGTCAATACTCGGGTTCGGCTGACTCTAACTGACCCATTTGTTATATTTCGTGCTGCTTTATTGGGCTTGTCCAATCACAATGGACTAACAAAACAGGAACATTCCGAAGCCCACAGCAGTGGATTTACACCGAGGAACTAAATGACACAGGGGAGGAAAAATGACTGGGACTTGAACCCACGGCCTTTCTCACTCTAAACATTAAGCTATTAAGCCATATGATCAATCTTTACATACAAATGAGTAATTTCTTGCCAATTTATGTTATGTCTTGTGGTGTTACAGTCCAGTAAGCAGCTAAGGTCATATCGCGCCTGACCATTACCTTCACTGTTCCTAGACAGGCTCATACCCTCTTAGTGTTTAACAATACTTAATAAGAACGCCATCCCGACAGCAACCCATCAAGAAAACATGCCTATATAATTCTGACGCCCTTGAACTCCACTTTTATGTGGTGCAACTAGGGTTTGCAGGGGTAAACCTTATTATTCATATTTCTGCTCTAAAATATAGATTTTGGGTACTCGTTAGAACCGCCTCGATGAGGCGGTTCTAACGCGTACACACAATCTTTATTTTGAGCATAAACAAGAATTTCTTATTTCTGCTCTAAAATATAGATTGTGTGTACTCGTTAGATTGTGGGTATTCGATGAGGCGGTTCTAACGTGTACACACAATCTATATTTTGAGCAGAAATAAGAAAAATATCACATTTTCTTCTTAAAATTTGCCTTTTTCGGCGATAGAATTCACAATGTATTTTCAAAGGCGTGTTTTCTTAATGAAAAACAGTCAGTTGGTCAATGTCCGCGTCTATCTCAAGCCGTATCCCACGGCTCCCGCCCATTGTATCTTGAGGAAATAGATGGGCTGCATGATGCTTCCACGCAAAGCTGAAACCGACCGCACACGAGTCCTGGTAAACCGCTTAGCGGATCTAAGTCTGCCCAGGTAAAGCAGTGCGAGTCGAACCGTCCATGCTTATAAACCCTATTGGTTTTATTGGGCTACAGGGCTTGAGATGTCATTTCATCTCAATGTCGGGTAAAAGTCCCACAAAACTGGAAGCGACGTCTCCAAAATGACTTATACAGTGTTGACGCGGACGTTAAACCTCAAATCAAACACCAAAAACAAGCCGTATCCCTGGAGTTTGGGTCTTGCCATTTCAGCTCGTCTGATTCGGTGAAGCCTCGATATTTATACGGAGAATTTTGGTCTAGCATTAGGAAAACACGTCTATACAAATATATTGCTAATTTTATCGCCGAAAAAAAAAACAAAAAAAAAAAAAAAAACGAAAATTTTAAGATGAAAAAAGAATTGTGACATTTTGCTTATTTCTGCTCAAAAAATAGATTTTGGGTACATGTTAGAACCGCCTCTTCGAGGCGGTTCTAACGAGTACCCACAATCTGTATTTTGGAGAGCAGAAATGAGAAAAATAAGGTTTACCCCTGCAAACCGCAGTTTTACTATATAAAATTGGGGTTCAAGGGGGGTCAGAATTATATAGGCGTGTTTTCGTGATGCCTGTCAACCTGTAAATAATATGTTCTAATACCGATAATGAAGTGAATAATAATAAAAAAAAAAACATTTAAAGACGAATATATAATTTATAAAACGACATTCATTTGAAAGTCTACTAAACTGACACTTATTCACATATGAGTGATAATATTTGGTTGATGTCGTTGGATGTATCCTAAATTATGTCGTCCGTTCAACTTCACAAAGCATGGACAAAATTTGACAAAGAAAAATACTCGGAAATTATCGTTAAAGAAACCATAAACAATTGGGTTTAACATGCTGTTTAGAAGATAGGATCGCAGACCTATCTGAAAGGCAAGTAACTCTGAATCACTAAGTATATTCCATTCATAGTCTCTTTGAAACGTCCTCCATATCACAAGAGCTAAATAAGGAAGATATCCAACAATGAAAATTATTGTTATTACTAACATTAAAACGGTAAATTTAACGGTTTTTACATCTTGTAGGTTACAGTTGGAATTTTCATCCAGAGAGTCTGCAAAAGATTTTTCTGAAACAGATGGTGTTTTCTCACCAGCTGCTATGGTTTGGGTGTCTTTCGTTCCAGATTCATGTTTGCTCGACAACTTGTCCTCTGAATTATTAATGTATGATACATTGTTAAGGTTTCTGGTCGCTGATTCACCACAGTATTTAGGTTCAGTGTGTCTCTGTTCTTGAAGAATGGATTTGGATGCGCTGGATCTCCGTTTGACTGATGCATATTTCATTCGTCTCCTTTTGTATCTATATATTGATCGACCTATGAGTGAGTACAAGATACACAACACAGCAGTAGCAGATGTAAACACAGTGAACAACAAAATGTTGAAAGCCCAGAGGTATGACATCTTTCCTTCATCTTTAGATGTTGTACAAACGGTTGCTTCTAGCAGCGTTCTTTTATTATAACTATCTGTAACATTAACTGCCACAGGTTCGTACAGTACTGCAGCGGGCCAAGAAATAGACAAGGAGAACGCTGCTGCAAGCAATATTGCCATTCTAGCGTGTCTCATTTCTAACTGCGGACACAGAGGTCTACAAATGCGCCTGTATCTGTCAACTGCGATCGCTATCAAGGTGGATGCGGACGCTATAGCAGCGACATGGTTCAGAAACCTAGGTATTGTACATGCTGGAACGTTAGTGAATATGTAGAAAAACCGCAGGTCTACAATCTCCAGTGGCATTGTTATCATGCACACAACAAGGTCAAATGCAGCAAGAGCAACAATGAAGAAGGACTTAGTAGTTCGCTTTGTCTTACACCCATAATAAACACAAACCAGTATATTGCCGAATGAACCAATAGTCATCAGAACAGCCACATATACAATAGCTGGAACGTTCAACAGAACTTTCTGGTCATTCCAGTCACTTATTAGAAGCTCACTCTGTCTTGTTAAATTGTCCATTCTGAATACGTTTAGAAGTGTTCGCTTATAGAACAGCGTATGTTGAAATCGAAGTCTACCATCGACACTTGTTTATTGGAAATTCTACCATGTGTTCTTCAACAAGATATTACCATCACGTACAGAGTACATTGTTGCATTACGCAAACATGCCTATTCAAATACATTGCCACCTTTATCGCCGTAAAAATGAAAATTTTATGATGAAAATTTGTGATATTTTTCTTATTTCTGCTCAAAATATAGATTGTGGACACTCGTTAGAACCGCCTCATCGAGGCGGTTCTAATGAGTACCCACAATCTATATTTTAGAGCAGAAATAAGAAAAATAAGGTATACCCCCGGAAACCCCAGTTTTACTAGATAAAAGTGGGGTTTAAGGGGTTCAAAATTATATAGGCATGTTTTCGTGATGAAGTATAAATAACGTTGAGGTCTGGTAATTTAAAAGTGCTCCACAGTGAAAGCAGTAGCGACACAAACCTTGTCAGATAGAATTTTACGCAGGAAAGCCTATTATTTTAGCACCCGTTTACGTGCAGTACAGTTAGTATGCTTTATATTGACTTCATGCATCTAAACGGCATTTAATACGCTTTATCATGGTTTCAAGTAAGTCCAACGAATTTTATATCATATATTGTACTAGAAACGTACATGTATGTATAACCGCTTTTAGGAGATGGCTTATATTATCTTGGTTTGTAGCATACAATGAACACAGGCTTAATTTATACCACTCTTCTCAGCTTAATAGCATGTTTGACTGTGAATTGTTGTATTCATGGGACTGGTCTCTTCTCTCTCATCTGATCCATTACCTTGAAAATAAATAAAATCAATTAAGTACATTAAAATATAATACGGATATCTTATCCCTTTCCACCCTGTTGACTGGTTTTGTTTGTTGAATGTTTACTATTTGGGTCATTTCAGAGACGTTGTTTCCGATTTTGTAGGTCTTTTTTATCCGACCATGAGATGAAATGACATATAAATCCCTACCGCCCAAACTGACCGCTAGGATTTAAGTGACGATCTAACTGGAACCACTTTTCCTGGGCATGCTTAAGACCTCCTGAGCGGTTTACCACCACTCAAATGGCAGTTGGCTCAAGCTCCGCGCGGAAGCACCAAATACTACGAAAACACGCCTATATAATTTTGACACCCTCATACCCCACTTTTATGTAGTAAAACTGGGGTTTAAGGGGGTATACATTATTTTTATTATTTCTGCTCAAAAACATAGATTGTGGGTACTCGATAGAACCGCCTCGTCGAGGCGGTTCTATCGAGTCCCCGCTATCTATGTTTTGAACAGAAATAAAAAATATATCACAATTTTTCATCTGAAAATATCATTTTTGTGGTCAAAAAATCGGCAATCTATTTGTACAGGCGTGTTTTCGTAATGCTTGTACCGAGCCTTCTCATCTGTATCTTCATTTTGTCGTTCTGTTAAGAATTTTGAATAATAATAATAATAATAATAATAATAACAACAAAACACTCTATTGACAATCATGGGCAAGTCCAATTCTATGGGGCGCCGTTTTACTATTTAATCCGTATTTAAAGATATCCATAATTATTTATGGATATCCATAATTCAAATTATGGATATCCATAATTCGAATTATGGATATCCATTATTTTTTATGGATATCCATAATTATTTATGAATATCCATAAATCGAATTATGGATATCCATAATTCGAATTATGGATATCCATAAATCGAACTGAATTAATGATATCCATAAATCTATCATAAATCGATTTATAGATATCAATAATTTAGATCGAAATATGGATATCCATAAATCGAATTATGGATATCCTTAATTCGAATACTGGATTTCCATTATTCGGCTGATTTATAGATATCCATAAATCGAATTATGGATATCCATAATTATGGATATCCATAATTCTCCTCTGCAAATTAACCTAATGAATAATGACTGCTCCCATTGCAAAAAAAAAAAAAAAAAAAAAAAAACTCGACTATTCGCGTCAGGTTTCCGATTTAGGTGTGTAATAAAAGCCGGGATGGAGATTGAGATAATGTAGGGTAGGCATAGTGGTGGCCTATGGTGTTGGAGAGAGATGTTTTGTTTGATTTGAGGTTTAACGTCGCCTTCAATACTATTTAGGCCATTTGCTTCCAATTATGTTGGGCATTAAGCCTTCATTGAGATGAAATGACATCTCAATCCCGCCGGCCTCGGTAGCTAAGTCGGATCCGCGTCTGACTGGTGAACAGGAGGAAGCGGGTTCGATACCTGCCAGGGTCGGCAACATTCTCGTGGAGATTGATCACGAAATCTTTTCTTCGGTCATTCTCTCCCTTCCGCTGACTCAAGAAGGGTAGTTGTCAGTTTTGGGCGAAAGAATGTGCACTGTACTGGTTGACTGCTTACGAATATGCCTGCCCAGGAAAAGTGTGGATAGGTAAACTGAACGGCTCAAAAATGACCTAAATTAGTGTTGACTGGGCCGTTAAACTCGAATACAAACAAACAAACATCTCAATCCCTGTCGCCCATTGACTCGCACGACTTTGTTAGGACAGGCTTAGACCTTCTAAACGGTTTACCAGTACTCTCAGATCATGCAGCCAAATCTATTTCTCCAAGCCCAAATGGGCGGGGGCCAGGAGATATATCTGAATCTGCCTGGTACTCCATACACCTTAAGTAGAGTATTATATTGAGATATGTTTGTTTGTTTGATTTGAGGTTTAACGTCCCCGTCAGCACTGTATAGGTCATTTTGGAGACGTTGCTTCCAATTTTGTAGGACTTTTGCCCGACATTGAGATGAAATGACATCTCAAGCCCTGTCGCCCAATGAAACCTTTGTTTGTTTGATTTGAAGTTCAACGTCCCCGTCAACACTGTAAAGGTCATTTTGGAGACGTTGCCTCCAATTTTATAGGACTTTTACCCGACATTGAGATGAAATGACATCTCCAGCCCTGCTTTCCAATGAAACCAATAGGATTTATAAGCATGGACAGGCCGACTCGCACTGCATTGCCTGGGCAGGCTTAGGTCCTCTAAGCGGTTTACCAGTACCCATGTGCGGACGGTTTCAGCTCTGCGTGGAAGCATCATGCAGCCCATCTATTTCTCCAAGCCCCGATGGGCGGGGGTCGATGGATATATGTTAATACTATATAAAACGACCATGTGCATTTTTTTCTCCAGAAAGCATGCACGGATTGCCTGTTTGGATCATTATAAACTGACGTCCGACTTCCAGTGTCCTTAGGTGCGCAGTTCTCATAGAGGTGATTCCAGAGGGCCTGAATTTCTAGATCTTACGGCTGGTTCCGATATTTACCTGCACACATGGCGGGCGTTCTGCGTATGGCGTCCGTTGCTTTGGAAGCTTTACGGGCTGACAAGGCTGCACGGCAGAGAGGTCCCTTTGACTGGCCATCATCTTCCAGCGATGATGAAGAGCTTGAAGATTTTTACATTCACCAATCTTAGGGAGAAATCATTAAACCAAAAGCGTTGGTGGTGATTTATGGATATCCATAATTCGAATTATGGATATCCATAAATCGATCTGAGTTATGGATATCCATAAATCGAATAATGGATATCCATAATTCGAATTATTGATATCCATAAATAGAATTATGGATATCCATAAATCGAATTATGGATATCCATAATTCGAATTATTGATATCCATAAATAGAATTATGGATATCCATAAACCGATCTGAATTAATGATATCCATTAATCGAATTATGGATATCCATAATTCGATTTATGGAAATACACAATTCGAATTATGGATATCCATTATTCGGCTGATTTATGGATATCCATAAATCGAATTATGGATATCCATAATTCGATTTATGGATATCTATAAATACGGATTAAATAGTAAAACGGCGCCCCATAGAGGCGGTTCTATCGTCCCCGATAGCTATGTTTTGAGCAGAAATAAGAAAAATATCGCAATTTTTCATCTTAAAATATCATTTTTGTGGCAAAAAAATCGGCAATGTATTTGTATAGGCGTGTTTTCGTAATGCTTGTACCGAGCCTTCTCATCTGTATCTTCATTTTGTCGTTCTGTTAAGAATTTTGAATAATAATAATAAAAAAAAAACTATTGACAATCATGGACGAGTCCACTTCAGATATGGAAAAGTCCATCTCAGTCACTCAGGGTTGAAACGGTATGTTAACCCATTGTATGCTAGTGGACTCTTCCACTGCTATATGTTGGACAAGTCCATTTATCATATAAGGGGTGTCAGGCCCATTTTTATCGTTGTTATTCTATATCTAATGGAAAACTCTTGTAGCAAATTGTGCAGGCTCTGATTAGACGCCGCGCTCTGCGGCGTCCGATTTGGGCCTGCACTGTTTGGCAACGTACCACGTTAAGGTTTTCCCCGCATACAATGGGTTAAACCACTTGTATCTGATCAGATTTATTCAATTGAGATCAGAACTCTCGGGACGTGTATAAAATAATAGTTAATTATATCTCAGAGAGCGGGGGCGGAACCCAATACCCATGACGAACCCAATACTGTGTAAATAACGCAATTTGATAGCTGTTTTTGCTGTACAAGACAAATACACTAACACTACTTAAGCTGACTTGCCTATACATGACAGCAGATTTTTTTTTATTTGTGTTTTGAAAAATACGGCAATTTTTCGAAGGCCGTAAACTATTCATGCTCAAATATATTGAAATGCGAACACGCGAGTAGATTGTTGCCATTTTTTATATTTATGAGAGGAACAAGCATAACGAAAACACGCCTATATAATTCTGACCCCCTTCAACCCCATGTTTACATAGGAAAACTGGGGTTTACAGGGGTAAACCTTATTTTTCTTATTTCTGTTCTAAAATATAGATTGTGGGTACTCGTTAGAACGGTTCTAACCGGTTCCCCCAATCTATATTTTGAGCAGAAATAAGAAAAATACCACAATTTTCCATCTGAAAAAAAAAACTCGATTTTTCGGAGGTAAAGTTTACAATGTATTTGTATAGGCGTGTTTTCATAATGTAAGTTGACCTGTAAACCCGTTTTCCTATATAAACGTGGGGTTGAAGGGGGTCAGAATTATATAGGCGTGTTTTCGTGATGCGTGTTCCTCTGCTCTAAAATATAGATTGTGGGTACTCGTTAGAACCGCCACGATGAGGCGGTTCTAACGAGTACCCACAATCTATATTTAATAGTAGAAATAAGAAAAATATCACAATTTTTCATCTAAAAAAACTCGATTTTTCAGAGGTAAAGTTTACAATGTATTTGTATAGGCGTGTTTTCGTAAAGTAAGTTGAGCATTGCAATAGATCACTAGGGTGGCCCTTGTATATGAGGCCTACTAATGGTACCTAATGATAATTTGGTCGATTGTTGATCGATCGACCCAGAGATCGATTGTTTAATAGGTAGATCCAAAATTACTAAATGTCCATAAAGTTTTCGTTTGCATTACGATAACACACCCGTGCGTCATAATGTATTTTTTACGTCTCCAAAACGGTCGATTTTCTGATGAAAATTTGTGAGAATTTGTGATATTATTCTTATTCATACTCAAAAGATAGATTGTGGGTGCTCGCTAGAACCGCCTCATTGAGGCGGTTCTAAAGAATACCCACAACCTATGTCTATGAGCGGAAATAAGGAAAATAATGTATACCCCCCCCCCCCCCTAAACCCCAGTTTTCTCTATATAAGGTGGGGTGTATGGGGGTCTTCATTTCACGGACTTGTTCACTTGAAGGTAGTCCGTGTGATTATCACTGACCATGTACCAAATCAAAGTACAGAGGATCCTTGTTAGTATTTTTTTTTTTTTTTTGGTTTGGGTTTTACGGCCCTTTCAAGATTATTTCACTCATATCGAGCCGATCGTTAATCAGAGGTGGGCGAAAACCGGAGTACCCGGAGAAAAACCACCTGACCTTCCGTTGCAGAACTTGGCGTCTCACACGTGGCCCGAGCGAGGCTCGAACCTACGGCGGTGAGAGACCTAATGACTAAGAGTCAGCGCTCTTATCCATTAGGCCACGGAGGCCCGTTCCTCGTTAGTATATGTTCCCTAAAAAGAATTTGCCGCTATAACCCAGACGCCTCCGTGGTGTAGCGGTTAAGCTACTTGTTTTGTAAATCATGCAGTGGTCGCAGGATCGATCCCGGGCTTCTCCAGACTTTCGGATGAGTTTCTAAACCGAGGTCTCGTCTCCGTATGACCTTAGCTGTTGGTAAGGCTTAAAAGTCTAAACAGAGTTGTCTGACAATGGAATCTTCTACTTAAATAAGTTTGGAGTGGAGCGCTGTAGTGCAGTGGTAAAGCATCGGATTTGAGATCGAGAGGTACCCGGTTCGATCTTTGCAAGCGCCAAGTGTTCCGCATTGCTTAGCACTGGTTCCTACCCACGAAAAGAGGCCACATGGAAGATTAGTACTTGATCTAAATGTATTACCCTCTATAAATAAGGTCAATTATTATTATTTCCTATTTTAGGGATATCAGGTATATTTTTGTGGTACGTTTTGCATAAGTGTATGTACTTTCAGCAAACGGTGTAGACCAAGATCATCCCGGTGGCGTCTGATCTGGGTCTGAACTGTTTGCCAATGTCCCAAACATGGGCCGCTGGGCAAATATGGGTTAAAGAATCCCAAAAAGGAGTTTCATGATAGGTAATAAAGGGACTTCCCCACCACCCAGTTACTCCAAGAGTGAGTGAGTGAGTGTTCGAGCATTACGTCCCACCAACAGCTAAGGTCATACGGAGACGGGACCTCGGTTTAAAGACTCATCTGAAAGTCTGGAGAAGCCCGGGATCGATCCTGCGATCCCTGGTTTACAAGGCGAGTAGCGTAACTACTACACCACGGAGGCTTCTAGAGTTTCCCCAAGATAGATATTCCGAGGCGATTCTAACAAATGTCTATTACATTTGTTTCTTGGAGTAATAAATATCATACATTACGCAAACACGCCTGTACAATTACATTGCCACCTTTATCGCCGAAAAAATGAAAATTTTAAGATGAACAAATGTGACATTTTTCTTATTTCTGCTCAAAATATAGATTGTGGGCACTCGTTAGAACCACGTCATCGAGGCGGTTCTTACGAGTACCCACAATCTATATTTTAGAACAGAAATAAGAAAGATAAGGTAAACCCCCGGAAACCCCAGTTTTACTATATTAAAGTGGGGTTCAAGGGGGTCAAAATTATATAGACGTGTTTTCGTGATGTTCTTGAATGTTTCCATTAACACCTTGGCCCCCGCCCATCGGGGCTTGAAGAAATATATGGGCTGCACAATGCTTCCACGCAGAGCTAAATTCGACCCGCACACGAGTACTGGTAAACAGCTTAGAGGATGTAAGCCTGCCCAGGGAAAGCGGTGCGAGTCAGACCGTCAATGCTTATAAATCCTATTGGTTTCATTGGGCGACAGGGCTTGAGATGTCATTTCATCTCAACGTCGGGTAAAATTCCCACAAAATTGGAAGCAACGTCTCCAAAATGACCTTTACAGTGTTGCATTACGCAAACACGCCTATCCAAATACATTGCCACCTTTATTCGCGAAAAAAGGAAAATTTTATGGTGAAAAATTGCGATATTTTTCTTATTTCTGCTCCAAATATAGGTTTTGGGCACTTGTTAGAACCGCCTCATCGAGGCGGTTCTAACGGGTACCCACAATCTATATTTTAGAGCAAAAATAAGAAAAATAAGGTTATATAGGCGTGTTTTCGTGATGACGGGGGCGTTAAACCTCAAATTAAACAAATAAACAAATCCATTAACACCTCCAAGTTTGACCTAACGATAACCTAACATTGAAATTGACGTTGTAACGAGATTTTTCGTTATATCAAATATCGGTATAAAGTGGGTTATCTGTACTGGCTGTTTGTTGCCACGTAATGGCGCCAGATTGCTGTGTAAAGAGTGTTGTCATCTGCTTGGACATTGACAAACAGTGTAGACCCAGATCCGACAACAGAACGCGGCATTTACTCAGGGTCCTGTAGTTTTACTACTGACCGTCCCAAGGCGGTCATTCTTTTGCGGTGTCTTTACTGTTATTTGGTGCATTTTTTGTCTGTTTTTGGTGTGTGCCCCCGTGTCACTTTCTACAGGTGACGTGAGAGGTCACGTGAGATGGCTTCGTTCTTTCCTGAGTGACCTTTTCTTACTAGTTTCCATAACAAGAATTCGGGAGTTTATGAAACAGAATCGCCTGTCTCGGCAGCTCAGTTCGATGCGCATTGGAATGGTGATCAGGAGTGGGCGGGATCGATACCTGCCGGGATCGGCAACATTCTTTCGTGGCTATTATCATGAATTTTTTTCTACAGTCATTCCATTCCGCTGGTTGTCAGTTTCTGGCGTAAAAATGTTCACTGTACTGGTTAAACGCTTACATATAAGCCTGGCCAGGAAAAGTGGGGATAGGTAAACTGAAATGACCTAAATAGTGTTGACTGGGCCGTTAAACACCAATACAAATAAACAAATGAAACAGAATCAGTCTGATCCCAGCTTACAATCGTCATACAAGTCAGTCAGTGCTTTGATTTTAAATTATTTATTATTTTATGACATCATTTTCTCTTTGGTTTTTCGGCCCTTCAAGGTTTATTTCACTTATTTCAAACCGATCGTTAAGCAGAGGTGCGCACAAACCTGAGTACCGTAGAAAAAAAAAACAGCTATGCTTGGTGTCTCACATGTGGCCCGGGGGAGGCGCTTGATTTTTAATTTATGATCAAGTCATTGCGGTGAACCGCATAATGATAAAAATCGCACAAAGCAAAAACGTTCTTTGGACAAATGCCCCCAGCGAAGACTCTTAACAACAGTCTGTTTAGAGTCTCCGCCGGCAACTTTATACATCACGACTGTGACTGGACCCAATGACCAAAACACGTCTATACAAACATTGTAGACATAACCGCCGAAAAAAACGAACATTTTCAGATAAAAAAATGTGATAGGTTTCTTATTTCTGCTCAAAATATAGATTGTGGGTACTCATTAGAACCGCCTCATTGAGGGGTTCTCAGGAGTACCCACAATCCATATTTTAGAGCAGAAATAAGAAAAATAAGGTATACCCCTGTAAACCCCAGTTTTACTATATTCATGTAAAATGTGGTTTTAGGGGGTAAAAATTGTATAGGCGTGTTTTCGTGATGTACAGTCAAGGAAGGCTACATAAGGACGAAGTGCGCACAGGCTGAAAGAAACCTTTCCATTAGACGCGTCCCAAGTATTAAATATAATTATAATATCACAGTGATAAATCCGTATACAGAGGACCCTCGTGACGACAGCATTTGTCCTCTGACACTTTACCGTTACAAAATGCCCCTTTAATGAATCCACAAAAGGAGTTTCATGCTAGATAATAAAGGGTCTTCTCCCGATTACTCCAAGAAACAAGTTCTGTGGATATTTGTTAGAATCGCCTCGGCGAGGCGATTCTAACAAATGTCCACAACATTTTATCTTCCGGAGAGGCGAGTCTAAATAAGGAAACTATTATTTCTTTACATGTAAAAAATGCTCTAGAAAACAGAAAGACGGAATTTCAGCTGATGCGTACACTCGAGTGTCCTCTACGATTAACACTGATAGTGACACAGAGTTTGATAGCATCAAGCAGTCATGTTAAATAGATAAATAACTAAATTTGCAATTCAACTTTCTAGTCCGGGATTTGAGACCAGATTTCGAAAAATTTAATGCACCCAAAATTCTCACGTTTTGTTTGTGCTGTTTCATTGAGATAGAAGCCTAATCTATATGACATGTAATTATTAAGCAAATCTGATGGGGAAAAGGGGATGAAAATTCTATGTGTTTACACCCACCCCCATGCGAATGGTATAGTTGGATTAAGTTTAGTTATGTGTAGCTTGCGCTTACAACTGAATGTTGATTTATTGCATCAGCCAAAATATTTGTCAATACTCGAAGATACCAAAATTCATGATATGACGTAACTACATCCGGTGTTACCATAAATTTTGACCACTGAAATTTTACCCCCAGAAATTTGGTAAATTTTACACTATTTTTGCGCAAAAGGATGTTTAGTATGTTTTGAAAGAATTTCTTTTTCGTCAGTATATGCATATGCATGTGTAACTTGATGACTCTGTGTCAATCTGGGCATGAACAAGGGACTAAGATACCTATGAACCCTTTTGCTGGTTTTTCCTGCTGAGTCAGAGATCGTGATAAAAAATCCATATTAAAACATACATAAAATAAATTATTTTACTGGCTGGTCACAGATGTATAATAACATGGGCCTACAGATATAGTTTTGAAAACTTACCGATGACCATTTCCTTCTGGTTCTTATTTAGTGAAGGGAATTCAATATACATCACCAAGCATATCTGTCAGCGATGAACTATCAAGTGATACTCTAAACTGGTGACTTGAATCTATCAACATTTGATAAATCCATTGTATATTTCAAGCTTCATTATCCAAAGTGTCCAGTTTGTGCTGAAGGCTCCCAAACTAACATCGATATTATTATATTTTAAACACGTAAATGTTACTGGCCACTACAAGGTCTCTATTGAAATCTTACTGGGTACCTTATTTTCTGGTAAGTCGCCCGATTAAAAATAAATAGAACCAGAGCTTTAATGCAATGCAAAGCCACCCCTTAAACATTCTTCATTCTTCCCTTTTTCAAGAGTAGTGGTATAACCTGTAACGTGCATCTTACTTTCTACCTTTTTATTGCCTTCGATAACCATGTCCCTCTATTCACCATTAGCTCTTAATTATCCTGTGTCTCTTGTCACACATTACGATAACTCACCCGTGCGATAAGTGCATTTTTCACATCTCCAACATGGCTACTTTTCTGATGAAAATCCTTGATATGTTTGTTATAAATGTTCAAAACATAGGTTGAGGATGCTCGTTATTACCGCCTCAGGCGGTTTTAACGAGTACCCACAACCTATGTCTTGGAACAGAAATAAGAAAAATAATGTTTACCCCAGTTTTCTCTATAAAGTTGGGTTTAGGGGTCTTCCTTACACGGACTTGTTCACGTGGTGCACTGATTAACCTGTTTATATCTACTTTTTTACTACTTCCTTTTACTGATATTTGTCCCATATATTGACTGTTTTGGGTTTAAAGGTACGTCCACCCTCGTTAGTCATTTTGTGTCCTCTCCCAGAGAAAAGCGATAGAAGTGATAGTAGAGCAGATGAAAGTGAGGGACAGAAGAGAAAAAAGAAAATAAATATAAGTGCAGAAACAGAAGAAATAACAGTATTCCCCCTCTACCATTGCCTGCTGCAAGAACAGCAGGTCTTGTCCAGCTGTAAGCCAATATCAGTTGGACACCCTATTGACGCAAGGTAAACGCCACCTTTGCCTCACCCAACCACCCCATTTGTTCCGTACAGATTTGTCAAAAGGGACTTCTATCATGATTTGACAAACAGAGTGTAGGCAATGATCAGGAACCTATACAAAATACCTCGCACCTCCCATTCAAAACACCAAAATGAAAACGTCACGAATGGAAAGTCAGAAGGACAGTTATCCCACATGGCCAAACAGCTATCCAAAATACAAAAAAGCATTAGCAATACATACATCTTAAAGACCAGCTATAAAAATAAGAAACCACAACAGAAGGACCGCCTTAGAATTGGGTCAGTAAGAAGTTTTACGGATGTTGGGGTTTGGGGTGGACACTTTAATTGATTTAAGGTGGCCTCAATCTTTGCCCTTCGTTGTCTTGATTAAAACCCATTGGTTGTTCAGTCTGCATGATGGATTTCTAGCTCATCAATGCAACATCTCCGCGAACATAAAATCAAACGAATAAGGAGACGAGACACAACGAGGACTCAACAGCAAGGAATAGCTAGGATGCTGCAGCCAAAGAACCCATAGTTAGGCTCCGGTTAGCTATACCAGAGACAGAGCACCAGGCACCTATCTTCAGGCGTTCTGGTGGAAAGGCATTCGTACTTATGAAAGGAACTGAATGAAAGTTTAACTTACTTGAGGTTGGCACCTTAAAGGTCAGATATTTTGAACAGGGACGATGTTTCGCTTAATAAATGTAACGATTTCTATGTAAATCAAGCTTCTTCTTCTACACCTTTGTCAAGAAGGGTGGGAACATCGGGTTCAACACAGACTCTCGACTGACCTTTTCTGCATCTTCATGTAACGTGGTCACCACAATTTGCACATGTTTGCCAAAAGATCAACCAAAACCAGAGTCATTCAATCAGCAAATAAGCTTAAGTATATCAAATCCGCAGTTGGAGAATTAGATGCTGATATTTAAATTTAGTAGAGTATTTTTTTTGCAGCAAATTAATGGTAAAAACCAAAACAAACCTGTAAAACATTTATGAAAAATCGTCGTTCTACCATGCAAATACTATATAATGTTTCTGTTTTGTTTGCAGACAAATTTCGCAGACCTTCAGTCAAAAGGAGGCTGGATTGTTCAGAGGCGTAAACTGATTAAAACATACGTCTTTCCATCAATTATGAAATACTGGACCGTTTGAAAAAAGACCGAAATAGGGTCGCGTTGTTAAATTCGCTGAACATTGTCGTCTTTCAGAGGTATTGCCGTCATGGTAACTTCATACCAAACTACCACTGTTTATCGAGTAAATGGTTTATGAAGGCTGGAAAATGCAACTAAGCAATAAAGATAACAAAACAAGCGCAATCAGTAAAGCAGAAAACTGTGGCTGCTGTATCATGACAACGCCAATTAGATATGGTTTACGCTTGACATCAAGCTTACGCGACTTTTAATAACTACCCTGAACACAAAGTTATAAATAAGCAGCCCATGGGAAACTACGCTCACCAGAGCTCAAGTGGGCATAAATTATCCCACCTTTGGTGGCCATTTATTTTAATCGACCATAATGGTTTAGTAGAGGCCAATCGAAGGACCATTGCTGCCAAATTATTTTTAAATCAACCATTGTTTTTTTGTTGCCGTCGCATACATTATGGTCAGCTTTGAACAATCTCAGCAGGTCTAAAGTCCAAAATGTTGCATACCAAGGTCTTGTATTTCCTGGGATGCAGAATTCAAAATCACTTTTGGCCATATATTGGTGTGACAATCACACAGATCACTCAAACAAACTTTGATTTCTCGACCACACTGATCCAGTATATGAAATTTGGTATCGGTTAGCATAGTAGTTTTGGAAAAAATAGTAATATGTAATATTATTGCCCCAGGATCATTTAGCTGGTTGCAAATATCAACTCTGATGTCATTAGCTGCAACAGAACCAGAAAACCCTGTCTTTGCCATACAAAGCCCTAAGTGACCGTATGTGACCTTGACGTTAGAAAGGTCAAGGTCAACCAAATGTCATCATTTGAAGAAATGTGAAAGGGACCGGGACCCTAATATTTTTTATCAAGTTTCAAGGTCATCGGTCTATAGGTTCCTGAGAACGGGCGATTTCAAAGGCTTTTACCATATATTGGCATGGTGGACATTTTGGTCACGTGACACAGACATTCATAATATATGTTTGTTTTTCCACCCCATGGCGGCTTCACAAGTAATTTGGTTCCAATTGGCCTTGTAGTTTCAGAGAAGAAGTCGTTTGGATTTGTTTGGATGTTCAAATGAGAAAAGAGGGTAGGTACATTTATCTCCCCTTTTTATGTCTTTTTCCCCACTTTTTTGATTTTCTAACTCCATTTTCAAGATGCTGAGAGACTTCTCAATAAATTCATATCATAGTTAAGTGTGAGAAAATAAGGTGAATTAAACTCCTTAAATACGGGTGCTACGAATTTCAAATCCCTGACTATTCCATGTTATTGTCGATACTTCTCTATAATTCTGAATCACGTTATTTGTCTCATCAGCCGGCCTCGGTAGCTCAGTCGAATGCGCGTCCGACTGGTGATCAGGAGGACGCAGGCTCGATACCTGCCGCGGTCGGCAACATTCTTTCATGGACATTGATCATGAAATCTTTTCTTCGGTCATTCTCTTCCTTCCGCTGATTCAAGAAGGGCGGTTGTCGATTTCTGGCGAAAGAATGTGCACTGTACTAATTAACCGCTAACGTATAAGTCTGCTCAGGATAAGTGTGGATAGGTAAACTGACCGGCTCAAAATGACCTAAGTGTTGACTGCGCCTTTAAACTTCAATACAAACAAATTTTTCTCATCACTGTCTTAAAAGCGGGCCTATTGGATTACAGCTGGGCCAGGCCTGCTGTACTTGCAGCAGGTAGGGTAGAGGGGGGAGCATTATTACTACTTGTTTCTACACTTCCATTAATGTTCCTCTTTCTCCCCTGTCCCTCACTTTCATCTCTTCTACTGTCTCTTCTATCTCTTTTCTATCTCTTTTCTCCCTTTCTCTGGGAGACGACACAAAATGACCCAGAACCCAAAACAATCTATCAATGAACACCCTTTAAACGTCACTTTATACAGAGAAAACTCAAGTTTACACGTAAACATTATACAGTGAAACTTCGATTGCACGAACACCAATGGGTCATTTACCACAACTATTCCGAACTGTTTCTTGAGTCCATAGAAAAAAAAAAACAACAAAAAAGAAAAAACAAAAACAAAAAAAAACATGGTAACTGCAGATATTAATACATTTTGGATAAAACTCTTATTGTATCTTAAAAATGTATGTTTTGTGTATTCATAAGAATCGCCTCAACGCCTCAACGAGGCGATTCTAATGAATACACACAACATAAATCAGAATGAAAATTGAAAAGATGTCCATATTATGCCTCCTAACATGGGCTCTAAGTTCAATCCTCAGTGGCTCGAAATACCCCTATCTCGAACAAATTTTATCATATGACGTCGCATCTGAGAGTGTAATAACGCCATGTAATATTTTCGATAATCCACTAGTGGATTCAATATGCAAATTAGGTAGATGCATCCCGTAACGTTACATGTACAACGTCCTTAACGACGTCGCGTTTACTAATGGCGGAATATTGATATTTTTTATAAACAATCGTGAATAAAATGCGTTTTAAATGTCATATGATAAATAGAATCTTGCATTAGTGCTAATGCATTATTGAATTTATTAAACTCGTTTGGGAAAAGGGATAAAATGCTCGGCAAAGCCTCGCATTTTGTCCTTTTTCCTCAACTCGTTTAATAAATTCAATAATACACGAACACTCATGTAAGATACTCTGTGTCCTGGTCCCAAAGGTGTTCGAGCCATCGAAGTTCGACAGCATTGTTTATTTCTGCATGCTGTAAGATTTTGATTGATTGATTTGTGTCAACCCATCACCAAACATTACGAAAACACGCCTATACAAATACATTGAAAAGTTTATCGCCGTAAAATTGAAAATTTTAAGATGAAAAAATTGTGTTAATTTTCTTATTTCTGCTCAAAATATAGATTGTGGATACTCGTTAGAACCGCCTAATTGAGGCGGTTCTAACGAGTACCCACAATCTATATCTTAGATCAGAAATACAGAAAATAAGGTTCACCCCGGTAAACCCCAGTTTTTTATATTAAAGTGGAGTTCAAGGGGGTCAAAATTATATAGGCGTGTTTGCGTGATGACACGTCTTTATAATTTTGACCCCCTTGAACCACACTTTTATATAGCAAAACCCGGGTTTAAAGGGGTATACCTTGTCTTATTTCTGCTCTAAAACATAGATTGTGGGTACTCGTTGGGACCGCCTCAATTGGGCGGTTCTAATGAGTACCCACAGTCTATATTTTTAGCGGAAATAAGAAAAATGTCACATTGTTTGGTGGTAGTTTGCAATGGATTTGTATAGGTGAGCTTTCGTAATGCATGTGAAACTAGAATACCGTCGATGGCGCGCCATCGCAAATCCCCACGTTTTCTACAGAGGGGCCAAGTACCGAATACCCCTCACCCTGGGCCCTAATTTGACTCCATGGTCAAAATATTACCTGTATTATATTCTACTAATCATGCCCTTCAATTTCATATGCCACATGACTATGTTCCAAAAAACTTAAATTTTGACCCTTTGACCCCTCTCCCAGGGCCCCAATCTGACCCCAGGGTCAAAATTTTACTTGTAGTTTATTCTACCCATTATCCCCTTCGCATAGATATGCAACATGACTATGTTCTGAAAAACTTTAATTTTGACCCCCGACCCCGCCCCCAAGTCCGACCCCCAGGGCGTGACCTAGGGGTCACAGCCAAAATCCCGTTCAATATGTTTTCCTTTTTTCATAACTAAGTACATGTGCAAAGTTTGGCATCAAAATCTTCAAAATTGACTTTGTAATTGAATTTTATTGATATTTGACCTTTTGACCCCTCCCCAGGGCCCCTGGGGGCGGGGACAAAAAAAATGTGCTCTTGCACAAGCCATTCATGTAAGCAACTCGCATACCAAATTTGGTTGAATTCCGGCTAACGGTTTAGGAGGAGATAGTCGGACAGACAGACGGACAGACAGACGGACGGAGGCGATAACAATATCCCCACTTTTTTTTAAAAAACGTGGGGATAATAAGCTTGTTCTAGAAAAAAAAAAAAGAAAAACACACACACAAAAGCAAAAACGACAGTTCAGCACATGCGTAGAAGCCTCCGTGGTGTAGTGGTTACGCTACTCGCCTTGTAAACCAGGAATCGCAGGATCGATCCCGGGCTTCTCCAGACCTTTGGATGAGTCTTTAAACCGAGGTCCCCTCTCCGTATGACCTAAGCTGTTGGTGGGACGTAAAACTCAAACACTCACTCACTCACTCACTCAGCACATGCGTACACTCAAGAGTCCTCATAGTGACTTTCAAGCAGTCATGTTAAATAACGAAATTTGAAATGTTCAACTTTCAATGTCAGTGGGAATGGAAACACCTTCAGGGGAGGCAGCTCCTGCAAAAGTATGTATCCCATGTCAAAAGGGGTCAACTCTTAAAGGAAAGAATTTGCTCCCTAGGGTCAGCTCTTAAAGGAAAGAATTTGCTCCTAGGGAGCAAATTCTTTCTTTCCTTTAAGAGTAGACCCCTATTATAAAAGCGAACAGGACGCCGCGAAAGTTGTCTCCCTTTGAAAAATTGCGAACTAATGGTGTTCCCATTCCCCTTAAATCACATGTTACTTGTCTCACCACTGTCTTCAGTTCGGGATAAAGACTCAACTGGGTGTTACCGAGTCCGTGTGTATTGAACACCCCTGTTTTGCACCACCGGGGCGTCCAACTGATATTGGATTAGCAGGTAGGAGTAAAGGGAGAGCATTGATACTTCCTCTGTCTCTACCCTGCCATTCGTTTTCCCCTTTCATTTCTTCTGTTGTCCCTTCTATGATTCTATCCCTTTTCTCCCTTTCCCTGAGAGACCACACAAAATGACCCACAAGGGTTGACGTGTCGTTAAACCCAAACAATCAATCAATGAACAGCCACGTAAACTTCACTTTATACAGAGAAAACTAGAGTTTACAGGTAAACATTATACAATGAAAGTTCGATGGCAAGAACACCGATGGCTAGTTTACCACGGCTCTTTCGAACTGTTTCTTGAGTTCATAGAAAAAAAAAACGCAGATATGAATACATTTGGGATAAGTGTCTTATTGTATCTTGAAAACATATGTTGTGTGTACTCATTAGAATCGCCTCGTTGAGGCGATTCTAATGAGTACACATAACATACATTTAAAATGAAAATTGAAAAGATGTCCATAATTTGCCTCCTGACATGAGCTCTAAGTTCAACCCTCAGTGGCTCGAACTACCCTATCTCGAACAATTTTCATGGTCCCAAAGGGGTTCGAGCAATCGAAGTTTAACCGTATCGTTTATTTCTGCATGCTCGAAGATATTGATTGATTGATTTGTGTTTAACGACACGTCAACCTTTGTGGGTCGTTTTGTGTCGTCTCCAAGAGAAAGGGAAAAAAAGTGTGAAATCGGGTTTAACGTCGCTTTCAACAATTGTTCAGTCATATCACGACGGTGTCTGATTGCGACAGGGAGCTCAATGATCACTTTTATAGTGCTGCCTCACTGAAGTATCATGTCCCATACACATTACATGATACCACACCCAGTCACATTATCATGACACTGGATCGACCAGTCCTAGCTCTACCCAGTAAATCTGAGTGTCATGCGAGGAGCAGCTAGTACCGTTTTTAACGACTTTGGTATGTCGCGGCCCGAGATCGAACCCGTGACCTTCCGTTCCCCGGAGCGGACACTCTACCAACTGAGCTATCGGGGCCGGTAGGGAGAAAAGAGATAGTATAGGAGATGAAAGTAAAGGACAGAGGAGAAAGAGGAATATGAACGGAAGTGCAGAAACAGACAAAACTCACAATACCCACCTCTTCCCTTACCTGCTCCAATGACAGTAGGCCTAGCCCAGCTGTAAGCCAATAACAGTTGAACGCCCCAGTGATGCAACATACGCGTCACCATCGCCTCACCAAACCACCTAACACTCTAAGATATACGTTCATTTTATTACGATTACCCACCCGTACGACATTGTGCAATTTTTCATATCTCCAAAATGGCTACTTTTCAGATGAAAATCTGTGATATTTTTCGAATTTTTACTGCAACCATAGGTTTCGGGTGCTCGTTAGAACCGCCTCATTGAGGCGGTTCTAACGAGTACCCACAACCTATGTCTTGGACCAAAATAAGAAAAATAATGTATATCTCCGTAAACCCCACTTTTCTCTGTATAAAGTGGGGGTTTTACTTGGGGAGGGGATTCATTCCACGAACTTGTTCACGTGATTTGTTGTTAGTACCTGCTAGAACAGCCTCAATGAGGCGGTTATAGCGAGTATCTACGACCTATGTTTGGCTGGAGTACCAATAATATAATACCGCAAATTTGCATCAGAAAATATCTTAAAAATGCACTACGCCACACAGCTGTTTTATCGTAATCAGTTAAATGACCTTCATCACGAAAACATGCCTATATAATTTTGATCCCTTGAATCCCACTTTTATATAATAAAACTGGGGTTTCCGTGGGTATACCTTATTTTTCTTATTTCTGCTCTTAATATAGATTGTGGGTACTCGTTAGAAGTGCCCACTATCTATATTTTGAGCAGAAATAAGAAAAAAATCATAATTTCTCATCTTAAAATTTTCATTTTTTTCGGCGATAAAGGTGGCAATGTATTTGTATAGGCGTGTTTGCGTAAAGTTTTCTATCGGAGATACACAGCTTTGTAATCCTGTGCTGGTATTATACGTTATGATACAAATAAAAAAAAAATAAACAAAATAAAATACAAAGGTAAGACAAAAACAAATACCTTCTGATAATATACACCACAAATAAAAAACATGCTTCGTAACCATTCCTTGTCCTTCTTGTTAGTGTTAAACTAAGAAAAGAAGAAAAGAAAATAATCGGTACTTTACATGCACAAGGCCAAAACGTTTGTATGACAAAAACCCAATATCTGACTTTGTATTGTGACACTCAGCGAAATAATTTGCATACGTTTACATTACACAGTTCAAAATATTTGGGCCGACGTCTATTTTTGGCAACCCTTCCAATGCTAAAAATTTCAGTATTCATTACGAAAACATACCCGAGCGACATAGTGCAATTTTCATATCTCCAAAATGGCTACTTTTCTGATGAAAATCCGTGATATTTTTCTAACTAATACTGCAAATATAGGTCGTGGGTGCTCGTTAGAACCGCCTCATTGAGGCGGTTCTAACGAGTACCAACAACCTATGTTTTGGCGCAGAAATAAGAAAACTAACGTATACCCCGTACACCCCAGTTTTCTCTATATAAAGTGGCGTGTACGGGGGTGTTAATTTCACGGACTTGTTTACGTGATGACACTCCCCACAATATACTACACTCACCTCAATATACAGACCAGCTACCGGTAATAACCCATTTTTTGTTTCAGAGAAACCGACTAACGCGAAATCGTCTATTTTCTCCGCAAATCCGCGAGAAAAAATAAAATGAGCGAGAAATTGCTCACTGAAATTTCTCCCGGTTTCGCGGAGAAAATTCGCCGAGATGCTCGGCGAAAATCTGACCGCTTGCTTTCATTGAAAATGAAATTAACTGCGTTTCGCGGAGAAAAAAAAATGGGCTTACCTGATAGTAAATGTCAAATTTTCGGCTCATTATTATTTCTTAGTCTGTTTGGCGTTGTTTTTGTAAACGAAGGCAACTGGAAGTCATTGTTAAATCATAATCAAATATTCTTTCATGTTACAAAATTTCAGTTTAGTAATTTATTTCTCCATTGTATAATCCCCTTTTTAAAAGTCTCATGACAACTTTTATTCACATTGCGAAAACACGCCTATTTATTTGTTACCCGCTTAAACCGCACTTGTAACTGGGGTTTACAGGGGTATACATTATTTATTTAATTTCTGCTCACATAGATTGTTGGTACTCGTTAGAACCGCCTCGCCGAGTCGTTTTAAAGAGTACCCAAAATATTGAGCAAAAATATGAAAAAAGTCAGAATTTTTTATCAGAAAATATTCCGTTTTAAGTAGTAGAATTTTAAATATATTTGAATAGGCGAGTTTTCTTAAAGAGTCGTACATGTAGGTTATTAACACCATAATGATGTGTGACATTTCCCAAAAGCTCAGCTTGATGAAATAGATGGGCTGCATGATGCTTCCACGCAGAGCTAAAACCGACCCGCATAAGAGTACTGGTAAAACCGCTAACAGGATCTAAGCCTGCCGTGGCAAAGTGGTGCGAGTTGGACCGTCAATGCTTATAAACTCTGTTAGTTGCATTGGGTGGCAGGGCTTTAGATGTCATTTCATCTCAATGTTGGGTAAAAGTTCCACAAAATTGGAAGCGACGTCTCCAAATTGACCTTTACAGTGTTGACGGGGACGTAAAACCTCAAATCAAACAAACAAAACCAAAAGCTCAGATTCGCCTCATTTATTTATGATTACAAACTGTCAAATTAGTACAGCAAGCGGTGCTTTGAATGCATTAACGAGGAGCGCATGAATTCCACCGCAGGCAAGGTCTATGCCGCGGACGAACGGACGAAAAACCAGACACCTATATCGCGCCATGCTTCATGAAAAAGGACATGCTACTTTGCATTCGCACGCTTTATTTGCGTTACCAAGTCTCCTTCCCCGACCCCTCAGTAAACATACGGAGAAGAAAACAACAACGTTCTTCTACCTATATTAGAGATTGATCATGAAATTTTTTCTACGGTCTCTCCCTTCCGCTGATTCAAGAAGGGCAGTTGTCAGTTTCTAGGGAAAAGAAGGTGAATTGTACTGACTAACCGTATAAGCATGGACAGGAAAAGTGTGGATAGGTAAATTGTCCGGCTCAAATTTGACCTAAAATAGTGTTGACTGGGCCAGTTTTAGCTCTGCGCGGAAGAATCATGCAGCCTAATCTATTTCATTAAGCCCCGATGGGCGGGGCCGAGCTTTGTCGTCTTGCGTGTTACCTTAAAAGTCATTGTTGCAAACACTGTGGACCCCGATCAGATTGCTCCGCATTACGAAAACACCTATATTCTTTTTACTCCATTAAACCCCGACTTTGTATAGAAAACCTGGGATGTACGGGGGCAAACGTTGTTTTTTGTGTTTTTTTTTATTTTGCTTGAAAATATCGAGGCGGTTCGAACGAGTTCCTACATTCAACATGTATCTTTTGGGTAGATTTTAGGAAAATAAGCAATTTATTTCCGAACACAAAAAAAAAACAAAAAAAAAAAAAAACACTTCTTGACAGTAAAATTTAAAATATTATTTGGAATAGGCGTGTTTTCGTAATATGTAAGACGATCTGGGCTGGGTCCACACTGTCTGCTTGTATGCAAATATATACATGTATATATATTATATTTGAAACAAAAAAGATTAATCAGACGGCCTTACATTACTATACCATTCTACTTTTCTGATGGAAATATGTGATATTTTTCTTATTTTTACTGCCAAAATAGGTTGTGGGTGCTCGTTAGAACTTCCTCCTTGAGGCAGTTCTAACGAGTACCCACAAACTATGACTTGGAGCAGAAATAAGAAAAACAATGTTTACCCCCGAATACTCCAGTTTTCTATATATAAAATGAGGTTTAGTGGGGTGTTCATTTCACTGACTTGTTCACGTGATGAATAGACAATATTTTGAGTTGATTTTTTCTCGTCGCGTCAATGGTTTTATATTTAAGTTCTTTTCAGCTTTATTGTGTCAACACTATGGCGAACAGTGAAGGCCCTGATCAAATGCCGCGTTCTGCTTTGTCTGGTCTTGGGCTTCACTAGTAGCCAAAACATACATGTACAAACCCCCATAGGGGCTTGAAGAAATATATGAGCTGCATGATGCTTCCACGCAGAGCTGAATCCGGCCCGCACACTAGTACTGGTAAACCGCTTAGAGGATCTAAGCCTGTCCAGGAACCGCGGTGCGAGGCGAACCGTCCGTGCTAATAAACCCTATTGGTTTCATTGGGCGACAGGGCTTGAGATGTCATTTCATCTCAGTGTCGGGTAAAAATCCCACAAAATTGGAAGCAACGTCTCCAAAATGACCTTTACACTGTTGACGGGGACGTTAAACCTCAAATCAAACAAATACATGTACAAAAGTATCTTAATCATCATATCATTGTAACATCAGAAACGATTTTGGATAAAACTGATACTTTTTTACTGAAACCCTTTTTCCGATACTTTTTAGTCGGTGAAATCATCGACTTTAGTCATCGCTCGATGACCCTTCTCACCCACCATCTATTGAGTGTTTTTAGAAGCATAAGGCATCAGGGGACAGTTGATCGCAGCACTGTTTTGTCCGCGCCACACCAAGTTTTTGAATCGTTATCGACAACTCCTGAAGAAAACGATAAATTCTGTTTTGATTTCAAAGTGCTCCACACATGCATGAAATCAAAACAGCATATCAAAGAAACACTTCTCTGTTTGCATAGGCTGACAGCAGCATCATTTCACTTACACCACCCACTATTTTTTTACATACAAAAAAGCATGACTCCACCTCACTTTGACAGATCCTGTGAATTTACTCCCAAAACACCAGTACTTGGCACCTGTTGAAATGTCATGTACACACAGTCACATGCAAAGAAATAGACAGAAAAGTATACCAGAACCAGTAAACTTTTTCAGGAATCCTCTTTGAAAAACAGCCACTTTTTAGTACCAAAGCTACCTTCGAGAATTCAGATATGCCGCTGCACCTTGAACTTGCACAGAATCCAGACAGCTGGAGTGTTAGTTTCGTATTCCATTTCATAAAAGTACAGATACTCAGCAAATAAGCCCCCTAAAAAATCCACATATCACAATTTCTATGAGCAAACATGCCATTATTGACCCTACTACTATAATATTTTGAAAAACGTCCACCCTCAAATGCGAAACTGTTTCCTGATGCCTAATAGCTATCGCTTTTGGTATATGCCTCAATATTTCCAAATGTTATAGCTATAGTCGTGTTTCTTCACATACAAATGTTGGACCCTGGCAAATAGTGTAGATCTAGATCAGATTACCTGTAATTCACCGACTTTGAGGCTTCTCAAGCCTTTGATTTTTTCCTGACACTTTTTTCACTTTTCCGTGACTATTGATATGTTCTTATCAAAATAAAATGTTGACATTAATCACTGTTGACTTAGTGTGTTACATGTATATACTAGTACATGTATGTTTCAAACTCAGAACCCAGCATTCACTTACCTTTTTTCATTTGAATACGATCCGCGGGAAGAACGAGCGGAGAAATTAATTTATAAGTTTTATGAACCTTTCAATAATCTTTCACGCAATTTGAATCGTTCGTGCCGCACTGAGGTGAGCGTGCGCAAGATACCATGGAGAAAATCACTTGACATACCGTTAGTTGATCATGTTTTACCACAGGTAAGCTGAGCGAGGCGTGTCCCCGACATCTGGGGCTCGAAGAAATGCAAGTAGATTCAGCAGCAGGGTGCTTTCACGCAGAGACAACCCCACAGGATTTGTTTGTAATCGATTTTTACAGCCTCGGCAACACAATTTAGGTAATTTTGGAGCAAGTCAGTTAACCCTGGACTGGCTTATATGTAAGCGGGAGACCAGCAGAGTGCACACTCTTTCACCAGAAACTGACAACTGCCCTTCTCGATGATGATGATGATGATTTCGTGTTTAACGACGCGTCAACCCTCTTGGTGGGTCATAAGCGTCAGTCGGTTAATGGTTAAACGGCATGAATAATTATGACGATATTAAAAGTAAGAAGTCAGAATGATAATGTATAAAAATCTGAAACAGTTAAATCTTTTGAAAAAGACCAATTTCTTTTAAGAATAAAATAATGTTACCAACAGGTACATCTCGAAACAGTTGTTGCAAAGTGTCAGCTTTGAAATATAAAATACGTGAGGGTGAAAAGTCAACACAGTCAATTAAGATATGTTTCACAGTGAATGGCTGATCACAACCTACACAAGAAGGTTGATCATCACCATCAAAAATATAAGAATGAGTAACTCTAGTATGGCCGATGCGCAGTCGTGTTAATACTACGTCCTCTTTTCTGGAAAACTGTGGAGGAGAGCATTTTGTACTAACGACAGGTTTAATGGCATGGAGTTTGTTATTTATTGCACGGTCCCATTCGCCTTGCCATTCCGACAAGATGTATCTGTTGATAAATGGTTTAAAATTATTAAAAGGAATTTTAAAAACAGATGGATCAAGATTGAGCGATTCCTTTGCTTTCTTGTCAGCATATTCATTGCCGACAATGCCAATATGGCTCGGAAGCCAACAAAACAAGATTTGGTGTGTTTTAGAAATTTCATGATGTTTTTCGATCAATTTTTGAATTTGAGGATTTTTAGATGATGAATGGTCTAAAGCCTTAAGCACAGAAAGTGAATCAGAAAATATAATTGCTTTTTGAATTGTTGAAGAACTGATAAAATCTAAAGCTAGGTCTATTGCTTTGGCTTCAGCTGTAAAAATAGATGAACCATCTGGAAGGCGCATGGTTTTGTGCGTATCTTTAGAAACATACGCACAACCAACTTTATCTCCTTCTTTTGAACCATCAGTATAGACTTGCTGGTAATCATTGTAACGTGACTGCAGTACCTGAAAGTTTTGTTTGAGAAGTATTGGATTTGATTCGGATTTTTTTCCATCATGTAAGTCGAACAGAATAGAAGGTTGTTTAATACACCAAGATGGAACTTCGGCGGTTTCATGTTTTTGAATATTTTTAAGGTCGATACCTGAATTTTCCAGCAGTGGTAAAATACGTAATCCAAAAGGTTTGATTGCTGTGGGTTTTGTTTCATACTTATCTACAAATTGAGGTGGAAATGAAATTTTGGATGCCGGGTTAGATGGATTTGCAGCAAGTCTGATAGCATACTGAAGAGAAAGTTTCTCTCTGCGCGAGGTTAAAGACGGTTCACCTGCTTCTACATAAAGGCTTAATACGGGAGAAGTACGGAAGGCTCCCATGGCCAGACGAAGGCCTTGGTGATGGATAGTATCCAAGGATTTTAAATAGGACTTTCTGGCAGAACCATAAACAACAGACCCATAATCTAATTTAGATCTTATTAAAGACCGGTAAAGATGTAATAAAGTATACCGATCTGCTCCCCAACTTGTATGAGCTAAAACTTTCAAAAGATTCAAAGCTTTTAAGCATTTCGCTTTAAGATATTTAATTTGAGGAATAAAAGATAACTTTTGATCAAATATGACCCCAAGAAATTTGGCTTCTTCAACAACAGGAATTTGTGATCCGTATAAAAACAGGGAAGGATGTTCGTGTTTCTTCCGTAGTTTACAAAAATGAACACACTGCGTTTTCGACTTGGAGAACTTGAAACCATTTTTATCAGTCCATTCTTCTATTCTTTTTAAATTTTGTTGTAACTTTCGTTCAATTGTTTTCATATTTTTTGAACGGTAACATATACAAAAATCATCAACATACAATGAACAATCAGTTTTGTCGTCCAAACATTGTACAATATTGTTTATTTTGATGTTAAATAGCGTAGTTGAAAGAATACTACCCTGTGGGACACCCTGTTCTTGATCATAGAAATCTGACAGGGTAGACCCCACACGCACCTGAAACATGCGCTCCCCTAAAAAGCTTTCAATAAAACTGGGAAGTTTTCCTCTTAAGCCAATGTTATGTAGATCTTTCAATATTCCATAACGCCATGTTGTATCATATGCTTTCTCCAAGTCGAAAAAGACAGCCACTACGTGTTCTTTGTTAATAAAAGCATCTCGTATAAATGTTTCTAGTCTTATTAAATTGTCATTGGTACTACGTTCCGAACGAAAACCTGATTGATATTCTGAAATGAGGTTGTTGGACTCTAAGTACCAGACTAATCTCTTGTTTATCATTCTCTCCAATGTTTTACACAAACAACTTGTCAAAGCTATCGGACGATAATTTGTAGGTTCTGCATGATCTTTCCCTGGTTTCGGAATTGGCACAACTGTAGCTACACGCCAACTCTCAGGACAGACCCCCGTTTCCCAAATATTATTAAAGATATCTAAAAGTGTTGTTAGAGAACTTTTTGGCAGATGCTTAAGCATCTGATAATGAATTTCATCGGGGCCGGTTGCCGTATCATGTGATTTTTCAATGGCTTCAACGAGTTCGGATAAGTTAAAAGGTGTGTTGTATTCTTCGTGATTAAGGGATTTGAAGTTAAGATTTCTTTTCTCTTGGTCCTTTTTGAAATTTCTAAAAGTGTCGGAATAATTACGCGATGATGAATTTCTCAAGAATGTGTGACCAAGAGTATCTGAAATATCTTTTTTTGTTGAAGCTATTGTGTCAAATTCAGTATTTAAATGTGTAAAACTAGAGGACTTTGTTTTTCCTGAAATTTTTCGTACCATATCCCAAACCTTTTTAATGGGGGTTTTGTAGTTCAATTTGGAGACATATTCTCTCCATGACTTTCGTTTTGAAGCTCGGATTGTTCGCCGAGCTTTAGCTCTAAAAACTTTTACGTCGTTTAGCTTTTCTGAAGTGGGACTTTTGCAGAACTTATTTAGAGCCTGTTTACGTTTTTTAATAGCTTCTTTACAGTTCTTATTAAACCAAGGCTTGCTTTTCTTAGTATTTGTGGAGGTCTTTGGAATGCATTGTTCTGATATATTAATAAGTGTATCTGTGAAATCAGAAACAATGTTCGATGATTCATTTAAGTGATCAACTGTTAACTCTTCTTCACATAAATTATGGAATAATTCCCAGTCGGCTTTATTCATTTTCCACTTCTGGTAACAGTCTTCATCTGGTTCGTTTACGCTCTCAATTATAACAGGGAAGTGATCACTTCCGCACTGATCATCATGAACAGACCAGTCATAGTCTAAGAAGAGAGATGGGTGACACAAAGAGAGATCTAAAGAAGATAAATGACCTGTCGCAGGGTGAAGGTAAGTATAAGATTTATCATTCATCAAGCAAAGATCGTTCTTTGCAATAAAATCTTCAACAAGTGCTCCTCTGCTATTGATATCTTTACAGCCCCATAAAATATTGTGACCATTGAAGTCGCCAACTAAAAGATATGGCGATGGAAGTTGACTCAGCAATGAGTCAAGATGTTCGGGCTTTAAAGAAAATGAGGGTGGAATATATAAAGAGCATATTGTAGTTTCTTTATCCAGAGAAACCGATACTGCTACAGCTTGTAGGTCTGTTTTTAATTTGATCTCTCTTTGTGGTAAACATGATTTAACAAAAATTGAACTGCCACCAGATGGTTTGTTACCATCAGAATAGATATAGTTGTATGTATTGAAACCCCTGACATCAATGTTGTCATCAGTTTTTAAAAAAGTTTCTTGCAAACAAAAAACCGATGGGTTTAATAACGAAATAAGTAATAACAGTTCGTTATAATTTGATTTAAGACCTCGACAATTCCATTGTATTATTTTGTGTTTTAAATCCATTTTATGAAGAGATTAAGACTAGAAACTATATTGGAGCTGCAATTGGTGATATAGATCTGCTACCACCAGCTCGTGGTGTTGCAGACCTCGATCTGTTATTGCTACTTGGTGATGATGGAGCTTCAAACTCCATATCACTGTCACTCAGAGATCCGAATCTGTTCTGAAATTTTATATTGTCTCTTTCCATTTTACGTTGTCTGTCTGTTTGTTTTTGAGACAAGTGTTGTTTCTTCGGATCTTCTGATCCCTTAGTTCGACCTAAGTCGAGTTTTTCTTTTACATGCGGCGCTGGCTTCGGTACGGTCGCTGTCGACCGATCCGAAGCAACCTGGATTGCGCCATTTGATAAACTGGTTGAACTTTGTGGTGCCGGAGTGGATTTACTCCATGCACCAGATTTTTTCAGTTCAGCTATGTATGATTCAGCAGTCTGTGTTTCGGAGCTAGAAACTTTTACACTAGCACCCTTTGTGATGCTGGCGTAACTAGTGGTTGGTGTTCTGTATCGCTCATCAACAATTTTCCGCGCTTCTGGGAATGTTATCCCCCTTTGGTATTTGACAGTGAGTATTTCTTTTTCTTTTTTCCATGCCGGACAATCTCGAGAGAAAACAGCATGCTTGCCACCACAATTGACGCATTTGGGTTCATTTTTGCAGTTTTGGTGGTTATCGACATGTTTTTCCTCACCACAGTTTGGGCAGAGTTGTTTCTTCTGACATCTGCTTTCGTGGTGACCAAAAACCTGACAATGATAACATCTGAGAGGGTTTGGTATATACACCTCTACGTTAACAGATAGATATGCAACTTTTATTTTCTTGGGCAGAACTGGTGTATTAAATGTCAACACGTAGGTACTTGTTGGCTTTAATACACCACCTCTACGAACTTGGATGTTACGTACACCAATGACGCCTTCATCTCTCAAATTCTCAACAATCTCGGTATCGCTGCACGGGCGTAGCTCTGGGCTGCGGATGACACCTTTACATGAATTTAGGGTTTTGTGCAACGATACTTTGACGTTGAGATCGAAGAGCTTTGTGGTACCAAGCAGGTTTTTGACCTGCTGTTCTCTCTCGATTTCCAAGAGGAGATCACCTGACTTCAATTTCTTGATACTTTTTGGATGTCCGGCAATGGACACTATAGTCTTTTCGATCACAAAAGGTGATAAATCTGACACCGTACGTGTATCATCACGTGATGTTATCACCAAGAAGCGTGGAAAATTGTTAAGCTTTTGAGTTTCAGACTGCTGACTAGACTGCTGACTTGACTGCTGACTTGACTGTTGACTGGGTTCATCCGTTCCGGATGAATCCTCGTCTTTTTTACGTTTAGCTGCGTTGCGGTTATGTTTTTTTCCATGAGGCATAAGGAAAAAATTCTAGTTTCGTCCCAAGTGCTCTCCGCCCTCCGTGGAGCCCTACAAGGGAACACCATAATGGAGTGGTTATCCAACTCGCAGGTGTTAGAGATACACGTGAGATATACTCGCATAAACAAAATGCCTACACGATTGATCCGTTTAGCCACCGCCTTCTAGAGATAAAAAGACAGAAAAGGGTAAGGTAAATGGGCATATGGTTGGTATCAGGAAAGATACAAAAAGAGTTGAAGAGAAAGCAAAGCGGTATCTCTAGGGCTCGGCGTGACCAGCCGATTGACCGTGCCGGACCGCACGGCCACCCGTCTACACCGAAAAGCCAGGCCAAAGAGGCGTGTTGGGTACCTGAAGCACCGCCACCTCAGGTAACCCTCAACCTCCAGGATCCCTTCTTCCGGCTTACAGGACGCCACCCACGGCAAACGGGTGGTACTTCCTTTAGCTCTTCCCAGTGGGCACAGAGACCACAGCGGCAATGTGCCCAGTGGGAATTGAGCCCCCAGGGCCACGGCAAGGCAGGAAGTCTAATACCTGGGGGACTGCCCTTCTCGAATCAGCGGAAGGGAGAGAATGACCAGAGGAAATATTGCATGATCAATTTCCACGAAGGAATGTTGCCGACCTCGGCAGGTATTAAACCCGTTTCCTCCTGTTCACCACTAAGGCGCACATGCGACATAACCGCACTTGAGTACTGGTAAACCGTTTAGAAAGTAGGCCTGCCCAGGCACAGTGATGCCCCTGCATATAAACCCTGTTGGTTTCGATCGGCTGCAGTGCTTGAGATGTCATCGGGTAAAACTCCCACAATATTGGAAGCAACGTGGTCAATATGACAAAAACCTCAGATCAAACAACTTGAGCGAGGCCCGAACCCCAGTGAAAGGACTAACTATCGGCACTCCTCGGCTAGCAAAATTGATTCAGGAGTGTTGCATGTTAACTCATCTCAATTCCTTAATCTTGGAGGCTATTGGGGCACGATACATTACTTTGCAATAACATCTCTCCATCTGTCTGCCCCGCTGCCCCAAGAGGGTCATGAAACACCGTCCATTTCTTGATGATGCTCTCTTTGCGCTCCATCTTCCATCATCCTCGTCTTGTTCCTCGGTTTGATTGGTGATGATGATTATGATGATTTCGTGTTTAACGAGGCGTCAACCCTCTTTGTGGGTAATAAGCGTCAAGCGGTTAATGGTTAAACGGCATGAAGAATTACGAGGATATTAAAAGTAAAAAGGTAAGTATGATATTTATAAAAATATGGAACAGTTAAATCTTATGAAAAAATCCAATATTTTTTAAGAATAAAATAATACTAGAGCTGTCAGTGAAACTGACTAGGGCCCCGGCAGCGCTATCAGAAATCTGTGGACGGACAGACGGACGGACAGAGTGATTACTATAGGGCACCCACACTTTCAGTGCGGGGCCCTAATTATCAACAGGTACATCTTGAAACAATTGTTGCAAAGTGTTAGCTTTTAAGTATAAGTCACGGGACTGTGAAAAGTCTACACATTCAATTAAGATATGTTTAACAGTGATGATGATGACGATGATTTCGTGTTTAACGACGCGTCAACCCTCTTTGTGGGTCATAAGCGTCAAACGGTTAATGGTTAAACGGCATGAATAATTATGATGATATTAAAAGTAAAAAGTCAGAATGATGATGTATAAAAATCTGAAACAATTAAATCTTATGAAAAAGTCCAATTTCTTTTAAGAATAAAATAATATTATCAACAGGTACATCTCGAAACAGTTGTTGCAAAGTGTCAGCTTTGAAATATAAAATACGTGAGGGTGAAAAGTCAACACAGTCAATTAAGATATGTTTCACAGTGAATGGCTGATCACAACCTACACAAGAAGGCTGATCATCACCATTAAAAATATAAGAATGAGTAACTCTAGTATGGCCGATGCGCAGTCGTGTTAATACTACGTCCTCTTTTCTGGAAAACTGTGGAGGAGAGCATTTTGTACTAAAGACAGGTTTAATGGTATGGAGTTTGTTATTTTTTGCACGGTCCCATTCGCCTTGCCATTCCGACAAGATGTATCTGTTGATAAATGGTTTAAAATTATTAAAGGGAATTTTAAAAACAGATGGATCAAGATTGAGCGATTCCTTTGCTTTCTTGTCAGCATATTCATTGCCGACAATGCCAATATGGCTCGGAAGCCAACAAATCAAGATTTGGTGTGTTTTAGAAATTTCATGATGTTTTTCGATAAATTTTTGAATTTGAGGATTTTTAGATGATGAACGGTCTAAAGCCTTAAGCACAGAAAGTGAATCAGAAAATATAATTGCTTTTTGAATTATTGAAGAACTGATAAAATCTAAAGCTAGGTCTATTGCTTTGGCTTCAGCTGTAAAAATAGATGAACCATCTGGAAGGCGCATGGTTTTGTGCGTATCTTTAGAAACAAACGCACAATCAACTTTATCTCCTTCTTTGGAACCATCAGTATAGACTTGCTGGTATTCATTGTAACGTGACTGCAGTACCTGAAAGTTTTGTTTGAGAAGTATCGGATTTGATTCGGATTTTTTGCCATCATGCAAGTCGAACAGAATAGAAGGTTGTTTAATACACCAAGATGGAACTTCGGCGGTTTCATGTTTTTGAATATTTTTAAGGTCGATGCCTGAATTTTCTAGCAGTGGTAAAATTCGTAATCCAAAAGGTTTGATTGCTGTGGGTTTAGTTTCATACTTATCTATAAATTGAGGTGGAAATGAAATTTTGGATGCCGGGTTAGATGGATTAGCAGCAATTCTAATAGCATACTGAAGAGAACGTTTCTCTCTGCGCGAAGTTAAAGATGGTTCACCTGCTTCTACAGAAAGGCTCAATACGGGAGAAGTACGAAAGGCTCCCATAGCCAGACGAAGGCCTTGGTGATGGATAGTATCCAATGATTTTAAATAGGACTTTCTGGCAGAAGCATAAACAACAGATCCATAATCTAATTTAGATCTTATTAAAGACCGGTAAAGATGTAATAAAGTATACCGATCTGCTCCCTAACTTGTATGGGCTAAAACTTTCAAAAGATTCAAAGCTTTTAAGCATTTCGCTTTAAGATATTTAATATGGGGAATAAAAGATAACTTTTGATCAAATATGACCCCAAGAAATTTGGCTTCTTCAACAACAGGAATTTGTGATCCGTATAGAAACAAGGAAGGATGTTCGTGTTTCTTCCGTAGTTTACAAAAATGAACACACTGCGTTTTCGACTTGGAGAACTTGAAACCATTTTTATCAGTCCATTCTTCTATTCGTTTTAAATTTTGTTGCAACTTTCGTTCAATTGATTTCATATTTTTTTGAACGGTAACATATACAGAAATCGTCAACATACAAGGAACAATCAGTTTTGTCGTCCAAACATTGTACAATATTGTTTATTTTGATGTTAAATAGCGTAGTTGAAAGAATACTACCCTGTGGGACACCCTGTTCTTGATCATAGAAATCTGACAGGGCAGACCCCACACGCTCCTGAAACATGCGCTCCCCTCAAAAGCTTTCAATAAAACTGGGAAGTTTTCCTCTTAAGCCAATGTTATGGAGATCTTTCAATATACCATAACGCCATGTTGTATCATATGCTTTCTCCAAGTCGAAAAAGACAGCTACTACGTGTTCTTTGTTAATAAAAGCATCTCGTATAAATGTTTCTAGTCTTATTAAATTGTCATTGGTACTGCGTTCCGAACGAAAACCCGATTGATATTCTGAAATGAGGTTGTTGGACTCTAAGTACCAGACTAATCTCTTGTTTATCATTCTCTCCAATGTTTTACACAAACAACTTGTCAAAGCTATCGGACGATAATTTGTAGGTTCTGCATGATCTTTCCCTGATGATGATGATGATTTCGTGTTTAACGACGCGTCAACCCTCTTTGTGGGTCATAAGCGTCAAACGGTTAATGGTTAAACGGCATGAACAATTATGATGATATTAAAAGTAAAAAGTCAGAATGACGATGTATAAAAATCTGAAACAGTTAAATCTTATGAAAAAGTGCAACTTCTATTAAGAATAAAATAATAAAAGATTAAAAAAAGTTGAAGAGAAAGCAAAGCGGTATCTCTAGGGCTCGGCGTGATCAGCCGATTGACCGTGCCGGACCGCACGGCCACCCGTCTACACCTAAAAGCCAGGCCAAAGAGGCGTGTTCAGGTGTTCAGGCACCTGAAGCACCGCCACCTCAGTTAACAATCAACCTCCAGGATCCCTTCTTCCGGCTTACAGGACGCCACCCACGGCAAACGGGTGGTACTTCCTTTAGCGCTTCCCAGTGGGCACAGAGACCACAGCGGCAATGTGCCCAGTGGGAATTGATCCCCCAGGGCCACGGCAAGGCAGGAAGTCTAATACCTGGGGGAGACGTTCCAAGAATCAGGACACACAAATGGAATGTAATTCCATGCGTTTAGCTATTGATCATACTAAGCAAGGAGCTGCAATATATGACCAGTGGGATACAACAATACATTATGCTATGCGGCGAACCCATATACAGTTATACCACTGAGGTATGATAATTTCTATGACCTGAAGGACTTTGCTCAAACTGAATGTTCTGGTTTACAGTTGACACTGAAGGTTGTAGAATCAACTGGCTCAAGGTGAAGGTTCTTCAAGTTTCAAAGGCACATCCAAATGAAGTGCGTGTCAAGGAAATCTTCACGGACACTGAATTTAAGGTTCTTGATGTGTTCAAACCAACAAGGGGTCGTCCATCACTCAGCAAGAAACCACTGACACAGAAATACTCCAGCAACTTGCCCATTTCTGTTGCAAAGAAAAAGGACCTTCTTTATCAGTGTGACTCATTCATTATGCCAGCATACTACAAACCATTTTATTAGGCATTGCCAACCAGTATAACAGCTGCGGACCACTTGCCAGACTCAGATGTACTTGAGAAAGATAAAGACAGTGACTGATCAAGAATACATAAAGAAGCCATAACAATGTACCTGATGGCACCCGCCCATTGGGGCTTGAAGAAACAGATTGGCTGCATGTTGCTTCCACGCAGAGCAGAAACCGACCCGCACAAGAGTACTGGTAAACTGCTTAGAGGAACTAAGCCTGCCCAGGCAAAGCGGTGCGAGTCGGCCTGTCCATGCTAATAAACCCTATTTGTTTCATTGGGCGGCAGGACTTTAGGTGTCTATCATCTCAAGGTCGGGTAAAAGTGCCACAAAATTGGAAGCAACGTCTCCAAAATGAACTTTATAGTGTTGACGGGGACGTTAAACCACAAATCAAACACTGTACCTGGTACAAACAAACATGGTTATAACATAAATATTGGATCTTTCAAATCTTCGAGTTATTTGTACTGGCCTGCTCGTGAGCAATGTATGTTTCAGTATCAATATGATACAATTTCTTAGATGTGGGTCACGTAAAGTGTTAATAAGGTATCAAATGAAATCAATAGTTAAACTAGTATCTGATTATTCTAAAACTTCCAGTGAACATGAGCCCTTATGTCTTTGGAAAAAGTTGTAATTATGTAGAATAATTGGCTAGCGATAAGGGCTCATCTACAAAATTTGCCATATAAGATATTTCTAGTAGCAGTTAAGTTTAGTAATTTTGTCAGCTGTTTTTCTTGAAATATAAAAATATGGAGATGGGCGAAATGCATCTTCCTCTGGTCAATTTTCAACGAGAATCCTATCCAATCAGTTAGGTGACTGAAATCTTAAATGCATGTTACCCCAGTCAGTTTTCAATGTGACTCCTGTCCATGCAGTAAAGTGACTGAAATATAAAATGCACAAATCTCTAGCCATTCAACGATGCAGTTAGGTGACCAAAATGTTTCCTCTGCCCATTTGCAGTGTGGCTTCTGTCCATGTGATTAGGTGACTGAAATATAAAATATATGTACTTCTTATCCATTTATAATAGGACTCCTATCCGTGCAGTTAGGTGACTGAAATCTAAATTGCATGTTACACTTGGTACATTACAATGTGACTCCTATGAATGCAGTAAGGTTACTGAAGTATAAAAGGCATTTGCCTTTTGTCCATATGCAATGTGACTATTATTCTTGCAGTTACATGACGGAACGCTAAAATGAATGTTCTTTTTATCGAATCACAATGTAACTCCTGTACATGCAGTTTGGTGCCTGAAAAATAAAATGCTCTAAACTAAAATGCATGTTCCACTTGTCAATCCTACCAATGCATGTAGGTGACTAATTCTGAAATGCGTCTTCTGAAATGCGGCTGTAAAAGGTCTCCCCGTACATGCATTTAATGCTCTTATTTTTCCAATCCTCAGGGATTGCTTATGCAATTGCTTTTCACTGTTCCATCAATTGACATCCTTTAGATACCTGTTGAAGGTCATTATTAAACCGATGTTCGTTCCTCGTTGTATAATGATGATGATGATTTCGTGTTTAACCCTCTTTGTGGGTCATAAGCGTCAAACGGTTAATGGTTAAACGGCAAGAATAATTATGATGATATTAAAAGTAAAAAGTCAGAATGATAATGTATAAAAATCTGAAACAGTTAAATCTTATGAAAAAGTCCAATTTCTTTTAAGAATAAAATAATATTATCAACAGGTACATCTCGAAACAGTTGTTGCAAAGTGTCAGCTTTGAAATATAAAATACGTGAGGGTGAAAAGTCAACACAGTCAATTAAGATATGTTTCACAGTGAATGGCTGATCACAACTTACACAAGAAGGCTGATCATCACCATTAAAAATATAAGAATGAGTAACTCTAGTATGGCCGATGCGCCGTCGTGTTAATACTACGTCCTCTTTTCTGGAAAACTGTGGAGGAGAGCATTTTGTACTAACGGCAGGTTTAATGGCACGGAGTTTGTTATTTATTGCACGGTCCCATTCGCCTTGCCATTCCGACAAGATGTATCTGTTGATAAATGGTTTAAAATTATTAAAAGGAATTTTAAAAACAGATGGATCAAGATTGAGCGATTCCTTTGCTTTCTTGTCAGCATATTCATTGCCGACAATGCCAATATGGCTCGGAAGCCAACAAAACAAGATTTGGTGTGTTTTAGAAATTTCATGATGTTTTTCGATCAATTTTTGAATTTGAGGATTTTTAGATGATGAATGGTCTAAAGCCTTAAGCACAGAAAGTGAATCAGAAAATATAATTGCTTTTTGAATTGTTGAAGAACTGATAAAATCTAAAGCTAGGTCTATTGCTTTGGCTTCAGCTGTAAAAATAGATGAACCATCTGGAAGGCGCATGGTTTTGTGCGTATCTTTAGAAACATACGCACAACCAACTTTATCTCCTTCTTTGGAACCATCAGTATAGACTTGCTGGTAATCATCGTAACGTGATTGCAGTACCTGAAAATTTTGTTTGAGAAGTATCGGATTTGATTCGGATTTTTTGCCATCATGTAAGTCGAACAGAATAGAAGGTTGTTTAATACACCAAGATGGAACTTCGGCGGTTTCATGTTTTTGAATATTTTTAAGGTCGATACCTGAATTTTCCAGCAGTGGTAAAATACGTAATCCAAAAGGTTTAATTGCTGTGGATTTAGTTTCATACCTATCTACAAATTGAGGTCGAAATGAAATTTTGGATGCCGGGTTAGATGGATTTGCAGCAAGTCTAATAGCATACTGAAGAGAAAGTTTCTCTCTGCGCGAGGTTAAAGATGGTTCACCTGCTTCTACATAAAGGCTTAATACGGGAGAAGTACGGAAGGCTCCCATGGCCAGACGAAGGCCTTGGTGATGGATAGTATCCAAGGATTTTAAATAGGACTTTCTGGCAGAACCATAAACAACAGACCCATAATCTAATTTAGATCTTATTAAAGACCGGTAAAGATGTAATAAAGTATACCGATCTGCTCCCCAACTTGTATGAGCTAAAACTTTCAAAAGATTCAAAGCTTTTAAGCATTTCGCTTTAAGATATTTAATATGGGGAATAAAAGATAACTTTTGATCAAATATGACCCCAAGAAATTTGGCTTCTTCAACAACAGGAATTTGTGATCCGTATAAAAACAGAGAAGGATGTTCGTGTTTCTTCCGTAGTTTACAAAAATGAACACACTGCGTTTTCGACTTGGAGAACTTGAAACCATTTTATCAGTCCATTCTTCTACTCTTTTTAAATTTTGTTGTAACTTTCGTTCAATTGTTTTCATATTTTTTGAACGGTAACATATACAAAAATCATCAACATACAATGAACAATCAGTTTTGTCGTCCAAACATTGTACAATATTGTTTATTTTGATGTTAAATAGCGTAGTTGAAAGAATACTACCCAGTGGGACACCCTGTTCTTGATCATAGAAATCTGACACGGTAGACCCCACACGCACCTGAAACATGCGCTCCCCTAAAAAGCTTTCAATAAAACTGGGAAGTTTTCCTCTTAAGCCATTGTTATGTAGATCTTTCAATATTCCATAACGCCATGTTGTATCATATGCTTTCTCCAAGTCGAAAAAGACAGCTACTACGTGTTCTTTGTTAATAAAAGCATCTCGTATAAATGTTTCTAGTCTTATTAAATTGTCATTGTTACTACGTTCCGAACGAAAGCCCGATTGATATTCTGAAATGAGGTTGTTGGACTCTAAGTACCAGACTAATCTCTTGTTTATCATTCTCTCCAATGTTTTACACAAACAACTTGTCAAAGCTATCGGACGATAATTTGTAGGTTCTGCATGATCTTTCCCTGGTTTCGGAATTGGTACAACTGTAGCTACACGCCAGCTCTCAGGACAGACCCCCGTTTCCCAAATATTATTAAAGATATCTAAAAGTGTTTTAAGAGAACTTTTTGGCAGATGCTTAAGCATCTGATAATGAATTTCATCGGGGCCGGTTGCCGTATCATGTGATTTTTCAATGGCTTCAACGAGTTCGGATAAGTTAAAAGGTTTGTTGTATTCCTCGTGATTAAGTGATTTAAAGTTTAGATTTCTTTTCTCTTGGTCCTTTTTGACATTTCTAAAAGTGTCAGAGTAATTACGCGATGATGAATTTCTCAAGAATGTGTGCCCAAGAGTGTCTGAAATATCTTTTTTTGTTGAAGCTATTGTGTCAAATTCAGTATTTAAATGTGTAAAACTAGATGATGATGATGATGATTTCGTGTTTAACGACGCGTCAACCCTCTTGGTGGGTCATAAGCGTCAGTCGGTTAATGGTTAAACGGCATGAATAATTATGATGATATTAAAAGTAACAAGTCAGAATGATAATGTATAAAAATCTGAAACAGTTAAATCTTATGAAAAAGACCAATTTCTTTTAAGAATAAAATAATGTTATCAACAGGTACATCTCGAAACAGTTGTTGCAAAGTGTCAGCTTTGAAATATAAAATACGTGAAGGTGAAAAGTCAACACAGTCAATTAAGATATGTTTCACAGTGAATGGCTGATCACAACCTACACAAGAAGGCTGATCATCACCATTAAAAATATAAGAATGAGTAACTCTAGTATGGCCGATGCGCAGTCGTGTTAATACTACGTCCTCTTTTCTTGAAAACTGTGGAGGAGAGCATTTTGTACTAACGACAGGTTTAATGGCATGGAGTTTGTTATTTATTGCACGGTCCCATTCGCCTTGCCATTCCGACAAGATGTATCTATTGATAAATGGTTTAAAATTATTAAAAGGAATTTTAAAAACAGATGGATCAAGATTGAGCGATTCCTTTGCTTTCTTGTCAGCATATTCATTGCCGACAATGCCAATATGGCTCGGAAGCCAACAAAACAAGATTTGGTGTGTTTTAGAAATTTCATGATGTGTTTCGATCAATTTTTGAATTTGAGGATTTTTAGATGATGAATGGTCTAAAGCCTTAAGCACAGAAAGTGAATCAGAAAATATAATTGCTTTTTGAATTGTTGAAGAACTGATAAAATCTAAAGCTAGGTCTATTGCTTTGGCTTCAGCTGTAAAAATAGATGAACCATCTGGAAGGCGCATGGTTTTGTGCGTATCTTTAGAAACATACGCACAACCAACTTTATCTCCTTCCTTGGAACCATCAGTATAGACTTGCTGGTAATCATCGTAACGTGATTGCAGTACCTGAAAGTTTTGTTTGAGAAGTATCGGATTTGTTTCGGATTTTTTGCCATCATGTAAGTCGAACAGAATAGAAGGTTGTTTAATACACCAAGATGGAACTTCGGCGGTTTCATGTTTTTGAATATTTTTAAGGTCGATACCTGAATTTTTCAGAAGTGGTAAAATACGTAATCCAAAAGGTTTAATTGCTGTGGGTTTAGTTTCATACCTATCTACAAATTGAGGTCGAAATGAAATTTTGGATGCCGGGTTAGATGGATTTGCAGCAAGTCTAATAGCATACTGAAGAGTAAGTTTCTCTCTGCGCGAGGTTAAAGATGGTTCACCTGCTTCTACATAAAGGCTTAATACGGGAGAAGTACGGAAGGCTCCCATGGCCAGACGAAGGCCTTGGTGATGGATAGTATCCAAGGATTTTAAATAGGACTTTCTGGCAGAACCATAAACAACAGACCCATAATCTAATTTAGATCTTATTAAAGACCGGTAAAGATGTAATAAAGTATACCGATCTGCTCCCCAACTTGTATGAGCTTTTAAGCATTTCGCTTTAAGATATTTAATATGGGGAATAAAAGATAACTTTTGATCAAATATGACCCCAAGAAATTTGGCTTCTTCAACAAAAGGAATTTGTGATCCGTATAAAAACAGGGAAGGATGTTCGTGTTTCTTCCGTAGTTTACAAAAATGAACACACTGCGTTTTCGACTTGGAGAACTTGAAACCATTTTTATCAGTCCATTCTTCTATTCTTTTTAAATTTTGTTGTAACTTTCGTTCAATTGTTTTCATATTTTTGAACGGTAACATATACAAAAATCATCAACATACAATGATGATGATGATGATGATTTCGTGTTTAACGACGCGTCAACCCTCTTTGTGGGTCATAAGCGTCAAACGGTTAATGGTAAAACGGCATGAATAATTATGACGATATTAAAAGTAACAAGTCACAATGACAATGTATAAAAATCTGAAACAGTTAAATCTTATGAAAAAGACCAATTTCTTTTAAGAATAAAATAATGTTATCAACAGGTACATCTTGAAACAGTTTTTCAAAGTGTCAGCTTTGAAATATAAAATACGTGAGGGTGAAAAGTCAACACAGTCAATTAAGATATGTTTCACAGTGAATGGCTGATCACAACCTACACAAGAAGGCTGATCATCACCATTAAATAGATAAGAATGAGTAACTCTAGTATGGCCGATGCGCAGTCGTGTTAATACTACGTCCTCTTTTCTGGAAAACTGTGGAGGAGAGCATTTTGTACTAACGACAGGTTTAATGGCATGGAGTTTGTTATTTATTGCACGGTCCCATTCGCCTTGCCATTCCGACAAGATGTATCTGTTGATAAATGGTTTAAAATTATTAAAGGGAATTTTAAAAACAGATGGATCAAGATTGAGCGATTCCTTTGCTTTCTTGTCAGCATATTCATTGCCGACAATGCCAATATGGCTCGGAAGCCAACAAAACAAGATTTGGTGTGTTTTAGAAATTTCATGATGTTTTTCGATCAATTTTTGAATTTGAGGATTTTTAGATGATGAATGGTCTAAAGCCTTAAGCACAGAAAGTGAATCAGAAAATATAATTGCTTTTTGAATTGTTGAAGAACTGATAAAATCTAAAGCTAGGTCTATTGCTTTGGCTTCAGCTGTAAAAATAGATGAACCATCTGGAAGGCGCATGGTTTTGTGCGTATCTTTAGAAACATACGCACAACCAACTTTATCTCCTTCTTTGGAACCATCAGTATAGACTTGCTGGTAATCATTGTAACGTGACTGCAGTACCTGAAAGTTTTGTTTGAGAAGTATTGGATTTGATTCGGATTTTTTGCCATCATGTAAGTCGAACAGAATAGAAGGTTGTTTAATACACCAAGATGGAACTTCGGCGGTTTCATGTTTTTGAATATTTTTAAGGTCGATACCTGAATTTTCTAGCAGTGGTAAAATTCGTAATCCAAAAGGTTTGATTGCTGTGGGTTTAGTTTCATACTTATCTTCAAATTCAGGTGGAAATGAAATTTGGAATGCCGGGTTAGATGGATTAGCAGCAAGTCTGATAGCATACTGAAGAGAAAGTTTCTCTCTGCGCGAGGTTAAAGATGGTTCACCTGCTTCTACATAAAGGCTTAATACGGGAGAAGTACGGAAGGCTCCCATAGCCAAACGAAGGCCTTGATGATGAATAGTATCCAAAGATTTTAAATAAGACTTTCTGGCAGAACCATAAACAACAGACCCATAATCTAATTTAGATCTTATCAGAGACCGGTAAAGATGTAATAAAGTGTACCGATCTGCTCCCCAACTTGTATGGGCTAAAACTTTCAAAAGATTCAAAGCTTTTAAGCATTTCGCTTTAAGATATTTAATATGGGGAATAAAAGATAACTTTTGATCAAATATGACCCCAAGAAATTTGGCTTCTTCAACAACAGGAATTTGTGATCCGTGTAAAAACAAGGAAGGATGTTCATGTTTCTTCCGTAGCTTACAAAAATGAACACACTGCGTTTTCGACTTGGAGAACTTGAAACCATTTTTATCAGTCCATTCTTCTATTCTTTTTAAATTTTGTTGCAACTTTCGTTCAATTGTTTTCATGTTTTTTGAACGGTAACATATACAGAAATCGTCAACATACAAGGAACAATCAGTTTTGTCGTCTAAACATTGTACAATATTGTTTATTTTGATGTTAAATAGCGTAGTTGAAAGAATACTACCCTGTGGGACACCCTGTTCTTGATCGTAGAAATCTGACAGAGTAGACCCCACACGCACTTGAAACATACGCTCCCCTAAAAAGCTTTCAATAAAATTGGGAAGTTTTCCTCTTAAGCCAATGTCATGGAGATCTTTTAATATTCCATATCGCCATGTTGTATCATATGCTTTGTCCAAGTCGAAAAAGACAGCTACTACGTGTTCTTTGTTAATAAAAGCATTTCGTATAAATGTTTCTAGTCTTATTAAATTGTCGTTGGTACTACGTTCCGAACGAAAACCAGATTGATATTCTGAAATGAGGTTGTTGGATTCTAAGTACCAGACTAATCTCTTGTTTATCATTCTCTCCAATGTTTTACACAAACAACTTGTCAAAGCTATCGGACGATAATTTGTAGGTTCTGCATGATCTTTCCCTGGTTTCGGAATTGGTACAACTGTAGCTACACGCCAGCTCTCAGGACAGACCCCCGTTTCCCAAATGTTATTAAAGATATCTAAAAGTGTTGAAAGAGAACTTTTTGGCAGATGCTTAAGCATCTGGTAATGAATTTCATCGGGGCCGGTTGCCGTATCATGTGATTTTTCAATGGCTTCAACGAGTTCGGATAAGTTAAAAGGTTTGTTGTATTCTTCGTGATTAAGGGATTTAAAGTTTAAATTTCTTTTCTCTTGGTCCTTTTTGAAATTTCTAAAAGTGTCAGAATAATTACGCGATGATGAATTTCTCAAGAATGTGTGCCCAAGAGTATCTGAAATATCTTTTTTTGTTGAAGCTATTGTGTCAAATTCAGTATTTAAATGTGTAAAACTAGGGGACTTTGTTTTTCCTGAAATTTTTCGTACCATATCCCAAACCTTTTTAATGGGGGTTTTGTAGTTCAATTTGGAGACATATTCTCTCCATGACTTTCGTTTGGAAGCTCGGATTGTTCGCCGAGCTTTAGCTCTAAAAACTACGTCGTTTAGTTTTTCTGAAGTGGGACTTTTGCAGAACTTATTTAGAGCCTGTTTACGCTTTTTAATAGCTTCTTTACAGTCATTATTAAACCAGGGCTTGCTTTTCTTAGTATTTGTGGAGGTCTTTGGAATGCATTGTTCTGATATATTAATAAGTGTATCTGTGAAATCAGAAACAATGTCGGATGATTCATTAAATTGATCAAATGATAACTCTTCTTCACATAAATTATGGAATAATTCCCAGTCGGCTTTATTCATTTTCCACTTCTGGTTACAGTCCTCATTTGGTTCGTTTACGCTCTCAATTATAACAGGGAAGTGATCACTTCCGCACTGATCATCATGAACAGACCAGTCATAGTCTAAGAAGAGAGATGAGTGACACAAAGAGAGATCTAAAGAAGACAAACGACCTGTCGCAGGGTGAAGATAAGTATAAGATTTATCATTCATCAAACAGAGATTGTTCTGTGCAATAAAATCTTCAATAAGTGCTCCTCTGTTGTTGTTATCTTTACAACCCCACAGAATGTTGTGACCATTGAAGTCACCAACTAAAAGATATGGCGATGGAAGCTGACCCAGCAACGACTCAAGATGTTCGGGCTTTAAAGTAAATGAGGGTGGAATATATAGAGAGCAAATTGTAGTTTCTTTATCCAGAGAAACCGACACTGCCACGGCTGTAGTTCTGTTTTCAATTTGATCTCTCTTTGTGGTAAACAAGATTTAACAATAATTGAACTGCCACCAGATAGTCTGTTACCATTAGAGTAGATATAGTTGTATGAATTGAAACCCCTAATATCGATGTTGTCATCCGTTTTCAAAAAAGTTTCCTGCAAACAAAAAACCGATGGGTTTAATAAAGTAAGAAGCAATAAGAGTTCGTTATAATTTGACTTTAGACCTCGACAATTCCATTGTATTATTTTGTGTTTTTGATCCATTGTATGGAGAGATATTTATTTGACTAGAAACTAATGTGTCGTTATCGACCAAATAATTACCTTATATAAGGTATCCTTGTAATCTTGCTACCTTTGCGAGGATTGGTTGGAGAGTCATCATCATCCATTAGTTCTTCATCGTCCTCGTCAGATGGTAGCCCTACCTGTGTGTAATGTTTTTGGATCGGTTCTTCCGATCCCTTATTGGTCCGACCGGAGTCGGATTTCTCTTTTACATGCGGCGCTGGCTTTGGTTCGGTCGCTGTCGACCGATCCGAAGCAACCTGGATTGCGCCATTTGACAAATTGGTTGAACTTTGTGGTGCTGGAGTAGTACTCCATGCACCAGATTTTTTCAGTTCAGCAATGCAAGATTCAACAGTCTGTGTTCCACTGTTCGTGACTTTAACACCAGCACCCTTTGTGATGCTGGCGTAACTGGTGCTTGGTGTTTAGTAACGTTCTTCAACAATCTTCCTCGCTTCTGGAAATGTTATCGACCTTTGGTATTTGACGGCGAGTATTTCTTTTTCTTTTTTCCATGCCGGACAATCTCGAGAGAAAACAGCATGTTTACCTCCACAATTTACACAGTTGGCTTCATTCTTGCAGTTTTGGTGATTATCAACATGTTTTTCTTCACCACAGTTTGGACAGAGTTTTTTCTTCTCACATCTGCTTTCGTGGTGACCGAAAACCTGACACGAGTAACATCTGAGAGGGTTTGGTATATATACCTCTACATTTACGGAAAGATATGCTACTTTGATTTTCTTGGGCAGAACTGGTGTATTAAAAGTCAACACGTAAGTACTGGTGGGTTTTAATACACCATTTCTACGAACTTGTATGTTACGTACACCAATTACGCCTTGATCTCTCAAGTTTTCGATGATTTCTTCATCGCTGCAAGGACGTAACTCTGGGCTGCGTATGACACCTTTACTGGAATTCAGTGTATTGTGGAGGGAAACTTTTACTTTCAGGTCAAATATTTTTTTCGTTTTAAGCAAAGCCTCTACATGCTGTTTTCTTTCGACTTCGATAAGTAGATCACCTGACCTAAGCTTCTTAATGCTTTTTGGTTGTCCGGCCATGGACACTATACTTTTTTCGATGACGATGATGATGATGATGATTTCTTGTTTAACGACGCGTCAACCCTCCTGGTGGGTCATAAGCGTCAGTCGGTTAACGGTTAAACGGCATGAATAATTATGATGATATTAAAAGTAACAAGTCAGAATGATAATGTATAAAAACCTGAAACAGTTAAATCTTATGAAAAAGACCAATTTCTTTTAAGAATAAAATAATGTTATCAACAGGTACATCTCGAAACAGTTGTTGCAAAGTGTCAGCTTTGAAATATAAAATACGTGAGGGTGAAAAGTCAACACAGTCAATTAAGATATGTTTCACAGTGAATGGCTGATCACAACCTACACAAGAAGGCTGATCATCACCATTAAAAATATAAGAATGAGTAACTCTAGTATGGCCGATGCGCAGTCGTGTTAATACTACGTCCTCTTTTCTGGAAAACTGTGGAGGAGAGCATTTTGTACTAACGACAGGTTTAATGGCATGGAGTTTGTTATTTATTGCACGGTCCCATTCGCCTTGCCATTCCGACAAGATGTATCTATTGATAAATGGTTTAAAATTATTAAAAGGAATTTTAAAAACAGATGGATCAAGATTGAGCGATTCCTTTGCTTTCTTGTCAGCATATTCATTGCCGACAATGCCAATATGGCTCGGAAGCCAACAAAACAAGATTTGGTGTGTTTTAGAAATTTCATGATGTTTTTCGATCAATTTTTGAATTTGAGGATTTTTAGATGATGAATGGTCTAAAGCCTTAAGCACAGAAAGTGAATCAGAAAATATAATTGCTTTTTGAATTGTTGAAGAACTGATAAAATCTAAAGCTAGGTCTATTGCTTTGGCTTCAGCTGTAAAAATAGATGAACCATCTGGAAGGCGCATGGTTTTGTGCGTATCTTTAGAAACATACGCACAACCAACTTTATCTCCTTCTTTGGAACCATCAGTATAGACTTGCTGGTAATCATCGTAACGTGATTGCAGTAACTGAAAGTTTTGTTTGAGAAGTATCAGATTTGATTCGGATTTTTTGCCATCATGTAAGTCGAACAGAATAGAAGGTTGTTTAATACACCAAGATGGAACTTCGGCGGTTTCATGTTTTTGAATATTTTTAAGGTCGATACCTGAATTTTCCAGCAGTGGTAAAATACGTAATCCAAAAGGTTTAATTGCTGTGGGTTTAGTTTCATACCTATCTACAAATTGAGGTCGAAATGAAATTTTGGATGCCGGGTTAGATGGATTTGCAGCAAGTCTAATAGCATACTGAAGAGAAAGTTTCTCTCTGCGCGAGGTTTTTTCGATGACGAAAGGCGATAAACTTGACACTGTACGTGTATCATCAAGTGATGTCATGACCAAGAAGCGAGGAACATTTGGTGGTACAGACTGCTGACTGGGTTCATCGGAGTCAGACTCCGATGACTCATCTTTTTAACGTTTGGTTTTGTTGCGGTTACTAGAAAGAGGGGGACCCATGAAGAAGGTTTTTAAGATTCATCTCAAGTGCTCTCCGCCCTCCGCGGAGCCCTACAAGGGAACACCATAATGGAGTGGCTATCCGACTCGCAAGTGTTAGAGATACACGTGAGATATACTCGCATAAACAAAATGCTTACACGATTGGTCCGTTTCGCCACCGCCTTCTAGAGATAAAAAGACAGAAAAGGGTGAGGTAAATTGGCACATGGTTGGTATCAGGAAAGATACAAAAAGAATGGAAGAGAAAGTTAAGCGGTATCTCTAGGGCAAGGCGTGACCAGCCGATTGACTGTGCCGGACCGCACAGCCTCCCGTCTACACCGAAAAGCCAGGCCAAAGAGGCGTGTTGGGAATCTGAAGCACCGCAACCTCAGGTATCCCTCAACCTCCAGGATCCCTTCTTCCGGCTTACAGGACGCCACCCACGGCAAACGGGTGGTACTTCCTTTAGCTCTTCCCAGTGGGCACATTGACCACAGCAGCAACGTGCCCAGTGGGAATTGAGCCCCCAGGGCCACGGCAAGGCAGGAAGTCTATTACCTGGGGGTCAACATACAATGAACAATCAGTTTTGTCGTCCAAACATTGTACAATATTGTTTATTTTGATGTTAAATAGCGTAGTTGAAAGAATACTACCCTGTGGGACACCCTGTTCTTGATCATAGAAATCTGACACGGTAGACCCCACACGCACCTGAAACATGCGCTCCCCTAAAAAGCTTTCAATAAAACTAGGAAGTTTTCCTCTTAAGCCAATGTTATGTAGATCTTTCAATATTCCATAACGCCATGTTGTATCATATGCTTTCTCCAAGTCGAAAAAGACAGCTACTACGTGTTCTTTGTTAATAAAAGCATCTCGTATAAATGTTTCTAGTCTTATTAAATTGTCATTGGTACTACGTTCCGAACGAAAGCCCGATTGATATTCTGAAATGAGGTTGTTGGACTCTAAGTACCAGACTAATCTCTTGTTTATCATTCTCTCCAATGTTTTACACAAACAACTTGTCAAAGCTATCGGACGATAATTTGTAGGTTCTGCATGATCTTTCCCTGGTTTCGGAATTGGTACAACTGTAGCTACACGCCAGCTCTCAGGACAGACCCCCGTTTCCCAAATATTATTAAAGATATCTAAAAGTGTTGTAAGAGAACTTTTTGGCAGATGCTTAAGCATCTGATAATGAATTTCATCGGGGCCGGTTGCCGTATCATGTGATTTTTCAATGGCTTCAACGAGTTCGGCTAAGTTAAAAGGTTTGTTGTATTCTTCGTGATTAAGTGATTTAAAGTTTAGATTTCTTTTCTCTTGGTCCTTTTTGAAATTTCTAAAAGTGTCAGAATAATTACGCGATGATGAATTTCTCAAGAATGTGTGCCCAAGAGTATCTGAAATATCTTTTTTTGTTGAAGCTATTGTGTCAAATTCAGTATTTAAATGTGTAAAACTAGAACTTTGTTTTTCCTGAAATTTTTCGTACCATATCCCAAACCTTTTTAATGGGGGTTTTATAGTTCAATTTGGAGACATATTCTCTCCATGACTTTCGTTTGGAAGCTCGGATTGTTCGCCGAGCTTTAGCTCTAAAAACTTTTACGTCGTTGAGCTTTTCTGAAGTGGGATTTTTGCAGAACTTATTTAGAGCCTGTTTACGCTTTTTAATAGCTTCTTTACAGTCATTATTAAACCAAGGCTTGCTTTTCTTAGTATTTGTGGAGGTCTTTGGAATGCATTGTTCTGATATGTTAATAAGTGTATCTGTGAAATCAGAAACAATGTCGGATGATTCATTAAAATGATCAATTGATAACTCTTCTTCACATAAATTATGGAATAATTCCCAGTCGGCTTTATTCATTTTCCATTTCTGGTTACAGTCCTCATCTGGTTCGTTTACGCTCTCAATTATAACAGGGAAGTGATCACTTCCGCACTGATCATCATGAACAGACCAGTCATAGTCCAAGAAGAGAGATGGGTGACACAAAGAGAGATCTAAAGAAGACAAATGACCTGTCGCTGGGTGAAGGTAAGTATAAGATTTATCATTCATCAAGCAAAGATCGCTCTTTGCAATAAAATCTTCAACAAGTGCTCCTCTGTTATTGATATCTTTACAGCCCCATAGAATATTGTGACCATTGAAGTCGCCAACTAAAAGATATGGGGATGGAAGCTGACTCAGCAATGAGTCAAGATGTTCGGGCTTTAAAAAAAAATGAGGGTGGAATATATAAAGAGCATATTGTAGTTTCTTTATCCAGAGAAACCGATACTGCTACAGCTTGTAGGTCTGTTTTTAATTTGATCTCTCTTTGTGGTAAACATGATTTAACAAGAATTGAACTGCCACCAGATGGTTTGTTACCATCAGAATAGATATAGTTGTATGTATTGAAACCCCTGACATCAATGTTGTCATCAGTTTTTAAAAAGGTTTCTTGCAAACAAAAAAGCGATGGGTTTAATAACGAAATAAGTAATAAGAGTTCATTATAATTTGATTTAAGACCTCGACAATTCCATTGTATTATTTTGTGTTTTAAATCCATTTTATGAAGAGATTAAGACTAGAAACTATATTGGAGCTGCAATTGGTGATATAGATCTGCTACCACCAGCTCGTGGTATTGCTGACCTCGATCTATTATTGCTGCTTGGTGATGATGGAGTTTCAAAATCCATATCACTGTCACTCAAAGATCCGAATCTGTTCTGGAATTTTATATTGTCTCTTTCCATTTTACGTTGTCTGTCTGTTTGTTTTTGAGACAAGTGTTGTTTCTTCGGATCTTCTGATCCCTTATTAGTTCGACCTAAGTCGAGTTTCTCTTTTGCATGCGGCGCTGGCTTCGGTACGGTCGCAGTCGACCGATCCGAAGCAACCTGGATTGCGCCATTTGATAAACTGGTTGAACTTTGTGGTGCTGGAGTGGATTTACTCCACGCACCAGATTTTTTCAGTTCAGCTATGTATGATTCAGCAGTCTGTGTTTCGGAGCTGGAAACTTTTACACCAGCACCCTTTGTGATGCTGGCGTAACTGGTGGTTGGTGTTGTGTATCGCTCATCAACAATTTTCCGCGCTTCTGGGAATGTTATCCCCCTTTGGTATTTGACAGTGAGTATTTCTTTTTCTTTTTTCCATGCCGGACAATCTCGAGAGAAAACAGCATGCTTGCCACCACAATTGACGCATTTGGGTTCATTTTTGCAGTTTTGATGGTTATCGACATGTTTTTCCTCACCACAGTTTGGACAGAGTTGTTTCTTCTGACATCTGCTTTCGTGGTGAGCAAAAACCTGAAAATGATAACATCTGAGAGGGTTTGGTATATACACCTCTACGTTAACAGATAGATATGCAACTTTTATTTTCTTGGGCAGAACTGGTGTATTAAATGTCAACACGTAGGTACTTGTTGGCTTTAATACACCACTTCTACGAACTTGGATGTTACGTACACCAATGACGCCTTCATCTCTTAAATTCTCAACAATCTCGGCATCGTTGCACGGACGTAGCTCTGGGCTGCGGATGACACCTTTACATGAATTGAGTGTTTTGTGCAACGATACTTTGACGTTGAGATCAAAGAGCTTTGTGGTACCAAGCAGGTTTTTGACCTGCTGCTCTCTCTCGACTTCCAAGAGGAGATCACCTGACTTCAGTTTTTTTATACTTTTTGGATGTCCGGCAATGGACACTAAACTCTTTTCGATAACAAAGGGTGATAAATCTGACACCGTACGTGTATCATCGCGTGATGTCATCACCAAGAACCGTGGAAAAGTGTTGAGCTTTGGAGTTTCAACTTGCTGACTTGACTTCTGACTGGGTTCATCCGTTTCGGATGAATCCTCGTCTTTTTTACGTTTAGCTGCGTTGCGGTTATGTTTTTTTCCATGAGGCATAAGGAAAAAATTGTAGTTTCGTCCCAAGTGCTCTCCGCCCTCCGTGGAGCCCTACAAGGGAACACCATAATGGAGTGGTTATCCAACTCGCAGGTGTTAGAGATACACGTGAGATATACTCGCATAAACAAAATGCCTACACGATTGATCCGTTTAGCCACCGCCTTCTAGAGATAAAAAGACAGAAAAGGGTAAGGTAAATGGGCATATGGTTGGTATCAGGAAAGATACAAAAAGAGTTGAAGAGAAAGCAAAGCGGTATCTCTAGGGCTCGGCGCGACCAGCCGATTGACCGTGCCGGACCGCACGGCCACCCGTCTACACCGAAAAGCCAGGCCAAAGAGGCGTGTTGGGTACCTGAAGCACCGCCACCTCAGGTAACCCTCAACCTTCAGGATCCCTTCTTCCGGCTTACAGGACGCCACCCACGGCAAACGGGTGGTACTTCCTTTAGCTCTTCCCAGTGGGCACAGAGACCACAGCGGCAATGTGCCCAGTGGGAATTGAGCCCCCAGGGACACGGCAAGGCAGGAAGTCTAATACCTGGGGGTGTGTAAAACTAGAAGACTTTGTTTTTCCTGAAATTTTTCGTACCATATCCCAAACCTTTTTAATGGGGGTTTTATAGTTCAATTTGGAGACATATTCTCTCCATGACTTTCGTTTGGAAGCTCGGATTGTTCGCCGAGCTTTAGCTCTAAAAACTTTTACGTCGTTGAGCTTTTCTGAAGTGGGATTTTTGCAGAACTTATTTAGAGCCTGTTTACGCTTTTTAATAGCTTCTTTACAGTCATTATTAAACCAAGGCTTGCTTTTCTTAGTATTTGTGGAGGTCTTTGGAATGCATTGTTCTGATATGTTAATAAGTGTATCTGTGAAATCAGAAACAATGTCGGATGATTCATTAAAATGATCAATTGATAACTCTTCTTCACATAAATTATGGAATAATTCCCAGTCGGCTTTATTCATTTTCCATTTCTGGTTACAGTCCTCATCTGGTTCGTTTACGCTCTCAATTATAACAGGGAAGTGATCACTTCCGCACTGATCATCATGAACAGACCAGTCATAGTCCAAGAAGAGAGATGGGTGACACAAAGAGAGATCTAAAGAAGACAAATGACCTGTCGCTGGGTGAAGGTAAGTATAAGATTTATCATTCATCAAGCAAAGATCGCTCTTTGCAATAAAATCTTCAACATGTGCTCCTCTGTTATTGATATCTTTACAGCCCCATAGAATATTGTGACCATTGAAGTCGCCAACTAAAAGATATGGGGATGGAAGCTGACTCAGCAATGAGTCAAGATGTTCGGGCTTTAAAAAAAAATGAGGGTGGAATATATAAAGAGCATATTGTAGTTTCTTTATCCAGAGAAACCGATACTGCTACAGCTTGTAGGTCTGTTTTTAATTTGATCTCTCTTTGTGGTAAACATGATTTAACAAGAATTGAACTGCCACCAGATGGTTTGTTACCATCAGAATAGATATAGTTGTATGTATTGAAACCCCTGACATCAATGTTGTCATCAGTTTTTAAAAAGGTTTCTTGCAAACAAAAAAGCGATGGGTTTAATAACGAAATAAGTAATAAGAGTTCATTATAATTTGATTTAAGACCTCGACAATTCCATTGTATTATTTTGTGTTTTAAATCCATTTTATGAAGAGATTAAGACTAGAAACTATATTGGAGCTGCAATTGGTGATATAGATCTGCTACCACCAGCTCGTGGTATTGCTGACCTCGATCTATTATTGCTGCTTGGTGATGATGGAGTTTCAAAATCCATATCACTGTCACTCAAAGATCCGAATCTGTTCTGGAATTTTATATTGTCTCTTTCCATTTTACGTTGTCTGTCTGTTTGTTTTTGAGACAAGTGTTGTTTCTTCGGATCTTCTGATCCCTTATTAGTTCGACCTAAGTCGAGTTTCTCTTTTGCATGCGGCGCTGGCTTCGGTACGGTCGCAGTCGACCGATCCGAAGCAACCTGGATTGCGCCATTTGATAAACTGGTTGAACTTTGTGGTGCTGGAGTGGATTTACTCCACGCACCAGATTTTTTCAGTTCAGCTATGTATGATTCAGCAGTCTGTGTTTCGGAGCTGGAAACTTTTACACCAGCACCCTTTGTGATGCTGGCGTAACTGGTGGTTGGTGTTGTGTATCGCTGATGCATTGTTCTGATATGTCAACAAGTGCACCCGCGAAACCAGAAACAATGTCGGATGATTCATTAAAATGATCAATTGATAACTCTTCTTCACATAAATTATTGAATAATTCCCAGTCGGCTTTATTCATTTTCCATTTCTGGTAACAGTCCTCATCTAGTTCGTTTACACTCTCAATTATAACAGGGAAGTGATCACTTCCGCACTGATCATCATGAACAGACCAGTCATAGTCCAAGAAGAGAGATGGGTGACACAAAGAGAGATCTAAAGAAGACAAATGACCTGTCGCAGGGTGAAGGTAAGTATAAGATTTATCATTCATCAAGCAAAGATCGCTCTTTGCAATAAAATCTTCGACAAGTGCTCCTCTGTTATTGATATCTTTACAGCCCCATAGAATATTGTGACCATTGAAGTCGCCAACTAAAAGATATGGGGATGGAAGTTGACTCAGCAATGAGTCAAGATGTTCCGGCTTTAAAGAAAATGAGGGTGGGATATATAGAGAGCAAATTGTAGTTTCTTTATCCAGAGAAACCGATACTGCTATAGCTTGTAGGTCTGTTTTTAATTTGATCTCTCTTTGTGGTAAACATGATTTAACAAAAATTGAGCTGCCACCAGATGGTCTGTTACCATCAGAATAGATATGGTTGTATGTATTGAAACCCCTGACATCAATGTTGTCATCAGTTTTTAAAAAAGTTTCTTGCAAACAAAAAACCGATGGGTTTAATAACGAAATAAGTAATAACAGTTCGTTATAATTTGATTTAAGACCTCGACAATTCCATTGTATTATTTTGTGTTTTAAATCCATTTTATGAAGAGATTAAGACTAGAAACTATATTGGAGCTGCAATTGGTGATATAGATCTGCTACCACCAGCTCGTGGTGTTGCAGACCTTGATCTGTTATTGCTACTTGGTGATGATGGAGCTTCAAACTCCATATCACTGTCACTCAAAGATCCGAATCTGTTCTGAAATTTTATATTGTCTCTTTCCATTTTACGTTGTCTGTCTGTTTGTTTTAGAGACAATTGTTTTTTTGGATCTTCCGATCCCTTATTAGTTCGACCTGGGTCGAGTTTCTCTTTTACATGCGGCGCTGGCTTCGGTACGGTCGCTGTCGACCGATCCGCAGCAACCTGGATTGCGCCATTTGATAAATTGTTTGAACTTTGTGGTGCTGGAGTGGATTTGCTCCATGCACCGGATTTCTTTAATTCAGCTGTGCATGATTCAACAGTCTGCGTTGCGGAGCTTGAAACTTGTTTACCAGCACCCTTTGTGATGCTGGCGTAACTGGTGGTTGGTGTTGTGTATCGCTCGTCAACAATTTTCCGCGCTTCTGGGAATGTCATCCCCCTTTGGTATTTGACAGTAAGTATTTCTTTTTCTTTTTGCCATGCCGGACAATCTCGAGAGAAAACAGCATGCTTGCCACCACAATTTATACATTTGGCCTCATTTTTACAGTTTTGATGATTATCGACATGTTTTTCTTCACCACAATTTGGACAGAGTTTTTCTTTTGACATCTGCTTTCGTGGTGGCCAAAAACCTGACACGAGTAACATCTAAGAGGGTTTGGTATATAAACATCCACGTTAACTGAAAGATATGCTACTTTGATTTTCTTGGGTAGAACTGGTGTATTAAAAGTCAACACGTAAGTACCCGTTGGTTTCAATACACCACCTCTACGAACTTGGATGTTACGTACACCAATGACGCCTTCCGATCTCAAGTTCTCAACTATCTCTGCATCGCTGCAAGGACGGAGCTCTGGGCTGCGGATAACACCTTTGCATGAGTTAAGTGTATTATGCAGAGATACTTTGACCTTGAGATCGAAGAGCTTTGTGGTACCAAGCAGGCTTTTTACCTGCTGCTCTCTCTCGACTTCTAGTAAAAGGTCACCTGACTTAAGCTTTTTAATGCTTTTGGGATGTCCGGCAATGGAAATGATGCTCTTTTCAATCACAAATGGGGATAAACTTGACACAGTGCGTGTATCTTCACATGAAGACATTACCAAGAAGCGTGGAAAATTAAGTTGCTTTGGTGCTGCAGACTGCTGGCTTGACTGTTGACTAGACTGCTGACTGGGTTCATCCGTTTCGGATGATTCCTCGTCTTTTTTACGTTTAGGTGCGTTGCGGTTAGGTGCGTGGTTGCGGTTATGTTTGTTTTTAGGAGCCATAAGAAAAAAATCCTAGTTTCGTCCCAAGTGCTCTCCGCCCTCCACGGAGCCCTACAAGGGAACACCATAATGGAGTGGTTATCCAACTCGCAGGTGTTAGAGATACACGTGAGATATACTCGTATAAACAAAATGCCTACACGATTGATCCGTTAAGCCACCGCCTTCTAGAGATAAAAAGACAGAAAAGGGTAAGGTAAATGGGCATATGGTTGGTATCAGGAAAGATACAAAAAGAGTTGAAGAGAAAGCAAAGCGGTATCTCTAGGGCTCGGCGTGACCAGCCGATTGACCGTGCCGGACCGCACGGCCACCCGTCTACACCGAAAAGCCAGGCCAAAGAGGCGTGTTGGGTACCTGAAGCACCGCCACCTCAGGTAACCCTCAACCTCCAGGATCCCTTCTTCCGGCTTACAGGACGCCACCCACGGCAAACGGGTGGTACTTCCTTTAGCTCTTCCCAGTGGGCACAAAGACCACAGCGGCAATGTGCCCAGTGGGAATTGAGCCCCCAGGGCCACGGCAAGGCAGGAAGTCTAATACCTGGGGGTCCTCGTTGTATAACAACTGCTTGTTTGACATCCCTGTACTTTAAGTAGACTAGGATGTTTTGTGGGCTTTTGTTGTACCGACCTTCTATTCGAAGGAATCTTCTTCAGTAATTTTATTTAATTTAATAACCGGTATGAACATCGCTTTAGTTTTGACGGTATCACAACCTTACTAACCAAAATGAGTATAACAAATACATTTAAAATATCAATATCACCCCTTAGGTTACACTCTGCTTCTTCTGTACGGATTCCCCATTCTATTAAGAACTTTAATACTATGTTGCCTTCGGTATTGGTTAGACCCTTAAATTTGTCTTCTGTAACTTCAGTTAATCTCAAAGGAGCAGGCAATACCAATGTTTTTGGGAGTAGTCTTCGTATAAGACTATCTCCTCTCATATCACCCATCCTTCGAAAATATACAAATCCGTGGAAAAGAAGTGGAATGTATCCTAGTATTTCTAAGTGCAATGCCAAGAGGTGCAGATGTTGTTCGCATTTAAGCACTGCGTCTACCGTTACTTCATCTGTAAACGGTAGACGCTTCTCTGTAGTTAACATGTCTGATTTGACATGACAGTCTACAGATTTAATTTATCTAATTACTTGACGTGCTGCAAACTGTAATATGCAGTACGTCGGTCAAACTAACCGCATGCTTAAAACTAGATTGAACGAGCATTATCGTAGAATGAGTAAGCCTAAGAAAACTGACACTTTCTTGTACCGTCACTTTCGACGTACAGGTCATTCTGTAAATAACATTATTATACAACCAGTGGAAAAACTTTATTACGATGCAAATTCTACATCTAGATTCAAAATAATCAAAAGACATGAAGCTGAACTGAAATGGATTAAATTTTTACAGACCCCTTTTCCACTGGGATTTAATGACAACATTTATCATGAGGGTAATATTTCCAGAATGCCGGACTTTGATATTTTCTCACTCCTGGAATGTCGAAAACGCAGAACTAGATCTCACGGCACCAGGAAAAATGGAAACTTTAAACGTAAATCACGTGCGTTTAAACGAAACAATACTAGACTGAAGTGACTGTCAATTATATTATTAAATCATGGACGCCACTCTATGCTTTCATTTTTAAGTTCATTACCCGTTTCTGTTTTACGTCTTCTGGACACCGAGGCGAATAAATTCTACGATAGTTCTCATCAGTTATATGATGCGGCTCTCTTAACTAGAGGCTATACTCAGCATACTCTCCGTCCTTACATTGATTCTGAAATTAATCATAAACGTCATTTCTTCAAAATATCCTTCATTAATAAGGGTATGGATTTTATAGATTTGCCCAGTATCTTCCGTGAGAGATCGGTGCTTTCTTCCATTCCTGCTTATTTTCAAAATACTGAAACACCTATAATTTGCTATAAATATAACAAACCTGTTAGATCTATCATTTTTAATTTCAATAAACTTGTTTCAGATCTTGATATTGATACTAATACTCCTGATTCATGTGATTGTAAAAACTCAAAGTATTGCTATCCTGCTGCTGGTCATGTAATTACTGGCAATTTGAAAATTATTCCTGATTCTAGGATAAGGAATATAATTTCTAAAGGACCGAAATATCGGTTTCCTTCTAAAATTGATTTCAGTAAATGTAGAGATGAAATCGCTGCTTCCTTGAATGAATTCGGTAATCGATGGTGTAAGCGAGAGTATGTTGAGTGTAAAGCCCTAAAGGACTGGAAACTTAGCATTTTAAGACTAGTGAATAAACGCATTTCTTTCTATTCTCAAAATACTAACTTATTACCTCCTAAGCCCAAGACGTCTTTACGTCATCTTAAACTAGGTATTCAAGAATTTCATAAGAAGTTTGTTTTGGCCCCTGCAGACAAGGCCGCTAACAACGTCGTCGTTGTGTGATGGCTCCACTATGTTAACACGCTAAAGCAGGAGCTTGGTGGTACTAAGGCCTATGAACTTCAGCCTTTGGCTGAAGAGAGAGCTATAGTAGATAAACATGTTTGTCTTTCAGCCACCAAGTTTGCTGTGTGTGTTAACGAAGGCCAAGACAAGCTTCCTACGCTATACTGGTTACCAAAACTTCATAAAAAACCTTACAAATCACGGTTTATTGCAAATTCTAGTTCTTGCACTACCACTGAACTTTCTAAATTATTAACTTCCTGTCTTACTGCTATTAAAACGCATGTAATTAAATATTGTGATAAAGTCTTTGAAAGATCAGGAAGGAATCTGTTTTGGTCTATAAAAAATTCGAATGAGGTTTTAAATAAATTGAAATCTAGACAGTTTCGTGCTTCTAGTCTGTCTACCTACGATTTTTCCACTCTTTACACTACACTTCCTCATAATCTTATAAAAGAAAAGCTTAATGATTTAATTGAATGGGCTTTTCACAGAGAAGATTCTCTCTATCTTGCATGTAATGTCAGAAATGCATTTTTCACTTCTAAAGAGCATAAGAATTATACACTTTGGTCATGTCAGAAAGTGTGTGATGCCCTCACCTTTCTACTTGACAATATTTATATTAGATTCGGTACTAAGTTATTTAGACAAATTGTGGGTATTCCGATGGGTACTAATTGCGCACCTCTTGTGGCTGATCTGTTCTTGTATTGTTATGAAAGAGACTTCATTTTGTCGCTTTCCATTGATAACCAATCTGAAATTATTGAAGCTTTTAGCTCTACTTCTAGATATTTAGATGATTTATTAAATATTGATAATACCTATTTTGATGGTTTGATCAGTCAGATTTACCCCCTAGAACTTCAGTTAAATAAAGCAAATTCTTCTGATACCGAGGCCCCATTTTTGGATTTACATCTATCTATTGTAGATGGATTTGTTTCGTGCAAAATTTATGATAAACGCGATGACTTTGATTTTGAGATTGTAAATTTTCCTTTTTTGGATGGTGATGTTCCTCGTGCGCCATCCTATGGCGTTTATATTTCGCAATTAATTCGATTTGCTGGAGTGTGTAGTCATGTAACTGACTTCAACACTCGTAATAAATTATTAACGGCTAAACTCCTTAATCAGGGGATCAGCGTGAATATTCTGAGAAATCAGAAATAAATTATTGGTTTAGACTAATATTCTAGACAGGTTTTTAATTATTTGAACCCCATTTTGATTTATATCAATCTTTGAATCGACTGCCTATTCGAAATTCGCAAAATTGCAGTATGTTTCCTCTGGCTTTCTTTGCCGGATCATTACAGGGTCACTGATGAGGCTTTATTAGCCGAAACTACGTAGTATGACTCATCTTCTTTCTTATGAATGTTTTCATTGCTCTTAAAGGAACTCATTTTTTATTTTTATTTGCCTTCACTGCAGCTGGTGTTGTGCCGTGTGGCGGCCGTAAAACGTCTCCCCGTACATCAACCATAGTGCAGTTTATATTTTATTTTTTACTTTTGGTCCTTTGAGATCAGCGTGAATATTCTGAGAAATCAGAAATAAATTATTGGTTTAGACTAATATTCTAGACAGGTTTTTAATTATTTGGACCCCATTTTGATTTATATCAGTCTTTGAATCGACTGCCTATTCGAAATTCGCAAAATTGCAGTATGTTTCCTCTGGCTTTCTTTGCCGGATCATTACAGGGTCACTGATGAGGCTTTATTAGCCGAAACTACGTAGTATGACCCATCTTCTTTCTTATGAATGTTTTCATTGCTCTTAAAGGAACTCATTTTTGATTTTTATTTGCCTTCACTGCAGCTGGTGTTGTGCCGTGTGGCGGCCGTAAAACGTCTCCCCGTACATCAACCATAGTGCAGTTTATATTTTACTTTTGGTCCTTTGAGATCAGCGTGAATATTCTGAGAAATCAGAAATAAATTATTGGTTTAGACTAATATTCTAGACAGGTTTTTAATTATTTGAACCCCATTTTGATTTATATCAATCTTTGAATCGACTGCCTATTCGAAATTCGCAAAATTGCAGTATGTTTCCTCTGGCTTTCTTTGCCGGATCATTACAGGGTCACTGATGAGGCTTTATTAGCCGAAACTACGTAGTATGACCCATCTTCTTTCTTATGAATGTTTTCATTGCTCTTAAAGGAACTCATTTTTTATTTTTATTTGCCTTCACTGCAGCTGGTGTTGTGCCGTGTGGCGGCCGTAAAACGTCTCCCCGTACATCAACCATAGTGCAGTTTATATTTTACTTTTGGTCCTTTGAGATCAGCGTGAATATTCTGAGAAATCAGAAATAAATTATTGGTTTAGACTAATATTCTAGACAGGTTTTTAATTATTTGGACCCCATTTTGATTTATATCAGTCTTTGAATCGACTGCCTATTCGAAATTCGCAAAATTGCAGTATGTTTCCTCTGGCTTTCTTTGCCGGATCATTACAGGGTCACTGATGAGGCTTTATTAGCCGAAACTACGTAGTATGACCCATCTTCTTTCTTATGAATGTTTTCATTGCTCTTAAAGGAACTCATTTTTGATTTTTAATTATCGGTACCATAAACTACGCAAAGCCTTTTCTAAATTTTATAGACGCCATTCTGATTTAATTTCAAAATTCAATATTGGACTTAAATCTCTTCTGCAACAAGGTCTATCGGAACCCGAATTTTATGGTGACTTAGTATATAAATTCAGAAAAATATATAACGGCAATGACTTCAGCACCAAATTTCGTAAAATCATTCTTCGATATAAAAAGATTGGGTACAACATGGATATTATACGACAGACTGCATGCATGGTAGTTAACCCAATCACGGTTGGCAACTTTGCTTCCCACTTTAATTGCACGCCGGTGGGTCAGGCCTCAGATTCTATGACGGCTCCAACGTAAAGGCTTATTTAAAATTAAAGAGATAATGTTGGTTGGTGCCTGATGCTCTGTCTCTGGTCGGGCTCATCGGAGTCTAACTGTTGGTTTTCTTTTGCTCCAGCATTTCAGTGGTTTCTTGCTGTCGAGTCCTCACCGTTGTCTCACCTCTGTGGTTCTTTGATTTCTGTGTTCACGGAGATGTTGCACTGATGAGTTAGGAGGCCTTCATGCGGACTGAACTAATTATTTGTCTAAATCGCGACGGAAGTAAGGGCGAGGATTGTGGCCACGTAAAATCGATTTAAGCCCCCCAGTGGTGATGATGATTTCGTGCTTAACGACGCGTCAACCCTCTTTGTGGGTCATAAGCGTCAAACGGTTAATGGTTAAACGGCAAGAATAATTATGATGATATTAAAAGTAAAAAGTCAGAATGATAATGTATAAAAATCTGAAACAGTTAAATCTTATGAAAAAGTCCAAATTCTTTTAAGAATAAAATAATATTATCAACAGGTACATCTCGAAACAGTTGTTGCAAAGTGTCAGCTTTGAAATATAAAATACGTGAGGGTGAAAAGTCAACACAGTCAATTAAGATATGTTTCACAGTGAATGGCTGATCACAACCTACACAAGAAGGCTGATCATCACCATTAAAAATATAAGAATGAGTAACTCTAGTATGGCCGATACGCAGTCATGTTAATACTACATCCTCTTTTCTGGAAAACTGTGGAGGAGAGCATTTTGTACTAACGACAGGTTTAATGGCATGGAGTTTGTTATTTATTGCACGGTCCCATTCGCCTTGCCATTCCGACAAGATGTATCTGTTGATAAATGGTTTAAAATTATTAAAAGGAATTTTAAAAACAGATGGATCAAGATTGAGCGATTCCTTTGCTTTCTTGTCAGCATATTCATTGCCGACAATGCCAATATGGCTCGGAAGCCAACAAAACAAGATTTGGTGTGTTTTAGAAATTTCATGATGTTTTTCGATCAATTTTTGAATTTGAGGATTTTTAGATGATGAATGGTCTAAAGCCTTAAGCACAGAAAGTGAATCAGAAAATATAATTGCTTTTTGAATTGTTGAAGAACTGATAAAATCTAAAGCTAGGTCAATTGCTTTGGCTTCAGCTGTAAAAATAGATGAACCATCTGGAAGGCGCATGGTTTTGTGCGTATCTTTAGAAACGTACGCACAACCAACTTTATCTCCTTCTTTGGAACCATCAGTATAGACTTGCTGGTAATCATTGTAACGTGACTGCAGTACCTGGAAGTTTTGTTTAAGAAGTATCGGATTTGATTCGGATTTTTTGCCATCATGTAAGTCAAACAGAATAGAAGGTTGTTTAATACACCAAGATGGAACTTCGGCGGTTTCATGTTTTTGAATATTTTTAAGGTTGATACCTGAATTTTCTAGCAGTGGTAAAATTCGTAATCAAAAAGGTTTGATTGCTGTGGGTTTAGTTTCATACTTATCTACAAATTCAGGTGGAAATGAAATTTGGAATGCCGGGTTAGATGGATTAGCAGCAAGTCTGATAGCATACTGAAGAGAAAGTTTCTCTCTGCGCGAGGTTAAAGATGGTTCACCTGCTTCCACATAAAGGCTTAATACGGGAGAAGTACGGAAGGCTCCCATAGCCAAACGAAGGCCTTGATGATGAATAGTATCCAAAGATTTTAAATAAGACTTTCTGGCAGAACCATAAACAACAGACCCATAATCTAATTTAGATCTTATCAGAGACCGGTAAAGATGTAATAAAGTGTACCGATCTGCTCCCCAACTTGTATGGGCTAAAACTTTCAAAAGATTCAAAGCTTTTAAGCATTTCGCTTTAAGATATTTAATATGGGGAATAAAAGATAACTTTTGATCAAATATGACCCCAAGAAATTTGGCTTCTTCTACAACAGGAATTTGTGATCCGTATAAAAACAAGGAAGGATGTTCGTGTTTCTTCCGTAGCTTACAACAATGAACACACTGCGTTTTCGACTTGGAGAACTTGAAACCATTTTTATCAGTCCATTCTTCAATTCTTTTTAAATTTTGTTGTAACTTTCGTTCAATTGTTTTCATATTTTTTGAACGGTAACATATACAAAAATCGTCAACATACAAGGAACAATCAGTTTTGTCGTCTTAACATTGTACAATATTGTTTATTTTGATGTTAAATAGCGTAGTTGAGAGAATACTACCCTGTGGGACACCCTGTTCTTGATCATACAGAGTAGACCCCACACGCACCTGAAACATGCGCTCCCCTAAAAAGCTTTCAATAAAACTGGGAAGTTTTCCTCTTAAGCCAATGTTATGGAGATCTTTCATTATTCCATAACGCCATGTTGTATCATATGCTTTCTCCAAGTCGAAAAAAACAGCTACTACGTGTTCTTTGTTAATAAAAGCATTTCGTATAAATGTTTCTAGTCAAATAAATTGTCATTGGTACTACGTTCCGAACGAAAACCCGATTGATATTCTGAAATGAGGTTGTTGGACTCTAAGTACCAGACTAATCTCTTGTTTATCATTCTCTCCAATGTTTTCCACAAACAACTTGTCAAAGCTATCGGACGATAATTTGTAGGTTCTGCATGATCTTTCCCTGGTTTCGGAATTGGTACAACTGTAGCTACACGCCAGCTCTCAGGACAGACCCCCGTTTCCCAAATATTATTAAAGATATCTAGAAGTGTTGAAAGAGAACTTTTTGGCAGATGCTTAAGCATCTGATAATGAATTTCATCGGGGCCGGTTGCCGTATCGTGTGATTTTTCAATGGCTTCAACGAGTTCGGATAAGTTAAAAGGTGTGTTGTATTCTTCGTGATTAAGGGATTTAAAGTTTAGATTTCTTTTCTCTTGGTCCTTTTTGTAATTTCTAAATGTGTCAGAATAATTTCGCGATGATGAATTTCTCAAGAATGTGCTACCAAGAGTATCTGAACTATCTTTTTTAGTTGAAGCTATTGTGTCATATTCAGTATTTAAATGTGTAAAACCAGAGGACTTTGTTTTTCCTGAAATTTTTCGTACCATATCCCAAACCTTTTTAATGGGGGTTTTGTAGTTCAATTTTGAAACATATTCCCTCCATGACTTTCGTTTTGAAGCTCGGATTGTTCGCCGAGCTTTAGCTCTAAAAACTTTTACGTCGTTTAGCTTTTCTGAAGTGGGACTTTTGCAGAACTTATTAAGAGCCTGTTTGCGATTTCTGATAGCTTCTTTACAGTCATTATTAAACCAAGGCTTGCTTTTCTTAGTATTTGTGGAGGTCTTTGGTATGCATTGTTCTGATATATTAATAAGCGAATCTGTGAAATCAGAAACAATGTCAGATGATTCATTAAAGTGATCAATTAATAACTCTTCTTCACATAAATTATGGAATAATTCCCAGTCGGCTTTATTCATTTTCCACTTCTGGTTACAGTCCTCATCTGGTTCGTTTACGCTCTCAATTATAACAGGGAAGTGATCACTTCCGCACTGATCATCATGAACAGACCAGTCATAGTCCAAAAAAAGGAGATGGGTGACACAAAGAGAGATCTAAAGAAGATAAATGACCTGTTGCAGGGTGAAGATCAGTGTAAGATTTATCATTCATCATGCAAAGATCGTTCTGTGCAATAAAATCTTCAATAAGTACTCCTCTGTTGTTGTTATCTTTACAACCCCATTGAACGTTGTGACCATTGAAGTCGCCAACTAAAAGGTATGGCGACGGAAGTTGATCCAGCAATGCTTGAAGATGTTTGGGTTCTAAAGAAAACGAAGGTGGTATATATACAGAACAAATTGTAGTTTCTTTATCAAGAGAAGCCGATACTGCTACAGCTTGCAGATCTGTTTTTAATTTGATCTCTCTTTGTGGTAAACAAGATTTTACAAGAATTGAACTGCCACCAGATGGTCTGTGCCCATCAGAATAGATGTAGTTATATATATTAAAACCTCTGAGATCGATTTTTTCATCAGCTTTTAAAAACGTTTCTTGTAAACAAAAGACCGATGGGTTTAATAAAGAAAGAAGTAATAAGAGTTCATTATAATTTGATTTGAGACCTCGACAATTCCACTGTATTATTTTGTGTTTTAAATCCATTTTAAGGAGAGATGTTCCTAAGACTAGAAACTATTTTGGATGTGTTATTGGTGATATTGATCTGTTATTACCACCCTTTGGTGTTGGTGACCTAGATCCGTTATTACCATTTCGTGGTGTTGGAGATTCAGTTAATTCCATATCATTGTCACTCAAACATGCGAATCTGTTATGGTTTTTTAAGTTGTCTCTTGAGCATTTGCGTTGTCTGTCCGATGTAATGTGTTTTTGAGATTGTTGTTTTTGTTGTTGTTTTTGTTGTTGCTTTTTTAAATCATTTTTCATCATTTCCAAAGTAGAGTTTTTCAAAATTTTGTCTGATTTTTTTTCTTGTATTGGCTGTGGTGAAGGTGTTACTGTCTGGATTTTGGTATTGTTGGCTTGATCTTCGGTCTTGCTTTTAGTTTTTAATTTCTGTAAAGGTTCAAGCCCAGGAATCGGATCAGTTTGAGTGACAGCATCAGTAACAGGTACATTTTTAACAGGTGCCTGTGCAATGCTAGCGTAACTTACTCCGGGAATCGGGGTAGGTGACTCAACAATTTTTCGCGCTTCAGGAAAGGAGATATTTCTGGTGAATTTAACTCTTAGGATTTCTTTTTCTTGGTGCCAGATTTGACATTCTTCAGAGTTAGCGTTGTGATTTTCTCCACAGTTCACACAGTGTGGGTCATTTGGACAATTTTGTTCTGTGTGATTGGCTGGTTTACCACATTTTGCGCAGATAGAGTCTTTGGTACACCTATTTTCGTGGTGACCATATTTCTGGCAATTGTGGCATCGCAGCGGATTTGGTATGTAAATCTCAACGTTAACCCTGAAGTATGCTACCTTGATCGTTTGCGGTAAAACTGGCGTATTAAAAGTAAAGACAAAGGTGTTGGTATCTTTTAATTCACCGTTTCGTTTTGTTTTAAATCTTTTAATAGCAGTTACTCCTTGAGATCTAGTGCCATCGAGAATCTCCTCCTCGCTGCAATTCCTCAAATCGGGGCAACGGATTACCCCCTTTGAGGTATTCAGCGAGGTATGTGGAAATACTCGCACTTTCAGGTCATGGAAAGTAGTTGTGCGAAGGAGATTCTCAGCATGTGCTTTTTATTGACCTCAATTAGTAACTGGTTTGATCTGTTCAATTTTTTGATAGATTTTGGTTCCCCAGCTAAACCACAAATAACTTTTTGAATGACGAAAGGTGAGAGCGCGGAAATGCTTTTGTTTTCTTCTGTGCTTTCAATTATCAGGAAGCGCGGAAATTGTTGAGTCGTGGTGTTGGTTGTTGCGTTATGTTCTCTGTCATCATCGGTGTCCGTATCATATTGGTCTGCGTTCGGTTTTTTCCGTTTGGAAGCCATGATCAAAATTTCGTTTGTTTCGTCTTCCATGTTCTCCGCCCACCTTGGAGCCCTACAAGGGAACACTTTCAGTGAGTGGATTTCCAACCTCACAAGTGTTAGAGATACACGGAAGATATACTCGTACGAGCAAGAAGCTGCACGATTGGTCCGTTTAGCCGCCGCCGTCTAGAAATGGAAAGGTTGTGAAAAGACTTTATGAGCAAACGGTGTGTATTCAGGTTGATACTAAAGACAAGGAAGAGAAAGTAAAAGGTTATTTCTAGGGCTTGGCACGACCAGCCGATTGACCGTGCCGGACCGCACGGCCATCCGTCTACACCAAAGAGGCGTGTTGGGTACCTGAAGCACCGCCACCTCAGGTAACCCTCAACCTCCAGGATCCCTTCTTCCGGCTTACAGGACGCCACCCACGGCAAACGGGTGGTACTTCCTTTAGCTCTTCCCAGTGGGCACATTGACCACAGCAGCAACGTGCCCAGTGGGAATTGAGCCCCCAGGGCCACGGCAAGGCAGGAAGTCTAATACCTGGGGGCACGGGACTGTGAAAAGTCTACACATTCAATTAAGATATGTTTAACAGTGAATGGCTGATCACATCCTACACAAGAAGGCTGATCATCACCATTCAAAATATAAGAATGAGTTACTCTAGTTTGGCCAATGCTCAGTCGCGTTAATACTACATCCTCTTTCCTGGAAAACTGTGGAGGAGAGCATTTTGTTCCAACGACAGGTTAATTGGCATGGAGTTTGTTATTTATTTCATGGTCCCATTCATCTTGCCATTCCGACAAGATGTATCTGTTGATAATTGTTTAAAATTATTAAAAGGAATTTTAAAAACAGATGGATCAAGATTGAGCGATTCCTTTACTTTCTTGTCAGCATATTCGTTGCCGACAATGCCAGTATGGCTCGGAAGCCAACAAAACAAGATTTGGTGCGTTTTAGAAATTTCATGATGTTTTTCGATCAATTTTTGTATTTGATGATTTTTAAATGATGAATGGTCTAAAGCCTTAAGCACAGAAAGTGAATCAGAAAATATAATTGCTTCTTGTATTGTTGAGGAACTGACAAAATCTAAAGCTAGGTCCATTGCCTTGGCTTCAGCTGTAAAAATAGATAAACCATCTGGAAGGCGCATGGTTCTGTGCGTGTCTTTAGAAACATACGCACAATCAACATTATCTCCTTCTTTGGAACCATCAGTATAGACTTGCTGATAATCATTGTAGCGTGACTGCAGTACCTGAAAGTTTTGTTTGAGAAGTATCGGATTTGATACGGATTTTTGCCATCATGTAAGTCGAATAGAATAGAAGGTTGTTTAATACACCAAGATGGAACCTCGGCGGTTTCATGTTTTTTTTAATATTTTTTAGGTCGATACCTGAATTTTCTAGCAGTGGTAAAATCGTAATCCAAAAGGTTTGATTGCTGTGTGTTAAGTTTCATACTTATCTACAAATTCAGGTGGAAATGAAATTTGGAATGCCGAGTTTGATGGATTAGCAGGAAAATAAAAATCTAAAATGAGTTCCTTTAAGAGCAATGAAGACATTCAAAAGGAAGAAGATGGGTCATACTACGAAGTCTGATAGCATACTGAAGAGAAAGTTTCTCTCTGCGCGAAGTTCAAGATGGTTCACCTGCTCCTTCATAACGGCTTAATACGGGAGAAGTACGACAGGCTCCCGTAGCCAAACGAAGGCCTTGATGATAAATAGTATCCAAAGATTTTAAATAAGACTTTCTGGCAGAACCATAAACAACAGACCCATAATCTAATTAAGATCTTATCAGAGACCGGTAAAGGTGTAATAAGTGTATCAATCTGCTCCCCAACTTGTATGAGCTAAAACGTTCAAAAGATTCAAAGCTTTTAAGCATTTCGCTTTAAGATATTTAATATGGGGAATAAAAGATAACTTTTGATCAAATATGACCCCAAGAAATTTGGCTTCTTCTACAACAGGAATTTGTGATCCGTATAAAAACAAGGAAGGATGTTCGTGTTTCTTCCGTAGCTTACAAAAATGAACACACTGCGTTTTCGACTTGGAGAACTTGAAACCATTTTTATCAGTTCATTCTTCTATTCTTTTTAAATTTTGTTGCAACTTTCGTTCAACTGTTTTCATATTTTTGAACGGTAACATATACAAAAATCAACCTATAATGAACAGTCTGTTTTGTCGTCCAAACATTGCACAATATTATTTATTTTGATGTTAAGTAGCGTAGTGGAGAGATTACTACCTTGTGGGACACCCTGCTCTTGTTCAAGTGGTAAAAACAGCTACTACGTGTTCTTTGTTAATAAAAGCATTTCGTATAACTGTTTCTAGTCTTCTTAAATTGTCGTTGGTACTACGTTCCGACGACTTTCGGATGAGTCTTTAAACCGAGGTCCCGTCTCCGTATGACCTTAGCTGTTGGTGGGACGTAAAACTCAAACAGTCACTCACTATGTTCCTAACGAAAACCTCACTGATATTCTGAAATTAGGTTGTTGGACTCTAAGTACCAGAATAATCCCTTGTTTATCATTCTCTCCAATGTTTTACAGAATAATTTCGCGGTGATGAATTACTCAAGAATGTGCTTCCAAGGGTATCTGAAAAATCTTTTTTAGTTGAAGCTTTTGTTTCAAAACCAGTATTTAAATGTGTAAAACTAGGGGACTTTGTTTTTCCTGAAATTTTCCGTACCATATCCCCAACCTTTTTAATGGGGGATTTGTAGTTCAATTTGGAGTCATATTCTCTCCATGACTTTCGTTTGGGAGCTCGGATTGTTCGCCGAGCTTTAGCTCTAAAAACTTTTACGTCGTTTAGCTTTTCTGAAGTGGGACTTTTGCCGAAATTACGCTTTTGAATAGCTTCTTTACAGTCATTATTAAACTGCATTGTTCTGATATATTCTTAAGTGTATCTGTGAAATCAGAAACAATGTCAGATGATTCATTGAAGTGATCAATTGACAACTCTTCTTTACACAAATTATGGATTAATTCCCAGTCGGCCTTATTCATTTTCCATTTTTTGTTGCAGTCCTCATCTTGTTCATTTACGTTCTCAATTATAACAGGGAAGTGATCACTTCCGCACTGATCATCATAGACATACCAGTCATTGTCTAAGAAGAGAGATGGGTGACACAAAGAGAGATTTAAAGAAGATAAAAGACCTGTTGCAGGGTGAAGATAAGTATAAGATTTATCATTCATCAAGCAAAGATCATTCCCTGCAATAAAATCTTCAATGAGTACTCCTCTGTTGTTGTTATCGTTACAACCCCATAGAATGTTGTGACTATTGAAGTCGCCAACTAATATATTTAATGGTGACGATCAGCCTTCTTGTGTAGGTTGTGATCAGCCATTCACTGTGAAACATATCTTAATTGACTGTGTTGACTTTTCACCCTCACGTATTTTATATTTCAAAGTTGACACTTTGCAAAAACTGTTTCGAGATGTACCTGTTGATAACATTATTTTATTCTTAAAAGAAATTGGTCTTTTTCATAAGATTTAACTGTTTCAGATTTTTATACATTATCATTCTGACTTGTTACTTTTAATATCGTCATAATTATTCATGCCGTTTAACCATTAACCGACTGACGCTTATGACCCACCAAGAGGGTTGACGCGTCGTTAAACACGAAATCATCATCATCAAGTCGCCAACTAACAGATATGGTGACAGAAGTTGATCCAGCAATGAATCAAGATGTTCGGACGTAAAAGAAAATGAGGGTGGGATATATAGAGAGTAAATTGTAGTTTCTTTATCCAGAGAAACCGATACTGCTACAGCTTGTAGGTCTGTTTTTAATCTCTCTGTTGTTTGATCTCTCTTTGTGGTAAACACGATTTAACAAAAATCGAACCTCTCAGATGGTCTGTTTCCACCAGGATATATATATATATATATAGTTATATATATCTTGAAACCTCTGACATCAGCTTTGTCATCGGTTTTTAAAAAGGTTTCTTGCAAACAGAAACCGATGGGTTTAATAAGCATTGTCATCAGTTTTTAAAAAGGTTTCTTGCAAACAAAACCCGATGGGTTTAATAAAGAAAGAAGTAATAAGTGCTCATTATAATTTGATTTAAGACCTCGACAATTCCATTGTATAATTTTGTGTTTTAAAGCCATTTTTATGGAGAGTTATAAAAGGCTAGAAAATATTTTGGAGCTGTAATTGGTGATATTGATCTGATATTACCACCTCGTGATGTTGTTGACCTCGATCTGTTATGACCACTTCGTGATGATGGAGTTTCAGTGAACTCCATATCACTTTCACTCAAAGATCCGAATCCGTTCTGATATTTTATTTATTCTCTTTCCATTTTGCGTTGTCTGTCTGTTTGTTTTTGGGATGTTTGTTGTTTTTGTTGGTGTTTTTTTTTTTAAATCACTTTTCATAATTTCCAAAGTAGTGTTTTTCAGTATTTTCTCTGTTTTGTTGTCTTTAATTTGCTGTGGTGATTGTGTTTGTGTTTGGTTTTTAGAGTTGATTGGTTGTTCTTCAGTTTTGGTTTTCGATTTCAATTGTTCTAAAGGTGGTAGGCCTGGAATCGGATCTGTTTGAGTGACAGCATCTGCAACAGGTACCTTCTTTACAGGTGACTGGGCGACGCTGGCATAGCTGACTCCGGGAATAGGGGTAGGCGACTCAACGATTTTCCGCGCTCCTGGGAAGGAGATGTTTCGTTTGTATTTGATTGTCAAAATTACTTTTTCTTTGTGCCAAACGTGGCATTCTTTAGAGTATGCGGAGTGTTTTTCCCCACAGTTAACACAGCTGGGCTCGCCTTTGCACGTTTGCTCCGTGTGATTGGCTGGCTGACCACAATTTGCACAGATTGGGTCTTTTGTACACCTGTTTTCGTGGTGCCCATATTTCTGACAATTGTGACAGCGTAACAGATTCGGTATGTAGATGTCTACGCTTACTCTAAAGTATGCCACTTTGAGGCAATGCTGGTATATTAAATGTTAATACAAATGTGTTCGTGTCTTTTAATTGTCCGTTTCGTTTAATCTTAAATCTTTTGACAGCTCTTACTCCTTGTGATCCTGTGCCTTCGCGAATCTCCTCTTCACTTGAATTTCTCAAATCCGGGTAACGAATTACCCCCTTTGAGGAGTTCAGTGAGGCATGAGGTACTACTCTCACTTTCATGTTATGGAATTCAGTAGTCCTAAGGAGATTCTCGGCGTGTTATTTTTTGTTGACCTCGAGGAGAAGTTGATTTGACCTTGACTGTTTTTTTTTAATGTTTTTCGGTTCACCAGCAATTCCTAAAATGACGTTTTGAATGACGAAGGGAGATAAAGAGGTGAGTGTTTCGATTTTGTTCTGTACTTTCAATTAGCAAGAAGCGCGGGAAATGTTGAGTCGTGTCATTTGTTTTTGTTGTGTTGTCATCTTTGTCCGATATATCAGCATCTGATGTGTCGCATTGGGTCGATTTCTTACTCTTTTCATCATGGTGAAAGATGAAAAGAGTAACAAATTCGTCCTCTGTGCTCTCCGCCCACTGTGGAGCCCTACAAGGGAACACTTTTGTTGAGAGGATTTCCTACCTCAAGTGTTAGAGATACACAGAAGATATACTCGTACGATCAAGAAGCTGCACGATTGGTCCGTTTAGCCGCCGCCTTCTAGAAATGGAAAGATTATGAAAAGACTATGAGCAAACGGTGTGTATTAAGGTTGATACAAAAGACAACGAAGAGAAAGTAAAATGTTATTTCTAGGGCTTGGCGAGACCAGCTGATTGTCCGTGCCGACCCGTCTTGCCGAAATCCAGGTCAAAGAGGTGCGTTGGGTACCCAAAGCACTAAACTCCGAATAACACTCAACCTCCAGGATCCCATCATCCGGCTTACGGGACGCCACCCACGGCAAACGGGTGGTACTTCCTTTTTTCTCTTCCCAGTGGGCACAAGACCACAGCAACAATGAGCCCAGTGAGAATTGAGCCCCAGGACCACGGCAAAGCAGGAAGTCTAATACCTGGGGGATCAGCAAATCAGATTATATGATATAAAATTTTTTTGTTCAAATTCACTGATATAATATTGTTGTTCAAATTCACAACCGGAATGACAGTGTAGATCTGGATCTACACTGTTTGCAAACGTAGGGGCTTTCGTGAACAATAAAAGCTCTTCTGAGTGATGTTACTTGTATCTTATATATGACGTTGAATAAATATTCGGCCCCTGCCCATAGGGGCTTGCGGATTTAACAAAATTAGTGTATACCGCGACAGAGGTAAAGGCGAGGATTATGGCCATGTAAAATCGATTTAAGCCCCCCAGTGGAATTCTTTCCACTCACCGTTCCAAGGCGGTTCTTCTGTGGCGGTTTATTTATGTTGTTGTTAATTACTTACTGGGTGTATCACTTGTCTTTTTATTTTTGTTGGCCATTTGGTCATTTTGTTGGACAGTAACTGTCCTTTTGGCCTTCCTTTGTTTAGGTTTCCATTATGGTCTGGTCGCTTCATGTTTGTGTTTCTTTCCCTTTGGTGTCTTTGATGGGTGGAGTAAGTTAATTTTATCGATTCCTGATCTTTGTTTTACTTCTATTTTGAACAAACAGATGGGCTGCATAATGCTTCCACGCAGAGCTGAAACTGACCGCACATGAGTACTGGTGAACCGCTTAGAGGATCTAAGCCATCCCAGGTAAAGTAGTGCGTGTCGGATATTCCATGTTAATAAACCCTATTGGTTTCATTGTACGGCAGGGTTTGAGATGTCAATTCATCTCAATGTCGGGTAAAAGTCCCACATAATTGGAAGCAACGTCTCCAAAATCACCTATACAGTGTTGACATGGATGATACACCTCAAATCAAACAATAAATAAACCTTCTTTTTCTTTATCTTTTTATCTTTATCTAAAATTTCAGTGTGAAAAAAAAAAAACACATGTATTTGCTCACAATTTCTTACTTTCTTTCAGTTCTTTAAAAATGGATCATTTTTTCAGCAATATGTCTGATGTGTTGAGCTGCATATAAAAAATAATGAGTGCCACAAAAGAGCTGAAAGATTCTATTCAAAATCTAGAAAAAAAAGAAATGAAGACAGTTCAAAAACTCACACAAATTTTAAGTTAGTGCTTGCTAAGTCGCAGAAATGCGAATCACTTCTTCATGTACTTGAGAACTGTATTGCTCAATATCTGACCAGTAGTCTTAACATTCAGTTAGGAAAGATAAATTCCACAACAAAAAATATCTATTCAGCATCATGCCACATGGACTGCCAAGCAATGGTCAAAGGATTGAGAATCTGGAGGCCCTAACGGTTGATTTAGATACATCATTCAAGGAAATGCAAAGTCATCTGTTTCGGAGGAAACCCAGACCTAGGTACATTGCACAACCCAAACAATGTCTTCTGTGTCAACCTGTCTGTCTGTCTGCCTATCTGTTTTCAAAACAATAATTAATAACAACACTTTGGTATCATTCATCTGAAGCCTGAAAAAGTCAAACAAAATTTATTCAAATTCTTTTGACCACATCTTTGACAAGAGCTTTTTTTTTTGAAAAAAAAGGGTGAAGTCCAAAATTAATTGTTAGAGCGTGATAACTCAACGGTTAGTGCACTTGACTCTGATGCTAGAGACCCCTGGTTCGATCCCTGGCAGCAGATATAAAAATTTCGGTGTCTCAAGACACTCCATTGGCATCATTTGCAGGGATTAATGTCATGAACTGCACTGTCCTTCAGATCAGGATGTTATCTAAAAGCACTCTGTACATCAAGAGCCATCGCATATGCAGGTTAAAGACCCCTACCGTAATTACATGCTTTTACCTTTTTTTGTACCAAATGAAATCTTCCTACTTCTATATAGCAAAAGTCCATTGTAAAACTTAGGGTGTCAGGTTGTGATTTCTTCTAAAACTTTTTGGAAATATGCTGAAAATTTTGCAAAATTGTAGGCCCAGATCAGACAGAATGCGGCATTTGATCTAGGCCTGCACTGTTTCCCAACCACCCGTTTTAGGGTTTCTGGTACAAAATGGGTAAATACTGTCATTTGGGGGTCCTCAAATTAGATACACGTCTTTTGACGAAGAGGCTTACTATATCCAAAATAATCCCAGTTCTTATACTTTGAGTGGAATTTAATTTAGTTCAAAATGCAAGAAATGAAAAGAATTCATTTTAATTTGGAAATTATTGGATCCCATGGGAACCCTGCTATAATCATTTGAGGGTCCCTTTTGATGTTTTGGGGATCGAAAACATCCAAAATTGGAGTCCTGGAAAACCCTAATTAGGTGAAGCTATATACAAAGTATCAAAGGCTTGGGCCTTCTGGTCTTAGACAAGAAGACTTCTTTTAAAGGTTCTCTCTTTTTAGTCCATGTTTAATATGTGGGCCATAGGAGGCGCTATTTTTGACCCTAGGGCTATAATTTGAACGGTCAGGGCATAGATTAGATGAAGCTGTATACTAAATATCAAGAGCTTCAAACTATATCACTTTCGAGGTATCCCCTATAAGTCTTCGTAAAACAAGTGGGCCTCTGGTTGGGGCCAAGGTAAGATATCCGGATCCCCTTTTCTTATCCGTGTCGGGTTTCTCTTTCACATGCGGTGCCGGCTTCGGTTCGGTCGCTGTCGACCGCTCCGAAGCAACTTGGGTTGCGCCATTTGACGAACTTAATGAACTTGTTGCAGTTGGTGGTGCTGGAACCGATGTGCTCCATGCACCGTATTTTTTCAGTTCTGCAATGTACGAATCAGCAGTCTGCGTAGCAGTGTTGGTTAGTTTTACACCAGCACCTTTAGTGATGCTGGCGTAATTGACGGTTGATGTTGGGTTACGTTCTTCAACTATTTTTCTTGCGCGTGTAAATGTAACTGACATTTGAAATTTAACTGTATCTCCTTTTCTTTTTTCCATGCTGGACTTTCTCGAGAGAAAACAGCATGTTTGCCACCACAATTGACGCATTTGGTCTCATTCTGACAAGTCTGGTGCAAATGAAAGTTTTTCTTCACCACAGTTGGCACAAAGAGGTTTTTCTGACATTTACTTTCATGGTCGCCAAAAATCCTGACACCAGTAGCATCTGAGAGGATTTGGCATATATACCTCTACATTAAAAGATATGTTACTTTGGTTTTCTTGGGTAGAACTGGTATATTAAACGTAAGCACATAAGTGGCTGTCGATTTAAGTACACCATTTCTACGTACGGAGATGTTACGAACGCTAGTTGCGCCTTGATCTTTAAGGTTGTCAATTATCGCTTCATCAGTGCATGGACGAAGTTTCGGCTTCAACTGACACCCCTACATGAATTGAGTCAATTATGGAGAGATATTTTGAAATGTAGATCATATAATCGTTTGGTGCCGAGTAGGCTTTCGACTTGTTGTTCTCCCTCGACTTCCACGAGATGATCCCCTGATCTGAGCTTTTTAATGCTTTTCGGATGTACAGCTATGGAAACAATACTTATTTCGATTACGAAAGGAGATAAACTCGACACACTGCGTGCGTCTTCAAGTGATGTCACAACTAAGAAGCGCGAACAATTGTATAGCTTTGGTATTGGTGCTGCAGACTACTGACAGGGCAATCGGATTCAGACGAATCCTCGTCTTTTTACGTTTGGTTGTGTTGCGATTAGTTTTTTTTCCATTCCCAATGAGGAATATATCAGAGTTTCGTCCCAAGTGCTCTCCGCCCTCCTTGGAGACCTACAAGGGTACACCATAATGGAGTGGTTATCCGACTCGCAGGTGTTAAAGATACACGTGAGATATTCTCGCATAAACAAAATGCCTACACGATTGGTCCGTTTGGCCACCGCCTTTTGGAGACAAAAACAACAGAAAAGGGTAAGGTAAATGGGCATATGGTTGGTATCAGGAAAGATGCAAAAGGGATGGAAAAGAAAGCAAAGCAGTGTCTCTAGGGTTTGGCTCGACCAGCCGATTGACCGTGTCGGCCGCACGTCTACACCGAAGAGCCAGGCCAAAGAGGAGTGTTGGGTACCTGAAGCACCGCAACCTCAGGTAACCCTCAATCTCCAGGATCCCTTCTTCTGGCTTACAGGGCGCCACCTACGGCAAACGGGTGGTACCTCCTTTAGCTCTTCCCACTGGGCACATAGACCACAGCAACAACGTGCCCAGTTGGGAATTGAGCCCCCAGGGCCACGGCAAGGCAGGTGGCCAAGGCAGGAAGTCTAATACCTTGGGGATGGAAGGTCCGACTTGCGCTGCTTTGCCTGGGCAGGCTTAGATCCTCTAAGCGGTTTACCGGTTCTCCTGTGCGGGTCGGTTTCAGCTGCGTGGAAGCATCATGCAGCCCATCTATTTCTTCAAGCCCCGATGGGCGGGGCCGCATTAGGGTCTAGTTGTTTCATGTTTATGTTTCTTTCCCTTGCTGTATCTGATGGGAGCTGCGGGTAAATTGGATCGATTCCTGATCATTGCCTTCACGTCTATTTTACTGGACGCCACCCACGGCAAACGGGTAGTACTTCCTTTAGCTTCCCCTTACCTTATCCTTCCCCGTACGCACACAGACCACAGCAGCAACGTGTCCGGTGGGAATTGAGCTCCCACGGCAAGGCAGGAAGTCTAGTATCTGAGGGAAGTAAATTCAAAGATGAAGTAAAACGTACATCTGGAATGCTGCCTGGTTCATTTGTCTTTGAAAACTGAATTAAGGATTTCCTGACTGCTCAATCAGGGGGAATGCCATTGCCAGACACAATAAGATTAAACGTATCGGGTGACGGTGCAAAAGTCAGTAAAATTACAATTTTTACCGTGATCGAATATGCCAATCTAGACAACATGCACACTTCGAGTCATAATGCAACGCGTTTTGGCTATTGTGAAATGCAATGAGAATTACGAAAATCTTGAGAAGTCCAGAGGTCCGATATTTTCAGAAATAAATGATCTGCAGAAAAATGGTGTCGTTGTAGGAGAAAAGAAAGTAAAATAGAAGTGAAGACAATGACCAGGAATCGATACAATTACCCCCAACAACTCCCATCCGAGACACTAAAGGGAAAAAAACGTAAACATGAAACAACAGACCCGTATGGAAACATCAATATCGGAAAACCAAAAGTACAGTATGGGCCCGACCAGAGACAGAGCATAAGGCACCAACCAACATTACATAGAATTATATATCTCTAATTCTCAGTAAGCCTTTACGCTGTAACCGTCATAAAATCTGAGGCCTGACCCACCGCGTGAAATTAAAGAGGGGAGCAAAGTTGTCAACCGTGATGGTGTCAACTAACATGCATGCAATATATCGTATAACATTTATGTTGCACCCAATCTTTTTATATCGTAGAAAGAGTTTACGAAAAAAGCTCGAGTTATTTATCGGGTGGAGGCATGAAACACCCAATCTTTTTATATCGTAGAAAGAGTTTACGAAAAAAGCTCGAGTTATTTATCGGGTGGAGGCATGAAATTTCTGCAAATTCTCTTAGATTTAGACAGTAGTATTTCTATATATGCATGACTTTGGTGCAAGCTTGCGAAAGATGAAAGAGTAAATATATCTTTCCATGTTGATTATTACCATGGATCAGAACTGCGAAGGTCGATTATTATTACCATGGATCAGAACTGCGAAGGTGAGTCTCGGAAATCAAAACATTAGCGGCCTCGCAACAAAACAGAAATACGGTGCCAAATGAGATAGAAGTTGATCATTTCGTCCCTAACTAATCCACTAACTGATGAGAATTATGGATGTCTTGCTAAGAAATTTGATTGACGATGCGTTGGCAAAAGACAATTTCGCGAAAATCACCGGTAATCCCACAGATAATGTATGGTCGCTTGTAAAAGCCATTCAAGCTTGCGGAGTGACCTTCAGAATATGGTCATCAAGGTCTCGCCGTGGGAGCTCAATTCAAAAAGGTTCCGATTAATCTTCCTGATTAATTACCTTTTTGCATCCTTGATGATACTGTAGATTGTTTCAAGCAGCTTTGGTTGACCGTTCCAAGGCGGCTCTTATGTCGCAGTTTTTTTTGTTATGCTTTGTCTTTGGGTGTTTGTGTCGCTTATTTATTTTGGATAGCCTATTGGCCATTTTGTGGGAAAGTAACTGTCCTTATGGCGTTCCGCTTTTGATGTTTTAATTAGGGTCTGTTGTTTCGTGTTTGTGTTTCTTTCCCTTTGATGTCTCTGATGGGAGCTGTGGGTTAATTGTATCGATTCCTGATCGCCGTATCCACTTCTATTTTGGAAAGACTTTGCCGCTATATATGGAAAAATAACTGCCAAGGTACTGTCAGATACACCTGAAGAAATTTCATTTCAAACTTCTTAACTCTAGGGGAAAAGGGCGCCTGCGTTATCACCACAAAATATCACGCCTTACTTGCACTGCCTCATTTACCAGGTGCATTCGTTTTTGAAAATGTACCGTAGCTTATTCCCTTTTAGTGGTCAATGTGTGGAAAAAAACATTAAAACAGATACATCAAGGCAAATCTAATGAGGTTTCTGCGTGAAAAGAAAAAAGTACAAAAAAGTAGACTTAAGAGATTTGGTACAACATAAATGTTATAAAACAGACACGGTGGTTAACCCAGTCACGGTTTGCTTCCCTCTTTGATTACACACCGGTGGGTCGGGCCTAAGATTATATGATGGTTCCAGCGTAAAAACATAAATGGAATTTTATTTTCGTATTCTTTATGTTGATTGGCGCCTGGTGCTCCGTCTTTGGTCGGGTCCCTCGGAGTCTTAACTGTTGGTTTTCTTTTGCTTCAGCAATTCTGTTGTTGTATGATGTCGAGTCCTCAACCTTGTATCATCTCTGTAGTTTTTTTATTTGTATGTTCTCGGAGATGTTACACTGATGAGTTAGGAAGCCTTCATGCGGACTAAACAAAATTAGTGTATACCGCGACAGAGGTAAGGGCGCGGATTGTGGCCATTTAAAATCGATTCAAGTCCCCCAGTGGAATTCTTTCCACTCACCGTTCCAAAGCGGTTCTTCTGTGGCGGTTTATTTATGTTGATGTTTGTTACTTACTGTGTGTATCACTTGTGTATTTTTATTCTGGATGGCCATTTGACCATTTTGTGGGAAAGTAACGGTCCATATGGCCTTCCTTTGTTTAGGTTTCCATTATGGTCTTGTTGCTTCATGTTTGTGTTTCTTTCCCTTTGGTGCTTTCACCAGAGCTGGTGGGAGTGTGTGGCGGCGGTAAAACGTCTCCCTGCCCTACACCGTAGTGTAGATTATATTTTCTTGTCCTTTGGGATCATTGATTTCATCGTAGAATTTTCAAAATATCTGAGGGTCACTGATGAGGCCTAATTGGCAGGGGTGAGAACAGTCCAAAAATCTCAATCCTGAAAATCTGCTATTTGAATCCTGAAGTGACCCTAATGTTATCTTGAAATAAAAAAAGGGTTTACCCTTCCAATATCAATGGAGATTAGTTGCTTTATTTTTAGTTGTAGCTAAACATTTAATTAAGACATGTTAAAACTTCAAATGGACAATAATAAATGACAATTTATATGCATCATGCCAAAGCTCTCAATCCTGAAATCAGGATTATTCCTGAACTTTCTCACCCCTGAATTGGCCGAAACTAGCTAGTCTGGCCCAGAAAACATGTACACTCCATATCTTTCAGTTCTGTGGTGTATTCCTTGCTTCCGAAGGATAACCCTTTTAAAGAACATATTTGATGGGTGGAGTAAGTTAATTGTATCGATTCCTGGTCTTTGTTTTACTTTTACTTTAGACATCATAGTGTAGTTTATATTTTCTTGTCCTTTGGGATCATTGATTTCATCGTAGAATTTTCAAAATATCTGAGGGTCACTGATGAGGCCTAATTGGCAGGGGTGAGAACAGTCCAAAAATCTCAATCCTGAAAATCTGCTATTTGAATCCTGAAGTGACCCTTATGTTATCTTGAAATAAAAAAAGGGTTTACCCTTCCAATATCAATGGAGATTAGTTGCTTTATTTTTAGTTGTAGCTAAACATTTAATTAGGACATGTTGAAACTTCAAATGGACAATAATAAATGACAATTTATATGCATCATGCCAAAGCTCTTAATCCTGAAATCAGGATTAATCCTGAACTTTCTCACCCCTGAATTGGCCGAAACTAGCTAGTCTGGCCCAGAAAACATGTACACTCCATATCTTTCAGTTCTGTGGTGTATTCCTTGCTTCCGAAGGATAACCCTTTTAAAGAACATATTTGATGGGTGGAGTAAGTTAATTGTATCGATTCCTGGTCTTTGCTTTACTTTTACATTAGACATCATAGTGTAGTTTATATTTTCCTGTCCTTTGTGATCATTGATTCCATTGTGGAATTTTGAAAATATTTGAGGGTCACTGATGAGGCCAAAAACGTGTACACTCCATATTTTTCAGTTCTGTGGTGTATTCCTTGCTTCCAAAGGATAACCCTTTTATAGAACATATTTGATGGGTGGAGTAAGTTAATTGTATCGATTCCTGGTCTTTGTTTTACTTTTACTTTAGACATCATAGTGCAGTTTATATTTTCCTGTCCTTCGGGATCATTGATTCCATTGTGGAATTTTGAAAATATTTGAGGGTCACTGATGAGGCCTAAATGGCAGAAACTAGCTAGTCTTGCCCAGAAAACATGTACACTCCATATTTTCCAGTTCTGTGGTGTATTCCTTGCTTCCAAAGGACAACCCTTTCTAGAACATATTAAAATACTGGACATGTTAGAGATGTGAACTTCATTACATGAAAATACAAAAACAAAAAAGCCCCCGCCCGTAGGAGCTTGAAGAAATATATGGGCTGCATAATGCTTCCACGCAGAGCTGAATCCGGCCAGCACACTAGTACTGGTAAACCGCTTAGAGTATCTAAGCCTGTCCAGGAACCGCGGTGCGAGGCTATGCTAATAAACCCTATTGGTTTCATTGGGCGACAGGGCTTGAGAAGTCATTTCATCTCAATGTCGGGTAAAAGTCCACAAAATTGGAAGCAACGTCTCAAAAATGACCTTTACAGTGTTGACGGGGACGTTAAACCTCAAATCAAATCAAACAAACAAAAACAAAAACAAACAAAAACAAAAAAAAGAATGAACTTGCTGAGGCCGACAAACAATTTAAGAAAGCAAATTTCTCAGCCAGTTGAGACACTGTCTTTGGCGGACATGACAACAAAAATGCATAAAGAAACTGGCATCAAGATACAGGAAAAGGGGCAACATTTTTTTTTTTTTTTTTTACAGGAAAAGGGGCAACATTTTTTTTTTTTAAATTCAAAGGTTGTACATGCAACGTACCTCTCCTGCGCCAGGTTCTAACAATAGTTTTAGAAGCTCCGTTTGGCAATCTTACTGTACCAGTAGTGCGACACTGTGCTATCAGACCATTTTCAGCCAAATATCATGTGCCAGAATTATGTAAATGAATTTTGATTTTCTGTATTGCCATTCAAAATGTAAGTCCTTTCCTATTCCTATCTCCCCCGAGACCATTTTTATTAAATCTAAGGGTGCATCGCAAAAGGTCACAATAGAAACAAGTGTATTTATAGCAACCAACCAACGAGTTGTTTGCCGCCGAAGGCGGCAAACAACGAGAGTTGGTTGCTTAACGGTAACACGTGTATTTATTTATGAACATACCCCACCCATTCAAACCTCAAAAGCCAACAGGACTAAGGTCAAAAATTTATTCGTACTTCCGGTTTTACAGCTTCCTGTTGCCGGAAGTAAACCTGATTGGATAAAACTTGAACTTCCTTGTTACCATGGACGCACGTTCATCTTTTCGAAATAAACAAACTTGGCTGTGCTACATCAACTCACAATACAGCTTTTTCCCGTTTAACAGCTACATCTAATTCAATGATAAAAACGTGTCTTCTTTACCCTTTCGCTGGTATATTCCACTGCATGAGGTAATACTACACATACAGTGTCACAGACCGTGTCAAAACTAATAGCCGTTAGTGTTGGCGAGAAGAAGTAAACAAAAGTTTTCCTGCTGTGATGAGTGAATAAAATAATACAGTAGGTACATTTTTCTTGAAACATCTTGCTTAAAAATTGGTGTTTCAGTTCAATGTACCTGTTGTTAAAATACAGCCAACAAAGCTCAGTGAGGATTTTTTCCATTGCAGTCGAAGAAAATCAGGGCCGGACTCTAGCTCTTTTCGAAAATAAGCATGCAGCTACCAGGCTTCTAGCTCGAGATAGGACATGAAAGAAGAAAACTCTGCACACTGATGGCCAGAATCACAGCAATAGGTGAATTGGGATGCAAACATCTTGTTCAAACTTTGGTGTTTCATTTCAAAGTACCTCTTGTTTAAACAAAGCAGCATTGGAGGTCACAGGAGTGAATTGTCTTGGAATCTGAGAAGACACTCCCAGGTATCCAAGTTGTAAATAAGAATGCTTTGTGGTGAGTGACTGTTTCAAAAAACTTTACAAAGGTATTCTCGAATTTGACCCTAGCCCCACCCCAGGGCGTAAACCCAGGGTTATGTTCTCTTTGAACATCAGAAGACCCTCCCAGTAGCCTGGCAGTAGGGCTGGCTAATCAAAGCTGAAAAGATAATCAATTATCATTCCTGTCATTGCGATCGATAATCAATTAGTAATCACTGAAGATTTTATATTATGTCTATTGTTCTAATTAAGATATATATCTAGGTCAATTGGGTATCAAATTATTATAAATAACATATTTGATAACTGCACGAAGGTTTATCTCTCTTTTCTTGAAATAACCGTTTTCCGAAATCCAGGGTATAAAAGCCAGGGCCGGAAAAAATGATAATATGTCTTAAATCCTTGCAAATCTACAGTTTAAAGTACTTCTTTTTGTACTGAAAATATTTGAATTTGATAATTGTCATCACTTCTCCATAGAAAAATATAACAAACATATGAGACTACCTTAAATGATCAATTTTCTTACTTTTTAATTGTTTCTATTTTTAGTTTGACTTAATAAAAGAAAACGACGGAAAAGGACCGAAATGGAAGAAAATTTTGTTTACTGCTAGCTGGAATTAAAGAAAAGTAAAAAATAACATTTTTTCTTTATCATTTTAATACACACATACATGTTAGCAAATATAACAATCAATTTTTATATTTCTTTAATTCCAGCTAGCAGTAATAATACGTTTTTTTACCTTTTTGGTACATTTCGGTCATTTCCTTTAGTAAAGTTAATCTAAACATTACGATAACACGCCCGTATGGCATAGTGCATTTTTTCACATCTCCAAAATGGCTACTTTTCTGATTAAAATATGCGATATTTTTCTTATAAATACTACAAACATAGGTTGTGGGTGCTCGTTAGAACCGCCTCATCGAGGCGGTTCTAACGAGTACCCACAACCTATGTCTTGGATTAAAAAATAATGTTTACCCCCTTAAACCCCAGTTTTCTCTATAAAAAGTGGGGTTTAGGGGGTGTTCATTTCACGGACTTGTTCACGTGATGAATAGAAACCATTAGAAAATAAGAAATAAGATCATTTAAGGTGATTTTGATATGTTTATTTTATTTTCTATGTACACATGATAAAAACTATCAAATTTATCTATCATCAGGGCAAAAAAGAATTTCTTTAACCGATAAAATTGTAAGAAATTAATAAATATTTCCATTTTTACCAGCCTTTGGCACAATCCTTTGGATCCAGACGTTAACTGGAGGCCCCCTGTGCAGGGAGAACCATCCCCTGTGCAGGTTAAAGATCCCTAACATAATTACATCAACAACAACAGCCTGTTTACTATGTAGGCAGCTCCATCCTGCGAAACCTGGAGTGTATATACATGTATATGTAATGTACACCAGGAGTGTTTTGTTTGTTTGATTTGAGGTGTAAAGTCCCCATCAACACCAACCCAAGACCGACGGATTTTGTCTGGTGAAAAGCTGGACCAGGTCAGGTCGCGTGAGATCAGTGGCTGGCTGGTCCGAATGGTCTACCCTGGTAGTTGAAAATCTGCCACCAAAGTCATAAAAATCCATGTTTTTAGCTCATTGATTATAAAATGGATTTCTGTTTTCAGTATGTTGCAGTAGCTTTACTATGTAAATAATAATAGAAATATTTGGTTGATTTGAGGTTTAACATCCCCATCAACACCGTAAAGGTCATTTTGGAGACATTGCTTCCAATTTTGTTGGACTTTTATCCGACACTGAGTTGAAATGACATCTCAAGCCCTGCTGGCCAATGAAACCAATAGGGCTTTAATATAAGCATGGAGGGTCCGACACTTGCATATTTTCAGTATTAAACTGTATCCCTCATTGTCAGTTTCACTATTATCATGCGTCAGCATTAAGTTTTGTAAAGGCTTGAAAACACAAGCTTGTACTTGCAGCTGTGCCAGTTTCGCAGAACTTTTCAATTTTTCTCAAAAAAGGCACAAATATTTTATATCTAAACTCACTGCATCTAACAACATTGCAGAATAACTAATCAACAACTTATTCAAGTCAAGCCCCATGTTCAAGTAGCTTAAAACTTTTTAGTGCCGTGTTGGGGGAAAAAATTGGTAGTTCCATTTCAAGGGGGTATCCCTTTTCAAAGAATTCTTTGTCCTGTTTGTTAAAAATTCAGAGACCAATTTTCATTGCACATAGTTGGTAGGGAAAGTGTTGCAATGTTTGTGGTGGTGGCTTTGACAAAGTCACATATAAGAACTAAGAACAAAACTCAATGTACGCAATCTTACTGGACTGCATCGTAGATCTATTTTTGACCCGTATTTTGACTTTTTACACATTCGGTAAGTTTACTGGGCAAATCAACAGGTCAACTACAAACTCTGTGATATTGAATTGGTCTTATCTATATTCTGATATAGAATTTCCTGTGCCTGCGCAGGTTAGAGATGCCGTAATTACAGAATTACTGTGTAGGCTTTTGAGTGTATGTAATAATGTACACCTAATGTGACATACTTGTAACTTGTGTGCTAGAAGAATCATGATTCCTGAAGGATCTTCTTCTAGAACCATTTTCCATTCCCATTGAGAGTTTTGTTTGTTTGATTTGATGTGTAACATCCCCATCAACACTGTATAGGACATTTTGATAATGTTGCTTCCAATTTTGTGCTACTTTTACTCGACATTGAGATGAAATGACATCTAAAGCCTTGTATCCCATAAACCAATATGGTTTATAAGCATGGACGGTCCGACTTGCACCGCTTTCCCTAGGCAGGCATAGATCCTCTAAGCCGTTAACCAGGCAGTACTCCTGTGCTGTCGGTTTCAGCTCTGCGTGGAAGCATCATGCAGCCAATCTATTTTTTAAAGCCCCGATGGAGTGGGGCGGTGCATGGGGGGCACCTTGGGGAGATGGATAGATTTTGTTTGTTTGGTGTGAGGTTTAAAGTCCCCGTCAACACTGTAAAGGTCATTTTGGTGACTCTGCTTCCAATTTTGTGGGACTTTTACCCAACATCGAAATAAAATGACATATCAAGCCCTGCCGCGCAATGAAACCAATAGGGTTTATAAGCATGGACGGTCTGACTCGCACTGCTTTGCCTGGGCAGGCTTAGATCCTCAAAGCAGTTTACCAGTACTTGTGTGCGGGTCGGTTTCAGCTTTGCGTGTAAGCATCATGCAGCCCATTTATTCCTTCAAGTCCCAATGGTGGAGGGGGGGGGGGGAGGAAGATTCGCCTTATTTGCATTATCTGCTGGTTCCTAGTCTGAAGGTTATCAAAGTTGGAAAAACAGGTAACCAGAACACCCTGACCTTCAAGGTCAGTGGGGAGGGTCTGGTTACCTGTTTTTCCAATATTGGCAAAGTGGCAGCAAATAGTGCAAATATGGTGGATAGAATTCTGACATTTCTATCTCTTGAACAGAGATAATAACTCTTCCCTACCCTAAAGTATGGATGCAACTGCAGTTTTCAAAAATAATACTGGTTCTACTAAATACCGATACCATTCTCTGGAAGGAGTGGTTTTTTATACCCGCTTTTTCGAGGAAAAATCGGGTATATTGTTTTCGTATCACAGTTGAGTCCGGCGTCCGTCTGTCCGTCGGTCTGTCTGTCCGTCACGTTTCTTGTAAATGGATCTCCTCTGCAACTACTGAAGTTACACTTTTGAAACTTTGCATGTGGATAGACCCTACGTGGAATGTAGATGGCAGTGGGCAACTTTTTGGTGACCTTGACCTCAACATGACCCCAAGGTCAAAGGTAAAAAAATATGGCAAATCATAATTTGTCATATCTCCTTAACTATTGGAGATATACTTCTGAAACTTTGCTTATTGGATGGTCTTTGGAATATAGAATATGTTGGACTACTTTTGGTGTGACCTTGATCCCAAGGTCAAAGGTCAAAATGTATGATTTAGCCGTATCTTCTAAACTATTAGAGGTACACTTCTGAAACTTTGGTTATTGGATGGCCCTTGGAATATAGAATAAATCTGGATACTTTTTGTGTGACCTTGACCTCAACATGACCCCAAGGGCAAAGGTAAAAAAATTATGATTTGCCATATCTCCTAAACTATTGGAGTTACACTTCTGAAACTTTGCTTATTGGATGGTCCTTGGAATACAGAATATGTCGGGCTACTTTTGGTGTGACCTTGACCCCAAGGTCAAAGGTCAAAAAGTATGATTTTGCCATATCTTCTAAACTATTAGAGTTACACTTCTGTAACTTTAGTCATTGGATGGCCCTTGGAAGATAGAATAAATTTGGACACTTTTGGTGTGACCTTCACCTCAACATGACCCCAAGGTCAAAGGTCAAAAATTATGATTTGCCATATCTCCTAAACTATTGGAGTTACACTTCTGAAACTTTGCTTATCGGATGGTCCTTGGAATATAGAATATTTTCGGCTACTTTTGGTGTGACGTCGACCCAAGGTCAAAGGTAAAAAAGTATGACTTTGCTATATCTTCCTAACTATTAGAGTTACACTTCTGAAACTTGGTTATTTGATGGCTGTTGGAATATAGAATAAATTGGGATACTTTGGGTGGACCTCAACATAACCCCAAGGTTAAAGGTCAAAAAGTATGACTTTGCCATATCTTCTAAACTATAAGAGTTACACTTCTGAATTTTTGCTTATCAGTTAGAATGTTCTTTACAACTTTTTTTTTTAACTTACATACAGTTTTGGCTTGCTAATACATAGTCATTTGTGTTACTCATAGAAAACGCGGGTATTTGCGATGGTATACCATCGACTGCTGATCTTATTTTTTTTTCGGTCAACTATCTACTGCACAGTTCAAGTTTAACTTTGTTGCTGTCGACCACCTTTGAGACTGTTAAACTTTAGAACAGTCCAAAAGGAGGTCTTAATATAGGAATTTTGTGGTACTTCTGCAAATGTCCATTTAGAAAACCTTTTCATTTCAAAAAGACCCACCTAATACTGAATGCACAAAATGGGAGGTTTGTAAGCATCAAAACGGTTGGTTGCAGTTAGGTCGCGCCTATTTCATATTATTTTTCAAAAAGATATGAATTATGCCCCCACCCACCAACCCAACGAAGGGGAGGGGTGTAGATCCCGTCTGCGCTTTCTTGTGTGCAATATAACTTATGAACTAGTTGGCGGAATTGAACCAAATTTGCTTGGATGTAACACTGGGACTTGATGAATACTTAATTAGGTTTTGGTGACCTTGATCTAATTTTCAAGGTCAAAGCAGAGGCAAATAGGTCAAATTGAAGCCAAATAATGCTTGTGTGCACGATACCTCATGACCTAGTGGGCATAGTAGAACCAAATTCTCATTGATGTAACATTGGGACATGATCAAGACTTGGTTAGGTTTTGCTGACATTGACCTAATTTTCAAGGTCACAGCATAGCTAAATAAGTCAAATTTAAGCCCAATAGAGCTTGTGTGCAAGATATCGCTTGAACCATTGGGCAGATTCTTATCAAAGTGACACAAATAGAACATTGGGACAAGCCTTCGCCCATCGGGGCTTGAAGAAATATATTGGCTGCATGGTGCTTCCACGCAGAGCTGAAACCGACCCGCACACGAGTACTGGTAAACAGCTTTGAGGAGCCAAGCCTGCCCATGCTTATAAACCCTATTGGTTTCATTGGGCGACAGGGCTTGAGAAGTCATTTCATCTCAGTGTCGCGTAAAAGTTCCTCAAAATTGAAAGCAACGTCTCCACAATGACCTTTACAGTGTTGACGGGGACGTAAAATCTCAAATCAAACAAAAGAACATTGGGGCAGGATTAAGAGAACCATTGGGCAGATTCTTATCAAATTCGCATGAATAGATAAGAAGTGGAGGCAATGATCAGGAATCGATACAATTAACCCACAGCTCCCATCAGAGAAACCAAAGGGAAAGAAACACAAACATGAAAGAACAGACCCTAATGGAAACATCAATAGCGGAAAGCCAAAAGGACAGTTGATTTCCAACAAAATGGCCAAAAGGCTATCAAACATAAAATAATATAGCGACACAAACACCCAAAGACAAACCATAACAAAAATAAACTGCGACAGAATAACCGCCTTGGAACAGTCAGCGGAAACAAATTCCACTGAGGGGCTTAAATCGATTTTACATGGCCACAATCCTCGCCCTTACTTCCGTCGCGATTTGGGACAGGATGAAGAGTTGATTAGGTTTTGGTGACAATGACCTAATTTTCACAATGACCTAATTTTCAAGGTCATTGTTGAGCTAAATAGGTTAAATTTAGGCCAAATATATCTTGTGGTCCATTGGGCAGATAGTGTGGTGTGTGTGTGTGTGTGTGTGGGGGGGGGGGGCATCAGTTGTCTCTGAAAACTGTACTTGATATCTATATAGATGACTTCATACAAAGGTCTTTGATGATGTCTCTATAAGACAGGTGCGACAATGTGCAGTTTTTTTTTCATGTGTGCAACTGTCCGTAGCACGCGAGTATACCAGAGAAGTCTCGCACCCGCGTAGTCTGATCAGACTTTGGTGATGTTTCCATTAGGGACTTGTTGTATCATGACTGTGCTTCTTTCCCTTTGGGGTCTCTGTTGGAAACTGTGGGTTGATTGTATCGATCCCTGATCATTGCCTTCTCTTCTACTTTGTTGTCAGTTTCTGCATGGGGTCCTCAGCTAACCACACAAAACACAGCGAAGACTATGTCAAAGTGTACGCTGATCTGAGTATTCAGTGTGGCGTGTACACATGTAAATTATAAAAACTTCTGTGCGGCCTGTGCCTTAACTCAGATTTAATTTTCAATATATCCGCACATTCATGCCACAATGTTAGATCCACACGTGGCACAATAGCCGAATAACTCATTTTGAAATAGAAAATAGAAAAGATTGTAAATCATTTAAAATAGAAGTGGAGGCAATGATCAGAAATCGATACAATCAACCCTAAGCTCCCATCAGACACCAAAGGAAAAGAAACACAAACATGAACCAACAGCCCCGAATGGAAACATCAATAGCGGAATGCCAAAAGGACAGTTACTTTCACACAAAATGGCCAATATGCCCATGATACTGAAACAGAATTAAGTACAGAATAACAAGCAATAATAGTCACAACTATTTCTTGTTAACTGTTTTTTATTTGGGGGTGTGCAATACTTGAACAGAGAGGACATGGTGAAGATTTATACAGGTGAGCTTAAAACTAACTATTTTTTTTGTTAAACTGAATATTTCTTAATTTTTAGCTCAGCTGAGCTGAAGGCTAAAAAGGTGAACTTAAACAGTTCATTTGATTTCTCCTGTCAGTTTTGACATTGGCTTAGTTTATAAACTGTGTACAATAAACAACGATCCAATTTACATATAGACTAAGTAACGTATGACATAATTTTGGTTACACTGTTAATGTATATGGAATGACTCATGAATTTATAGCTGGATTCTTACCTTAACTGCTTAAGAGTGAGTGTTTGAGTTTTACGTCCCACCAACAGCTACGGTCATACGGAGACGGGACCTCGGTTTAAAGATTCATCCGTAAGTCTGGAGAAGCCCGGGATCGATCCTGCGCACCCTGGTTTACAAGGCGAGTAGCGTAACAACTACACCACGGAGACTTCAAACTAACTGATTAAGTACAACAATAATAGTAACAGTAATAAATGAGCCACGGCTAAATACCATGTAGGCCCAGCTCCAGCTAAGACCGGAAAGGAATGGACAGGCTGGTCAGTCTTTGCAGTGTGCTCAGTGGGTAGCAGGCTGTAAAAATTTTTTCAGCAGCCAGTGAAGACTGATCAGACAAAGCTGGTGCGCATGCTGATTTGAATCATTTTTTGGTGCACATGTATTTTGGGTGTGTGTGTGGGTGGGGGGGGGAGTTTCTCATGCAATTGTTTAAATTTTTATGCAGGGGGAAAATTGAGAAGCTCGAGGAAGATGACCGAAACCTCCTGAAGAAGTACAAAAACTTGATGAAAGGTTGTGCAACTTGCCAAGGTGGAACTACCAAAAAGTACCCCCAAAGAAAAGGCTTTTATCATCAAAACAGAAAGTACACCTAGGGTGATCATGATATCGGAAAGCACACCTAAGAGGTTCATGAAAACTAAAAGTGCACCTGAGGGGGTCATAAAAGGTACACCAAACGGAAGACAACATCTTGATGAGACATCATCAATGGATGAAGAAAGTTTGAAGAAGAAAGTAAAAGGAGTTGTTGGCAATGTTAACACTAGAATACTGTCGATGGCGCGCCATCGCAAATCCACACGCTTTCTACAGAGGGGCCAAGTACCCTGGGCCCTAATTTGACTCCAGGGTCAAAATATTACCTGTATTATATTCTACTAATCATGCCCTTCAATCTGATATGCCACATGATTATGTTCCAAAAAACTTAAATTTTGACCCTTTGACCCCTCCCCCAGGGCCCCAATCTGACCCCAGGTTCAAAATTTTACTTGCATTGTATTCTATTAATCATACCCTTCAATTAAATATTCCATATGACTATATTCGGTAAAATTTGAATTTTGACCCCCTGACACCCCCCCCCCCAAGTCCGACCCCTTGGGCATGACCCACGCTTTTTTTAAAAGCGTGGGATAATGGAAACATTATGCCTCCTTTTTTCACTGAGGATGAAGTTGTTAACTCTACACGCACAGGTAAAATGACCGTCAATACAAAGGACAATATAAAGCCACCACTTGACCAGTCACAATTTGGTCTAATGGAGAGAGTAACGGTCCGGCTGATATTTTGATGTTTTCGAGTTTAACGACCTGCCAACCCTCTTTGTGGGTCATAACGTCTCCAAAATGACCTTTACAGTGTTGACGGGGACGTTAAACCTCAAATCAAACAAACAAACGGTCCGGCTGACATAATTTGAGAAACACACTTTTCATAAAAAACATGCAGAAAGTTCTACGAAGGTATAAAAAGGAGTGACTATTTGCCGAATGATGTTTCGCTTAAATCCGCATTGAAAAAATTTGTTTGTGACTTCCCTTTGTAAAAAGAAGCTTTGAACACCTAAGTTTGAATTTTGGGGGGTTAGAGAAGCTCGACAAATGAGCAGCACTGTGACAAAACCAACAACATAGCATTTGTACCCAGCGAATACTCTGATCAGCCTGGACATTCACTGTCTGATCAGTCATCACTGTCCCCATAGTGAACCCTTAGGCCCTTAACTATCCAGTGACTCTGATCAGACTTGGAGGCTGTACAACATTGTTGGTTTTGTCATGGTGCGCCTCCAATCCACATTGTAAAAAGCTATTTGTGGTTAAACTACTTTGAAAACCATTTTTATACTGTTAATTTTGAATTTAGGGAGGTGAGCTCGAGAAATTAGCCACAACCTAACAAAACTCAGGTCTGTCTGGGCCCAGTCGGAACAGTCGCCACTGCCCATGTAGTAAAACTCCCTAGCTATACAGAAGACCGTGATAAGACTGGGTGGACGCGCAAGCTGATCCGAGTCTTTGCTGCCCGCAAATAACACTTTTTTTTTTCTTAGTGCGGCTAAAATTCGCATTGCAAAAAGCTGTTTTTGACTTAACTATTTGAAAACAGTTTTTCAACGCTTTTAATTTTAATGAGTTAGACAAGATCGGCACACAGCGTGACAAAACTAACAATGTGGCAATTGCGCCTGGCATAGACTCTGGTCAGCCTCGGCATCCGCCCAGTGATTAGTCTCCACTGTCCGCATTGTGAAAGCTTAGGTCCTTAGCTATCCAGTGAGCGCACAGCGAAGACTCTGATCAGACTGGGAGGTTGTACAACATTCTTGGTTTTGCCATGGTGCGCCTCAAATCCACATTGTAAAAAGCTGTTTGTGGCTTAACTATTTTGAAAACCATTTTTAAACTGTTAATTTTGAATTTGGGGAGGTGAAAATCTCTACAAATGGGCCACAACGTGACAAAACTATCTGGCATTTGCGCCCAGCGAAGACTCAAATCAGCCTGGGCGCGTTATGATCAGACTCCATTGTCCATGTAGTGAATCCTACATTCAGGAACATTCAAGAAATAATTCTATAACAGTTCTTGAACATTAAATGGCCGTTCTAGAACTGGAAGTTCAAGACCTTTGCAGAGAAATTGTTCTAGAATATATTCTTAAACTTCTAGAATGGCCATTTAATGTTCAAGAACTATTCTAGAACTAGTTCAAGAAGTAGTCTAGAATAATTACTTGAATTCCTCACAAGGGATTTGAATTTATGATATCCATAACCCTGATTAAGATGTTTAGCAGTTAACAATTTATTACGAGTGATGAAGTCAGTTACATGACTAGACATGCTGGCATCATAGGATGCCGCACGAGGAACATTACCGTCCAATTAAATAAAATTTACAATTTCAAAATAATAAAAAAACACTTCGCGTTTATCATAAATTTGCAAAGAAACAAATCCATCTAAAATAGACAAGTAAATCCAAAAACGGGGTCTCGGTATCAGAAGAATTTGCTTTATTTGACTGATATTCTAAGGGAGGGGTTGGGGGTAATTCTGACTGATCAAACCATCGACGATGTTGATGTTTTCGAGTTTAACGACCTGCCAACCCTCTTTGTGGGTCATAAGCGTCAATCGGTTAATGATCAAGCTATGTAGAATTACGAGGATATTTAAAGTTAAAATGCTAATGTATAAAGCTCTAAAACAAAATTAAATGTTATGAAAAAGTCCGATTTCTTTTAAGAACTAGAAATGCGTCCATAGGACACGGATGCCCCCGCCTGAAAATATGTCTATGTTCGTATTCATCCATAGAAAGTTTTGGACCCTTTTTTCACATTTGACCTCTAAGTATGACCTTGACCTTGAAGGTAAGGACCTTGGTTTTGTGTGAGGCAGTTTGCCTCATGATGGTCAACATTTCTGCTAAGTAATTTCAAAATCCATCCAGAGATAAGAAAGTTATTGACTGCGTTTAAGTTTCGGACCATTTTTTTTACCTTTGACCTATAAGTATGACCTTGACCTTGGAGGTACTGATCTGGGTTTGCATGTGACACATCGTCTCATGATGGTTAACATTTCTTCAAAGTAATTTCAAAATCCATCCAGAAATAAGAAAGTTATTGACTGCGTTTAACTTTCGGACCCTTATTTTGACCTTTGACCTCTAAGTATGACCTTGACCTTGGAGGTACGGACCTGGGTTTTGCATGTGACACATTGTCTCATGATGGTTAACATTTCTGCCGAGTAGTAAGGTCAGCCGACTGAGCATCCAAACCAGTTTGAGAAAGCCAAGAAAGACTTTATAGATGCTATAGTTAAGACTGTGCAGAGCAGGTATTATTTTCATTACGTAAACACGCCTATCTAAACATATTGAAAATTTTACCTGCAAAAAATGAAAATTTTCTGATGAAAAATTGCGATTTTTTTCTTATTTCTGCTCCAAACATAGATTGTGGGCACTCGTTAGATTCGCCTCGTCGAGGCGGTTCTTACGAGTACCCACAACCTGTGTCTCAGAACAGAAATAGGTATAATAATGTCTACCCGTGCAAACCCCATTTTTGCTATATCAAAGTGGGGTTCGAGGGGGTCAAATTATATAGGCGTGTTTTCGTGATGTTTCAATTGACTCAAGCATGTGACACCTCAGGCTCAGTAGCACAGTCACATGCACGTTTGACTGGTAATCAGGATTTCACGATTCGATATATGCCAGGGTCGGCTAGTATTCTTGGATATTATTGACCACAGAATCCTTTCTACGGTCATTCGCCGTCTTCCGCTGATTCAAGAAGGGCAGTTGTCAGTTCCTTGTGAACATGTGCATTGACCTGGTTAACAGCTTATGTACGCCAGCCCAGGAACATTGTGGATAGGTAATCTGACCGGCTTGGTATCATTAAACCTTACAAGTGTTGACAAGGCCATTAAACAACAACAAAAAAAACAAGACTCAAGAACATGAAAAACAAGCTTTGTATTGAGACAAAAAGAAGAAAAAGAAACGTTTGAGGAGAAACACATTATCTGTTGCCTAGCAACAGATGTGTTTCTCTGTTAGTTGATATGTCTCCTTGAAGTCTATTGCATACAATGATTAAAGTTCGGGCAAGAGCGTGACATTTTGGTGATAGCAGGCAACCATTTGCCTTCCTCTCATAAAAATAATTGAACTTCAGGAGAGCTTGAAAAAGTTGAAGAATGAAAAGTTTTGACCAGTTTTGAGAAGCTTGCGGAGTCTTTCGAAACTGGTCAAATATTTTTATTCTTCCAGTTCAACTGAAAAAAGACTTAATTGTGCCTGAAATGCTAGTTGCTTACAACTGTTATTTCTACACCGCGGCAAACACACTGTTTACAGAAGGAGCTTTTGAAGTTTTGGAACACAGCAGCAGGGTATGCGTTGTAACAGTTTAATATCAAAATACGAGTTTAACTAGAAATGGATTGTAAAACAAAGCCCCCCCCCCCCCCCCCCCAACCAAATGCTTGCCCCTAAATGACCAATTTTCCAAGGACCATAACCAAATGCACGTGTATGCATTTATGGGTGTGTGGCCATGCATGCATGATTGTGCATGTGTGCATGCATGTCTACATAAATGCAGGTGTACATGCATGCATGCGTGTGTGCATGCATGCATGAGTGTATGTGTGCATGTGTGAATGTGCATTTAAGCATAAGTGTGCTTCCACGCATGAGTAGGGCATGCATGTGCATGAATGTATGTGAGTTGCATGCATCATATATGAGTGCATGCACGCATCTATGAGTGATTGCATTTTTGTATAAGTGTGTGTGCATGTACATGCATGGTAAGTGCATACATGTATGTGTACATGTGTATGTGTGTGCATGCATGTGTGCTTGCTTGCATGCACAGATGAGAGTTTGCATTTATGCATGTGTGTATGCATGCATGAGTCCATGCACATGCATGTGTGTGTGCTTGTGTACATGCATGTATGTGTTTGCACGTGCATCTGTGAATGCATGTTTGAGTGCATTCATGCCTGCATGAATGTGTGTACATGCCTGTGTGCTTGCATACAAGCTTCATTGTGTGCATTAGTGTGTGTACATGCATGCATGAGTGTGCATGCATACATGTTAGAGTGCATGCATATGTATGCGTGACTGCATGTGTGCGCATGCATGCATGTGTGTGTGCATGCCTGTATGTTTGTATTTATGCATATGTGTGCATGCAAGTATGTGTATGAGCATGCATGAGTGCGTGTAAGCATGTTTGTGCACGCATGTGTGCGTGTGCATGTTTGTTTGATGTTTAACGTCCCCGTTAACACTATACAGGTCATTTTGGAGACGTTGCTTCCAATTTTATGGGACTTTTAGCCGACACTGAGATGAAATGACATCTCAAACCCTGTCGCCCAATTAAACCAATAGGGTTTATAAGCATGGCTTAGATCCTCTAAGCGGTTTACCAGTACTCGTGAGCGGTCAGTTTCAGCTCTGCGTTGAAGCATCATGCAGCCCATTTATCTCTTCAAGCCCCAAATGAGCGGGGGCCGGTATGCATGTGTGAGTGCATGCAAGCATGCATGTGTGTGCACACATGCATGAGTGTATGTTTGTATGTTCATGCATGGACGAGTTTGTGTGTGTGTGTGTGTGTGTGTGTGTGAATTCGGGTTTAACGTCGCTTTCAACAATTTTTCAGTCATATCACGACGGTGTCTGGTTGCGACAGGGAGCTCAATGCTCACGTTTATAGTGCTGCCTCACTGAAGTATCATGTCCCAGACACATTGCATGATACCACACCCAGTCACATTATCCTGACACTGGATCGACCAGTCCGAGCTCTACCCGGTAAATCTGAGTGCCAAGCGAGGAGCAGCTAGTACCATTTTTAACGACTTTGGTATGTCGCGGCCCGGGATCGAACCCGAGACCTCCCGTTCCCCGGAGCGGACACTCTACCAACTGAGCTATCGGGGCCGGTGCATGGACGAGTTTGAGTGTGTGTGAGTGCATTTTTTGCATGCACGCATACATGCGTAAGTCTGCATGCATGCATGAGTGTATGTGTGTATGTACAGGATGCATGCATGAGTGTATGTATGTATGTACAGGACAAATGCAATATCTCCACCCCCTAACAAATTTGTTGTGCAAGGGGAATAACTGTGTGTGTTTATGAAGAAAAGAAGAAAAACAATCCTGTCCTCCACCGCGGTTTGAACTCACGCACCTCAGATTCATTGTCCACAATCTGATTCGTAGTCCAGCACTATATCCACTATACTGGCACACGGCTCATAAGATCTGCTTTCAGAATGTTTCCGCTCCAATGCATAAGCAGGTCATATTATGGCTGACACGATGGAAATTTTCAAACATTATTCTCCTGGACTTCGACAGATTATTATCCTGGATTTTGACCACCCTCTGTTAGACACATTCTGACATCGACCTTTATCGGATTTGTTCACCTAGCTCCACTATGTAGGTCATAATGGCTAATACTGGAATTTTCAAATGTTTTTTTCTGAGGAAGTGATGAACAGACTTGTGCTCAGGGAAGCGATATTGGACCACCATGGTCTTGTTTTATTTGGGTTTTGAAGTTGTGGCGCCCTTGAAAGAATGAAGATATAGAAACTCTGGCTTGAGCTTTTCTGATCATTTTGTAATGCAGTTGTTACATACATCACAGGGCGTTCGATTTGTTCAACGCCCAGGAACAAACTTGGTTTGTCAACCATGTTGGCCACAGTATGGACATACACAAGATCCATTACTGCCAAACGTCAGGAGTGCTTGAGCGAGTTGATATCGCAAAGATAATGCTCCTCCAAGAGTACAACCTCTGTGCAAAGTATGCCGGAAAAAACTTGAAGAAATTGATTTGAAAGGTATTGTTGTCTTTTTCAATAACTACATATGTTAATGGATCACGAATTGATATGTCTCAACATCTTGACACATCAAAAGTGCAATGTTTACAGTGAATGTGAACACTCAACCTAGTCTCATAACTGTGACAAATGTTAATAGATACACGTTCCTTCTTAAACATTAACAGAGACTAATCAAGTGTTTAGCACCAATGGGGTTTGGAGTTGTGGCGCCCTTGAAAGAATAAAGATATAGAAACTCTGGCTTGAGCTTTTCTGATCATTTTGTAATGCAGTTGTTACATACATTACAGGCGTTCGATTTGTCCCAGGAACAATCTTGGTTTGTCGGCCATCTTGGCCACAGTATGGACATACACAAGATCCATTACCGCCAAACGTGTGGAGTAATTGAGCGAGTTGATATCGCAAAGATGATGCTCCTCCAAGAGTACAACCTCTGTGCAAAGTATGCCGGGAAAAATCTGGGAGAAATTGATTTGAAAGGACAGTTGTCTTTTTCAATAACAACATATGTTAATGGATCACGACGTGATATGTCTCAACAACTTGACACATCAACAGTTAAATCTTATGAAAAAGTCCAATATCTTTTAAGAATAAAATAATATTATCAACAGGTACATCTTGAAACAATTGTTGCAAAGTGTCAGCTTTGAAGTATAAGTCACGGGACTGTGAAAAGTCTACACATCCAATTAAGATATGTTTAACAGTGAATGGCTGATCATCACCATTCAAAATATAAGATGATGATGATGATTTCGTGTTTAACGACGCGTCAACCCTCTTTGTGGGTCATAAGCGTCAAACGGTTAATGGTTAAACGGCATAAATAATTATGATGATATTAAAAGTAAAAAGTAAGAATGATAATGTATAAAAATCTGAAACAGTTAAATCTTATGAAAAAGTCCAATTTCTTTTAAGAATAAAATAATATTATCAACAGGTACATCTCGAAACAGTTGTTGCAAAGTGTCAGCTTTGAAATATAAAATACGTGAGGGTGAAAAGTCAACACAGTCAATTAAGATATGTTTCACAGTGAATGGCTGATCACAACCTACACAAGAAGGCTGATCATCACCATTAAAAATATAAGAATGAGTAACTCTAGTATGGCCGATGCGCAGTCGTGTTAATACTACGTCCTCTTTTCTGGAAAACTGTGGAGGAGAGCATTTTGTACTAACGACAGGTTTAATGGCATGGAGTTTGTTATTTATTGCACGGTCCCATTCGCCTTGCCATTCCGACAAGATGTATCTGTTGATAAATGGTTTAAAATTGTTATCAATTTTGAATTTGAGGATTTTTAGATGATGAATGGTCTAAAGCCTTAACCACAGAAAGTGAATCAGAAAATATAATTGCTTTTTGAGTTGTTGAAGAACTGATAAAATCTAAAGCTAGGTCTATTGCTTTGGCTTCAGCTGTAAAAATAGATGAACCATCTGGAAGGCGCATGGTTTTGTGCGTATCTTTAGAAACATACGCACAGCCAACTTTATCTCCTTCTTTGGAACCATCAGTATAGACTTGCTGGTAATCATTGTAACGTGACTGCAGTACCTGAAAGTTTTGTTTGAGAAGTATTGGATTTGATTCGGATTTTTTTCCATCATGTAAGTCGAACAGAATAGAAGGTTGTTTAATACAACAAGATGGAACTTCGGCGGTTTCATGTTTTTTAAGGTCGATACCTGAATTTTCCAGCAGTGGTAAAATACGTAATCCAAAAGGTTTGATTGCTGTGGGTTTTGTTTCATACTTATCTACAAATTGAGGTGGAAATGAAATTTTGGATGCCGGGTTAGATGGATTTGCAGCAAGTCTGATAGCATACTGAAGAGAAAGTTTCTCTCTGCGCGAGGTTAAAGATGGTTCACCTGCTTCTACATAAAGGCTTAATACGGGAGAAGTACGGAAGGCTCCCATGGCCAGACGAAGGCCTTGGTGATGGATAGTATCCAAGGATTTCAAATAGGACTTTCTGGCAGAACCATAAACAACAGACCCATAATCTAATTTAGATCTTATTAAAGACCGGTAAAGATGTAATAAAGTATACCGATCTGCTCCCCAACTGAAGGGACAATAAACAAGAGGCCCATGGGCCACTATGCTCACCAGAGGTCAAAGCTGAAAATCTGGAAATGTGATCGACCTTTGGTATTTGACAGTGAGTATTTCTTTTTCTTTTTTCCATGCCGGACAATCTCGAGAGAAAACAGCATGTTTACCTCCACAATTTACGCAGTTGGCTTCGTTCTTGCAGTTTTGATGATTATCAACATGTTTTTCTTCACCACAGTTTGGGCAGAGTTTTTTCTTCTCACATCTGCTTTCGTGGTGACCGAAAACCTGACACGAGTAACATCTGAGAGGGTTTGGTATATATACCTCTACATTTACGGAAAGATATGCGACTTTGATTTTGTTGGGCAGAATTGGTGTATTAAAAGTCAACACGTAGGTAGTAGTTGGTTTTAATACACCATTTCTACGAACTTGGATGTTACGTACACCAATGACGCCTTGGTCTCTGAGGTTTTCAATGATTTCATCATCGCTGCAAGGACGTAATTCGGGACTGCGTATGACACCTTTGCTGGAATTGAGGGTGTTGTGTAACGACACTTTTACTTTTAAATCGAAAATTGTGTTCGTTTTAAGTAGAGATTCAACATGCTGTTTTTTCTCGACTTCAATGAGAAGGTCACCTGATTTAAGCTTTTTTATGCTTTTTGGGTGTCCGGCTATGGACACTATACTTTTTTCAATTACAAAAGGTGAAAGACTGGATACCGTTCGTTTATCATCAAGTGATGTCATTACCAAGAAGCGAGGAATATTGTTGTTCGATGGTGGGACTAGAAACTATGGCGGTATTACTGGTGACCGCGATCTGTTATTATTACTGTGTGGTGTTTGTGATCTTGATCTGTTCTTACCACCTTTTGGAGTTGGAGTAACAAGGAACTCCATGTCACTGTCATCCGAATATCCGAATCTATTGTGCGTTTTGATAATGTCTCGTGATGCTTTACGCTGTCTGTCAGATGTCATTTGCTTTTGAGATAATTTTTGTTTTTGTTGTTGATGTTGCTTTCTTAGATCATTTTTTATCATTTCTAAAGTTGCATTGTTTAATGGTCTCTCAGTTTTATTGCTTTCCTTTGGCTGTGGTGGTGTTTGCTTTTCAGCGGTGTTCGTTTTGTTTTCGTCTCTGATTTTAGCCTTTAATTTTTCCAAAGGTTCAAGACCTGGAATCTGTTCCGTTTGAGAGGCAGCATCAACGACAGGAACCTTTTTCACAGGTGACTGGGTGATGCTAGCGTAGCTTACTCCAGGTATCGGTGTTGGCGTCTCAACAATTTTCCGAGCTTCCATGAAAGATATGTTATTGGTGAACTTAATGCGTAGTATTTCTTTTTCTTGGTGCCAAATCTTGCAGTCCTTTGAATACGCGTTATGGCTTTCTCCGCAGTTTATACATTTAGGGTTTTTTTTACAATCACGTTCATGATGGCCAGTTACTTCGCCGCATCGAGGACAGACTGGGTCTTTAGAGCATCTGTCCTCGTGGTGTCCGTATTTTTGACAATTGTGACACCGTAGCGGGTTTGGTATATATATGTCGACATTAACTCGAAAATATGCGACTTTAATTGTTTTTGGAAGGACTGGAGTGTTGAAAGTGAAAACAAAAGTATTTGTATCTTTTAACTGACCATCTCGTTTAATTTTAAATCGTTTAACCGCAGTTACTCCTTGAGCCTGTGTGCCTTCAAGAATCTCCTCCTCGCTACAACCCCTCAACTCAGGGCAACGAACTACCCCTTTTGAGGTATTGAGCGAGGTGTGTGGATACACACGTACCTTCAGGTTGTGAAAGTCGGTGGTACGAAGGAGATTCTCGGAATGTGCCTTTCTGTTAACTTCAATGAGCAACTGGTTAGATCTATTAAGTTTCTTGATGTTTACAGGTTCACCAGCTATACTCTGAATCACTTTTTGGATAAGGAATGGTGACAGAGATGTTATTGTCTGATTTGGATCTTTACTTTCGATTATCAAGAAACGCGGAAAGTGTTGAGACGAAGGTTCTGTTATATTTTGATGTTCGCGGTCGTCATTGTCAGAAGTATCGATGTCAGATTGGTCTTGGTTAGTCTTTTTCCTTTTTTTATCTTTTACCATGATTAAAAGATAGCAGAATTCGTCCTCCGTGCTCTCCGCCCACCGTGGAGCCCAACAAGGGAACACTTTTATTGAGTGGCTTTCCTACCTCAAGTGTTAGAGATACACAGAAGATATACTCGTACGAGCAAAAAGCTGCACGATTGGTCCGTTCAGCCGCCGCCTTCTAGAAATGGAAAGGTTGTGAAAAGACTTATGAGCAAACGGTGTGTATACAGGTTGATACAAAAGACAAGGAAGAGAAAGAAAAAAAGGTTATTTCTAGGGCTTGGCGCGACCAGCCGATTGACCGTGCCGGACCGCACGACCACCCGTCTAACCGAAATCCAGGCCAAAGAGGTGTATTGTGTACCTAAAGCACGGAACTCCCGATAACACTCAACCCCCAGGACCCCTTCATCCGGCTTACGGGACGCCACCCACGGCAAACGGGTGGTACTTCCTTTAGCTCTTCACAGTGGGCACAAAGACCACAGCGGCAGTGTGCCCAGTGGGAATTGAGCCCCCAGGGCCACGGCAAGGCAGGAAGTTTAATACCTGGGGGGTATCAATTCCTGATCTTTGTTTTACTTCTACTTAGTACAAGCTTGTATTTAAGAATGAAAACTTTTGTGCAAGCATCATGTTTGACCATGACCTACATATCATGTTTGGGTGACTTTGCGCCCCCACAGGCGCGCCTTCTGCGGAATTCTTGTTTCAGATATGTGCTAATATAATAAAATGTTATTTTTTCAAACTAAAACATTCATAAATTTGAAGTTTAGCCTGGTGACGCAAGTCGCTCATGGCGTTCTCCCAAGCTGTCTACTAAAGTCGCCTATGCTAGCAAAAGCATTAAATACCATTTAAAATACATTAACAAAGCAGCAGAACAATCGACCATGCTTCTTGGTTATGAAACTCCAGCCAGACCAGCTTGAGACGAGGCATAGGCAATATTCTTGCACACAAGACAAGGAAATCCGTGATGTTACCCTAGGATGGAAATTTATGTTCTGACCCTGCCATTCCGACCCAAAATCGAATATTATCGCGTGTTTGATAAATGCACTGGTTGATTAGGACCTCGTATGCGCCGTCGGTAAGGTTGACGTCAAAGCACGTTACGTGACGTCACAGCACGTTACGTGACGTCACTAAACATTCCTGTAGTGTAATCACAATATGGCGGACGACGGTAGCCGAAGTGACTGCAGCATTACAAATCCGCGCTAAGACATGGAAGGTATGCAATAAAAAAGAATCCAATATTGGTGTGAGGGGCGGACAGAAAAATCCGTCCCTCGGGATCACTGTCCGCCATCACTCGGCAAGCCTCGTGATGCCAGACAGTGACCCTCGAAACGGATTTTTCCATCCATCTCTCGCACCCATATTAGATTCCTTTAGTATTACTCGGTGATACATCGAGTGACTAATCACTGGAGATCGCATCACCTGATCCAGAAGGCAGGGCTATGTTTGATTTGTTTTGGCTGTTCTTATTTACACCGACATACAAGATACGTTACTATGTTACGACAATTGTTTGTTTGTTTGATTTGAAGTTTAACGTCCCTGTCAACAATGTAAAGGTCATTTTGGAGAAGTCACTTCCAATTTTGTGGGACTTTTACCCAACATTGAGATGAAATGACATCTCAAGCGCTGTCGCCCTATGAAACCAATATGGTTTATTAGCATGGACGGTCCGACTCGCACCGCATTGCCTGGGCAGGTTTAGATCCTCTTAGCGGTTCGGTTTCATCTCTGCGTGGAAGCATCATGCAGCCCATCTATTTGTTCAAGCTGCGATGGGCGGGGGCTCTATGTTACGCCAATATCATGTATTAGTGTGCCTTTGCGAAAGCAAAGAAGTGCTCATGTGATACCCTCCATGTACTGTGTGTGTCCGTGCGCTTGTGCATGCACGGATCAAAATTTTCATCTTGTGCGTTAAGATTATTTTCTGGGTAACCAAATAGGATAGAGTCATGATACTTGGTCCATCGTTACATCTGAGGAAGTCCAACAGAATGCCTGGCCTGGCCAAAAGAATACCTATATTACACGGTTCAGTGAACTTAGAAAATTTGGTGTTAAAAATGTTCTTTTTGCGTTTAGGTCACTCTCTGTAACCGTATGCGATAGACTTTATATTCGGGACATAATTACGTCCGAGGAAGACCAACAAAATGCATGAGTTGTCCTGACCTTGACCTATATTTCACGGATCAGTTAACTTAGAAAATCTTGTGATAAAAAATTTCACTATTTGCATTTATAAATGGTCACTTCCCAGTTACTATATGGAATGGACTTTTGATACTTGGAACATACTTCTGATGATGATGATTTCGTGTTAAACGACGCGTCAACCCTCTTTGTGGGCCATAAGCGTCAAACGGTTAATGGTTAACGGCATTGAGAATTATGAGGATATTAAAAATTAAAAAGGTAGTTTGATATGTATAAAAATCTTAAACAGTTAAATCTTATGAAAAAGTCCAATTTCTTTTAAGAATAAAATAATATTTTCAAAAGGTACATCTTGAAACAATTGTTGCAAAGTGTCAGCTTTGAAGTATAAGTTACGGAACTGTGAAAAGTCCACATATTAAATTAAAATATGTTTCACAGTGAATGGCTGATCACAGCCTACACAGGAAGGCTGTTCATCACCATTTAAAATAAAAGAATGAGTAACTCTAGTATGGACAACGCGCAGTCGTGTTAATACTACATCCTCTTTCCTGGAAAACTGTGGAGGAGAACATGGAGTTTGTTATTTATTGCACGGTCCCATTCGCCGTGCCATTCCGACAAGATGTATCTATTGATAAATGGTTCAAAATTATTAAAAGGAATTTTAAAAAAAGACGGATCAAGATTGAGCGATTCCTTTGCTTTTTTGTCAGCAAACTCATTGCCGACAATGCCAATATGGCTCGGAAGCCAACAAAACAAGATTTGGTGCGTTTTAAAAATTTCATAATGTTTTTCGATCAGTTTTTTGCATTTGAGGATTTTTAGATGATGAATGGTCTAAAGCCTTAAGCACAGAACGTGAATCAGAAAATATAATTACTTTTTGAAATGATGAAGAACTGATAAAATCTAAAGCTAGGTCTATTGCTTTGGCTTCAGCTGTAAAAATAGATGAACCATCTGGAAGGCGCAAGGTTTGGTGTGTATCTTGAGAAACATACGCACAACAAACTTTTTCTCCCTCTTTGGAACCATCAGTATAGATTTGCTGGTAGTCATTGTAACGTGACTGCAGTACCTGAAAGTTTGGTTTGAGTAGCATTGGATTTGATTCGGTTTTTTACCATCATGTAAGTCAAACAGAATAGAAGGTTTTTAATACACCAAGATGGAACTTCCGCCGTTTCATGTTTTTGAATATTTTTAAGGTCGATACCTGAATTTTCTAGCAGTGGTAAAATACGTAATCCAAAAGGTTTGGTTGCTGTGGGTTTAGTTTCATACTTATCCACAAATTGAGGTGGAAATGAAATTTTGGATGCCGGGTTAGATGGATTTGCAGCAAGTCTAATAGCATACTGAAGAGAAAGTTTCTCTCTGCGCGAAGTTAAAGATGGTTCACCTGCTTCTACAAAAAGGCTTAATACGGGAGAAGTACGAAAGGCTCCCTTAGCCAGACGAAGGCCTTGGTGATGGATAGTATCCAATGATTTTAAATAGGACTTTCTGGCAGAACCATAAACAACAGACCCATAATCTAATTTAGATCTTATTAAAAACCGGTAAAGATGTAATAAAGTATACCGATCTGCTCCCCAACTTGTATGAGCTAAAACTTTCAAAAGATTCAAAGCTTTTAAGCATTTCGCTTTAAGATATTTAATATGGGGAATAAAAGATAACTTTTGATTAAATATGACCCCAAGAAATTTGGCTTCTTCAACAACAGGAATTTGTGATCCGTATAAAAACAAGGAAGGATGTTCGTGTTTCTTCCGTAGCTTACAAAAATGAACACACTGCGTTTTCGACTTGGTTGGTGCCCGATGCTCTGTCTCTGGTCGGGCTCATCGGAGTCTAACTGTTGGTTTTCTTTTGCTCCAGCATTTCAGTGGTTTCTTGCTGTCGAGTCCTCACCGTTGTCTCACCTCTGTGGTTCTTTGATTTCTGTGTTCACGGAGATGTTGCACTGATGAGTTAGTAGGCCTTCATGCGGACTGAACAAATTATTTGTCTAATTCGCGACGGAAGTAAGGGCGAGGATTGTGGCCACGTAAAATCGATTTAAGCCCCCCAGTGGAAATCTTCCACTGATCGTTACAAGGCGGCTCTTCTGTGGCGATTTATTTATGTTGTTGTTTGTTACTTACTGTGTGTATCACTTGTGTCTTTTAATTTTGGATGGCCATATGGCTATTTTGTGGGAAAGTAACTGTCCATATGGCCTTCCTTTGTTTAGGTTTCCATTATGGTCTGGTCGCTTAATGTTTGTATTTCTTTCCCTTTGGTGTCTTTTATGGATGGAGTAAGTTAATTGTATCAATTCCTGATCTTTGTTTTACTTCTACTTTGGAGAACTTGAAACCATTTTTATTAGTCCATTCTTCTACTCGTTTTAAATTTTGTTGCAACTTTCGTTCAATTGTTTTCATATTTTTTGAACGGTAACATATACAGAAATCATCAACATACAATGAACAATCAGTTTTGTCGTCCAAACATTGTACAATATTGTTCATTTTGATGTTAAATAGCGTAGTTGAAAGAATACTACCCTGTGGGACACCCTTTCTTGATCATAGAAATCTGACACGGTAGACCCCACACGCACCTGAAACATGCGCTCCCCTAAAAAGCTTTCAATAAAACTGGGAAGTTTTCCTCTTAAGCCAATGTTATGGAGATCTTTCAATATACCATAACGCCATGTTGTATCATATGCTTTCTCCAAGTCGAAAAAGACAGCTACTACGTGTTCTTTGTTAATAAAAGCATCTCGTATAAATGTTTCTAGTCTTATTAAATTGTCATTGGTACTACGTTCCGAACGAAAACCCGAATGATATTCTGAAATGAGGTTGTTGGACTCTAAGTACCAGACTAATCTCTTGTTTATAATTCTCTCCAATGTTTTACACAAACAACTTGTCAAAGCTATCGGACGATAATTTGTAGGTTCTGCATGATCTTTCCCTGGTTTCGGAATTGATACAACTGTAGCTACACCCCGGCCTTCAGGACAGACCCCCGTTTCCCAAATATTATTAAAGATATCTAAAAGTGCTGTAAGAGAACTTTTTGGCAGATGCTTAAGCATCTGATAATGAATTTCATCGGGGCCGGTTGCCGTATCATGTGATTTTTCAATGGCTTCAACGAGTTCGGATAAGTTAAAAGGTGTGTTGTATTCTTCGTGGTTAAGGGATTTGAAGTTAAGATTTCTTTTCTCTTGGTCCTTTTTGAAATTTCTAAAAGTGTCAGAATAATTACGCTATGATAAATTTCTCAAGAATGTGCTCCCAAGAGTATCTGAAATAGCTTTTTTTGTTGAAGCTATTGTGTCAAATTCAGTATTTAAATGTGTAAAACTAGAGGACTTTGTTTTTCCTGAAAATTTTCGTACCATATCCCAAACCTTTTTAATGAGGGTTTTGTAGTTCAACTTTGAAACATATTCCCGAGCTTTAGCTCTAAATACTTTTACGTCGTTTAGCTTTTCTGAAGTGGGACTTTTGCAGAACTTATTTAGAGCCTGTTTACGCTTTTTAATAGCTTCTTTACATTCATAATTAAACCAAGGCTTGCTTTTCTTAGTATTTGTGGAGGTCTTTGGAATGCATTGTTCTGATATATTAATAAGTGTATCTGTGAAATCAGAAACAATGTCGGATGATTCATTAAAATGATCAACTGATAACTCTTCTTCACATAAATTATAGAATAATTCCCAGTCGGCTTTATTCATTTTCCATTTCTGGTTACAGTCCTCATCTGGTTCGTTTACCCTCTCAATTATAACAGGGAAGTGATCACTTCCGCACTGATCATCATGAACAGACCAGTAATAGTCCAAGAAGAGAGATGGGTGACACAAAGAGAGATCTAAAGAAGACAAATGACCTGTCGCAGGATGAAGGTAAGTATAAGATTTATCATTTATCATTCATTAAGCAAAGATCGCTCTTTGCAATAAAATCTTCGACAAGTGCTCCTCTGTTATTGATATCTTTACAGCCCCAAAGAATATTGTGACCATTGAAGTCGCCAACTAAAAGATATGGCGATGGAAGTTGTCGCAGCAATGAGTCAAGATGTTCGGGGTTTAAAGAAAATGAGGGTGGGATATATAGAGAGCAAATTGTAGTTTCTTTATCCAGAGAAACCGATACTGCTACAGGAAAAAAAATGGGAAAATTAAGGTCAGATGATACTAAATATATTGACCGAATGTTGCACGCCGGAATATTGGGAAGCACTGAGGACAATTGATTACTGGTCGCAAAGTGCATGTTCTAAGAATGTACAAGGGGATAAACTGATAAACAGATTTGTGTCACTTGATATTAAGTTTATCGGACTCTGCTTTGAAAACGCATCGCGATTCTACAAGCCTTCCCGAAGCCTTGCCTGATAAAACTGATATCAAATGACACAAACCCGGTATTCACGCAAGCGTGTCTGTACCAAACTAATCTCTTGATTATCATTTTCTCCTGTGTGGTTTACATAAACAACTTGTCAAAGCTATCGGTCATTAATTCGAAGGTTCTGCCTGATCGTACCCTGGTTTTGGAAATGGCACGGCTGTCGTTAAACGCCAACCCTCAGGACAAATATTACTGAAGATATCAAAGTGTTGAAAGAGAACTTTTTGGTGAATATCATCTGGGACCGGTTGCGGTATCATGTGATTGTTCATTGGGTTCAACTAGATCGGACAAATTTAAAGGTGTGTTGTATACTTCGTGATTGAGTGATTTAAAGTTCGGAATTGTTTTCTGTTAGTCCTTTTTTTAAATTTCTAAAAGTGTCACAATAATTTCGCGATGACGAATTTCTCAAGAATGTGCTACCAAGAGTATCTGAAGCTGCCGACTGGTTTCATCGGAGTCATCCGACTCCTCGTCGTTTTTACGTTTGGTTGCAGTGCGGTTCATATGATGCTTCTCCATGAAGAAAGCTTGTAAGTTTGTCTCTAGTGCTCTCCGCCTTCCTTGGAGCCCTACTCGGGAACACCATAATGGAGTGTTATCCAACTCCCAGGTGTTAGAGATACACATGAGATATACTCGCATAAACAAAATGCCTATATGATTGGTCTGATTGATCACTGACTTCAAGTGATAAAAAGACAGAAAAGGCTAAGGTTTTTGTTTGTTTGATTTGTAGTTTAACGTCCCCGTCAACACTGTAAAGGTCATTTTGGAGACGTTGCTTCCAATTTTGTGGAAGTTTTACCCAACATCTCAAGCCCTACCGCTCAATGAAACCAACAGGGATAATAAGCATGGACGGGTCCGACTCGCACCGCTTTGCCTGGACAGGCTTAGATCCTCTAAGCGGTTTACCAGTACTCGTGTGCGGGTCGGATTTAGCTCTGCGCGGAAGCATCATGCAGTCCATCTATTTCTTCAAGTCCCGATGGGCGGGGGCGGAGAAACAAAAAGGGTAAGGTAAAAGGGCATATGATTTTGTTTGATTTGAGGTTTAAAGTCCCCGCCAACACTGCATAGAACATTTTGGAGAAGTTGCTTCCAATTTTGGTGGACTTTAACGCGACACTGAGATTAAAATGACATCACAAGCCCTGTCGCCTAATGAAACGAATTCCCTTGGAAGGCTTAGATCCTGTAAGCGGTGTACCAGTACTTATGTGCGGTCGGTTTCACCTCTGTGTGGAAGCAAAATGCAGCCCATCTATTTCTTCAAGCCCTGACGGCCGGGGCCGGTGGGCATATGGTGGGTATCCGGAAAGATACATGAAGAATAGGATAGTAAGCAATGCGGTATCTCTAGGACTTGGCTCGACCAGCCGATTGACCGTGCCGCACCGCAGGACCACCCGTCTACACAGAAAAGCCTGGCCAAAAAGGTATGTTGGGTACCTACGCTGAAGTGTACTTTTTCAATTATAGAAGTATTAAAATCCAAGAAATATTATATTTTGGTCTTTCTACATGTATGTACATTGAATTCTTTAGCTTAAACATTGCTTGAATTCTTCCATGCATGTCTTTAAGCAATTTCGCAATGCCTTTTTAAAAAAATGTGTTACATAATACTGTGGGATCAGCGATATGGTTTAATGCCTCAGTTAAAACCGGATCAAAATGTAGCAAATAGTCTTCGAAAGCACACCAGCTTAAAGGAAAATGGGTAGTTTTACCAAGATGACTGAGTATCAAGCAGCATGTTTTGCTTCAATTTTTACAGTTAGCCAGACACAGAAACTGATCCTACCTGCTTTCAGCACTACATTCTAGCTAGGCTTAACTTAAATGACGGACACCTCTGCTGGAATAAAATGATAGAGGAAGCTGCATATTTTATCTAGGGAAACACCCAAATATTGGCAAAGACAATATTAGAAAAGATTGATGGTGAATCTCCACAAAAGAGACACAGGCGACAGAAATGGTTGAAACATTTCCATCGGTAGGAAGCCAGACACAGAAACTGATCATACCTGCTTTCAGCGACTACCTTTTAGCTAGGCTTAACTTAAATGACAGACACCTCTGCTGGAATAAAATGATAGAGGAAGCTGCGTGTTTTACCTAAGCAAACACCCAAATATTGGCAAAGACAATATTGGAAAAGATTGATGGTGAATATCCACAAAAGAGACACAGGCGACAGAAATAGTTGAAACATTTCCATCGGTAGGAAGCCAGGAGCTCAACCAAGGGTGTGTCTGACACCTTTGTTTGACTATTTGTGGGTAAATGCGCCAACTATCACCGCTGTGGGTTCAAGTTTCACTCGGGTCCATGACAAACACCAGGTCATGTGGATTTTTTTTTCTGTAGGTTAAATTGTTTGTATTGAAGTTTTACGTCCCCTCAACAATATGTTATTTTGGAGACGTTGCTTCCAATTTTGTGGGACTTTTACCTGACCCGGAGATGAAATGACGTCTCAAGTCCTAACACCAAAATGATTTCTGACTCGCACCACTTTAACCACTCTCCATCTTTAACTACGCGCCTGCGGGTCAGGCCCAACATCCATGACGGTCCCACAATTTTGTGGGACTTTTACCTGACCCGGAGATGAAATGACGTCTCAAGTCCTAACACCAAAATGATTTCTGACTCGCACCACTTTAACCACTTTCCATCTTTAACTACGCGCCTGCGGGTCAGGCCCAACATCCATGACGGTTCCAGCGTAAAAGCTTAATTTTGTAATGTTGTTTGGTTCCTGCAGCTCTGTGTCTGTCTGGGCCAATCGGAGTCTGTTGGCTTTCTTTTTCTCTCGCAATTCAGTTGTATCTTGTTGTCGAGTCGTCACCGTTGTTTCATCTATGTGGTCTCGGAGATGTTACAATGATGAGTTTGGAAGCCTTCATGCGGACTGACCAAATTGTTGGTCGCGGATTGCGGCCGCGTAAAATGGACTTACCCCCCCCCCCCACACACACACACACAAACACCCCAGTTAAATACTTTTCACTGATCGGTCCAAGTCGGTTCATCTGTGGCGGTTTATTTTTGTTATAGTCCGCCTTTTAAATGTGCATTGCATATATATTTTAGTTTTGAAAAGTCAGTTTGCCATTTTGTGAGAAAGTGACGGTCCTTATGACTGTCCGCTGTTGATGTTTTCATTAAGTTCTAGTCACTTTATGTTTACGTTTCTTTCCCGTTGGTGTCTCTGATTTGAGCTGTTGGTTAATTGTATCGCTGCCTGATCATTGCCTTGCCTGATCATTGCCTTCACTCTGAGGGTCACAGAGGTCTATTTGGCCGAAACTGGTTGGGCCCATCTGAGTTGGTTTCTGGCCTCCGCCCATCGGGGCTTGAAGAAATAGATGGGCATACGAGTACTGGTAAACTGCTTTGCCTGGGCAGGCTAAGATCTTCTAAGCGGTTTTGCCTTGGCAAGCTTAGATCCTCTAAGCGGTTAAGCGGTTTACCAGTACTCATGCGTGGTCAGTTTAAGCTTTGCGTGAAAGCATCATGCAGCCCATCTATTTCGTCAAGCCCCGATGGGCGCAGTAGCGGCAAGCCAAAAGGACAGCAACTTTTCAAGAAAATGGTCAACTGGCTTTCCAAGAAAATGGTCAACTGGCTATCCAAAGAAAAAAACAAAACAAGCGATACACACACCCAAAGACAAACTCTAAGCATGCCCGTGCGCTTATGGCCGGCCATTGGTTTCATTGGGCGACAGGGCTTGAGATGTCATTTTATCCGAATGTCGGGTAAAAGTTTCAAAATATTGGAAGCAACGTCTCCAAAATGACATAGTGTTGAAAGGGAGTTAAACCTCAAATCAAACAAATGCTCCAGCATTCCATTTATCCCCCACCGCGAAGCGGAGCGGGAATTACAGGAATGGCCTTCGTCTGTCCGTCCGTCTTACATACTATAAGTGTAAATCACGACGAAAGGGCGAGGATTGCGGCAGCGTAAAATCAATTTAAGCTCCCCCCCCAACCTATGAAATTCCTTTCTTCTGTCGCTGTTGCCGTTTACTTTGATTATGTTTTGTCTTTGAATGTATGTATCGCTTATATGTTTTGGATAGCCAATTGGCCATTTCGTGGTCAGGAATCGATACAAATAAACCAACGCTACCATCAGACACTCCAAAGGGAACGAAATACGAACATGAAATAACTAGACCCTAATTGAAACAGACTCCGATGGGCCCGACCAGAGACAGAGCACGAGGCACCAACCAACATTACATAAAATTAAATTCTAATTCTCAGTAAGGCTTTGCGCTGGAAAGGTCATAGAATCTGAGGCCTGACCTACCGGCGTGAAATTAAAGAGGAAATCCAAGTTGTCAACCGTGATTGCGTTCATTACCATGCATGCAGTCTGTCGCAATCCCTTTCAACAATTTCAAACCATTCATCAAGAAATACAATGAAATACATGAACAACTGATGGCAATGTAATCCACAGGAATGTTAAAGTTTTATTAATTATTCAGATTTTAGACGCCATTATACTTAAATGTTTGAAATTTAATGAACTTAGGAGTTGAATCCCCACCCCCCACCAGCAGTTTTACTACTGACCGTCCAAAGGCGGTCGGTCGTTCTTATGCAGTGCCTTATTTGTCATTTGGCTTTGAGCCGTTGGTTCAGGTTTCTTATGTTTTTGTATGTGCTTCTGTGTCACTTTCTACAGGTGACTTGAGTCGGCTGCGTTCTTAGATTGTGGCCTTTTCTGAGTGACCTTTGTTACTAGTATGATGATGATGATTTCGTGTAACGACGCGTCAACCCTCTCTTAGGGTCTTAAGCGTCAACATTTATGAACAATAAGTGTTAAGTATTATAAGGATGTTGAAATAAAAATTTAAGCACAATGGTGTCTAAAAATCTGATTGATCAATCTTATGAAAAGGTCCGATTTCATTTAAGAATGAGATAATAATATCAACAGGTACATCTTGAAACAGTTGCGGTAAAAGTATAAGTTTCGTGACGGTGAGCAGTCAAGGAAATCAGTGTGGCACGTGTCACTTCTTTCAATCCAAACGACCTGTGCGTGTCTGCTCAGATTTGTGGCGACATAAATAAACACCAGGAAGAAACAAAGGCGCTCCGGGACATTTACTCAAAAAAGCAGAAACTTAAGATGGAAATCAGACGAGAAAAATAGGAACTAGTGCGGAAAATATTAATTCCAGGTTTTCAAAGACATAGAGCAGGAACTAATAAATCCTCAAGAGTTTAATATTTTATTCAAGCACCTTTTGGAATAAAGCTCGATCGAACGTCGCTTTAAAGCGGTGTTACAAGGAGAAAATGCCGCATGATATCAAAGTAGAAGTGGAGGCACTGATCAGGAATCGAGACAATTATCCAACAGCTCCCATCAGAGACACTAAAAAGAAAGAAACACAAACATGAAACATGAAACAACAATAGCGGAATGCGAAAAAGACAGTTTCTTTCCCACAAAATGGCCAATAGGCTATCCAAAATAAAATAATATCAGCGTCACAAACACCCAAAGACAAACCAAAACAAAAATAAACCGTCTTGGTCAGAAAGACCTTTCTTTGATTAGATCATCAGCAGTGCCGTTTCTAGATTTCCGGAGATGAGAGAACCGAATGCCATGCGACGCATGCTAACCTGTTCAGTTTCCGTACGACTCTTAGAATCTGTCAAAAATAGCCTTTAAGTTCATACTCTATGACTTAGTCATTTGGTAAATTTCGGCTTTAGCTGGATGCCATGGTCGCTACACTGCGATTACGACTTGGAGAACTTGAAACCATTTTTATCAGCCCATTCTTCTATTCTTTTTAAATTTTGTTGTAACTTTCGTTCAATTGTTTTCATATATTTTGACCGGTAACATATACAAAAAGCGTCAACATACAAGGAACAATCAGTTTTGTCGTCCAAACATTGTACAAAATTGTTTATTTTGATGTTAAATAGCGTCAACATACAAGGAACAATCAGTTTTGTCGTCCAAACATTGTACAAAATTGTTTATTTTGATGTTAAATAGCGTAGTTGAAAGATTACTATCCTGTGGGGCACCCTGTTCTTGATCATAGAGATCTGACACGGTAGACCCCAAACGCACCTGAAACATGCGCTCCCCTAAAAAGCTTTCAACAAAACTGGGACGTTTTCCTCTTAAGCCTATGTTATGACGATCTTTCAATATTCCATAACGCCATGTTTTATCATATGCTTTCTCCAAGTCGAAAAAGACAGCTTCTACGTGTTCTTTGTTTATAAAAGCATTTCGTATAAATGTTTCTAGTCTTATTAAATTGTCGTTGGTACTACGTTCCGAACGAAAACCCGATTGATATTCTGAAATGAGGTTGTTAGACTCTCAAGTACCAGACTAATCTCTTGTTTATCATTCTCTCCAATGTTTTACGCAAACAACTTGTCAAAGCTATCGGACGATAATTTGTAGGTTCTGCATGATCTTTACCTGGTTTCGGAATTGGTACAGCTGTAGCTACACGCCAGCTCTCAGGACATACCCCCGTTTCCAAAAGATATCTAAAAGTGTTGAAAGAGAACTTTATGGCAGATGCTTAAGCATCTGATAATGAATTTCATCGGGGCCGGTTGCCGTATCATGTGATTTTACAATGGCTTCAACGAGTTCGGATAAGTTAAAATTTGTGTTGTATTCTTCGTGATTAAGGGATTTAAAGTTTAGATTTTTTTTCTCTTGGTGCCTTTTGTTATTTCTAAAAGTGTCAGAATAATTACGCGATGATGAATTTCTCAAGAATGCTCCCAAGAGTATCTGAAATATCTTTTTTTTTATTGAAGCTATTGTGTCAAACTAGAAGACTTTGTTTTTCCTGAAATTTTTCGTACCATATCCCAGACCTTTATAATGGGGTTTTGTAGTTCAATTTTGAAACATATTCCCTCCATGACTTTCGTTTTGAAGCTCGGCTTGTTCGCTGAGCTTTAGCTCTAAAAACGTTTACGTCGTTTAGCTTTTCTGAAGTGGGACTTTTGCAGAACTTATCTAGAGCCTTTTGCGCTTTTGAATAGCTTCTTTACAGTCATTATTAAACCAAGGCTTGCTTTTCTTAGTATTGTTCTGATATATTAATAAGTGTATCTGTGAAATCAGAAACAATGTCAGATGATTCATTTAAGTGATCAACTGATTACTCTTCTTCACATAAATTATGGAATAATTCCCAGTCGGCTTTATTCATTTTCCATTTCTGGTTACAGTCCTCATCTGGTTCGTTTACGCTCTCAATTATAACATGGAAGTGATCACTTCCGCACTGATCATCATGAACAGACAAGTCATAGTCCAAGAAGAGAGATGGGTGACACAAAGAGAGATCTGAAGGAGACAAATGACCTTTCGCAGGGTGAAGGTAAGTATAAGATCGCCCTTTGCAATAAAATCTTCAACAAGTGCTCCTCTGTTTTTGATATCTTTATAGCCCCATAGAATATTGTGACCATTGAAGTCGCCAACTAAAAGATATGGCGATGGAAGTTGACTTAGCAATGAGCCATCAGAATAGATATAGTTGTATGTATTGAAACCCCTGATCTCAATGTTGTCATCAGTTTTTAAAAAAGTTTCTTGCAAACAAAAACCGATGGGTTTAATTACGAAATAAGTAATAAGAGTTCATTATAATTAAATTTAAGACCTCGACAATTCTATTGAATTATTTTGTGTTTTAAATCCATTTTTTGAAAAGATTAAGACTAGAAACTATTTTGAAACTATTTTTATTGGTGATATAGATCTCTTACCACCACCTCGTGGTGTTGCTGACCTCGATCTGTTATTGCCACTTGGTGATGATGGTGTTTCAGTGTACTCCATATCACTGTCACTCAAAGATCCGAATCTGTTCTGAAATTTTATTTTATCTCTTTCCATTTTACGTTGTCTGTTTGTTTTTTGATCGGATCTTCTAACATCTTATTATTTAGACCTGAGTCGAATTTCTCTTTTACGTGCGGCGCTGGCTTCGGTAGGTCGCTGTCGACGGATCCGGAGCAACCTGGATTGCGCCATTTGATAAATTGGTTGAACTTTGTGGTGCTGGAGTGGGTTTACTCCATGCATCAGATTTTTTCAGTTCAGCTATGCATGATTCAACAGTCTGTGTAGCGGAGCTGGAAATTTTGACACCAGCACCGTTTGTGATGCTGGCGTAACTGGTGGATGGTGTTGTTCATCGCCCTTCAACAATTTTCCGCGCTTCTGGGAATGTTATCCCCCTTTGGTATTTGACAGTATTTCTTTTTCTTTTTTTCCCCAAGCCGGACACTCTCCGGAGAAAACAGCATGTTTTCCACCACCGTTCTCGCATTTTGGCCTCATTTTTGTAGTTGAGGTAAATATCAACATGTTTTTCTTCACCACAATTAGGACAGAGTTTTTCTCTCTGACATTTGCTTTCGTGATGGCCAAAAGCCTGACAAGAGTAACATCTAAGACGGTTTGGGATGTTTACCTCTACGTTAATGGAAAGATATGCTACTTTGATTTTCTTGGGTAGAATTGGTGTACCAAAAGTCAACACATAAGTGGCTGTTGGTATTAGTACACCAATTCTACGGACGTTAATGTTACGAACACCAACAACTCCCTGATCTTTCAAGTTATCGACAATCTCTTCATCTGAACAAGGACGCAGTTCTGGGCTGCGAATCACTCTCTTAGATGAATTGAGCGTGTTATGTAGCGAGACCTAAACTTTAAGATCAAAGAGTTTGTTGGTGTTAACAGGCTTACCACTTGCTGTTTTCTCTCGACTTCCAAGAGAAGGTCACTCGATTTGAGTTTTTTAATATTCTAAGGATATGTTCTATAAAAGGGTTATCCTTTGGAAGCAAGGAATACACCACAAAACTGAAAAATATGGAGTGTTCATGTTTTCTTGGCCAGACTAGCTAGTTTCGGCCAATTAGGCCTCATCAGTGACCCTAAGATATTTTCAAAATTCCATAATGGAATCAATGGTCCCAAAGGACAAGAAAAATAAAAAAATTCAACTATGATGTAGGGCAGCGAGACGTTTTACCGCCGCCACACATTCCCACACACCAGCTGTAGTGAAGTCAAATATGTTCTATAAAAGGGTTTATACTCTTAGGATGGAAAGAATGCTTTTCTCGATGACAAAGGGCGAAAGGCTAGATACAGGCCGTGTATCATCAAGTGACGAGATTACCAAGAAACGAGGAACATTGTAAACCCCCGCCGCGAAGCAGAGCGGGGATTATAGGAATGGTCCGTTGGCCATCGTTGGGGGGTGGTTCTAACGAGCACCCAAATCTGGTTGATTTATGAGACGAGTAGCTTTGCCAATACACCACAGAGGCTTCTTCTATAAATGTAAATATGTTTTTATGTTCTTATTAAAATCCTGTAAATTACACTTTATATGACTTCTCTAGACTTTCGGGTGAGTCTTTAAACCCAGGTCCCGTCTCCGTATGACCTTAGCTGTTGGTGAGACGTAAAGCCCAAACACTAATTCACTCATTTACATTTTATATTGAGAAAAGTGTGTTTCAATTATTTCTGTATTCTTGCACAAAAATATATATTGTGGGTACTCGTTTGAATCGCCAATGCGGGGGCGTTTCTAACGAGCACCCAGAATCTGTTTGGTTAACGAGACGAGTAGCGTTACCAATACAACACAGAGGCTTTTTAAAATAAATGTAAATATGTTTGTTTGCTCGTATTACAGGGGGGGGGGACAACCTAAGTCAGAGCAGTGAAGTCATAACCATTCGTAGGTTTGCGCGATTTTGTGGGAAAGTAACTGCCATAAGCCTTCCTTTGTTTAGGTTTCCATTATGGTCTGGTCGCTTCATGTTTGTGTTTCTATCCCTTTGGTGTCTTTGATGGGTGGAGTAAGTTAATTGTATCGATTCCTGATCTTTGTTCTACTTCTACTTTGCCGGCGTTTACTACACAAAAGGCTTTTGTCACATCAAGTAGGCGTAGTCGGTGCATTGGGGTCATAAAAGAATCAAACATACTGAAATATGTCTCCGAAATGTGGCCCTTTCTTTTTTGTTGGATTAAAACCTGTGTAAAACCATTATTATATTGGTAAAAGTGGCAATGTTGAACGGTGCAAACCAAATATAAATATTTCGTTTTTGGTCATTTGTCCACAGCGGCAATGTGCCCAGTGGGAATTGAGCCCCCAGGGCCACGGCAAGGCAGAAAGTCTAATACCTGGGGGAATCTGGTAATAAAGTCATTTACATTGAAGGCATGTGGTAATACTCAATTTTTATCTGGATATGATCAACGCACTAGGCCAAAATCCAATATTTCATAAAGCGGCTAGCATACTTCTAAAGTCAACCTACACCTAAAAGCAGAATAAAAATGACCTATATGACATATATTAGCCGGGGACATATAACTCATTTTCGAAAATTTAATTAGTCGGGTGTTCGAAAGGATAAACTTACCTGAAATGGATAGATCAAAATCTAAACTTTCGCATTCTGGATATTATCGCAATATTTGTAAGTAGGGACAAGGTCTTGAAACCGGACCCTTTTACTAACCACACGAATTATGTAAAAAAAAAAAATGTTCAAATCATTACATTCAAAACTTCAGGATATCCTATAAAATCAGAATTGTTACTGGTGACACGTAAAAAGACATTCATACATCAGGACTGTTCATGTCCAGTAATTTGGAATACATTGAGCAAGTGTTCACTGCAGCTTTAGCCAAACCATATTGCAACGGGGATGCCCTTTTTGGCCCATTTCAAATCACTTTACAGAAACTTCCCATTTAAGTTCACCTCCAACACTTAGCTGTTAGCAGCGGCCCATATTTTTGTATTGTAAGAACTGTATCCCTTCCTCGGAATCTCCAATTAGAACGTTATTTATTCCAAACGTTTGTTTTGCATTTTTCTGTCGCTTTCCGCTGCTTCGTCCGCCATTATTTTTGACGTAACCGACCTTGACGAAGTAAGCTCATTGGGTATGAATGGGATCGTCCGTAGCTCTTTTTGGTAGACTCTACCTGATCGGTTGGCTTCCCTTTATAAGCGCGTGATTCAATTTATATGTCGCATTGGACTCAATACGAGGTGCTCGTTCAAGTCTCTTGCCCTTTCTCTTTCCGGAAGCAATGTGAGCCTCTCACTCACTTCCGATAAGTCTTTTCATTTCCGCTTAAAGATCTTAAAAAGGGAGGGTGGACGTATTTTCTGTTAGGCACACATTTTTCTTAAGGGATATTAGAAGTAACTAAGGGGGTGGTTCGTTGTCTTGTGGTCTCAAGCCTGACTCAGGGGGATCCTCAGACTGTGCTCCGTTCCACTGGTCCTTCCAATGCTCAGTATATAAGGCTAGCTTTTCATCTTGCTAAAATGTTTGAATTGTGATTTTATTTGCTAGGGAAAAACATAGAAACTTTTTTCCGTTTCATTACTGCTTCCCAAGATTGCGTCTTTCTCCTGGTAAATCGAGCCTGGGTAGGTGTCAGCAGTCTGTCTCCTGACCCTGCTCAGTTGATCAGACGAACCGTAACCCGGTCTGGGTATACTGAAGAGGTCAAAAGGGGACTAGCCCCGTTACATTTTGGTGCCGTGACCAGGATATAAAAGATGGCCTCTTGGGAGGATGGTGAAAAAGGGAAATATAACCCCACACAATATAGGTTTATTTTACCTACATGTACTGATGATAGCCAATATGCTTCACTAAACCCGTTCGACACGGATAAGCAGATCAGTCAACCGAAACGCTGGCACAAAAGTGCAAGTGTTGTCAAGGATGGGTTGAGAGAAAGTCAGTCTTTGCATGATAAATCCAGATTCTCAGGTGATGATGATGATTTCGTGTTTAACGACGCGTCAACCCTCTTTGTGGGTCATAAGCGTCAAACGGTTAATGGTTAAACGGCAAGAATAATTATGATGATATTAAAAGTAAAAAGTCAGAATGATAATGTATAAAAATCTGAAACAGTTAAATCTTATGAAAAAGTCCAATTTCTTTTAAGAATAAAATAATATTATCAACAGGTACATCTCGAAACAGTTGTTGCAAAGTGTCAGCTTTGAAATATAAAATACGTGAGGGTGAAAAGTCAACACAGTCAATTAAGATATGTTTAACAGTGAATGGCTGATCACAACCTACACAAGAAGGCTGATCATCACCATTAAAAATATAAGAATGAGTAACTCTAGTATGGCCGATGCGCAGTCGTGTTAATACTACGTCCTCTTTTCTGGAAAACTGTGGAGGAGAGCATTTTGTACTAACGACAGGTTTAATGGCCCGGAGTTTGTTATTTATTGCACGGTCCCATTCGCCTTGCCATTCCGACAAGATGTATCTGTTGATAAATGGTTTAAAATTATTAAAAGGAATTTTAAAAACAGATGGATCAAGATTGAGCGATTCCTTTGCTTTCTTGTCAGCACATTCATTGCCGACAATGCCAATATGGCTCGGAAGCCAACAAAACAAGATTTGGTGTGTTTTAGAAATTTCATGATGCCTTTCGATCAATTTTTGAATTTGAGGATTTTTAGATGACGAATGGTCTAAAGCCTGAAGCACAGAAAGTGAATCAGAAAATATAATTGCTTTTTGAATTGTTGAAGAACTGATAAAATCTAAAGCTAGGTCTATTGCTTTGGCTTCAGCTGTAAAAATAGATGAACCATCTGGAAGGCGCATGATTTTGTGCGTATCTTTAGAAACATACGCACAACCAACTTTAGCTCCTTCTTTGGAACCATCAGTATAGATTTGCTGGTAATCATTGTAACGTGACTGCAGTACCTGAAAGTTTTGTTTGAGAAGTATTGGATTTGATTCGGATTTTTTGCCTTCATGTAAGTCGAACAGAATAGAAGGTTTTTTAATACACCAAGATGGAACTTCGGCCGTTTCATGTTTTTGAATATTTTTAAGGTCGATACCTGAATTTTCTAGCAGTGGTAAAATACGTAATCCAAAAGGTTTGATTGCTGTGGGTTTTGTTTCATACTTATCTACAAATTGAGGTGGAAATGAAATTACGGATGCCGGGTTAGATGGATTTGCAGCAAGTCTAATAGCATACTGAAGAGAAAGTTTCTCTCTGCGCGAGGTTAAAGATGGTTCACCTGCTTCTACATAAAGGCTTAATACGGGAGAAGTACGGAAGGCTCCCATGGCCAGACGAAGGCCTTGGTGATGGATAGTATCCAAGGATTTTAAATAGGACTTTCTGGCAGAACCATAAACAACAGACCCATAATCTAATTTAGATCTTATTAAAGACCGGTAAAGATGTAATAAAGTATACCGATCTGCTCCCCAACGTGTATGAGCTAAAACTTTCAAAAGATTCAAAGCTTTTAAGCATTTCGCTTTAAGATATTTAATATGGGGAATGAAAGATAACTTTTGATCAAATATGACCCCAAGAAATTTGGCTTCTTCAACAACAGGAATTTGTGATCCGTATAAAAACAGGGAAGGATGTTCGTGTCTCTTCCGTAGTTTACAAAAATGAACACACTGCGTTTTCGACTTGGAGAACTTGAAACCATTTTTATCAGTCCACTCTTCTATTCTTTTCAAATTTTGTTGTAACTTTCGTTCAATTGTTTTCATATTTTTTGAACGGTAACATATACAAAAATCATCAACATACAATGAACAATCAGTTTTGTCGTCCAAACATTGTACAATATTGTTTATTTTGATGTTAAATAGCGTAGTTGAAAGAATACTACCCTGTGGGACACCCTGTTCTTGATCATAGAAATCTGACACGGTAGACCCCACACGCACCTGAAACATGCGCTCCCCTAAAAAGCTTTCGATAAAACTGGGAAGTTTTCCTCTTAAGCCAATGTTATGTAGATCTTTCAATATTCCATAACGCCATGTTGTATCATATGCTTTCTCCAAGTCGAAAAAGACAGCTACTACGTGTTCTTTGTTAATAAAAGCATCTCGTATAAATGTTTCTAGTCTTATTAAATTGTCATTGGTACTACGTTCCGAACGAAAGCCCGATTGATATTCTGAAATGAGGTTGTTGGACTCTAAGTACCAGACTAATCTCTTGTTTATCATTCTCTCCAATGTTTTACACAAACAACTTGTCAAAGCTATCGGACGATAATTTGTAGGTTCTGCATGATCTTTCCCTGGTTTCGGAATTGGTACAACTGTAGCTACACGCCAGCTCTCAGGACAGACCCCCGTTTCCCAAATATTATTAAAGATATCTAAAAGTGTTGTAAGAGAACTTTTTGGCAGATGCTTAAGCATCTGATAATGAATTTCATCGGGGCCGGTTGCCGTATCATGTGATTTTTCAATGGCTTCAACGAGTTCGGATAAGTTAAAAGGTTTGTTGTATTCTTCGTGATTAAGGGATTTAAAGTTTAGATTTCTTTTCTCTTGGTCCTTTTTTAAATTTCTAAAAGTGTCAGAATAATTACGTGATGATGAATTTCTCAAGAATGTGTGCCCAAGAGTATCTGAAATATCATTTTTTGTTGAAGCTATTGTGTTAAATTCAGTATTTAAATGTGTAAAACTAGAAGACTTTGTTTTTCCTGAAATTTTTCGTACCATATCCCAAACCTTTTTAATGGGGGTTTTATAGTTCAATTTGGAGACATATTCTCTCCATGACTTTCGTTTGGAAGCTCGGATTGTTCGCCGAGCTTTAGCTCTAAAAACTTTTACGTCGTTGAGCTTTTCTGAAGTGGGATTTTTGCAGAACTTATTTAGATAAAAATCAAAAATGAGTTCCTTTAAGAGCAATGAAATCATTCATAAGAAAGAAGATGGGTCATACTACGTAGTTTCGGCTAATAAAGCCTCATCAGTGACCCTGTAATGATCTGGCAAAGAAAGCCAGAGGAAACATACTGCAATTTTGCGAATTTCGAAAATCAAAACGGGGTCCAAATAATTGAAAACCTTTCTAGAATATGAGTCTTAACCAATAATTTATTTCTGATTTCTTAGAATATTCACGCTGATCTCAAAGGACCAAAAGTAAAATATAAACTGCACTATGGTTGATGTACGGGGAGACGTTTTACGGCCGCCACACGGCACAACACCAGCTGCAGTGAAGGCAAATAAAAATAAAAAATGAGTTCCTTTAAGAGCAATGAAATCATTCATAAGAAAGAAGATGGGTCATACTACGTAGTTTCGGCTAATAAAGCCTCATCAGTGACCCTGTAATGATCTGGCAAAGAAAGCCAGAGGAAACATACTGCAATTTTGCGAATTTCGAATAAGCAGTCGATTCAAAGACTGATATAAATCAAAACGGGGTCCAAATAATTGAAAACCTTTCTAGAATATGAGTCTTAACCAATAATTTATTTCTGATTTCTTAGAATATTCACGCTGATCTCAAAGGACCAAAAGTAAAATATAAACTGCACTATGGTAGAGCCTGTTTACGCTTTTTAATAGCTTCTTTACAGTCATTATTAAACCAAGGCTTGCTTTTCTTAGTATTTGTGGAGGTCTTTGGAATGCATTGTTCTGATATGTTAATAAGTGTATCTGTGAAATCAGAAACAATGTCGGATGATTCATTTAAGTGATCAACTGATAACTCTTCTTCACATAAATTATGGAATAATTCCCAGTCGGCTTTATTCATTTTCCATTTCTGGTTACAGTCCTCATCTGGTTCGTTTACGCTCTCAATTATAACAGGGAAGTGATCACTTCCGCACTGATCATCATGAACAGACCAGTCATAGTCCAAAAAGAGAGATGGGTGACACAAAGAGAGATCTAAAGAAGACAAATGACCTGTCGCAGGGTGGAGGTAAATATAAGATTTATCATTCATCAAGCAAAGATCGCTTTTTGCAATAAAATCCTCAATAAGTGCCCCTCTGTTATTGATATCTTTACAGCCCCATAGAATATTGTGACCATTGAAGTCGCCAACTAAAAGATATGGCGATGGAAGTTGACTCAGCAATGAGTCAAGGTGTTCGAGCTTTAAAGAAAATGAGGGCGGGATATATAGAGAGCAAATTGTAGTTTCTTTATCCAAAGAAACCGATACTGCTACAGCTTGTAGGTCTGTTTTTAATTTGATCTCTCTTTGTGGTAAACTTGATTTCACAAAAATTGAACTGCCACCAGATGGTTTGTTACCATCAGAATAGATATAGTTGTATGTATTGAAACCCTTGACATCAATGTTGTCATCAGTTTTTAAATAAGTTTCTTGCAAACAAAAAACCGATGGGTTTAATAACGAAATAAGTAATAAGAGTTCATTATAATTTGATTTAAGACCTCGACAATTCCATTGTATTATTTTGTGTTTTAAATCCATTTTATGAAGAGATTAAGACTAGAAACTATTTTGGAGCTGCAATTGGTGATATAGATCTGCTACCACCAGCTCGTGGTGTTGCTGACCTCGATCTGTTATTGCGGCTTGGTGATGATGGAGTTTCAGCGAACTCCATATCACTGTCACTCAAAGATCCGAATCTGTTCTGGAATTTTATATTGTCTCTTTCCATTTTACGTTGTCTGTCTGTCTGTTTTTGAGACAATTGATGTTTTTTGATCGGATCTTCCGATCCCTTATTAGTTCGACCTGAGTCGAGTTTCTCTTTTGCATGCGGCGCTGGCTTCGGTACGGTCGCTGTCGACCGATCCGAAGCAACCTGGATTGCGCCATTTGATAAATTGGTTGAAGTTTGTGGTGCTGGAGTGGATTTACTCCATGCACCAGATTTTTTCAGTTCAGCTATACATGATTCAACAGTCTGTGTTCCGGAGCTGGTACATTTTACACTAGCACCCTTTGTGATGCTGGCGTAACTGGTGGTTGATGATGTATGTCGCTCTTCAACAATTTTCCGAGCTTCTGGGAAGGATAACGATTGTTGGTACTTAACTGTGAGTATTTCTTTTTATTTTTTCCAAGCTGGACAGTCTCGAGAAAAAACAGCATGTTGTTCACCACAATTGACGCATTTGGCCTCATTCTTACATTGCTGATGGTTATCGACATGTTTGTCTTCACCACAATTGGCACAGAGGGATTTTTTCTGACATTTGCTTTCGTGGTGACCAAACACCTGACAGTTGTAACATCTGAGAGGGTTCGGAATGTATGTATACCTCTACGTTCACAGAAAGATATGCTACTTTGATTTTCTGTGGTAGAACTGGAGTGTTAAATGTCAAAACATAAGTGCTTGTCGATTTAAGCACACCACTTCTACGAACTTGGATGTTACGAACACCAATAACGCCTTGATCCCTGAGATTGTCAAGAATCTCTTGCTCGCTGCATGGACGTAGTTCCGGACTGCGAATGACACCCTTAGATGAATTAAGTGTGTTGTGTAAAGAGATCTTGACTTTGAGATCAAATAACTTCTTGGTGCTGAGCAGGTTTTTGACATGCTTTTCTTTCTCGACTTCCAAGAGGAGATCACCGGATCTAAGCTTTTTAATACTCTTTGGATGTCCAGCTATGGATTGGATGCTTTTCTCGATGACAAAAGGAGACAAGCTTGATACATTACGTGAGTCATCCAATGATGTAATAACCAGATGATGATGATGATGATTTCGTGTTTAACGACGCGTCAACCCTCTTTGTGGGTCATAAGCGTCAAACGGTTGATGGTTAAACGGCATGAATAATTATGATGATATTAAAAGTAAAAAGTCAGAATGATAATGTATAAAAATCTGAAACAGTTAAATCTTATGAAAAAGTCCAATTTCTTTTAAGAATAAAATAATATTATCAACAGGTACATCTCGAAACAGTTGTTGCAAAGTGTCAGCTTTGAAATATAAAATACGTGAGGGTGAAAAGTCAACACAGTCAATTAAGATATGTTTCACAGTGAATGGCTGATCACAACCTACACAAGAAGGCTGATCATCACCATTAAAAATATAAGAATGAGTAACTCTAGTATGGCCGATGCGCAGTCGTGTTAATACTACGTCCTCTTTTCTGGAAAACTGTGGAGGAGAGCATTTTGTACTAACGACAGGTTTAATGGCATGGAGTTTGTTATTTATTGCACGGTCCCATTCGCCTTGCCATTCCGACAAGATGTATCTGTTGATAAATGGTTTAAAATTGTTAAAAGGAATTTTAAAAACAGATGGATCAAGATTGAGCGATTCCTTTGCTTTCTTGTCAGCATATTCATTGCCGACAATGCCAATATGGCTCGGAAGCCAACAAAACAAGATTTGGTGTGTTTTAGAAATTTCATGATGTTTTTCGATCAATTTTTGAATTTGAGGATTTTTAGATGATGAATGGTCTAAAGCCTTAAGCACAGAAAGTGAATCCGAAAATATAATTGCTTTTTGAATTGTTGAAGAACTGATAAAATCTAAAGCTAGGTCTATTGCTTTGGCTTCAGCTGTAAAAATAGATGAACCATCTGGAAGGCGCATGGTTTTGTGCGTATCTTTAGAAACATACGCACAGCCAACTTTATCTCCTTCTTTGGAACCATCAGTATAGACTTGCTGGTAATCATTGTAACGTGACTGCAGTACCTGAAAGTTTTGTTTGAGAAGTATTGGATTTGATTCGGATTTTTTCCATCATGTAAGTCGAACAGAATAGAAGGTTGTTTAATACACCAAGATGGAACTTCGGCGGTTTCATGTTTTTGAATATTTTTAAGGTCGATACCTGAATTTTCCAGCAGTGGTAAAATACGTAATCCAAAAGGTTTGATTGCTGTGGGTTTTGTTTCATACTTATCTACAAATTGAGGTCGAAATGAAATTTTGGATGCCGGGTTAGATGGATTTGCAGCAAGTCTGATAGCATACTGAAGAGAAAGTTTCTCTCTGCGCGAGGTTAAAGATGGTTCACCTGCTTCTACATAAAGGCTTAATACGGGAGAAGTACGGAAGGCTCCCATGGCCAGACGAAGGCCTTGGTGATGGATAGTATCCAAGGATTTTAAATAGGACTTTCTGGCTGAACCATAAACAACAGACCCATAATCTAATTTAGATCTTATTAAAGACCGGTAAAGATGTAATAAAGTATACCGATCTGCTCCCCAACTTGTATGAGCTAAAACTTTCAAAAGATTCAAAGCTTTTAAGCATTTCGCTTTAAGATATTTAATATGTGGAATAAAAGATAACTTTTGATCAAATATGACCCCAAGAAATTTGGCTTCTTCAACAACAGGAATTTGTGATCCGTATAAAAACAGGGAAGGATGTTCGTGTTTCTTCCGTAGTTTACAAAAATGAACACACTGCGTTTTCGACTTGGAGAACTTGAAACCATTTTTATCAGTCCATTCTTCTATTCTTTTTAAATTTTGTTGTAACTTTCGTTCAATTGTTTTCATATTTTTTGAACGGTAACATATACAAAAATCATCAACATACAATGAACAATCAGTTTTGTCGTCCAAACATTGTACAATATTGTTTATTTTGATGTTAAATAGCGTAGTTGAAAGAATACTACCCTGTGGGACACCCTGTTCTTGATCATAGAAATCTGACAGGGTAGACCCCACACGCACCTGAAACATGCGCTCCCCTAAAAAGCTTTCAATAAAACTGGGAAGTTTTCCTCTTAAGCCAATGTTATGTAGATCTTTCAATATTCCATAACGCCATGTTGTATCATATGCTTTCTCCAAGTCGAAAAAGACAGCCACTACGTGTTCTTTGTTAATAAAAGCATCTCGTATAAATGTTTCTAGTCTTATTAAATTGTCATTGGTACTACGTTCCGAACGAAAGCCCGATTGATATTCTGAAATGAGGTTGTTGGACTCTAAGTACCAGACTAATCTCTTGTTTATCATTCTCTCCAATGTTTTACACAAACAACTTGTCAAAGCTATCGGACGATAATTTGTAGGTTCTGCATGATCTTTCCCTGGTTTCGGAATTGGTACAACTGTAGCTACACGCCAACTCTCAGGACAGACCCCCGTTTCCCAAATATTATTAAAGATATCTAAAAGTGTTGTAAGAGAACTTTTTGGCAGATGCTTAAGCATCTGATAATGAATTTCATCGGGGCCGGTTGCCGTATCATGTGATTTTTCAATGGCTTCAACGAGTTCGGATAAATTAAATGGTGTGTTGTATTCTTCGTGATTAAGGGATTTGAAGTTAAGTTTTCTTTTCTCCTGGTCCTTTTTGAAATTTCTAAAAGTGTCAGAATAATTACGCGATGATGAATTTCTCAAAAATGTGTGACCAAGAGTATCTGAAATATCTTTTTTTGTTGAAGCTATTGTGTCAAATTCAGTATTTAAATGTGTAAAACTAGAAGACTTTGTTTTTCCTGAAATTTTTCGTACCATATCCCAAACCTTTTTAATGGGGGTTTTATAGTTCAATTTGGAGACATATTCTCTCCATGACTTTCGTTTGGAAGCTCGGATTGTTCGCCGAGCTTTAGCTCTAAAAACTTTTACGTCGTTGAGCTTTTCTGAAGTGGGATTTTTGCAGAACTTATTTAGAGCCTGTTTACGCTTTTTAATAGCTTCTTTACAGTCATTATTAAACCAAGGCTTGCTTTTCTTAGTATTTGTGGAGGTCTTTGGAATGCATTGTTCTGATATGTTAATAAGTGTATCTGTGAAATCAGAAACAATGTCAGATGATTCATTTAAGTGATCAACTGATAACTCTTCTTCACATAAATTATGGAATAATTCCCAGTCGGCTTTATTCATTTTCCATTTCTGGTTACAGTCTTCATCTGGTTCGTTTACGCTCTCTATTATAACAGGAAAGTGATCACTTCCGCACTGATCATCATGAACAGACCAGTCATAGTCCAAGAAGAGAGATGGGTGACACAAAGAGAGATCTAAAGAAGACAAATGACCTGTCGCAGGGTGAAGGTAAGTATAAGATTTATCATTCATCAAGCAAAGATCGTTCTTTGCAATAAAATCTTCGACAAGTGCTCCTCTGTTATTGACATCTTTACAGCCCCATAGAATATTGTGACCATTGAAGTCGCCAACTAAAAGATATGGCGATGGAAGTTGACTCAGCAATGAGTCAAGATGTTCGGGTTTTAAAGAAAATGAGGGTGGGATATATAGAGAGCAAACTGTAGTTTCTTTATCCAGAGAAACCGATACTGCTACAGCTTGAAGGTCGGTTTTTAATTTGATCTCTCTTTGTGGTAAACATGATTTAACAAAAATTGAGCTGCCACCAGATGGTTTGTTACCATCAGAATAGATATAGTTGTATGTATTGAAACCCCTGACATCTATGTTGTCATCAGTTTTTAAAAAAGTTTCTTGCAAACAAAACACCGATGGGGTTAGTAGCGAAATAAGTAATAAGAGTTCATTATAATTTGATTTAAGACCTCGACAATTCCATTGTATTATTTTGTGTTTTAAATCCATTTTAAGGAGAGATATTTAAAGACTAGAAACTATTATGGAGGTGCAATTGGTGATATAGATCTGCTACCACCAGCTCGTGGTGTGGCAGACCTCGATCTGTTATTGCCACTTGGTGATGATGGAGTTTCAGTCAACTCCATATCACTGTCACTCAAAGATCCGAATCTGTTCTGAAATTTTATATTGTCTCTTTCCATTTTACGTTGTCTGTCTGTTTGTCTTTGAGACAATTGATGTTTTTTTATCGGATCTTGCGACCCCTTATTAGTTCGACCTGGGTCGGGTTTCTCTTTTACATTCGGCGCTGGCTTCGGTACGGTCGCTGTCGACCGATCCGAAGCAACCTGGATTGCGCCTTTTGATAAATTGGTTGAACTTTGTGGTGCTGGAGTGGATTTACTCCATGCACCAGACTTTTTCAGTTCAGCAATGTATGATTCAGCAGTCTGTGTTGCGGAGTTGGTACATTTTACACCAGCACCCTTTGTGATGCTGGCGAAACTGGTGGTTGGTGTTATGTATCGCTCTTCGACAATCTTCCGCGCTTCTGGGAATGTTATCCCCCTTTGGTATTTGACGGTAAGTATTTCTTTTTCTTTTTTCCACGCCGGACAGTCTCGGGAGAAAACAGCATGTTTGCCATCACAATTTACGCATTTGGGTTCATTTTTGCAGTTGAGGTGATTATCAACATGCTTTTCTTCACCACAATTAGGACAGAGTTTTTTTCTCTGACATCTGCTTTCGTGATGGCCAAAAGCCTGACAAGAGTAACATCTAAGAGGGTTTGGGATGTATACCTCTACGTTAATGGAAAGATATGCTACTTTGATTTTCTTGGGTAGAATTGGTGTATTAAAAGTCAACACATAAGTTGCTGTTGGTTTTAGTACACCATTTCTACGAACTTGAATGTTACGAACACCAACAACTCCCTGATCCTTAAGGTTATCGACTATCTCTTCATCTGAGCAAGGACGCAGTTCTGGACTGCGAATCACTCCCTTAGATGAATTGAGCGTGTTATGTAAAGCGACTTTAACTTTTAGATCAAAGAGTTTGTTGGTGTTTAGCAGGCTTACCACTTGCTGTTTTTTCTCGACTTCCAAGAGAAGATCACCCGATTTGAGTTGTTTTATACTCTTAGGGTGTCCGGCAATGGAGAGAATACTTTTCTCGATGACGAAGGGGGAAAGGCTAGATACAGTTCGTGTATCGTCAAGTGACGTAACGACCAAGAAACGCGGAACATTGTCAAAATTTGGTTCAGCAGACTGCTGACTAGATTGTTGACTTGACTGCTGACTGGATTGTTGACTGTGTTCATCCGATTCGGATGAATCTTCTTGTTTTTTACGTTTAGGTGCGTTGTGGTTAGGTGATTTGCGGTTAGGTGATTTGCGGTTATGTTTTTTTCCAGGAGCCATAAGAAAAAATTCTAGTTTCGTCCCAAGTGCTCTCCGCCCTCCGTGGAGCCCTACAAGGGAACACCATACTGGAGTGGTTATCCAACTCGCAGATGTTAGAGATACACGTGAGATATACTCGCATAAACAAAATGCCTACACGATTGATCCGTTAAGCCACCGCCTTCTAGAGATAAAAAGACAGAAAAGGGTAAGGTAAATGGGCATATGGTTGGTATCAGGAAAGATACAAAAAGAGTTGAAGAGAAAGCAAAGCGGTATCTCTAGGGCTCGGCGTGACCAGCCGATTGACCGTGCCGGACCGCACGGCCACCCGTCTACACCGAAAAGCCAGGCCAAAGAGGCGTGTTGGGCACCTGAAGCACCGCCACCTCAGGTAACCCTCAACCTCCAGGATCCCTTCTTCCGGTTTACAGGACGCCACCCACGGCAAACGGGTGGTACTTCCTTTAGCTCTTCCCAGTGGGCACATTGACCACAGCAGCAACGTGCCCAGTGGGAATTGAGCCCCCAGGGCCACGGCAAGGCAGGAAGTCTAATACCTGGGGGATGTAATAACCAGAAAACGCGGAGAATTAGAAGGCTTTGGAACAGAAGACTGCTGAATCATATCACTAGAGTCATCTGACTCTTCGTTTCGTTGACGTTTTTTTGTGTTGCGGTTAGTTTTGTTATTAGTCGCCATGAGGAGAATATCCTAGTTTCGTCTCAAGTGCTCTCCGCCCTCCTTGGAGCCCTACAAGGGAACACCAAAATGGAGTGGTTATCCAACTCGCAGGTGTTAGAGATACACGTGAGATATACTCGCATAAACAAAATGCCTACACGATTGGTCCGTTTGGCCACCGCCTTCTAGAGATAAAAAGATAGAAAAGGGTAAGGTAAATGGGCATATGGTTGGTATCAGGAAAGATACAAAAAGAGTTGAAGAGAAAGCAAAGCGGTATCTCTAGGGCTCGGCGCGACCAGCCGATTGACCGTGCCGGACCGCACGGCCACCCGTCTACACCGAAAAGCCAGGCCAAAGAGGCGTGTTGGGTACCTGAAGCACCGCCACCTCAAGAGATTCTCAGGTAGGGGCTTGTAAAGATTCTGTACCCTACACGCCTTTCTCGAATCTAGATCCAGAAATTTACACGTGTTATGCTCAACATGAAGCACTGTTCTCTGGCACCCCACGTTACTCCGGTAGAAATGTATATCTACTTGACCTTGACTTGGATAACCATACATGTATCGCTGACCAAGACCCGCGTAGAGTTAGGTTCTCTGAAGCAGGTCTATACAATTCAGTACCATTTTCGGGGCAGAAATGTGAAACTGTATTTGCTGATAACTATCATATGTCACAAGGGCTCGGAGGTCAAACAGGGTTTCAGCTCAGTGAGCCCCGGGTTAACGATGACCTATATCAAAATAACAGTCAAAGCTACACCGAATGGCCTGTTTATCCAGTCCCATGATAATACACCCTGTCCCACGCCTACGCGTCGGCAATTTGGACCAACATTTACTTCAAATGCATAGCCGCGCTTTGTCCCCAGTGTTGTGAATAGTAATTACCAACATTCCACACCCACGGCTGCTAATCTGCAAATACCTCAACGTTGGTCATATCCCTATTCAGCATCGTTTCGAACTAGAGCAGATCGGTTAGTAAGACGGGAAAAGGAACCTGATAAATTTGATGGGAAAACAGTAGACTTGCAACTCATTTTAGATTTTTATTTGCAGGATTATTTAGTCCATTTTGAGCAAGTTGCAGCTTGGAATAACTGGGGTTACACTGAAAAAGGGCTCCAATTATCAATGAGTTTGAAGGGCTCTGCCCAGTAACTTCTTACAGATATGCACCCTAGTCAAATAAGAGATTATATTTCTCTAAAACGGGCACTTGAAACCCGCGTCAATCCACATGAAAAAGGCTTTGCTTATCGGTGCGAATTTCGGTCTCGGGTGCGCAAAAAGAATGAAACTCCAGCCGAGTATGGATACGCACTTAAGAGATTGGCTGACATGGCGTTTCCTAGTGTACATTATACGGGTCGCGAACAGTACACAATTGATCAGTTCATTCACGGGTTAAGCAATTCTGAATTAAGGAAAAATGTACAGCTTAGGCACCCTGCTACTTTGGCTATGGCAATATCGTATGCTGTTTAATTTGAAGCCGTTGATTCTCAGTTTTCTGCCGACAAAAAAGCCCGCTCACGTACGCTTTAGGTTAGATCAAGAAACAAGTTGCAGGTCAGTTCTTACTGAAACTGATTTTCAGCTTAGAGAAAAAACAAATGTCAGAGCTGCTTTAAAGTTTAAAGAATTTGCTCCATCAAATGACTCCTGAACGAACTGAAAGAATTAAAAGTAGGTCACCCAGCCCTCGAGCCAGATCGAGAATTGAGTGCTATGAATGTCATGACTACGGACATTATACTTCCGATTGCCCAAATAAACGCAAAACCAAACGTTCTTCGAGTCCTAGTCCTAGTCCGAGTCGAAAGGCTAGTTCAAATAAAAGCAAACAGGAAAACTAGGTTCGGCTGAGCTCAGCCAGTTCACATGACAAAGAGAACAGGCCACCAATACACATTTCACCAAAGTCATGCATGTTTGTGAAAATCACTGTAGGTGATCAAACTTGTCGCTGTTTGATTGATACGGGGTCCAGTGTAAGCATTCTGGCTAAAAACATCTTCAATAAAATCGGAGGTGATGAATCACAGTTGCAAAAAGTTGAGCAAACTTTGGCCCATCTTCTTTCTTATGAATGTTTTCATTGCTCTTAAAGGAACTCATTTTTGATTTTTATTTGACTACTGCTGATGGCACAACTATGGCTGTCTTAGGTTCTAATCTGTACCAAATAGAAATTAGTGGTTATTTAACTCAACCCCCTTTAGTAATAGCTGACATCAGTGGCGTAGATGGCATTTAAGGCATGGACTTCCTGTCTGAGCCTGGCATTACACTCAATATAGGCCAAAATAAAATGCACATTCATGGAAATACCATAAATCTTCTTCGCGATGGAAACTACCAGTGTGCCCGAGTCAAACTTGGACAGAAGGTTTCCATCCCCCCATGTTCAGAAATTGAAGTTAAGGCCATAGTTGAAGGGAAAGTAGGCCAATGTGACCATTCCATTATAGCGCCTGTGAAGTTGTTGAACAAGAAGGGGTTGTTAGTAGCTAGAACTGTCATAGATTCCAATCAGTCTGAAACCATCATGTCAGTATTGAAATTATCTGACACAAAAGTCAAACAATGTGCCCTCTGAACTTACATCATAACAAAAGCAAAAGTCAATGCAGGCGCTCATAGAATATCAGGACGTTTTTGTTGGCCCTGATGGAAAACTGGGTCGCACTGACCTAGTTAAACACAAAATAGACACTGGGACTAGTGTTCCTATTGGAGTACCACCTCGTAGAACCTCTTATGCCCAAGAACTAGAGAAAATGATTCAACAAGATATTGAATCTTGCAGCAGCTCCTACGCTGCACCTGTCCTACTCGTCACCAAGAAAGACGGTTCAATACGTTTTTGCGTTGACTATCGTAGATTAAATAGCCAGACAAAGAAAGATGCGTATCCCTTGCCCAGAATAGACACTTGTCTAGAGTCCCTGACAGGTGCAAAGTGGTTCAGTAGTTAGACTTAGCCAGTGGCTACTGGCAGTGCGAAATGGATTTTTTCAGCAAAGAGAAAACTTGTTTAGTCACTCACCAGGCCACATTTGCCTTCAAAGTTTGCCGTTTGGTCTTTGTAATAGTCCGGTCACCTTTGAACGCCTCATGGATATAGTTTTAAGGGGATTGCAATGGGACAAATGCCTATGCTATCTTAATGATGTCATTGTGTTTGGCTCATCTTTTTAAGTAGCCCTTGAAAATCTTAAGGCAGTATTTGAAAGATACAAACAAGCCAATCTTAAGATCAAACCCAGTAAAGTGGAAGTAAAACAAAGATCAGGAATCGATACAATTAGCTTACTCCACCCATCAAAGACACCAAAGGGAAAGAAACACAAACATTAAGCGACCAGACCATAATGGAAACCTAAACAAAGGAAGGCCATAAGGACAGTTACTTTCCCACAAAATGGCCATATGGCCATCCAAAATAAAAATACACAAGTGATACACACAGTAAATAACAAACAACACCATAAATAAACCGCCACAGAAGAACCGCCTTGGAACGGTCAGTGGAAAGATTTCCACTGGGGGGCTTAAATCGATTTTACGTGGCCACAATCATCGCCCTTACTTCCGTCGCGATTTAGACAAATAATTTGTTCAGTCCGCATGAAGGCCTCCTAACTCATCAGTGCAACATGTCCGTGAACACAAAAAATCAAAGAATCACAGAGGTGAGATGATGATGATGATGATGATTTCGTGTTTAACGACGCGTCAACCCTCTTTGTGGGTCATAAGCGTCAAACGGTTAATGGTTAAACAGCATGAATAATTATGATGATATTAACAGTAAAAAGTCAGAATGATAATGTATAAAAATCTGAAACAGTTAAATCTTATGAAAAAGTCCAATTTCTTTTAAGAATAAAATAATATTATCAACAGGTACATCTTGAAACAGTTGTTGCAAAGTGTCAGCTTTGAAATATAAAATACGTGAGGGTGAAAAGTCAACACAGTCAATTAAGATATGTTTCACAGTGAATGGCTGATCACAACCTACACAAGAAGGCTGATCATCACCATTAAAAATATAAGAATGAGTAACTCTAGTATGGCCGATACGCAGTCGTGTTAATACTACGTCCTCTTTTCTTGAAAACTGTGGAGGAGAGCATTTTGTACTAACGACAGGTTTAATGGCATGAAGTTTGTTATTTATTGCACGGTCCCATTCGCCTTGCCATTCCGACAAGATGTATCTGTTGATAAATGGTTTAAAATTATCAAAAGGAATTTTAAAAACAGATGGATCAAGATTGAGCGATTCCTTTGCTTTCTTGTCAGCATATTCATTGCCGACAATGCCAATATGGCTCGGAAGCCAACAAAATAAGATTTGGTGTGTTTTAGAAATTTCATGATGTTTTTCGATCAATTTTTGAATTTGAGGATTTTTAGATGATGAATGGTCTAAAGCCTTAAGGACAGAAAGTGAATCAGAAAATATAATTGCTTTTTGAATTGTTGAAGAACTGATAAAATCTAAAGCTAGGTCTATTGCTTTGGCTTCAGCTGTAAAAATAGATGAACCATCTGGAAGGCGCATGGTTTTGTGCGTATCTTTAGAAACATACGCACAACCAACTTTATCTCCTTCTTTGGAACCATCAGTATAGACTTGCTGGTAATCATTGTAACGTGAGTGCAGTACTTGAAAGTTTTGTTTGAGAAGCATTGGATTTGATTCGGATTTTTTGCCATCATGTAAGTCGAACAGAATAGAAGGTTTTTTAATACACCAAGATGGAACTTCGGCCGTTTCATGTTTTTGAATTTTTTTAAGGTCGATACCTGAATTTTCTAGCAGTGGTAAAATACGTAATCCAAAAGGTTTGATTGCTGTGGGTTTTTTTTCATACTTATCTACAAATTGAGGTGGAAATGAAATTTTGGATGCCGGGTTAGATGGATTTGCAGCAAGTCTAATAGCATACTGAAGAGAAAGTTTCTCTCTGCGCGAGGTTAAAGATGGTTCACCTGCTTCTACATAAAGGCTTAATACGGGAGAAGTACGGAAGGCTCCCATGGCCAGACGAAGGCCTTGGTGATGGATAGTATCCAAGGATTTTAAATAGGACTTTCTGGCAGAACCATAAACAACAGACCCATAATCTAATTTAGATCTTATTAAAGACCGGTAAAGATGTAATAAAGTATACCGATCTGCTCCCCAACTTGTATGAGCTAAAACTTTCAAAAGATTCAAAGCTTTTAAGCATTTCGCTTTAAGATATTTAATATGTGGAATAAAAGATAACTTTTGATCAAATATGACCCCAAGAAATTTGGCTTCTTCAACAACAGGAATTTGTGATCCGTATAAAAACAGGGAAGGATGTTCGTGTTTCTTCCGTAGTTTACAAAAATGAACACACTGCGTTTTCGACTTGGAGAACTTGAAACCATTTTTATCAGTCCATTCTTCTATTCTTTTTAAATTTTGTTGTAACTTTCGTTCAATTGTTTTCATATTTTTTGAACGGTAACATATACAAAAATCATCAACATACAATGAACAATCAGTTTTGTCGTCCAAACATTGTACAATATTGTTTATTTTGATGTTAAATAGCGTAGTTGAAAGAATACTACCCTGTGGGACACCCTGTTCTTGATCATAGAAATCTGACAGGGTAGACCCCACACGCACCTGAAACATGCGCTCCCCTAAAAAGCTTTCAATAAAACTGGGAAGTTTTCCTCTTAAGCCAATGTTATGTAGATCTTTCAATATTCCATAACGCCATGTTGTATCATATGCTTTCTCCAAGTCGAAAAAGACGGCCACTACGTGTTCTTTGTTAATAAAAGCATCTCGTATAAATGTTTCTAGTCTTATTAAATTGTCATTGGTACTACGTTCCGAACGAAAGCCCGATTGATATTCTGAAATGAGGTTGTTGGACTCTAAGTACCAGACTAATCTCTTGTTTATCATTCTCTCCAATGTTTTACACAAACAACTTGTCAAAGCTATCGGACGATAATTTGTAGGTTCTGCATGATCTTTCCCTGGTTTCGGAATTGGTACAACTGTAGCTACACGCCAACTCTCAGGACAGACCCCCGTTTCCCAAATATTATTAAAGATATCTAAAAGTGTTGTAAGAGAACTTTTTGGCAGATGCTTAAGCATCTGATAATGAATTTCATCGGGGCCGGTTGCCGTATCATGTGATTTTTCAATGGCTTCAACGAGTTCGGATAAGTTAAATGGTGTGTTGTATTCTTCGTGATTAAGGGATTTGAAGTTAAGTTTTCTTTTCTCCTGGTCCTTTTTGAAATTTCTAAAAGTGTCAGAATAATTACGCGATGATGAATTTCTCAAAAATGTGTGACCAAGAGTATCTGAAATATCTTTTTTTGTTGAAGCTATTGTGTCAAATTCAGTATTTAAATGTGTAAAACTAGAAGACTTTGTTTTTCCTGAAATTTTTCGTACCATATCCCAAACCTTTTTAATGGGGGTTTTATAGTTCAATTTGGAGACATATTCTCTCCATGACTTTCGTTTGGAAGCTCGGATTGTTCGCCGAGCTTTAGCTCTAAAAACTTTTACGTCGTTGAGCTTTTCTGAAGTGGGATTTTTGCAGAACTTATTTAGAGCCTGTTTACGCTTTTTAATAGCTTCTTTACAGTCATTATTAAACCAAGGCTTGCTTTTCTTAGTATTTGTGGAGGTCTTTGGAATGCATTGTTCTGATATGTTAATAAGTGTATCTGTGAAATCAGAAACAATGTCAGATGATTCATTTAAGTGATCAACTGATAACTCTTCTTCACATAAATTATGGAATAATTCCCAGTCGGCTTTATTCATTTTCCATTTCTGGTTACAGTCTTCATCTGGTTCGTTTACGCTCTCTATTATAACAGGAAAGTGATCACTTCCGCACTGATCATCATGAACAGACCAGTCATAGTCCAAGAAGAGAGATGGGTGACACAAAGAGAGATCTAAAGAAGACAAATGACCTGTCGCAGGGTGAAGGTAAGTATAAGATTTATCATTCATCAAGCAAAGATCGTTCTTTGCAATAAAATCTTCGACAAGTGCTCCTCTGTTATTGACATCTTTACAGCCCCATAGAATATTGTGACCATTGAAGTCGCCAACTAAAAGATATGGCGATGGAAGTTGACTCAGCAATGAGTCAAGATGTTCGGGTTTTAAAGAAAATGAGGGTGGGATATATAGAGAGCAAACTGTAGTTTCTTTATCCAGAGAAACCGATACTGCTACAGCTTGAAGGTCGGTTTTTAATTTGATCTCTCTTTGTGGTAAACATGATTTAACAAAAATTGAGCTGCCACCAGATGGTTTGTTACCATCAGAATAGATATAGTTGTATGTATTGAAACCCCTGACATCTATGTTGTCATCAGTTTTTAAAAAAGTTTCTTGCAAACAAAACACCGATGGGGTTAGTAGCGAAATAAGTAATAAGAGTTCATTATAATTTGATTTAAGACCTCGACAATTCCATTGTATTATTTTGTGTTTTAAATCCATTTTAAGGAGAGATATTTAAAGACTAGAAACTATTATGGAGGTGCAATTGGTGATATAGATCTGCTACCACCAGCTCGTGGTGTGGCAGACCTCGATCTGTTATTGCCACTTGGTGATGATGGAGTTTCAGTCAACTCCATATCACTGTCACTCAAAGATCCGAATCTGTTCTGAAATTTTATATTGTCTCTTTCCATTTTACGTTGTCTGTCTGTTTGTCTTTGAGACAATTGGTGTTTTTTTATCGGATCTTGCGACCCCTTATTAGTTCGACCTGGGTCGGGTTTCTCTTTTACATTCGGCGCTGGCTTCGGTACGGTCGCTGTCGACCGATCCGAAGCAACCTGGATTGCGCCTTTTGATAAATTGGTTGAACTTTGTGGTGCTGGAGTGGATTTACTCCATGCACCAGACTTTTTCAGTTCAGCAATTAATGATTCAGCAGTCTGTGTTGCGGAGCTGGTACATTTTACACCAGCACCCTTTGTGATGCTGGCGAAACTGGTGGTTGGTGTTATGTATCGCTCTTCGACAATCTTCCGCGCTTCTGGGAATGTTATCCCCCTTTGGTATTTGACGGTAAATATTTCTTTTTCTTTTTTCCACGCCGGACAGTCTCGGGAGAAAACAGCATGTTTGCCATCACAATTTACGCATTTGGGTTCATTTTTGCAGTTGAGGTGATTATCAACATGCTTTTCTTCACCACAATTAGGACAGAGTTTTTTTTCTCTGACATCTGCTTTCGTGATGGCCAAAAGCCTGACAAGAGTAACATCTAAGAGGGTTTGGGATGTATACCTCTACGTTAATGGAAAGATATGCTACTTTGATTTTCTTGGGTAGAATTGGTGTATTAAAAGTCAACACATAAGTTGCTGTTGGTTTTAGTACACCATTTCTACGAACTTGAATGTTACGAACACCAACAACTCCCTGATCCTTAAGGTTATCGACTATTTCTTCATCTGAGCAAGGACGCAGTTCTGGACTGCGAATCACTCCCTTAGATGAATTGAGCGTGTTATGTAAAGCGACTTTAACTTTTAGATCAAAGAGTTTGTTGGTGTTTAGCAGGCTTACCACTTGCTGTTTTTTCTCGACTTCCAAGAGAAGATCACCCGATTTGAGTTGTTTTATACTCTTAGGGTGTCCGGCAATGGAGAGAATACTTTTCTCGATGACGAAGGGGGAAAGGCTAGATACAGTTCGTGTATCGTCAAGTGACGTAACGACCAAGAAACGCGGAACATTGTCAAAATTTGGTTCAGCAGACTGCTGACTAGATTGTTGACTTGACTGCTGACTGGATTGTTGACTGTGTTCATCCGATTCGGATGAATCTTCTTGTTTTTTACGTTTAGGTGCGTTGTGGTTAGGTGATTTGCGGTTAGGTGATTTGCGGTTATGTTTTTGTCCAGGAGCCATAAGAAAAAAATTCTAGTTTCGTCCCAAGTGCTCTCCGCCCTCCGTGGAGCCCTACAAGGGAACACCATACTGGAGTGGTTATCCAACTCGCAGATGTTAGAGATACACGTGAGATATACTCGTATAAACAAAATGCCTACACGATTGATCCGTTAAGCCACCGCCTTCTAGAGATAAAAAGACAGAAAAGGGTAAGGTAAATGGGCATATGGTTGGTATCAGGAAAGATACAAAAAGAGTTGAAGAGAAAGCAAAGCGGTATCTCTAGGGCTCGGCGTGACCAGCCGATTGACCGTGCCGGACCGCACGGCCACCCGTCTACACCGAAAAGCCAGGCCAAAGAGGCGTGTTGGGCACCTGAAGCACCGCCACCTCAGGTAACCCTCAACCTCCAGGATCCCTTCTTCCGGCTTACAGGACGCCACCCACGGCAAACGGGTGGTACTTCCTTTAGCTCTTCCCAGTGGGCACATTGACCACAGCAGCAACGTGCCCAGTGGGAATTGAGCCCCCAGGGCCACGGCAAGGCAGGAAGTCTAATACCTGGGGGCACAGAGGTGAGAACGGTGAGGACTCGACAGCAAGAAACCACTGAAATGCTGGAGCAAAAGAAAACCAACAGTTAGACTCCGATGGGCCCGACCAGAGACAGAGCATCAGGCACCAACCAACATTACCTTGAATTAGATCTCTCTAATTCTCAATATGCCTTTACGTTGGAGCCGTCATGGAATCTGAGGCTAGTTCAAAACTGAAGTGTCCTTCCTGGGCCACATAGTCAATGAATCGGGAATCAAATGTGACCCCACCAAAGTTCAAAAGGTTCAAGAATGGCCTGTTCCCTCCAATATCACTGAACTGAAGCAAATATTGGGACTTGTAGGATATTATCGCAGGTTCATTCCTGAATGTAGTACAATCACAGCTCCTTTGAGAAGATTGTTAAAGAAAAACACTAAATTTATTTGGGACTCAAACTGCCAAAACGCTTTTGAAACACTGAAACAGAAATTAGTGACTGCTCCTATCTTGTCCTATCCAATATATGATGAAGGAACTTTCATTCTGGACACAGACGCTAGTCTTTATGGAATAGGCTGTGTTTTGTCACAGATGCAACAAAATGAAGAACGTGTCATAGCTTATGGCAGCAAGACTAAGTAAATCACGGAGACGCTATTGTACTACATATAGGGAGTTACTGGCTGTTGTGTCTTTTGTAAAGGAATTCAGGCAATATCTGTGGGGTAGACATTTTATTATAAGGACAGATCACAGTTCCTTAGTTTGGATAAAAAATTTCGAAGGCCCTGAGGGCATGCTTGCAAGATGGCTTACCGTTTTGGACACGTATTACTATGAAATTCAGTTTAGAAGGGGAGCTAATCACGGTAATGCCGATGCAATGAGTAGATTACGCCCCAAAATTTGTAAAAGGGATGACTGTCCCGATTGCTTAGAGTCAAGAAAAACTCGAGGAAAGCAATCTGCTTACATTAAAAAAAAAAAAAAACATTATCTCCTCCTTCATCTGGAGTCACTGAGCAGTTGAATATTGTTGCCCCGGTACATGAAAACAGAAATAATCCAGGTACTGGGAGTGCTGGCAGTGCTTTGAAAAATAAAGTACCGTGGGTACTGACAGTGATTTGCAACATAATCAAAGTACCTTGGGTACTGCCAGTGATTTGCGAAAAATAATCAAAATACCGTGGGTACTGCCAGTGATTTGCAAAATAATCAAAATACCGTGGGTACTGACAGTGATTTGCTAAATAATCATAGTATAATGGGTACTGACAGTGATTTGCTAAATTATCAAAGTACTAATGACACTGCTGGTAATTCTGGTGAAACTAATGTTAGCTGTGCCCTACAGGATCCTGGAATATTGCCAAACTGGCTTGATGTATGGTCTCCCCAGCAAATCAAAGAATGGCAAGAAAATGATGAATCCCTTTTGAAGATTCTTCTTCTAAAGTCTCAGATCCAAAATAAACCCCCTAAGGCTGAAATTTTACCATGTTCTAACACAGTCAAAACATTGTGGTCAAACTGGGAGATGTTAGAAGTGCATGATGGTAATCTTTATCACAAATGGATTACTGAGTCATCACCAGATGGTTATGTGTTGCAGCTTGTAGCTCCTCAGAAGCTTAAGTCTGTAATATTTAAACATCTTCACAAACTGGGAGATGTTAGAAGTGCATGATGGTAATCTTTATCACAAATGGATTACTGAGTCATCACCAGATGGTTATGTGTTGCAGCTTGTAGCTCCTCAGAAGCTTAAGTCTGTAATATTTAAACATCTTCAATGTACGCATACTGCAGGGCATATGGGCAGAGAAAAAACTATCACGTCAATAAGACGTCGCATTTATTGGCCCGGGATGTCCTCTGATATCAGAAGGTGGTGTCAACGGTGTTCCATTTGTGCAAAGAGTAAACCAGGTCAAGGGATTGGGAAGGCACCTTTGACTAAATTTATAGTAGGTGCACCATTAGAAGTTATAGCCCTTGATATAGTCGGTCCATCAAAACAAACCGCAAAAGGGAATTCTTTTATACTGGTTCTGGGAGATTATTATAGAAATGGAAGGAGGCCTGGGCTATTCCTGATCATACTGCATTGACGGTAGCTGATAAACTTGTCACAGAATTCATCTGCATATTTGGTTCTTTTTTTTTTTTTTTTTTTTGATTTGAGGTTTAACGTCCCCGTCAACACTGTAAAGGTCATTTTGGAGACGTTGCTTCCAATTTTGTGGGACTTTTAACCGACATCGAGATGAAATGACATCTCAAGCCCTGTCGCCCAATGAAACCAATAGGATTTATTAGCATGGACGGTCCGCCTCGCACCGCGGTTCCTGGACAAGCTTAGATCCTCTTAGCGGTTTACCAGTACTAGTGTGCGGGCCGGATTCAGATCTGCGTGGAAGCATCATGCAGCCCATATATTTCTGCAAGCCCCTATGGGCGGGGGCCGACAGATTTGGTTCTGTAAAACAAATTCATACGGACCAAGGCCGTGAGTTCGAATCTCATTTGTTTGCATACATTTGCAGACTTTTGGGGATTACGAAAACAAGGACTTGTCCGTACAGGCCCCAAAGCGACGGCCTTGTCGAGAATTGTAACAAAAGTTTAAAACAAATGTTAACCTGCTTCGTCAATGACCATGATGACTGGGATGACTACCTCCCATTTTTACTTATGGCCTACAGAAGTACTGTACATGAGAGCACATCTTGTACACCAAATTTTCTCATGTTAGGAAGAGAAATGTCCTTGCCTATAGATTTAATGACTGACAATCATGTTTGTACAGTGGAGTACGTTGAATGGGTACAAGACAGTATGGAATACTGCTTCACATTTGTTCAAAAATCTTGGCAAAAAACGCACTTAGACAAAAGAAATATTATGACAGAGGGTTGAAACCTCGCTCTTTCAATATAGGAGATTATGTGTGGAGATAATTCCCTCCACTTGCGGCCGAATCACTTGCTGGTGGTTGGATCGGACCGTACAAAATTACTGAGAAATTTTCAAATGTGACATACCAAATTCAACGTAATGCATCTACATCACCTTTGGTAGTGCATGTTGATCACTTGAAATTATATGAGGGTGATCAAGACCCACCTGAGTGGATCCAGAATGCAGAATCTGACGAAAGCTTTGTATCAGAACTTACACCTCAGCAGGTGACGTATGCGGATGATGCTAGTGAGCACGATGACGTCAGCTGTGAAAGTCCTGATGATCAGCTCGCTAATGACGCATATCAGTCACCTCAAGCTGAACTTCTGAGAAGATCACGTTGGGGAAGAACTATATGACGCCGTATTCCATATTAACTAACCTTATGAACATTAAAATGATGAAGAGCTATAACAAAAGACAGTTTATTCCAAATTTAGTCTATTTTTGGATATATCTACAAAATACATGTTTTCATGACTTTGTCTCTTAATCACTGGGTCTCTCAACCCTATTGGCTTGTCTTGAGCCCGACTTAGGCCACAGACGGGATGCCAGGATTGCATTGAAATGTCAGGTAGTTTTCTCCGGGTACTCCATTTATGGTTGCCTCTTTGTGGCGATCAACGCAAATAAGTGAAATATTCTTTGTAGGGCCAAATAAATAAAAAAAAATATTACAGTCTCTCTGTTTCTCGTTTTGTTAAAAACACATTGCACAGCGTAAGGACTAAATATGTCCTATAAAAGGGTTATCCTTTGGAAGCAAGGAATGCACCACAGAACTGGAAAATAAGAAGTGTGCATGTTTTCTGGGCCAGACTAGCTAGTTTCGGCCAATTAGGCCTCATCAGTGACCCTCAAGTATTTTCAAAATTCCACAATGGAATCAATGATCCCAAAGGACAAGAAAATATAAACTACACTATGATGTTGGGCAGGGAGACGTTTAACCGCCGCCACACATTCCCAGACACCAGCTGTAGTGACGTTAAATATGTTCTATAAAAGGGTTCTATAAGTCCAAATTTCATAACAATTGTTTGCTGCATTTTGAAATTTTGACTGTTCGGGAGAATGAAGGTTTCTGTATATTTCTTAAAAAAAACAACCAGGGCTGAAGCTGTTTTGTATGTCAGTAGTAAAGTGCTAGTTTGTAAAAATTTCAAACTACCTCCTTATACTTGTAAAGTTTGAGAAATTGCAACCTTTTGATTAAATTATCAGGCTGGAAAGGTTTGAGTTAACCGTAGCGATTTTACATCGCTTGTCAGTAGAAGTGAAACAAAGATCAGGAATTGATACAATTAACCCACTCCACCCATAAAAGACACCAAAGGGAAAGAAATACAAACATTAAGCGACCAGACCATAATGGAAACCTAAACAAAGGAAGGCCATAAGGACAGTTACTTTCCCACAAAATGGCCATATGGCCATCCAAAATCAAAAGACACAAGTGATACACACAGTAAGTAACAAACAACAACATAAATAAATCGCCACAGAAGAGCCGCCTTGGAACGGTCAGTGGAAGATTTCCACTGGGGGGCTTAAATCGATTTTACGTGGCCTCAATCCTCGCCCTTACTTCCGTCGCGATTTAGACAAAAAATTGTTCAGTCCGCATGAAGGCCTCCTAACTCATCAGTGCAACATCTCCGTGAACACAAAAATCAAAGAACCACAGAGGTGAGACAACGGTGAGGACTCGACAGCAAGAAACCACTGAAATGCTGGAGCAAAAGAAAACCAACAGTTAGACTCCGATGAGCCCGACCAGAGACAGAGCATCAGGCACCAACCAGCATTATCTCTCTTATTCTCAATAAGTCTTTACGTTGGAGCCGTCATAGAATCTGAGGCCTGACCCACCGGCGTGCAATTAAAGAGGGAAGCAAAGTTGCCAACCGTGATTGGGTTAACTACCATACATGCAGTCTGTCGTATAATATCCATGTTGTACCCAACCCCCCTATACCGAAGAATGATTTCACGAAACTGGGCGCTGAAGTCACTGCGGTTATATATTTTTCTGAATTTATATACCAAGTCACCATAAAATTCGGGTTCCGATAGACCTTGTTGCAGAAGAGATTCAAGTCCAATATTGAATTTTGAAATTAAATCAGAATGGCGTCTATAAAATTTTGAAAAGGCTTAGTATCGGTAGTTTATGGTACCGATAACCCTGATTAAGGAGTTTAGCCGTTAATAATTTATTACGAGTGTTGAAGTCAGTTACATGACTACACACTCTGGCAAATCGAATTAATTGCGAAATATAAACGCCACAGGACGGCGCACGAGGAACATCACCATCCAAAAAAGGAAAACCTACAATCTCAAAACCAAAGCCATCGCGCCCACCACAAACCCTGCACGAAACAAATCCATTCACAATAGATAGATGTAAATCCAAAAACGGGGCCTCGGTATCAGAAGAATCCGCCCTATTCAACCGAAGTTCCAGGGGGCAAATCCGACCGACCAAACCATCAAAACAGGCATTATCAATATTTAATAAATCATCTAAATATCTAGAAGTAGAGCTAAAAGCCCCAACAACCCCAGACCGGCCACCAATAGTTATGATTTTAGTTCAGTTCAGTTTAGATTCAGTTTTAGTTGTGAATTGGATGAATCCTAGGGTCGATGTAGTTCTCATATCTTCGAGTGTATTTTTACAGGGGAGTTAATTCAGAGTTCCGCACTGAGCAGGCTGGATCTGATTTAATACTGTTTTAGCCTTGATCTTTCAGCTTTTTAGATGTGTGTGGCTCGTCATTTGTTCCTCTGATATTGTCTTGCTCCATTCAAGGAGATGATAAGTCACCAAAATGGAACAAACTTTATCAATGTGGAATATTGTCACCCACGCAATACATTTTTATAATTCCCTTTTCTACTGAATTGTAACAGCCATACTCAAAGTATGTTTGTATTTCAGACTATTCTTCTCCAAAATGGCTGAAATTCTAGACTTACACCCGGCAGAGAACGAAACACACTTTCTCTACGAACACCTGAGTCCTAACTGGGTTCCTGGTGGTATGTTCTGCCACGTCCCTGACTGTACAAGAAAAGACAAGATACCGACACTACGAGCGTTTCTCCGCCACTGGAACATGATCCATGTTGCGCAAGTCACACTGTATGTATGTGAGCACACGGACTGCATGGGAGAAGTTGTCTTCAAGTCAAAGAACGACCTCCACCATCATATCGTAAAGAAACACAAGGTTACAACGTCAGAGGCGCACCATCTTGCTGCGATGTATCCGACGAGGGTTGAATCCAATAACAAGTACATCAACCCTCGGGAGAATCTACCACCACGACAAAACCCATCATCAGAGATGGCAAGACAAGCAGACCGGCTGCGACGCCATCAGTTAGTCCGTGTACTAGGAGATCTGGAGGGGCAGGGTGACAACCCCATGAACGCAGTGTGCCGTGATGAATTTGTCACTTTTAACTCTCAGGGAGAAGCTACGGGGAAACAATACAAGCGCAGAAGACATGTCAAAGACCCAAAAGAAGATAATGGACTTGTCCAGTGATTTTAGAGATCTACTTCATTTAATAATTAGATAAACTTTAGAACGTACAAGGACATTCGGTGGAATTCTAAATTTTAAAACATCAACTTTAAGGCTCTTCATATATTCATATCAAATCATAGTTCTGATTACCCCAGTAAATCGTCAGGGCTTCTGCACAGTTATCAAAGGCGCTTATTAATGTATATGCAAACCAAATAAGTTATTTGGTTGTTTATGTTTCAATATTCCAAAAGTTTTTTTTAGGATTTCTTAATGGTGATTTGTGCACTACTGAAGCCAGGACAAATCATTTGTGTTTACATGCTGTCAATACCAATTGTTTGTCCAGACCTCCGTAAAGCCTGACAGGAGTTACTGCTGTATATTGTATAACGCTAGCAATACTTGAACTGTTCTTTTTTGTGAAATCACTTTATCATATATCACTCATTCTTTAGTACTGGTTCCTACCCAGGAAAAGAGGGTCACAGGGAAGATTAGTACTAATACTAAATGTTACCCTCTATAAATAAGGTTTATTATCATTATTTCATAGATCTAGTCATACACATGGATCAAATTATTTGCTAGTCAGCTCCTATTTTTTATTTAAAATAGCTCTAGTAAAGTGAATAGTATTGTTATTCACTGAGAGCTATAGTGAATAGTATTGTTATTCACTGATTCTCATGGATTCTAAATCAGTGATATGATATAGTTATTGACAAATTGTAGTACATTTAGTCTTAAGGAGGGAAGAATGCAACGGGGATGCCCTTTTTGGCCCATTTCAAATCACTTTACAGACACTTCCCATTGAAGTTCACCGCCAACACTTAGCTGTTAGCAGCGGCCCATATTTTTGAATTGTAAGAACTGTATCCCTCAGAATCAGAATTGTTACTGGTGACCGTCAAATTGACATTCATACACCAGGACCTGTGATGTGGGAAGTTAGTCCCTAGCTCTAACCAAAGAGGTAAATTTAGCTACACAATCATCAGCACCTTCAGCTGTCGAGATAATCGAATCGGGAAGGGCATTCCAATCTTTAATGGTTCTGGGGAAGAACGACTCTTTATAAATGTCAGTTCTTGCGCTAAGGGTCTGAAACGCCAACGAATGGTGATTTCTACAGTGTCTAGCTGGGGGAACAAGGTCATCTGTTGGAATGCTGGCAGCACCCTTTAGACCTTTGTATAAAAGGATTAGCCTACTGTCTTTTCTCCTTTTCTTGAGAGACTCCCATTTTAATTTTCCAAATATTCCAGTCATGCTCCCAGTTTCAAAGCAGTAATTGCCTGTTACAAATCTAGCAGCTCTATTCTGAAATTTCTCAATTTCATCATTAAGGACCACTCCACTGGGGTCCCAGATACAACTACCATATTCCAGGATTTGGCGAACAAGACCTTTATATGCTGCCTCTGTTACATCCTGAGGGCACTGATGAAACTTTCGCCTCAGGAAACCAAGCGTTCTATTTGCCTTAGTACACATGTTGCTAATATGAGTATTCCATCTCAAGTTGTGTGAGATTGTCACTCCAAGGTATTTAATGGAGTCCACATTCTCGAGGACCGTTCCCTCTAAGGTGTAAGAAGCCTCAACTTTATTAGATCTCTTCCTAGTTTGTCACTCCAAGGTATTTAATGGAGTCCACATTCTCGAGGACCGTTCCCTCTAAGGTGTAAGAAGCCTCAACTTTATTAGATCTCTTCCTAGTTATCTGCATAATATTGCATTTAACTGGCTGAAATCTCATGCCCCATTTACCTGCCCAACATCCTAATCTATCTATGTCAGCCTGAAGTTTCAATGAGTCATCTGTATCTCTAATTTCCCGGTAACAAACACAGTCATCTGCGAACAGTCTTATTTCTGAGTCAATGTCAGTGGAAATATCATTGATGTACAGGGAGAACAAAAGTGGACCAAGAACGGTCCCTTGCGGGACTCCAGACAAAACTGGAGCCCACTCCGAAGATTCACCATTAACAACAACCCGCTGTTTTCTGTAGCAAAGAAAGGAATCTATCCATTTGAGGGTCTTTCCCCCAATTCCATAACCAAATAGCTTAGATTTAAGTAGTTCATGAGGAGGGGTGTCAAAGGCCTTCTCGAAGTCCAGAATAAATGTGTCCACCTGTCCCCCTTTGTCCAAGATTTTTGCCCAGTCATTAATAACAGTGCTTAGCTGAGTTTCACAACTGTGCCTTTTCATAAATGCATGTTGCCTGTCTGACAAAAGTTTATGCTCGTCCAAGTGGGCCATGATGTTTGAGCACACTATATGTTCCAGCAATTTACACAGAACACAAGTCAGAGACACAGGGCGATATTTACGGGCAAGAGTTGGTTGGTTGATTTGAGGTTTAACGTCCCCGTCAACACTGTAAAGGTCATTTTGGAGACGTTGCTTCCAATTTTGAGGGACTTTTACCCGACACTGAGATGAAATGACATCTCAAGACCCGTCGCCCAATGAAACCAATAGGGTTTATTAGCATGGACGGTCCGCCTCGCACCGCGGTTCCTGGACAGGCTTAGATCCTCTAAGCGGTTTACCAGTACTAGTGTGCGGGCCGGATTCAGCTCTGCGTGGAAGCATCATGCAGCCCATATATTTCTTCAAGCCCCTATGGGCGGGGCTACACGGGCAAGAGCCCTATCTACTTTTTTGAAGAGTGGACAAATGTTTGCTAAGAGCCATTCTTTGGGGATTTCACCCGTATCAAGAGACTGTTGAAACAAGTGTGCGAAAACTGGACCCAACTCATTTGCTAGTTCCTTCAGGACTCTAGGATGAAGCTCATCAGGTCCTAAGGCCTTACTGGGGTTTAAGCCTTGAAGTAATTTGATCACTCCTGCAGCTGGCACAACTATATTATTCATGAATGGGGCCGATCTTCCAGTCAATGGAACCTCCGTGAACTCAGTTTTATTAAATGCATCATTGAATTGACCAACTAGTTCCTCTGCCCTTTCAGAGTCTGATTCAGCAACCCCGTCCCCTCCTCTTTTATTAAGGGGCGGGATACCTTTCCTGTCTTTCTTCTGGCTATTTATATATCTGTAGAAGTCTCTGGGATTTGCCTTTACATCACCTACCAAGTTATTCACATACAAATCGTGCTGATTTTTAATGACAGATTCCATCTGTCTATTCTTGCTGTGCTGCACGTTTAAGTAATTCAGGCTTTCTTCCGGCTTTGACCGCCAAAAATTATGAGTCCGCACAAAATGTAGTCCGGTATGGCGCAGTGATCAAAATTGTACAAGCGTATTAGTTATCCTGTAAGCGTAATACAAACTTTTGAAGCAGACGACTTGACGATTTTGTCTTACGAATCAGCATTTCATATGTATCAGCTGCATCGTGCGACGGGTTTGTCAAAGACTTTATTCCCAGATCAATGCGGCGTCTTCTCAGCAGTCTGCTCAGGTTTTACACTGCTTTCTGTCAGTGCTGTCAATTTTCAATCCTTAAAGACCAGCCTGCAGTTGGATCTGGTCAGCTGCATACAAGAATATTAATGGGTTTTCTTTCTGACTGTCGAGGTCAAGATTAGGTCAGTTACAACTTGGTTGTATATTGACTTTGCGTGGAGAAATTGGAAAGAAAGCCTGTCCCTTTCAACCCTGGAATATGGTACAGATAATTAGTGTGGGTCCTGTGATATAACTCTAGGTGCCATATATTGAGCAGAATGGACGTGCCCAACTTTAGTGATGGAAGAGTGAACTCAAGAAACTCAAGGCAGTGAATAAATCAAAGCACTGACAACACTCATGCCGATTGTGTCTAAATGCAGGCTGGTCATGAACGGGAACTTGAACTGATTCGTTTCAACTGAAGATGTTAGTAGCTAATGCAAAAAAGTATATAACAAGATCAGCACCGTGTTCTTGGGCGTTTGATCCGAGTTTACATTGTTTGCCAGATCCAACATTTGATTCATGTGCAGATTTTATAGATAACACTTATATGTACCCAACACTGACAAACGACGCGGCTATGTTTGGGTTGATTGTTTGGCATTCGACCCCAAATTGCTAATAAGAAAAGCGCTTCAGTGCTAATGTCTACGTGACTATCACTGACCTGTCAGAATAACTTTTTGTCTTGTAGAAAATAAGAAGGAAGAGGGTTTTCCTGGAATCATAGGGTGAGCTTGGCAAACAGTGTAGACCAAGATCAGACGCTGCAGAACGCGTCTTCTTATCAAAATCTTCACGATTTGTTTGGAATTTCAGAGTTAAATGAAACAGTTTAAATCTCAGCCCAGGACTATTACTCCAACCTACACCCAGCACTCTCAGTGCTTTGGTTCTGAAACCAAACGATTACAAATGCCCTTAAGCAAAAAAGGTTAAATCAATCAACCGTGGCGTCTGGTTACCAGTCCGACCACGTTGATCCTGTGCACCAACTTCACACCAGTACAGATAGAAACCACATGTTCAGGATAAAACTTTTGATGTGTAATGTAAGGTCGTGCCTAGAAGAGAAGAAACTGAAATTTGTACTCAAAAAGCAACATTTTTCATTAAAAGCTTGTAAGCGTGCCCCTGGGAAGTAAGAAGCTGGTCGGAAAGCGGATGACGTTGACTCTGATTGTGGGTGCCACATGTGTCTGATCTATTGTCTATTGGAGCGACATCTTACTATATACAGAAGACGCTAGTGAACGTCGACGTAGCAGAAGACCGACGTCAGTAGGTCAAGATCGATTCAACCGTCAGACGCTTATGCGAAACAGACTTCCGCCGGCAGCTGCTACACTGTACCTGTAGATAAACAAGGGGTCTCAACTACCGACTAATAAGCACTGACACTGATCGACGCCCTTATGCGACGCACGTTTGAGAGCTATAGACGTCTCCGTCGTGATCATGATCAAAGTTAATGCGTCGACACAGTACGGAACACTTACGCTAGTGCATGGAATACGTAAATTGGCGTCTAAGCGACTGACATATGCGTTTCAGTGACAAATCGCACTTCGGCGTAAATCATGCCGATTGTCGTTTCCGGGTGTTTCGACGTATAGGTGTAAGGTATGCCGAGGAGACGCATGTGTGATAGAGTATGACATATCGGGTGAAATAAGCGTTATTGTGTGGCGAACTATTGCATGTAGTTAGCGAACAGAGTTCTGTCATTAAGAATATTCAGAATAGAGGTGTCCACAACCGACCAGACAAAGGCTGTTTCTTATGGACAGTAGCATTGTTAAAACTTGAATTTTAATGATTGGTTTTGAAAACGTAAATAGTTTCTTTCAAAAAGTTGAAACATCGAATGGCGTTTCATAATACCACCAGCTAGTCTATAGACATCTGCAAACATATCGTATACTGGAATTTGCAGAACTACCTTTCTAAATGTTAAGATCTTTTTAGAAAGGTATTCTGTAAGTTTTCACAGTGTTATGATTTTCTCATAGAATCTGTCATTTCAGTGCCGTTGGCGCTTTGATTTATATCAGTCTTGATTTCATGTCTCAAGTTTTCAAATTTTGTCCGGAGTTTACCACTTCCCGTCTTTTTTGCCTTTGCATGAATCTTATTCCTTCTGCGAATTTTCCTTCTTATCTCTGGAGTGATCCAGGGAATAGAAGATACAGCCCTACTAGTTTTTGAGGGGATATGCTTTTCGGCCGAAGTATGAATGAAAGAAGTTATCAAATCAAAATTCTATTGTATAGAACGAGCATCTGAATGGCCATTAAAGTAATTCTCCTTTGCAAATCTGAGTGCATCCTTCCTCATAGTTTCATAGTCAACTTTCTGATATGAGTACACCTTCCTCCGAGGTTTCTTTATTGGTGGGATGTGAATTTTTAAATATCCGGAGACAATATCGTGGTCACTTAGTTTATCTGGGGAATGAATGTCTTCGAATTGTCCTGGCAAAGTCGTAAAGATCAGATCCAATGTTTTCTTATCACGAGTGGGGAAGTTAACAATTTGTTCAAGGCCATGATCGTTCATAATGTCAATCAATATTTGTCCTTCCGACTGACTCAGCATTGTGCCTTGTTTGCTGAGCCTGTCGGGCGGTGAACACTAATGTCCGGGAATTGTCCGGGAAATGTCCGGAAAATTGGAGGTAGTGGTGTGTTGTCGCTAATATCTCCACTTCGGGTTATCAGAAATTAATTAAATTAGTATCAAATAAAATTATTAGCTCTATTATAAAAGATAAAAAAATAATAATTACTTTTTTAACGTTTTAGGGGTCCATTTTTTAAGTTAATTTGTCCGGGAAATCCTTGGATTTTGTCCTGGATGTTGGGGTATTGATGCGTTAACCCTAATATCTCGACTTTAGGTGGTCAGAAATTAATAAAATTAGTATCAAATAAAAATTTTAGCACAATTTTAAAAGATAGTTCAAAAATATTATTCATTTTGAATATTTTAGGGGTCCATTTCTGAAGTTAATTTGTCCGGGAAATTCCCGAATGTGTCCTGGATCTTGCGGTAGTTGTGCGTTTTCATAATATCTCGGTTTGTGGTGATCACTTATTGATAACAATTGATATATGTTAAAATTTTAAGTTCAATTCTAAAAAAAATATTAAAATATCTCTTTTTTCCTTAATATATCGACTTGTGAGAACGAAACAAAGACTGCTCACCCCTTGTAAATCCTACTTTCATCTGTATAAAGTTGGATTTACATGGGTTTCCATTACACAGCTTTCTATGATGTCACACATGTTGCTGCTCACAAGACGGACACTGCCATTGATTTGATGATGAATTCAGACCTAAACATATTCTATAAAACCAAATTTTGCACTTACGATTTTCACAGCAAATCATGTTATCAATATACTCAGGCATTTTGCAGAATCCCCAGACTGGAATTTTTACGATTTTAGAAGTGAATGAATGAAGTCTTTCTGCTATTTCAATCCAGGTAAGCAGCACACGCCAACTTATTATGAGTTAAAGCAATTAACTTAACACATTTCTAATCTCGTTAGAAAATTAATGGCCCGTAAAATCGCTCAAAGTCCGTACACCTAATTCATCGTCAGGAAGAAATGGATGCGCTTAAATTTCATTGTTTAAGCAAACAGTATAGAACCAGATCAGATGTCGCATTTTGCGGCCGAGATCAGACGCCAAGTTTTGCAGCGTCTGAGCATCATGGTCTGTCAAATCAGTCAAAGTCCGTACATCTAATTCATTGCCAGCAAGAAATGGATGCGGTTAAATTTCGTCGTTGATTAAGCAAACCGTGAAGACCGAGATCAGACGTCGCACTTAGCGGCCCAGATCAGACGCCAAGGTTTGCTGCGCAGCTACTGATCATAATGGTCCGTCAAAGTCCGTACACCTAATTCATTGCTAGCAAGAAATGGATGCGGTTAAATTTCCTCGTTGTTTAAGAAAATAGTGTAGACCCAGATCAGATGTAGCATATTGCGGCCCAGATCAGACGACACGTTTTGCAGCGTCTGATCATTCGAGTCTACACTGTTTGACTATGTCCCACAAATGGGACGCTAGGCATACATGGATTAAATATCTGGGTTAAATTTCTGATCTGCCAGTAAATCTACACTATCTGCCAATGTCCCACAAGTGGGACTCAAGGCATATATGGGTTAAACCTTTGATCAAGATCTACCCTGTTTGCCAATGGCCCAACAATGGGGCGCTAGGCATATATGTGTTAAACCGTTGACCAAGTTCTACACTGTTTGCCGTAATTAAAGATTCTTTGAGATCTTCTATAAATTAGTCATGTTGTGTGCACTCATTAGAATTGCCTCAATGAGGTGAATGAAAAGATTTTTTTTATATTCTTTTAGAACTGAATTTAAAATTTTAATATATATCAATCGTTATCAATTAGTGATCACCTCAAACAGAGATACTATGAAAATGCACAACTATCCCAACATCCAGGACACAACCGGGAGTTTCCCGGACAAATTAACTTCAGAAATGGACCCCTAAAATATTTAAAATGAAAAATATCACTACCCCCATTTCCCGGACAATTCCCGGCGATTTCCCGGACATTAGTGTTCGCCCTGTCGGGCCAAGCAATGTCTCGGAAGTTGAGGTCACCTAGAACATGTACAGCCGGGAGTTTTTTACCCTTATGCTGCGATTTAATGCAATCCAGTTGGTCTTTAAACAACTGGAAGTTTTCAATTGTACCATTTGGTGGTCGATACCAACTTGCTACGAAGTGGGAAGTTTTATTTGCAAAAACCTTAACCCAGACCGATTCGGTGTCATTTTCAAGTTCCATGAAAGGCATGTGAGGGATGTCTCTATGAATGAGCAACATCACCCCACCGCCGTGAGAGTTCCTATCTTTTCTGTACACACTGTACTCACAAGTTTCAGGGAAACGTTCAGATGTAGTAATTGAACTGTCAATCTTTGTTTCCTGAATAGCAACAATATGAGGTTGAGATGTATCCAGGAAAGCTAAAAGTTCAAGAATTTTCCCTCTAATTCCATTTATGTTTATACTGCAAAGTTTCAAACCTTTCACAAAATTTGACTTAGTTTCATCAGCAGTTGAAGATTTGCCTCTCTTATCCTCTGACAGAGGTTCAAACCTGTTTGGCTTACTCAGTTCTACATATTCATCAAAGAAGGAGTCTAAAAAGTTACAGACCTCACATTTTGGACATATCCAGTGGCAGCTTGAATTACCAAAGTGCCATATTCTGCATCTGAAATGAAGGAACAGTCAGTGTGTATCCACATTTCACATTGATCACACTGAACGGCTTTGTGGCCATTAAGGACAGCACCACTGCAAAGACCAGTCAGCTTTGCAGTCTTTGCAATACCAAGTTCCAGCTCTAGATTCAATTTCTAACAATTGACTGTTATCCAAATCAGAACATGAGGAGTGAAAGCGCTTGTTAGTCCTCACATTCTCGGAACCTTTGCAATATTTTTCGCAGAGTCCGCAGCGAAACCTTGGGCCGGGGTTAGTTTCAATGTCTCCGGCCAAGATTAGAAGTAAAGCCAAGTTTGTACCGCGCGAGGACTTGAAGTTTCGCAAGCCCTCCGAACACCTTCTGTTCCCATTCTTCCTTGTAAATGCCAAGTACTGGGAAATTCTACTACTACTCTCCTTAATTGTAATCTTGCACTCCTGATTTCCATCATCTGGATGCATTCTATAAGTTGTTTTCCAAAGAGTGAACCCAAGAATTAAGACCATGGGAAACAGGGAGACCTTCATTTTAATATACCGGGTAGTGATTTGATGATTTCTAATGACTTATTATGTGGTGTCAAGCAACAATCCTGATTCCGAGTTTGTCACAGCCAGCACACTGACAGCTACAAAGGACTATTCAGTATACTGGTCCAATTATATACAGCTCAGCACACTCAAATATCTGACAACAACCTAGCTCGGAATCACCAATTAGAACGTTATTTATTCCAAACGTTCATTTTGCATTTTTCTGTCGCTTTCCGCTGCTTCGTCTGCCATTATTTTTGACGAAGTAAGCTCATTGGGTATGAATGGGATCGTCCGTAGCTCTTTTTGTAAGCCTCTACCTGATTGGTTGGTTTCCCTTTATGAGCGCGTGATTCAATTTATATGTCGCATTGAACTCAATACGAGGTGCTCGTTCAAGTCTCTTGCCCTTTCTCTTTTCGGAAGCAATGTGAGCTTCTCACTCACTTCCGAACTTCTGATAAGTCTTTTCATTTCGGCTCAAAGATCTTAAAAAGGGGGGGGGGGGGGGGGGGTGGACGTATTTTCTGTTAGGCACACATTTTTCTTAAGGGATATGAGAAGTAACTAAGGGGGTGGTTCGTTGTCTTGGGGTCTCAAGCCTGACTCAGGGGGATCCTCAGACTGTGCTCCGTTCCACTGGTCCTTCCAATGTTCAGTATATAAGGCTAGCTTCATCTTGCTAAAATGTTTGAATTGTGATTTATTTGCTAGGGAAAAACATAGAAACACTTTTTCCCCGTTTCATTACTGCTTCCCAAGATTGCGTCTTTCTCCTGGTAAATCGAGTCTGGGTACACACAACCGGGCAGGGGGAGATGTCAGTAGTCTGTCGCCTGACCCTGCTCATTTGATCAGACGAACCGTAACCCGGTCTGGGTATACTGGAGAAGTCAAAAGGGGACTAGCCCCGTTACAATATTAATTTAAATAATGTCAGAAAATGAACCCTCAAAATGGTATAAAAAAAATATGCATTGTTTTTTCTCTGAGGACTTAACCATTGGATCTGAATGATTTTTGCTGTCATATAAAGGGTCTAATGTATTTTTGATAACCCGTATGTGGGACCAGGACTGGGGACAGGACAAGGAAGAAGTCTTACCTGGGTAAATGGTTGATAATGTCCCTGGCAGAGTCTCTGTTCTGGTTGCTTTGAGTGGCCAATCTAGACTGAGAAGCGTGGTCTGTTCTGCATGATTTTCTCGCTTCCCGGGTTCTGTGTTTTATTCAAGTGGGTAAAACCCATCACCTTCCGGTCGGCGTTTCTGGATAGCTCACGACACAACACTCCTCCCCACTTTATCTTGAAGGCCTTGTCACCAGCTGCCAGGTTCATCCTTGAGTGCGACTGATGTCCCACTGTCACTTCGGGCTTGGACGAGACTAGAAGTCTCAGTCTATTGTCTGGCTTGAAGGAGACAAGAAGCCTCACTTGCAAGCTGCTGTGTTGAGTCTAGCTTGTTATTTGACAGCTTGAGCGGACAAAGAAGACACACTCAATTTGCTGTCTGGCCATCTCGTTAAGTCCAACAGATTTCGAACTAGAAGTCCAGAAATCTTGACAGAACTAGAAGCTCAATGTCATTTAGTGGACTATTACAGAAATCCACGGATAGACTGCCGTCCAGAAGACACATTTCTGGATCTGTGCAATCTAGAAAACCAATCTTTCCTTTATTCTTAGTGGATACTTCCAAAACATCAGCACAGTTTGTTAACCAGTGAACTTAAGTTATCAGTAAACCTAATGGTTACCGGGTAATTCGTTATCCGTGTGCATCTTCTAGTAACAATTTGTCTTTCATCTCTGTGGTTGTCTCCTTATGGCATATCCCATTATTTTTCCTCCCTGCCCAGCTAATTGTACCTGAATGGAGCCACCCACATTTACCGTGAACATCTGGCCTGGTGCAGTAATGACAACCACTGCAGGGCAAAACTACAGCTTGTGTGTCAGATAGATACATTTTCTGTTTACCTGACCCCGAGACCCAACGTCCCAATCAACACCGCCTAGGCCACCCCGGAGACGCCGCCCCTAACCCTGCGCGATCCTTACCAGAGATGAAATGACATCTCCATTCCTGCCGCCCAAGGAAACCAGCATAGCCTATATGCATGGACAGTCCGACTCGCAATACCCCGTCCGGGCAGGCCCGGATCCCCTAAGTAGATTACTAGTACTCATGTGCGGTATGCTGCACATGGCATCAGAGGATCTGAATTCCTTAACTGTTTGTATTTTAATATTAAGCTTTATTGGGATAATCCCTCAACCCATTGAGCTAGCTGACCCTTGAAGCTCCCTGAACAATAAAAACCATGTTAAACTTGAATGAGCCTTTTCAAAATCTTGCCTAGAAGATAGTACCCAAGATAACTGGTAAACAATACTGTGGCTAATTTACAGAGTTCTAGTCAACTCCAAACTTGGAGTAATTTACTCCAACTTTTTCATTTCTGACTCCCAACTTTTTGAAAAGTATGGCAAAACTCCAACCTTTTCTGGAGGTCTGCATTTTTACTCCAATTTTCAAAACCCTGGGGAGAACCCTGCTAAAATCTCATTCCTGTTCATTCAAATGTGTTTTTAACGGAGGCAAAGAGAAACTGCTATGTATAAGCCTATACTCTTTCAACTCCAGCTAAAATCTATTTTTGTGCATTCAACTGTATCTTTCTTATGGAGGCAAAGAGAAACTGCTATGTATAAGCCTATACTCTTTCTACTCCATTTTAAAATCTTTTATTCATTCATATGTGTCTATCTTTAATATGGAGGCAAAGAGAAACTGCTATTTTATAAGCCTATACTCTTTCTACTCCATTTTAAACTTTCAAACGTTTGGAAGCATTCACATATCAAAATAAAGGGACCTGTATCATTAGGTTTGGACAAATTTTCTTTGTTGTTTTAAAAGCCTTATTTGCCATCATTCTTTTGACTAGTTTTGCCTGTCATAGCCTGCATTTGTCAAATTACTTGCTATTTTCTTGCATTGCACTTAAGTGGAAGCTTTTCTAAGTGACTAGAAGCCTACTTAAGAAACTGTTTTCAACAGGCCATTCCAAAATTTTGTGTAGAATTCATTAGACAACTTGTTCTTCCACCGATGATCTGTCCACCGATTATCTGTAAATACCAACGTTGATCATTCCATTTGATGTTTCATTCTTCTGTCGTTCAGATCTTGTCCATCAATCCCATTAGCAGTCAGTCGTTGTTCCTGGGATTCTGTTAGTGAGCGGACTGTTAACGGAAAACATCTTTTCTTTACCCATTGGAATGTCTCTTTCCTTCCACAGCTTGGGATTTACACTGGTGTTGTTTAACTCCATTAAGAGCAGCCTCCATACTTCTAGAATGTTCAAAACAAGCTTGCTTGGCTGTCTATTCATCAGCACATCCCTAACAGAATTTTGAAATAGCCTCCTGCATCCGATGCTTTTCAGGCGGGTCTCTAAATGTGGTAGTGGCAAGGGTCAGAACTTGGTCAGCTGTTCTTCCAAAGATCTTTCCCATCTTGAAATGATTGCTGGAATTTCTTGCTGTATCCCAATCTATCCTCAAATCTCTTCCCAGTCCTGCAGTGATTGCGAAGAAATCCAAAGCTTTGCCCTCGAAAGACCAATATAGGTAATCACAACATTCTCTGTCGAACCATTTTAAAACTGACCAGCAGCTTTCAATCTTGTGTCTGTCAGAAAAACATCCAGCACACATTTCCATCAAATTCATGTTCTTTGGAAGCTGTTTCAGATCACCACGCCTCTCTCTCCATGAGTGTCTAGAAGACTCTTCAGGAGATATGTTAGCATCACTCGCTTTTTCCCACATCAGTGCGGTATGCCATGGTGACCTTGACCTAGAAGTACTAGCATAAGTGTCCTGACATGCTCGACCTTGAATATGTCCTTGGTGACCTTGACATCCGGTGTCGAGCGTATGATCTTGTATGCGACCCTGACCTTGCATATCTGGAGCATGACCTTGGCTTCTCATGCTTTCTTGGTGACCTTGACCTGTCATACTTTCTTGATGGTGACCTTGGCCTGCCATGCCTTCTTGAAGAGTCAACCTGTCATGCCTTCTATGTGTCCTTGACATGTTATGCCTTCTAGATGTCCTTGACATTCCATGCCTTCTTGAAGGGGACCTTGACGCTTCACGTCCTCTTGAAGGTGACTGACCTTCCTTACCCCCTGAAGGTGACCTTGACATCATGACCTTGAAGGTGATTTCCTCAACATGCCTTCTTGAAGGCGTTCTTGACCTTTCTTGCCCTCTAGAAGGTGACCTTGACAATTCCTGTCTGCTTGAAGGAGAGCTTAACCTTCCATCCTAGGTGACCTTGACAATTTCTGTCTTCCTGAAGGTGAGCTGGACCATCTATGCCTTCTAGAAGGTGTCTCCAATCTTGGCTTAATCTGCCGTCTAGTGGTTGGTTTTGACCTTTAACCTCTGGAGTTTAACCCTGGTCTGGTTTGCCTTCTTGACAATGACCATAAACTGCTGGACTCTTCGCACTTCCTACCATGTGATCTTGACCATGAATGTCTTTTACGGCTGTAGGAATCATATTCACTGGCATGAGGCCTATCTTTTTTCTTATCAAGTCCATTTTCATATCTGCTTTCGGCGAGACCAAAGACTATTTTTTCACATGAAACTATTTTTTTCATTCTTGTATGATGATGTCGACCAAAGCGCATGTGTCTAGAAGACTCCAAGCACTCCGGTGAACCATCTGGCTGATCAGTCACTTCTTTCTGTTAATTCTTAAACTCTTTCTGAAATCCAATGCATGTCCTCTTCTGTTCCTTCCTAGCCATGAGGATTAGAAATCAACTACATGACTGCTCTACTACTGTTCTTGGTCATGGGGATTAGAAATCAACGCCATGCCCACTACATTCTTCTATCAATTCTGTTCACGTGAAAGCATTTCTTCATCCTTTGACTGATGGTGTCGTCCGGCGCCTGTGTATCCAGAAGACGACTAATGCCCCATCAAGCCATCTGTCTGGTCAATAATCTTTGCCTCAACATTTGCTATCTTTTATTTGTGCAAGGAGTGACAAATACAAACTTGTGTAAAGTGTAATATAAATATTTCAAGAATAACCTCTGTGTATAGAATACTCCAGAGATTCTTTCCCAAAATATTTATCTTTTTTTTTTCTGGCTTTTCGACAGGCAGAACACTTTTCAATAATTTTCGCGTATAGAATACTGCGAAAACCCTAGAAAAGTCTGTCTTTTAAGTGATAAGCAGTTATTTACTAATAATTTTGAGAATATATTACAGTCGAGTCCGGCAACTTTGCATGGCCGTTTATTTTGCGCACCCTGCATTCGCATTTTCACAAACTGTATCCCTAATTATCAATTCCACTATATTCAGTGCATCGGCATTAAGTTTAGCTTTAACCCGAAAAAGATGTCCTGCACGTGCAGATGAAATAGCCTCGCGGAACCCCCCAATTTTTCTCAAAATACGAACTCTTAAACGTCAAGACTGAGTTTAAAACTAGCCAAAGTCGCTATTCCCTTGATTCTAAACTTACTGCTTCTGACAACATTGCAGAAGAACGAATCAACAACTTATGAGTCAACCCTCATGTTCAAACCGTTCAACAAACATATTGTGCGCAATGTTAGGCGACAAAATTGGTAGTTCAATTTCAAGGGGGCATCCCTTTTCATAGTATTCTTTTTCCTGTATATTAATAACTTCAGAGGCCAATTTTCATTGCAGCTGGTCGATAGGGAAATGCTGCAATGTTGTTGACTGAAAATTGAGTGGTGGCTTGAACAAAGTCACACATAGCTATATAAACTTTATATGCGCAATGTTACCGGACCGCACCGTACTTCTAAAACGTTAGAACAATGCTTTTTAATGGATGGCTGGCTTCTTTTAAGTAATAAGCAGTTCTTTTTAACTATTTTGGGTATAGAATACTCCTAAAATGTAAGAACTATGCTTTTTCAATATATGGCTGTTTGCCGATACTTTTCAATACAACAAAATTGAAGAAAAAGGACTATTTTCGGTTTAGAAAACTCAAGAAAATAACCCCTTCTCGTCTGCAACCAACCAACCAACCCTTTCTTCAAAAATGCAGACATCTATTTGTCACCAATTTTATTCAAGAAAGTACTTTGTGTATAGAATACGCCAAAGATTTTACGTAGGTTCTTGAATTAATACCAGAATGATACAGGTTAGGGATTTCTTTTATAATAATGGTCGCGTATAAAATACAGCGAACAATCGAAGAAAAGTACATGTAAATCTTGGTTTAGAAAACACAGAGATTACCTTTTCTTCTTTCTTGACAACCAGGTACTCCTCTGCCATTCCACGGAGAAAATCAGCCACCCAACCAGGCAAAACTAAACCCCAACTGGCAAGGGACAATTTATAAATTTTCCAAACTGAAAATTACCCCAAGAAAAACTGGCAGAAGACAAGCCAAAATCAATCCAATTAGCTAATTTTAAATTAATTTAAGACTGCCTTAAGAATTGGTTCATTCAGCTAAACAATTCTGATGCCAAACTCACCGGTTGTCCCCAAAACTGACTGGCTCCACGTTGTTGAAAAAATAAACAGGCCAAACCAAGAAGCTAAATGCCTCTGAACTTCCCCTGCCCACAATTTCAACCCGTCAGGCTATCAAGAGTTGAACCCTTCACAGTTCCCTCTGTAAACAAAAGGAACCGCGTATCATGTTCACCGTCCCCCACGTCCGAAAACGTGAAGTAAATCTGAACCCTTCACAATCCCCAACGTTAAAAAAATAACGAAGTGGACCGCGTATCATGTTCACCGTCCCTCACGAATCCGAGGATAACTCGTGAAGTAGTAATACACCTCTAACGAAATGACCGGAGAATTCCCCCTTCCGTTTTATCGCTCGTCGCCAAATAATGTATTTTTGATAACCCGTATGTGGGACCAGGACTGGTGACAGGACAAGGAAGAAGTCTTACCTGGGTAAATGGTTGATAATGTCCCTGGCAGAGTCTCTGTTCTGGTTGCTTTGAGTGGCCAATCTAGACTGAGAAGCGTGGTCTGTTCTGCATGATTTTCTCGCTTCCCGGGTTCTGTGTTTTATTCAAGTGGGTAAAACCCATCACCTTCCGGTCGGCGTTTCTGGATAGCTCACGACACAACAGGTCTATATGTCTGTAATTGACAGAATAAAAATGGTGCGAATACGTTGAGAAATTATTTTTAAAAAATGCAATTTATTTAGCATACCCCCATTACTTCAAAACTGAATATTGCGTTTTTAAAGCTTTCATTCGTATAGAAATTGAATTAAAAATGGCCATAAAAATCTTAAATGGTTGCAGTGCCAGGGAAGCTTGAAATTAAATGCCACAGGTGCACAGAATAAACATCTCGGTAAATAAAGTGTATTAGCAATGCCATACATACAACGCTACGACTCGATGTAATGTAGTACAGTAACGGTCATTAAAACTACGATTCAAACTGAAAAAAAAAAAAAAAAAAAAAACAATTATAAATCGATGTTAGCATTCGAACATAAACTTTGAATCAAAATTAGTTCTATTTAAAGTTTTGTAATCTGCTGAAGCAAGGTAGTTTCTGCAACAGTGAAGTGAAGGCAATGATCAGGTCGATACAATTAGCCCACAGCTCCGATCAGAGACACCAAAGGGAAAGAAACACAAACACGAAACAACCAGACCCCAATGGAAAAACCAATAACGGAAAGCGTTTAAGTTTCGGACCCTTTTTTGGCCTTTGGCCTCTTAAGTAAGTATGACCTTGACCTTGGAGGTACGGACCTGGGTTTGCACGTAACACGTCGTCTCATTGTGGTTAACATTTCTGCCGAGTAATTTTAAAATCCATCAAGAAATAAGAAGTTATTGGCCGCGTTTAAGTTTCGGATGCACGGACGGACAAACGAACGGATGGACGGAGGCAACGCTATATGCCCTTTCCACCATTCTTCGAATGGCTGGGGCATAAAAATGGAATTCAGTCAGTCGCTTAACATTTTCAGGCTTGAAATGTATGACAGAAATAAAGACTTCAGAGGCGAGCCAATCATTCTCCCTGATCCTCTAGATCCTGACTGGTCAGTTTCAGGTTTTCATCAGCTGCAGAGTCAACACAAAATACATTTCCCAAGGTTAAATGGAGGGCAGTTAGAGGGATACTTCCAATTCAGAATAGGGCTAGACAGCCAGCTGGTTGGTGACATTTAAGCCCTAGAAAAGGGTAGGAAGCTCTTTGACAGCAGACGGGTGTTTGCATGCAGCGTGAACGTGATAACGTGATGTCACCAAATATATTCTTGAGTGGTGTTGTAGGAGCAGCGATGAAGAAACGTGTCTTACAATTACAAAATCAAACTGGACAAAATGACAGGAGAGGTTCAAAATAGCCACTGTGATTGTCCTGCTGGAAAAGGGCCACATGGGACATGTAAGCATATTGCCGCAGCATTGATAATGGTGGAAAAATTTGTGGAAACTGGAATTTCTGAGATACAGAAAACATGCACGGAAGATTTACAAAGCTTCCATGTAAGAAGGCTTATCAGGGATCTCCGTCAAGTCTGAATTCATTTCATGCAAGAAAAATGTTCTCTTGATGACCCGCGGCCACAGGAATTTGTCAAGATGAAATGTTATAAGGACCATGTGCGAAATGCAATAACAAACTATTGCTTAACCTCTTCAAAAGACATTGCGATGCGTTACCTTTTTCCTTAAGCAGATATACAGACTGCAAGTATTGGTCATCTTTATTTGAAAAGACCTTTTACTGAGTACAGGGTAGACAAACCTTTGGAAGTGACATCTGACAGTGTCAAATCTATTGAAAAGGCAACCCGTTTGCAACAAAAAATTAGACAATGGACACTTGAAAGAAGATGGCGGACTTAAGAAGATGGCGGATAACAGCTTTTAGGTTTGGTGAGATTTGAAGACTCACTGACAGAAGCTCTGTGCATCCTTTCACAAAAGCAGAAATCTTACAACAGCTGCCATTCTCCATGGCAAGAAATATGAATCGACAGCAATAAAGAAATTAGAAGTAGTGGCCTGGTAACCAAGAAGGCTGGGCTGTTTATTTAACAGGGCAAGCCTTTCTTTCCTTGGTTCAAGTCCTGATGGTGTAATTGATTAGGAAACAATTATTGAGGTTATGTGTCCACTTTCTGGAAGAAACCTTATTAGGCAAGGGAAATATTTCCCATATCTTGAGTATAATGAAAATGATAAAATAGTTCCAAAACAGAACAGCAAATACTATGACCAGGTTCAAAAACAGTTGTTCATTAGTGGGAGGAAAAAATGCTATTTCATAGTATATACCCATGAAGATTTATTATGGAACATTATTTATCTAGATGCGCATTACTGTAAGTTCAGTATGATGCCAAAGTTAGAAGACACATCGGAGTCTAACTGTTGGTTTTCTTTTGCTCCAGCATTTCAGTGGTTTCTTGCCGTCGAGTCCTCACCGTTGTCTCACCTCTGTGGTTCTTTTGTGTACACGGAGATTTTGCACTGATGAGTTAGGAGGCCTTCATGCGGACTGAACAAATTATTTGTCTTAATCGCGACGGAAGTAAGGGCGAGGATTGTGGCCACGTAAAATCGATTTAAGCCCCCCAGTGGAAATCTTCCACTGACCGTTCCAAGGCGGCTCTTCTGTGGCGATTTATTAATGTTGTTGTTTGTTGCTTACTGTGTGTATCACTTGTGTCTTTTAATTTTGGATGGCCATATGGCCATTTTGTGGGAAAGTAACTGTCCTTATGGCCTTCCTTTGTTTAGGTTTCCATTATGGTCTGGTGGCTTAATGTTTGTATATCTTTCCCTTTGGTGTCTTTTATGGGTGGAGTAAGTTAATTGTATCAATTCCTGATATTCGTTTTACTTCTACTTTCTATAATACTATATACCGCAACCTCAGCAAACTCCCGAGAATATAGGTAACTAAAAATAGCTCAATGGCATTTTCAGTGCTAGAGATCTACCTGTGATGACTCATTCTTCTGGCCAGTGTAGGTTGTGGTATAAAGTAATAACACTTAATTACGCAAATAAACAGCGTCAAAATTGTAATGAATTTATTGGACACGTGATAAGGTCATAACGTAAACAGGTATATGCTTTTTGTAATTCAGCCTATTTATAGGAAAAATGTATGTACACGAATGAATGCTTATTTTGCTCAAAATCATTGGTTGTGGGAACTCCTATGATCTGCAGCAGTTCTAATGAGCACCCACAATCTGTGTTTGCTGCAGACATAATCAAACACTTTTATCACAATGTGTAATTTTTAAAATAATGCAACATGTCACAATCTTCATGTGAAGGAGTAAAAATAAACCAACTATCATGATGAAATCAGATATGTTTTAATTGAGAAGAGAAGATCCAGTCAACACAATTCAGGTCATGTCGAGCTGCCGCTGGTCAGTTTACCAAACCACAATTTGTTCTGGGAGGCCAACTAAAACATAATCTATCCTATATGTATGCCAGCTGATCTACAATAGCTCTTCTGAAGATAGAAATAGCAAAGCATATAAAGATCACTCTTGCGATTAGATTGAGTTTACTTGGCGGAAGCCCAGTTGTTAGTATTTTGAATCTTTTGCCGAGACCTATCACTCTTTCAATGTGAATTCGCTTCGATGCAATCGTTCTGTCTTTGAAAACTTCCTCGGGCTCTAATTGGGACTTCCCTTTCAACATTGTTGGTGTATTTATAGCAACATCTTGTGAGGCAAACAAGCCTTGTACCATACTGCCGCGATCTGCCATTATGCTCTCTTTTGTACAAACATGCTGTTATGTTTACATAACTCCGATCTTTCAACATCTATCTGTCACTGACTGAGCCACCAAAAGTATCACTGACAAACGACACGAGTCCTTTTGGTGTACAACCAGTAGTAGTTTTCAGGGTGTTTTTATGTTTATAACTAGAAAAGGTCATACTTTGTGCTTCCACATTAGATGGTTTCAATATTAGTTTTTCAGTTGTATGCAATATGTCACGGGTTGTTCAAAATTTTTTTCAGGATGTTTTTATGTTAATAACTAGAAAAGGTCATACTTTGTGCTTCCACATTAGATGGTTTCAATATTGGTTTTTCAGTTGCATGCAGTATGTCACGGGTGGTTCCAAATTTTCTCCCAAAGTCTTCTGGCATATAATCATCTCGGGAAGGCCAAAGGTCTATTTCCTTTAGCTGAAAATACATGAAGTTTATCCATCTAACGACCAGAGTGGACACGGTGCTCTCATTTACTTTAAATAAAAAACTTAATTCTAGATCTTCTTCAGCTTGCCTTAGTTTCATGAGTGTTAAAATCAACTGATCTTTTGGTTCAATACAGTAACATCTGTACTTCAGCTTATAGGCTGCTGGACCAAGAATATGGAAAAAAGATCATGAAATGGTCAAAGTCTTCGAAACCAGTATAGTACTGGATAGCCTTGTCATTATCTCTTAAACTTTCGATGGAAAATCAGTCTTCCCTTCCATTTAACAAAGAACACTGAACTGAAGCATCACGAGAATCATTACATTTCCTTTCTTCTGGTGGTAGAAATTTTTAAGTCTTTTTCTACTTGTGGAACTTCTTCTCTTCCAGCCTCGTTTCATCATATCGCCTTCGGCGTCTCAAAGCAAATTCAGCAAGTTGTGGAGAAAAGTCAAATATTGTAAGCACTGCATCCTTTTTAAGTAGAAGTAAAACAAAGATCAGGAACCGATACAATTAACTTACTCTACCCATCAAATACTTTTTTTTTTGATTTGAGGTTTACCGTCCCCGTCAACACTGTAAAAACAAATACACCAAAGGGAAAGAAACACAAATATTAAGCGACCAGACCATAATGAAGGCCATAAGGACAGTTACTTTCCCACAAAATGGCCATATTGCCATCCAAAATAAAAAGACACAATTGATACACACAGTAAGTAACAAACAACAACATAAATCGCCACAGATGAACCGCCTTGGAACGGTCAGTGGAAAGATTTCCACTTGGGGGGGGGGGGGGGGGGGGGGGGGGGGCTTAAATCGATTTTACATGGCCACAATCCTCGCCCTTACTTCCATCTCGATTTAGACAAATAATTTGTCCAGTCTGCATGAAGGCCTTCTAAAGAACCACAGAGGTGAGACAATCTCAAAATCAAAGTCATCGCATTTATCATTAATTTTGCACTAATTTTGCACGAAACAAACCCATCTACAATAGACAGATGTAAATCCAATAACGGGGCCTCGGTATCAGAAGCATTTGCTTTATTTAAATCTGACTGATCAAACCATCGAAATAGGTATTATCAATATTTAATAAATCATCTAGAAGTGGAGCTAAAAGCTTTATTGACAATAATTTCAGATTGGTTATCAATGGAAAGCGACAACATGAAGCCTCTTTCATAACAATACAAGAATAGATCAGCCACAATTCGTACCCATCGGAATGCCCACAATTTGTCTAAATAACTTAGTACCGAATCTAATATAAATATTGTCAAGTAGAAAGGTGAGGGCATCGCGCACTATCTGAGATGACCAAATTGGATAATTCTTATACTCTTTAGAAGTGAAAAATGCATCTCTGACATTACATGCAAGATAGAAAGAATCTCTGTGAAAAGCCCATTCAATTAAATCAATAAGCTTTTTCTTTTATAAGATTATGAGGAAGTGCAGTGTAAAGAGTGGAAAAATCGTAAGTAGACAGACCTGAAGCACGAAAATGTCAGGATTTCAATTTATTTAAAACCTCATTCGATTTTTTTATAGACCAAAACAGATTTCTTCCTGATCTCAAAGACTATCACAATATTTAATTACATGGTTTTAATAGCAGTAAGACAGGAAGTTAATAATTTAGAAAGTTCAGTGGTAGTGCAAGAGCTAGAAGTTGCAATGAACCGTGCTTTGTAAGGTCTTTTATGAAGTTTTGGTAACCAGTATAGCGTAGGAAGCTTGTCTTAACCTTTGGTAATCACACAGCAAACTTGGTGGCTGAATGACAAATATTTTTATCTACTATAGCTCTCTCTTCAGCTAAAGGCTGAAGTTCATAGGCCTTAGTACCACCAAGCCCCTGCTTAAGCGTGTTAACATAGTGGAGTCGTCACACGACGACGACGTTGTTAGCGGCCTTGTCTGCAGGGGCCAAAACTAACTCCTTATGAAATTCTTGAATACCTAGTTTAAGATGACGTAAAGACGTCTTAGGCTTAGGAGGTTTTCCAGTCCTTAAGGGCTTTATGCTCAACATACTCTCGCTTACACCATCGATTACCGAATTCATTCAAGGAAGCAGCGATTTCATCTCTATATTTACTGAAATCAATTGTAGAAGGAAACCGATATTTCGGTCCTTTTGATCCTTATCCTAGAATCAGGAATAATTTTCAAATTGCCAGTAATTACATGACCAGCAGCAGGATAGCAATACACTGAGTTTTTACAATCACATGAATCAGGAGTATTAGTATCAATATCAAGATCTGAAACAAGTTTATTGAAATTAAAAATGATAGATCTAACAGGTTTGTTATATTTATAGCAAATAATAGGTGTTTCAGTATTTTGAAAATAAGCGGGAATGGAAGAAAGCACCGAGCTCTCACGGAAGATCCTGGGCAAATCTATAAAATCCATACCCTTTTTAATGAAAGATATTTTGAAGAAATGGCGTTTATGATTAATTTCAGAATCAATGTAAGGACGGAGAGTATGCTGAGTATAGCCTCTAGTTAAGAGAGCCGCATCATATAACTGATTAGAACTATCGTAGAATTTATTCGCCTCGGTGTCCAGAAGACGTAAAAAGAAACGGGTAATGAACTTAAAAATCAAAGCATATGGTGGCGTCCATGATTTAATAATATAATTGTCAGGCACTTCAGACTAGTATTTTTTCGTTTAAACGCACGTAATTTACGTTTAAAGTTACCATTTTTACTGGTGCCGTGAGATCTACTCCTGCGTTTTCGACATTCCAGGAGCGAGAAAATATCAAAGTCCGGCATTCTGGAAATATTACCCTCATGATAAATTTTGCCATTAAATCCAAGTGGAAAAGGGGTCTGTAAAGATTTAATCCATTTCAGTTCAGCCTCATGTCTTTTGATAATTTTGAATCTAGATGTAGAATTTGCATCTTAATAAAGTTTATCCACTGGTTGTATAACAATGTTATTTACAGAATGACCTGTACTTTGAAAGTGACGGTACAAGAAAATGTCAGTTTTCTTAGGCATACTCATTCTACGATAATGCTCGTTCAATCTAGTTTTAAGCATGCGGTTTGTTTGACCGACGTACTGCATATTACAGTTTGCAGCACTTGCAGCACGTCATGTTATAAGATAAATAAAATCTGTAGACGGTCATGTCAAATCAGACATGTTAACTACAGAGAAGCGTCTACCGTTTACAGATGAAGTAACGGTAGACGCAGTGCTTAAATGCGAACAACATCTGCACCTCTTGGCATTCCACTTAGAAATACTAGGATACATTCCACTTCTTTTCCACGGATTAGTATATTTTCGAAGGATAGGCGATTTGAGAGGAGATAGTTTTATACGAAGACTACTCCCAAAAACATTGGTATTGCCTGCTCCATTGAGAGATTAACTGAAGTTACAGAAGACAAATTTAAGGGTCTAACCAATACCAAAGGCAACATAGTATTAAAGTTCTTAATAGAATGGGGAATCCGTACAGAAGAAGCAGAGTGTAACCTAAGAGGTGATATTGATATTTTAAATGTATTTGTGATACGCATGTGGGTTAGGTTTTGATACCGTCAAAACTAAAGCGATCTTCATACCGGTCATTAAGTAAAACAGCATCGAATATAAGGCAGGTACAACAAAAACCCACAAAACATCCAAGTCTACTTAAAGCCCAGGGATGTCAAACAAGCAGTTGTTATACAACTGGGAACGAATATCGGTTTAAATAATGACCTTCAACAGGTATCTAAAGGATGTCAATTGATGGAACAGTGAAAAGCAATTGCATAAGAAATCCCTGGGGATTGGAAAAATAAGAGGATTAAATGTATGTACGGGTCCATTTCAAAGGTTATGGCGTCTTCAAAATTTATTTGGAAAATGACTGAACTTTTAGCAAACAGTGGAGGCCCTGATCAGCGTCTGATCTGGGCCTGCACTGTTTGCCAGGGTATCCGTTTTGGGGTTTCTGGTACAAAATGGGTTAATAAACTCTAGCCCGAAGTTGTGCTGGGCTTGGCAAACAATGTAGACCCAGACCAGACATCACAGAATGCAGCATCTAATCGGGGTATACACTGTTTGCTTACTGTACAGGAATCTAAAGGTAAACAAAATAGTCGGGGTCATTTCTCCAGCCTACACTCAGAGACACTCGACCCACCAGTGCTGTCGGTGCTTTGACTTCAGGTGTCAGGAAAGCATGACCGGTATGAAGATCGCTTTAGGTTTGACGGTATTATAACCTTATTAACCCACATGAGTATCACATAACATGATACCGTCAAACGATCTTCATACTGGTCATTAAATAAAACAGCATATAAAATTACTGAAGATAATTTCTTCGAATAGAAGGAAGGTACAACAAAAGCCCACAAAACATCTTAGTCTACTTAAAGTCCAGGGATGTCAAACAAGCAGTTGTTATACAACGAGGAAGCCTTTTTTCTCATCTGCAATGAAAAAAGCCATTGAAAAACAAGCTGCTTTCCTGACACCTGAAGTCAAAGCACCGACAGCACTGGTGGGTCGAGTGTCTCTGAGTGTAGGCTGGAGAAATGATGATGATGATTTCGTGTTTAACGACGCGTCAACCCTCTTTGTGGCTCATAAGCGTCAAGCGGCATGTAGAGTTACGGGGATACTAAAAGTAAAAAAGTTAGTTTGATATGTAAAAAAATCTGAAACAGTCCAATATCTTTTAAGAATAAAATAATATTATCAACAGGTACATCTTGAAACAATTGTTGCAAAGTGTCAGCTTTGAAGTATAAGTCACGGGACTGTGAAAAGTCTACACATTCAATTAAGATATGTTTAACAGTGAATGGCTGATCACATCCTACACAAGAAGGCTGATCATCACCATTCAAAATATAAGAATGAGTAACTCTAGTATGGCCAATGCGCAGTCGCGTTAATACTACATCCTCTTTCCTGGAAAATTGTGGAGGAGAGCATTTTGTTCCAACGACAGGTTTAATGGCATGGAGTTTGTTGTTATTTATTTCATGGTCCCATGCATCTTGCCATTCCGACAAGATGTATCTGTTGATAAATGGTTTAAAATTATTAAAAGACATTTTAAACACAGACGGATCAAGATTGAGCGATTCCTTTGCTTTCTTGTCAGCATATTCATTGCCCAGAATGCCAATATGGCTCGGAAGCCAACAAAACAAGATTTGGTGCGTTTTAGAAATTTCATGATGTTTTTCACAGAAAGTGAATCAGAAAATATAACTGCTTTTTGAATTGTTGAGGAACTGACAAAATCTAAAGCAAGGTCTATTGCCTTGGCTTCAGCTGTAAAAATAGATGAACCATCTGGAAGGCGCATGGTTTTGTGCGTATCTTTAGAAACATACGCACAACCAACTTTATCTCCTTCTTTGGAACCATCAGTATAGACTTGCTAGTTAACCCAATCACGGTTGGCAACTTTGCTTCCCTCTTTAATTGCACGCCGGTGGGTCAGGCGTCAGATTCTATGACGGCTCCAACGTAAAGGCTTATTGAGAATTAGAGAGATAATGTTGGTTGGTGCCTGATGCTCTGTCTCTGGTCGGGCCCATCGGAGTCTAACTTGGTTTTCTTTTGCTCCAGCATTTCAGTGGTTTCTTGCTGTCGAGTCCTCACCGTTGTCTCACCTCTGTGGTTCTTTGATTTTTGTGTTCACGGAGATGTTGCACTGATGAGTTAGGAGGCCTTCATGCGGACTGAACAAATTATTTGTCTGAATCGCGACGGAAGTAAAGGCGAGGATTGTGGCCACGTAAAATCGATTTAAGCCCCCCAGTGGAAATCTTCCACTGACCGTTCCAAGGCGGCTCTTCTGTGGCGATTTATTTATGTTGTTGTTTGTATCACTTGTATCTTTTAATTTTGGATGGCCATATGGCCATTTTGTGGGAAAGTAACTGTCCTTATGGCCTTCCCGCTTAATGTTTGTATTTCTTTCCCTTTGGTGTCTTTTATGGGTGGAGTAAGTTAATTGTATCAATGTAGAAGTAAAACAAAGATCAGGAATTGATACAATTAACTTACTCCACCCATAAAAGACACCAAAGGGAAAGAAATACAAACATTAAGCGACCAGACCATAATGGAAACCTAAACAAAAGAAGGCCATAAGGACAGTTACTTTCCCACAAAATGGCCATATGGCCATCCAAAATTAAAAGACACAAGTGATACACACACTAAGTAACAAACAACAACATAAATAAATCGCCACAGAAGATCCGCCTTGGAACGGTCAGTGGAAGATTTCCACTGGGGGGCTTAAATCGATTTTACGTGGCCACAATCCTCGCCCTTACTTCCGTCGCGATTTAGACAAATAATTTGTTCAGTCCGCATGAAGGCCTCCTAACTCATCAGTGCAACATCTCCGTGAACACAAAAATCAAAGAACCACAGAGGTGAGACAACGGTGAGGACTCGACAGCAAGAAACCACTGAAATGCTGGAGCAAAAGAAAACCAACAGTTAGACTCCGATGGGCCCAACCAGAGACAGAGCATCAGGCACCAACCAACATTACCTTGAATTAGATCTCTCTAATTCTCAATAAGCCTTTACGTTGGAGCCGTCATAGAATCTGAGGCCTGACCCACCGGCGTGCAATTAAAGAGGGAAGCAAAGTTGCCAACCGTGATTGGGTTAACTACCATGCATGCAGTCTGTCGTATAATATCCATGTTGTACCCAATCTTTTTATATCGAAGAATGATTTTACGAAATTTGGTGCTGAAGTCATTGCGGTTATATATTTTTCTGAATTTATATACTAAGTCACCATAAAATTCGGGTTCCGATAGACCTTGTTGCAGAAGAGATTTAAGTCCAATATTGAATTTTGAAATTAAATCAGAATGGCGTCTATAAAATTTTGAAAAGGCTTTGCGTAGTTTATGGTACCGATAACCCTGATTAAGGAGTTTAGCCGTTAATAATTTATTACGAGTGTTGAAGTCAGTTACATGACTACACACTCTAGCAAATCGAATTAATTGCGAAATATAAACGCCATAGGATGGCGCACGAGGAACATCACCATCCAAAAAAGGAAAAGGAGCAGTCTCTATAAGGCTGTTTTCATGGCCACAACCGATTTCCTTTAAACTTTGTAGCTTCAAATTGGTACATATTGACTGTCTAATGGTGAATTTTTAGACTCTTTGGTCCACTGGTTTTTGCTGTATACACTATTAAAGTGGGTGGGGTAATATCACCCCATCAAGGGTATACCAACAAAAATGCTATTATTTTTGTTCAAAGTGCGCGAATGGAGACGATGTTTGCCGTATGCTTACTACCCTTTTAGGCATAACAGCCGGTGATAACAGTCTTATAAATATCAAACAAGAGAAGAGTTTATACGCGCTTGTAAGTTGTATCCAAATATTAGTAATTTTTATTCCCCAACTTTACGAAAAACCACAACACCTTTACAGTTTTCAACTTATTTCAAAGATCTTTCATAAATATAATGTTGATGTAATAGTCATTCTAGGTATATGTCAGAATTATTGTTAGTTCATAAAACTTAAAGAGTTACCTGCCCCTGAAATTGGATTTTACCCATTTTTTTAAATCGGAGTGCATTTATCCGTTTGTGGTACTCACAACTTCATTTGAAAGTAAATATACCGATTCCATGCAATTATTATTAAATAGATCTGGACAAAGAAGTCATTTGATTTATAAGTGCATGCTAGTATTTCCTTTTTTTTGGGGGGGGGGGGGCTGTTTATGAACTCTTAATTTCAAGGTGCAAATGGAACATTCGTCAACTGTCAAACATTTTTGACCACCAAAGCAGGCTTTGCTCATGTTGTGGAACCTAATTTTAGACTGATACTGTGCTTAAATATAAGCCTGTATGGTCTCAGGACATGTTTAAGAATTTGTTAATTTACTGATCTTCCTCTGAATCGCTAGATGTACTCCATGTGTCAACAGCAGCATCATAAACAAAATCAATATGTTCCCGGCTTGGTTTTGCTTCACTTTTTTCTGTTTTGTTCCGGTAATATCCCAAATACCAGAGAACAGAAGCCACATGTTCGCAACATCCCACGGTACGAGCTCCACTTATGCACCCACAATACCATCCAGTGATTGGGTTCAGTCCTTGTGTATATTCAACCCACATGTTATATGTTTTATTAGACGTGTGGCGAGAACGTATCCGTGCTTTGAGAACACCATCTTCTCTTTTGTTTGCCATTATCTCATATGATCCTTTGTCGTCAAAATGTTCAGCTGTGTAGGATTTGGCTTGTTTCAGCTGGTAAATACCCATTGTCAAATCACTGAGTTCATCCTCAGTCATCTCTGGGAAATTCTCAAGTTTTCTCTACGGAATCATCTGGCAGTTTTGTAAGGATGCTTTTTCTGAAAACTATTATTCTTGTGCCCACTGATGGTTATATTTTGACTGTGATGGGACCATATCCTGCAGGTGGGATCACAGATGCTAAGACTACCGAACACATGTTAAAGAATAATGCAGAAAATAATACTGACTGGTTTGAAAAAGATGATGTACTCGTTGTAGACTGCGGCTTCAGGGATGTTAGAGAAATACTAAAGGGTTATGAAATCACTTCCTAACCAAATCTCAGAAGCAATATACGACTGAAGAGGCGAATGATTCAAGGCTACGTACAGAGTGAGATAGGTTGTCGAATCAGCTAATGGGAGAATTACAAAGTGGAAGGCCTTAGCAACAAAATATCCAATAGTAAAATACCATATGTTGGCGACTATGTAAAAATTGTTTGCTTGTTTTGCAATGTGTTTAGACCACAAGGACTGAACCCAATCACTGGATGGTACTGTTGGTGAAGAAGTGGTGCTCGTACCGTGCGATGTTGTGCTCATGTGCTTGCTAGCATGCACTATTAAATCAAATGACTTCTTTGTCCACATCTATTTAACTAGAAAAAGTGTCCTAGGACACGGATGCCCCCGCCAAATGCCATTTATAAAAATATTACAAATGTTCTTCAAATCAATCATAAAATATATGCATCAAGGGCAGATAATCCAAAAATGCAAGAGTTGTCTTCCTTGTCCATGACACATCGTCTCAGTGTGATGAATGCACCTGTGAAGTTTCATGAATATATTCTATATGGTTTAGGAGTTATGGCCCGGACACGGTTTACTATATGGTACTAAGTCAAGGGCAGATAATTCAAAAACCAAAAATGCAAGAGTTGTCTTCCTTGTTCATGACACATCGTCTAAGTGTGATGAATGCACCTGTGAAGTTTCATGAATATATTCCATACGGTTTAGGACTTATGGCCCGGAAACGACATACCATTTGACTATATATGGATGTAAGTAAAGGGCAGATAATTCAGAAAATAAACAAGCAGGAGTTGTCTTCCTTGTCCATGACACATCGTCCAAGTATGATGGATACACCTGTGAAGTTTCATGATTATATTCCATACGGTTTAGGAGTTATGGCCCGGACACGGTTTACTATATGGTACTAAGTCAAGGGCAGATAATTCAAAAACCAAAAATGCAAGAGTTGTTTTCCTTATTCATGACACATTGTCTCAGTGTGATGAATGCACCTGTGAAGTTTCATGAATATATTCCATATGGTTTAGGAGTTATGGCCCGGATACGGTTTACTATATGGTACTAAGTCAAGGGCAGATAATTCAAAAACCAAAAATGCAAGAGTTGTCTTCCTTGTTCATGACACATCGTCTAAGTGAGATGAATGCACCTGTGAAGCTTCATGAACATATTCCATACGGATTAGGAGTTATGGCCCAGACACGACATACCATTTGACTTAATATGGATGTAAGTCAAGGGCAGATAATTCAAAAACTAAACAAGCAGGAGTTGTCTTCCTTGTTCATGACACATCGTCTCAGTGTGATGAATGCACCTGTGAAGTTTCATGAATATATTCGTTACAGTTTAGGAGTTATGGCCCGGACACATTGTCGGGACGGACGAACGAACGGACGAACGGACGGACAGGGGTAAAACTTAATGCCCTTCCGCTGTTCTTCAAATAGGCGGAGGCATAATTATATTTGCATGGAATCGGTTTATTCACTTCTAAATGAAGTTGTGAGTACTACAAACGGATAAATGCAATCTGATTAAAAAAAATGGGTAAAATCCAATTTCAGGGGCAGGTAACTCTTTAAGTTTTATGAACTAACAATAATTCTGACATATACCTAGAATGACTATTACATCAACATTATATTTATGAAAGATCTTTGAAATAAGTTGTAAACTGTAAAGGTGTTGTGGTTTTTCGTAAAGTTGGGGAATAAAAATTACTAATATTTGGGTACAACTTACAAGCGCGTATAAACTCTTCTCTTGTTTGATATTTATAAGACTGTTATCACCGGCTGCTATGCCTAAAAGGGTAGTAAGCATACGGCAAACATCGCCTCCAGTCATGCACTTTTTACAAAAATAATAGCATTTTTGTTGGTATACCCTTGATGGAGTGACATTACCCCACCCACTTTAATAGTGTATACAGCAAAAACCAGTGGACCAAAGAGTCTAAAAATTCACCATTAGACAGTCAATATGTACCAATTTGAGGCCACAAAGTTTAAAGGAAATCGGCTGTGGCCATGAAAACAGCCTTATAGAGACTGCTCCTTTACAATCTCAAAATCAAAGTCATCGCGTTTATCATAAATTTTGCACGAAACAAATCCATCTACAATAGATAGATGTAAATCCAAAAACGGGGCCTCAGTATCAGAAGAATTTGCTTTATTTAACTGAAGTTCTAGGGGGTAAATCTGACTGATCAAACCATCAAAATAGGTATTATCAATATTTAATAAATCATCTAAATATCTAGAAGTGGAGCTAAAAGCTTCAATAATTTCAGATTGGTTATCAATGGAAAGCGACAAAATGAAGTCTCTTTCATAACAATACAAGAACAGATCAGCCACAAGAGGTGCGCAATTAGTACCCATCGGAATACCCACAATTTGTCTAAATAACTTAGTACCGAATCTAATATAGATATTGTCAAGTAGAAAGGTGAGGGCATCACACACTTTCTGACATGACCAAAGTGTATAATTCTTATGCTCTTTAGAAGTGAAAAATGCATTTCTGACATTACATGCAAGATAGAGAGAATCTTCTCTGTGAAAAGCCCATTCAATTAAATCATTAAGCTTTTCTTTTATAAGATTATGAGGAAGTGTAGTGTAAAGAGTGGAAAAATCGTAAGTAGACAGACTAGAAGCACGAAAATGTCTGGATTTCAATTTGTTTAAAACCTCATTCGAATTTTTTATAGACCAAAAAAAATTCCTGATCTTTGTATCACTTGTGTCTTTTAATTTTGGATGGCCATATGGCCATCTTGTGGGAAAGTAACTGTCCTTATGGCCTTCCTTTGTTTAGGTTTCCATTATGGTCTGGTCGCTTAATGTTTGTATTTCTTTCCCTTTGGTGTCTTTTATGGGTGGAGTAAGTTAATTGTATCAATTCCTGATCTTTGTTTTACTTCTACTTAGATGTTTTGTGGACCGTCTATCGGAACCCGAATTTTATGGTGACTTAGTATATAAATTCAGAAAAATATATAACCGCAATGACTTCAGCACCCAATTTCGTAAAATCATTCTTCGATATAAAAAGATTGGGTACAACATGGATATTATACGACATACTGCATGCATGGTAGTTAACCCAATCACGGTTGGCAACTTTGCTTCCATCTGGAAGGCGCATGGTTTTGTGCGTATCTTTAGAAACATACGCACAACCAACTTTATCTCCTTCTTTGGAACCATCAGTATAGACTTGCTAGTTAACCCAATCACGGTTGGCAACTTTGCTTCCCTCTTTAATTGCTCGCCGGTGGGTCAGGCCTCGGATTCTATGACGGCTCCAACGTAAAGGCTCCAACGTAATCAGCGTGAATATTCTGAGAAATCAGAAATAAATTATTGGTTTAGACTCATATTCTAGACAGGTTTTTAATTATTTGGACCCCATTTTGATTTATATCAGTCTTTGAATCGACTGCCTATTCGAAATTCGCAAAATTGCAGTACGTTTCCTCTGGCTTCCTTTGCCGGATCATTACAGGGTCACTGATGAGGCTTTATTAGCCGAAACTACGTAGTATGACCCATCTTCTTTCTTATGAATGTTTTCATTGCTCTTAAAGGAACTCATTTTTGATTTTTATTATTGAGAATTAGAGAGATCTAATTCAAGGTAATGTTGGTTGGTGCCTGATGCCCTGTCTGGTCGGGCCCATCGGAGTCTAACTGTTGGTTTTCTTATGCTCCAGCATTTCAGTGGTTTCTTGCTGTCGAGTCCTCACCGTTGTCTCACCTCTGTGGTTCTTTGATTATTTGTGTTCACGGAGATGTTGCACTGATGAGTTAGGAGGCCTTCATGCGGACTGAACAAATTATTTGTTTATCGCGACGGAAGTAAGGGCGAGGATTGTGGCCACGTAAAATCGATTTAAGCCTCCCAGTGGAAATCTTTCTACTGGCCGTTCCAAGGCGGTTCTTCTGTGGCGATTTATTTATATGTTGTTTGTTACTTACTGTGTGTATCACTTGTGTCTTTTTATTTTGGATGGCCATTTTATGGCCTTCCTTTTTTTAGGTTTCCATTATGGTCTGGTCGCTAAATGTTTGTGTTTCTTTCCCTTTGGTGTCTTTGATGGGTGGAGTAAGTTAATTGTATCGATTCCTGATCTTTGTTTTACTTCTACTTTATTACGATGGTAATTGAACAGCTAGATTCAAAATTATCAAAACACATGAGGCTGAACTGAAATGGATTAAATCTTTACAGACCCCTTTTCAACTGGGATTTAGTGACAACATTTATCATGAGGGTAATATTTCCAGAATGCCGGACTTTGATATTTTCTCGCTCCTGGAATGTCGAAAACGCATAACTAGATCTCACGGCACCAGGAAAAATGGTACGTTTAAACGTAAATTACATGCGTTTAAACGAAACAATACTAGACTGAAGTGAATGTCATGGACGCCAAATACTAGACTGAAGTGAATGTCATGGACGCCACTCTTAAGTTCATTACCCGTTTCTGTTTTACGTCTTCTGAACACCGAGGCGAATAAATGCTACGATAGTTCTAATCAGTTATATGATGCGGCTCTCTTAACTAGACGCTATACTCAGCATACTCTCCGTCCTTACATTGATTCTGAAATTAATCATAAACGCCATTTCTTCAAAATATCCTTCATTAATAAGGATATGCATTTTATACATTTGCCCAGTATCTTCCGTGATAGCTCGGTGCTTTCTTCCATTCCTGCTTATTTTTAAAATACTGAAACACCTATAATTTGCTATTAATATAACAAACCTGTTAGATCTATCATTTTTAATTTCAATAAACTTGTTTCAGATATTGATACTGATACACCTGATTCATGTGATTGTAAAAACTCAGTGTACTGCTATCCTGCTGCTGGTCATGTAATTACTGGCAATTTGAAAATTATTCCTGATTCTAGGATAAGGAATTCAATTTCTAAAGGACCGAAATACCGGTTTCCTTCTAAAATTGATTTCAGTAAATGTAGAGATGAAATCGCTGCTTCCTTGATTGAATTCGGTAATCGATGGTGTAAGCGAGAGTATGTTGAGCATAAAGCCCTTAAGGCCTGGAAACTTAGCATTTTAAAACTAGTGAATAAACGCATTTCTTTCTATTCTCAATATACTAACTTATTACCGCTACGTCATCTTAAACTAGGTATTCAAGAAGTTTGTTTTGGCCCCTGCAGACAAGGCCGCTAAAAACGTCGTCGTTGTGTGACGGCTCCACTATGTTAACACGCTTAAGCAGGAGCTTGGTGGTGAGTGAGTGAGTGAGTGTTTCAGTTTTACGTCCCACCAACAGCTAAGGTCATACGGAGACGGGACCTCGGTTTAAAGACTCATCCGAAAGTCTGGAGAAGCCCGGAATCGAACCTGCGACCCCTGGTTTACAAGGCGAGTAGAGTAACCACTCGACCACGGAGGCTTCTAGGAGCTTGGTGGTACTAAGGCCTATGAACTTCAGCCTTTAGCTGAAGAGAGAGCTATAGTAGATAAAAATATTTGTCATTCAGCCACCAAGTTTGCTGTGTGTGTTATCGAAGGCCAAGACAAGCTTCCTACGCTATACTGGTTACCAAAACTTCATAAAAGACCTTACAAAGCACGGTTTATTGCAAATTCTAGCTCTTGCACTACCACTGAACTTTCTAAATTATTAACTTCATTCTTACTAAATAAATATAAAAATATTGGTTAAGACTCATATTCTAGACAGGTTTTTATTTATTTGGGCCCCATTTTGATTTATATCAGTCTTTGAATCGACTGCCTATTCGAAATTCGCAAAATTGCAGTGTGTTTCCTCTGGCTTTCTTTGCCGGATCATTACAGGGTCACTGATGAGGCTTTAGCTAGTCTGGCCCAGAAAACATGTACACTCAATATTTTTCACTTCTGTGGTGTATTCCTTGCTTCCAAAGGATAACCCTTTTAAAGAACATATTTAACTTCACTACAGCTGGTGTGTGGGATTGTGTGGCGGCGGTAAAACGTCTCCCTGCCTTACATCATAGTGTAGATTATATTTTCTTGTCCTTTGGGATCATTGATTCCATTGTGGAATTTTGAAAATATCTGAGGGTCACTGATGAGGCCTAATTGGCCGAAACTAGCTAGTCTGGCCCAGAAAACATGTACACTCAATATTTTACACTTCTGTGGTGTATTCCTTGCTTCCAAAGGATAACCCTTTTATAGAACATATTTATTAGCCGAAACTACGTAGTATGACCCATCTTCTTTCTTATGAATGTTTTCATTGCTCTTAAAGGAACTCATTTTTGATTTTTATTTACTGCTATTAAAACGCATGTGATTTAATATTGTGATTAAGTTTGAAAGATCAGGAAGAAATCTTTTCTGGTCTATAAAAATTCGAATGAGGTTTTAAATAAATTGAAATCCAGACATTTTCGTGCTTCACGTCTGTCTACTTACGATTTTTCCACTCTTTACACTACACTTCCTCATAATCTTATAAAAGAAAAGCTTAATGATTTAATTGAATGGGCTTTTCACAGAGAAGATTCTCTCTATCTTGCATGCAAGGCTTCTTACATGTAAGCATGTAAGGCTAAGTTGAGGCTTCTTACACCTTAGAGGGAACTGTCCTCGAGAATGTGGACTCCATTAAATACCTTGGAGTGACAATCTCACACAACTTGAGATGGAATACTCATATTAGCAACATGTGTACTAAGGCAAATAGAACGCTTGGTTTCCTGGGGCGAAATCTTCATCAGTGCCCTCAGGATGTAAAAGAGGCAGCATATAAAGTTCTTGTTCGCGCAATCTTGGAATATGGTAGTTGTATCTGGGACCCCAGTGGAGTGGTCCTTAACGATGAAATTGAGGAAGTTCAGAATAGAGCTGCTAGATTTGTAACAGGCAATTACTGCTTTGAAACTGGGAGCATGACTGGAATACTTGGAAAATTAAAATGGGAGTATCTCAAGAAGAGGAGAAAAGATAGTAGGCTAATCCTTCAAAGGTGTAAAGGGTGCTGCCAGCATTCCAACAGATGACCTTGTTCCCCCAGCTAGACACTGTAGAAATCACCATTCGTTGGCGTTTCAGACCCTTACTGCAAGAACTGACATTTATAAAGAGTCGTTCTTCCCCAGAACCATTAGAGATTGGAATGCCCTTCCCGATATGATTATTTCGACAGCTGAAGGTGCTGATGATTGTGTAGCTAAATTCACCTCTTTGGTTAAGAGCGAGGGACTAACTTCCCACATCACAGGTCCTGGTGTATGAATGTCATTTGACGTTTCACCAGTAACAATTCTGATTCTAATGCAACTTGCGCCTGAATCCACTATCATGGGTATCTGAACTCCACCAACACTAACGTCAATTGTCATATCAGTTTCACCATTGGTCACATTACTGATAATAAACGCATAATCATCTTCACAAGATTGAGGCTGACTGACCTGCCTCACCTGTTTACTATCAGTGTGCTTTGAACCTGACTTTTGACCTTTGTGTACTTCCGAACTTAAAAATGTCCCAAATTCCCACATTTCCGGCACTTTCGACCCTTTGCAGGACAGTTTGGATCCTTAGGTTTGTGTCCATCGCGACCACAGCTAAAACAAATAATCCCGGTAGGTTTCTGTGGTTTACCCCCTTGGGTTCTCTCACTTGGATTCTGTTTATTGTCACCCAACGAAACCCGTTCACATTAGTGCGTATGCCCTCAATCGACCTGGCCTGTCTCTCAATCTTCCAAAGCCCAAGTAATGTCCCTTATCTGCTGGAGTGTAAGGGCTCTGCCCTTTTCCAGCAGTTTACGACGGAGGTGGTGAGAGGCACATTTTTCCACCACCTGATCCCTGATTTGTTCGTCATCATTGGTGAATTCACACGTTTCAGCTTTCATACGTAAACGAGTAACATACTGTTCAATTGTTTCGTTTGGTTCCTGGGCCATAGAACGAAATGAATGTCTCTCATAGGGCACGTTTGACTGGGGGTGAAATGATTTGTCAGTGTCTTTTTGGCAATGGTATAATCGGCATCCCCCTCTTCCCCATCGACTAGGTCAAGAGTGTAAAATATGTCCTGCACTTCCATGCCTGCTGAATGAAGGAGCAAGGCTTTCTTTTGGCCCGCCTTAGCCACTCCTTTCCCGTTGGAATACAGCTCGAAAGCCCGAATCCATCGTTTCCTCCGAGCTGCTACACCAGTCTGGTCAGAGCAATCAAATGCGAAACATCGACCATAACAGCTGCTGCCATGATAATAACCAATTGTTTTTTTTTTCACTCGTCGCCACTTTATAATGTCTGCCAAAGTAGAAGTAAAACAAAGATCAGGAATTGATACAATTAACTTACTCCACCCATAAAAGACACCAAAGGGAAAGAAATACAAACATTAAGCGACCAGACCATAATGGAAACCTAAACAAAGGAATGCCATAAGGACAGTTACTTTCCCACAAAATGGCCATATGGCCATCCAAAAATAAAAAGACACAAGTGATACACACAGTAAGTAACAAACAACAACATAAATAAATCGCCACAGAAGAGCCGCCTTGGAACGGTCAGTGGAAGATTTCCACTGGGGGGGGGGGGCTGAAATCGATTTTACGTGGCCACAATCCTCGCCCTTACTTCCGTCGCGATTTAGACAAATAATTTGTTCAGTCCGCATGAAGGCCTCCTAACTCATCAGTGCAACATCTCCGTGAACACAAAAATCAAAGAACCACAGAGGTGAGACAACGGTGAGGACTCGACAGCAAGAAACCACTGAAATGCTGGAGCAAAAGAAAACCAACAGTTAGACTCCAATGAGCCCGACCAGAGACAGAGCATCAGGCACCAACCAACATTATCTCTCTAATTTTCAATAAGCCTTTACGTTGGAGCCGTCATAAAATCTGACGCCTGACCCACCGGCGTGCAATTAAAGAGGGAAGCAAAGTTGCCAACCGTGATTGGGTTAACTACCATGCATGCAGTCTGTCGTATAATATCTATGTTGTACCCAATCTTTTTATATCGATGAATGATTTTACGAAATTGGGTGCTGAAGTCATTGCGGTTATATATTTTTCTGAATTTATATACTAAGTCACCATAAAATTCGGGTTCCGATAGACCTTGTTGCAGAAGAGATTTAAGTAGAAGTAAAACAAAGATCAGGAATTGATACAATTAACTTACTCCACCCATAAAAGACACCAAAGGGAAAGAAAAACAAACATTAAGCGACCAGACCATAATGGAAACCTAAACAAAGGAAGGCCATAAGGACAGTTACTTTCCCACAAAATGGCCATATGGCCACCCAAAACCAAAAGACACAAGTGATACACACGGTAAGTAACAAACAACAACATAAATAAATCGCCACATAAGAGCCGCCTTGGAACGGTCAGTGGAAGATTTCCACTGGGATTTAAGCAGATATTTGTCTATGTCGGGTTCTACCCAGAAAGACAACACCATTGGAGGAGGCTGACATGTTTAATTATACACCAATGCGCATGTGCATAAGACACTACAAAATGTAAACACAATAGCTTCAAAAAAAAAAAGATATTTCAGATACTCTTGGGAGCACATTCTTGAATAATTCATCATCGCGTAATTATTCTGACACTTTTAGAAATTTCAAAAAGGACCAGGAGAAAAGAAAACTTAACTTCAAATCCCTTAATCACGAAGAATACAACACACCTTTTAACTTATCCGAACTAGTTGAAGCCATTGAAAAATCACATGATACGGCAACCGGCCCCGATGAAATTCATTATCAGATGCTTAAGCATCTGCCAAAAAGTTCTCTTACAACACTTTTAGATATCTTTAACAATATTTGGGAAACGGGGGTATGTCCTGAGAGCTGGCGTGTAGCTACAGTTGTACCAATTCCGAAACCAGGGAAAGATCATGCAGAACCTACAAATTATCGTCCGATAGCTTTGACAAGTTGTTTGTGTAAAACATTGGAGAGAATGATAAGCAAGAGATTAGTCTGGTACTTAGAGTCCAACAACCTCATTTCAGAATATCAATCGGGTTTTCGTTCGGAACGCAGTACCAATGACAATTTAATAAGACTAGAAACATTTATACGAGATGCTTTTATTAACAAAGAACACGTAGTAGCTGTCTTTTTCGACTTGGAGAAAGCATATGATACAACATGGCGTTATGGTATATTGAAAGATCTCCATAACATTGGCTTAAGAGGAAAACTTCCCAGTTTTATTGAAAGCTTTTTAGGGGAGCGCATGTTCCAGGTGCGTGTGGGGTCTACCCTGTCAGATTTCTATGATCAAGAACAGGGTGTCCCACAGGGTAGTATTCTTTCAACTACGCTATTTAACATCAAAATAAACAATATTGTACAATGTTTGGACGATAAAAATGATTGTTCCTTGTATGTTGACGATTTCTGTATATGTTACCGTTCAAAAAATATGAAAACAATTGAACGAAAGTTGCAACAAAATTTAAAACGAATAGAAGAATGGACTGATAAAAATGGTTTCAAGTTCTCCAAGTCGAAAACGCAGGGTGTTCATTTTTGTAAACTACGGAAGAAACACGAACATCCTTCCTTGTTTTTATACGGATCACAAATTCCTGTTGTTGAAGAAGCCAAATTTCTTGGGGTCATATTTGATCAAAGGTTATCTTTTATTCCCCATATTAAATATCTTAAAGCGAAATGCTTAAAAGCTTTGAATCTTTTGAAAGTTTTAGCCCATACAAGTTGGGGAGCAGATCGGTATACTTTATTACATCTTTACCGGTCTTTAATAAGATCTAAATTAGATTATGGGTCTGTTGTTTATGGTTCTGCCAGAAAGTCCTATTTAAAATCATTGGATACTATCCATCACCAAGGCCTTCGTCTGGCTATGGGAGCCTTTCGTACTTCTCCCGTATTAAGCCTTTATGTAGAAGCAGGTGAACCATCTTTAACTTCGCGCAGAGAGAAACTTTCTCTTCAGTATGCTATTAAAATTGCTGCTAATCCATCTAACCCGGCATCCAAAATTTCATTTCCACCTCAATTTATAGATAAGTATGAAACTAAACCCACAGCAATCAAACTTTTTGGATTACGAATTCTACCACTGCTAGAAAATTCAGGCATCGACCTGAAAAATATTCAAAAACATGAAACCGCCGAAGTTCCATCTTGGTGTATTAAAAAACCTTCTATTCTGTTCGACTTGCATGATGGCAAAAAATCCGAATCAAATCCGATACTTCTCAAACAAAACTTCCAGGTACTGCAGTCACGTTACAATGAATACCAGCAAGTCTATACTGATGGTTCCAAAGAAGGAGATAAAGTTGGTTGTGTGTTTGTTTCTAAAGATACGCACAAAACCATGCGCCTTCCAGATGGTTCATCTATTTTTACAGCTGAAGCCAAAGCAATAGACCTAGCTTTAGATTTTATCAGTTCTTCAATAATTCAAAAAGCAATTATATTTTCTGATTCACTTTCTGTGCTTAAGGCTTTAGACCATTCATCATCTAAAAATCCTCAAATTCAAAAATTGATTGAAAAACATCATGAAATTTCTAAAACACACCAAATCTTGTTTTGTTGGCTTCCGAGCCATATTGGCATTGTCGGCAATGAATATGCTGACAAGAAAGCAAAGGAATCGCTCAATCTTGATCCATCTGTTTTTAAAATTCCCTTTAATAATTTTAAACCATTTATCAACAGATACATCTTGTCGGAATGGCAAGGCGAATGGGACCGTGCAATAAATAACAAACTCCATGCCATTAAACCTGTCGTTAGTACAAAATGCTCTCCTCCACAGTTTTCCAGAAAAGAGGACGTAGTATTAACACGACTGCGCATCGGCCATACTAGAGTTACTCATTCTTATATTTTTAATGGTGATGATCAGCCTTCTTGTGTAGGTTGTGATCAGCCATTCACTGTGAAACATATCTTAATTGACTGTGTTGACTTTTCACCCTCACGTATTTTATGTTTCAAAGCTGACACTTTGCAACAACTGTTTCGAGATGTACCTGTTGATAATATTATTTTATTCTTAAAAGAAGTTGGACTTTTTCATAAGATTTAACTGTTTCAGATTTTTATACATCGTCATTCTGACATTTTACTTTTAATATCATCATAATTGTTCATGCCGTTTAACCATTAACCGTTTGCCCTTATGACCCACAAAGAGGGTTGACGCGTCGTTAAACACGAAATCATCATCATCATCTTTTAGAAATTTCAAAAAGGACCAAGAGAAAAGAAATCTAAACTTTAAATCCCTTAATCACGAAGAATACAACAAACCTTTTTACTTATCCGAACTTGTTGAAGCCATTGAAAAATCACATGATACGGCAACCGGCCCCGATGAAATTCATTATTAGATGCTTAAGCATCTGCCAAAACGTTCTCTTTCAACACTTTTAGATATATTAAATGATATTTGGGAAACGGGGGTCTGTCCTGAGAGCTGGCATGTAGCTACAGTTGTACCAATTCCGAAACCAGGAAAAGATAAAAAAATATGAAAACAATTGAACGAAAGTTGCAACAAAATTTAAAACGAATAGAAGAATGGACTGATAAAAATGGTTTCAAGTTCTCCAAGTCGAAAACGCAGGGTGTTCATTTTTGTAAACTACGGAAGAAACACGAACATCCTTCCTTGTTTTTATACGGATCACAAATTCCTGTTGTTGAAGATGCCAAATTTCTTGGGGTCATATTTGATCAAAGGTTATCTTTTATTCCCCATATTAAATATCTTAAAGCGAAATGCTTAAAAGCTTTGAATCTTTTGAAAGTTTTAGCCCATACAAGTTGGGGAGCAGATCGGTATACTTTATTACATCTTTACCGGTCTTTAATAAGATCTAAATTAGATTATGGGTCTGTTGTTTATGGTTCTGCCAGAAAGTCCTATTTAAAATCATTGGATACTATCCATCACCAAGGCCTTCGTCTGGCTATGGGAGCCTTTCGTACTTCTCCCGTATTAAGCCTTTATGTAGAAGCAGGTGAACCATCTTTAACTTCGCGCAGAGAGAAACTTTCTCTTCAGTATGCTATTAAAATTGCTGCTAATCCATCTAACCCGGCATCCAAAATTTCATTTCCACCTCAATTTATAGATAAGTATGAAACTAAACCCACAGCAATCAAACCTTTTGGATTACGAATTTTACCACTGCTAGAAAATTCAGGCATCGACCTGAAAAATATTCAAAAACATGAAACCGCCGAAGTTCCATCTTGGTGTATTAAAAAACCTTCTATTCTGTTCGACTTGCATGATGGCAAAAAATCCGAATCAAATCCGATACTTCTCAAACAAAACTTCCAGGTACTGCAGTCACGTTACAATGAATACCAGCAAGTCTATACTGATGGTTCCAAAGAAGGAGATAAAGTTGGTTGTGCGTTTGTTTCTAAAGATACGCACAAAACCATGCACCTTCCAGATGGTTCATCTATTTTTACAGCTGAAGCCAAAGCAATAGACCTAGCTTTAGATTTTATCAGTTCTTCAATAATTCAAAAAGCAATTATATTTTCTGATTCACTTTCTGTGCTTAAGGCTTTAGACCATCATCTAAAAATCCTCAAATTCAAAAATTGATTGAAAAACATCATGAAATTTCTAAAACACACCAAATCTTGTTTTGTTGGCTTCCGAGCCATATTGGCATTGTCGGCAATGAATATGCTGACAAGAAAGCAAAGGAATCGCTCAATCTTGATCCATCTGTTTTTAAAATTCCCTTTAATAATTTTAAACCATTTATCAACAGATACATCTTGTCGGAATGGCAAGGCGAATGGGACCGTGCAATAAATAACAAACTCCATGCCATTAAACCTGTCGTTAGTACAAAATGCTCTCCTCCACAGTTTTCCAGAAAAGAGGACGTAGTATTAACACGACTGCGCATCGGCCATACTAGAGTTACTCATTCTTATATTTTTAATGGTGATGATCAGCCTTCTTGTGTAGGTTGTGATCAGCCATTCACTGTAAAACATATCTTAATTGACTGTGTTGACTTTTCACCCTCACGTATTTTATGTTTCAAAGCTGACACTTTGCAACAACTGTTTCGAGATGTACCTGTTGATAATATTATTTTATTCTTAAAAGAAGTTGGACTTTTTCATAAGATTTAACTGTTTCAGATTTTTATACATCGTCATTCTGACATTTTACTTTTAATATCATCATAATTGTTCATGCCGTTTAACCATTAACCGTTTGCCCTTATGACCCACAAAGAGGGTTGACGCGTCGTTAAACACGAAATCATCATCATCATCTTTTAGAAATTTCAAAAAGGACCAAGAGAAAAGAAATCTAAACTTTAAATCCCTTAATCACGAAGAATACAACAAATAAAAATCAAAAATGAGTTCCTTTAGGAGCAATGAAAACATTCATAAGAAAGAAGATGGGTCATACTACGTAGTTTCGGCTAATAAAGCCTCATCAGTGACCCTGTAATGATCCGGCAAAGAAAGCCAGAGGAAGCATACTGCAATTTTGCGAATTTCGAATAGGCAGTCGATTCAAAGACTGATATAAATCAAAATGGGGTCCAGATAATTAAAAACCTGTCTAGAATTTGAGTCTAAACCAATAATTTATTTCCGATTTCTCAGAATATTCACGCTGATCTCAAAGGACCAAAAGTAAAATATAAACTGCACTATGGTTGATGTACGGGGAGACGTTTTACGGCCGCCACACGGCACAACACCAGCTGCAGAGAAGGCAAATAAAAATCAAAAATGAGTTCCTTTAGGAGCAATGAAAACATTCATAAGAAAGAAGATGGGTCATACTACGTAGTTTCGGCTAATAAAGCCTCATCAGTGACCCTGTAATGATCCGGCAAAGAAAGCCAGAGGAAGCATACTGCAATTTTGCGAATTTCGAATAGGCAGTCGATTCAAAGACTGATATAAATCAAAATGGGGTCCTGATAATTAAAAACCTGTCTAGAATTTGAGTCTAAACCAATAATTTATTTCCGATTTCTCAGAATATTCACGCTGATCTCAAAGGACCAAAAGTAAAATATAAACTGCACTATGGTTGACATACCTTTTTACTTATCCGAACTTGTTGAAGCCATTGAAAAATCACATGATACGGCAACCGGCCCCGATGAAATTCATTATTAGATGCTTAAGCATCTGCCAAAACGTTCTCTTTCAACACTTTTAGATATATTAAATGATATTTGGGAAACGGGGGTCTGTCCTGAGAGCTGGCATGTAGCTACAGTTGTACCAATTCCGAAACCAGGAAAAGATAAAAAAATATGAAAACAATTGAACGAAAGTTGCAACAAAATTTAAAACGAATAGAAGAATGGACTGATAAAAATGGTTTCAAGTTCTCCAAGTCGAAAACGCAGGGTGTTCATTTTTGTAAACTACGGAAGAAACACGAACATCCTTCCTTGTTTTTATACGGATCACAAATTCCTGTTGTTGAAGATGCCAAATTTCTTGGGGTCATATTTGATCAAAGGTTATCTTTTATTCCCCATATTAAATATCTTAAAGCGAAATGCTTAAAAGCTTTGAATCTTTTGAAAGTTTTAGCCCATACAAGTTGGGGAGCAGATCGGTATACTTTATTACATCTTTACCGGTCTTTAATAAGATCTAAATTAGATTATGGGTCTGTTGTTTATGGTTCTGCCAGAAAGTCCTATTTAAAATCATTGGATACTATCCATCACCAAGGCCTTCGTCTGGCTATGGGAGCCTTTCGTACTTCTCCCGTATTAAGCCTTTATGTAGAAGCAGGTGAACCATCTTTAACTATCGCCCCCGCCCATAGGGGCTTGAAGAAATATATGGGCTGCATGATGCTTCCACGCAGAGCTGAATCCGGCCCGTACACTAGTACTGGTAAACCGCTTAGAGGATCTAAGCCTGTCCAGGAACTGCGGTGCGAGGCGGACCGTCCATGCTAATAAACCCTATTGGTTTCATTGGGCGACAGGGCTTGAGATGTCAATTCATCTCAATGTCGGGTAAAAGTCCCACAAAATTGGAAGCAACGTCTCCAAAATGACCTTAACAGTGTTGACGGGGACGTTAAACCTCAAATCAAACAAAACAAACAAACCATCTTTAACTTCGCGCAGAGAGAAACTTTCTCTTCAGTATGCTATTAAAATTGCTGCTAATCCATCTAACCCGGCATCCAAAATTTCATTTCCACCTCAATTTATAGATAAGTATGAAACTAAACCCACAGCAATCAAACCTTTTGGATTACGAATTTTACCACTGCTAGAAAATTCAGGCATCGACCTGAAAAATATTCAAAAACATGAAACCGCCGAAGTTCCATCTTGGTGTATTAAAAAACCTTCTATTCTGTTCGACTTGCATGATGGCAAAAAATCCGAATCAAATCCGATACTTCTCAAACAAAACTTCCAGGTACTGCAGTCACGTTACAATGAATACCAGCAAGTCTATACTGATGGTTCCAAAGAAGGAGATAAAGTTGGTTGTGCGTTTGTTTCTAAAGATACGCACAAAACCATGCGCCTTCCAGATGGTTCATCTATTTTTACAGCTGAAGCCAAAGCAATAGACCTAGCTTTAGATTTTATCAGTTCTTCAATAATTCAAAAAGCAATTATATTTTCTGATTCACTTTCTGTGCTTAAGGCTTTAGACCATTCATCATCTAAAAATCCTCAAATTCAAAAATTGATTGAAAAACATCATGAAATTTCTAAAACACACCAAATCTTGTTTTGTTGGCTTCCGAGCCATATTGGCATTGTCGGCAATGAATATGCTGACAAGAAAGCAAAGGAATCGCTCAATCTTGATCCATCTGTTTTTAAAATTCCCTTTAATAATTTTAAACCATTTATCAACAGATACATCTTGTCGGAATGGCAAGGCGAATGGGACCGTGCAATAAATAAACTCCATGCCATTAAACCTGTCGTTAGTACAAAATGCTCTCCTCCACAGTTTTCCAGAAAAGAGGACGTAGTATTAACACGACTGCGCATCGGCCATACTAGAGTTACTCATTCTTATATTTTTAATGGTGATGATCAGCCTTCTTGTGTAGGTTGTGATCAGCCATTCACTGTGAAACATATCTTAATTGACTGTGTTGACTTTTCACCCTCACGTATTTTATGTTTCAAAGCTGACACTTTGCAACAACTGTTTCGAGATGTACCTGTTGATAATATTATTTTATTCTTAAAAGAAGTTGGGCTTTTTCATAAGATTTAACTGTTTCAGATTTTTATACATCGTCATTCTGACTTTTTACTTTTAATATCATCATAATTGTTCATGCCGTTTAACCATTAACCGTTTGACGCTTATGACCCACAAAGAGGGTTGACGCGTCGTTAAACACGAAATCATCATCATCATCTTTTAGAAATTTCAAAAAGGACCAAGAGAAAAGAAATCTAAACTTTAAATCCCTTAATCACGAAGAATACAACAAACCTTTTTACTTATCCGAACTTGTTGAAGCCATTGAAAAATCACATGATACGGCAACCGGCCCCGATGAAATTCATTATTAGATGCTTAAGCATCTGCCAAAACGTTCTCTTTCAACACTTTTAGATATATTAAATGATATTTGGGAAACGGGGGTCTGTCCTGAGAGCTGGCATGTAGCTACAGTTGTACCAATTCCGAAACCAGGAAAAGATCATGCAGAACCTACAAATTATCGTCCGATAGCTTTGACAAGTTGTTTGTGTAAAACATTGGAGAGAATGATAAACAAGAGATTAGTCTGGTATTTAGAGTCCAACAACCTCATTCCAGAATATCAATCGGGTTTTCGTTCGGAACGTACTACCAACGACAATTTAATAAGGCTAGAAACATTTATACGAAATGCTTTTATTAACAAAGAACACGTAGTAGCTGTCTTTTTCGACTTGGAGAAAGCATACGAAACAACATGGCGTTATGGAATATTGAAAGATCTCCATAACATTGGCTAAAGAGGAAAACTTCCCAGTTTTATTGAAAGCTTTTTAGGGGAGCGCATGTTTCAGGTGCGTGTGGGGTCTACCGTGTCAGAATTCTTATGATCAAGAACAGGGTGTCCCACAGGGTAGTATTCTTTCAACTACGCTTTTTAACATCAAAATAAATAATATCGTACAATGTTTGGACGACAAAACTGATTGTTCCTTGTATGTTGACGATTTTTGTATATGTTACTGTTAAAAAAATATGAAAACAATTGAACGAAAGTTACAACAAAATCTAAAAAGAATAGAAGAATGGACTGATAAAAATGGTTTCAAGTTCTCCAAGTCGAAAACGCAGTGTGTTCATTTTTGTAAGCTACGGAAGAAACACGAACATCCTTCCTTGATTTTATACGGATCACAAATTCCTGTTGTTGAAGAAGCCAAATTTCTTGGGGTCATGTGTGATCAAAAGTTATCTTTTATTCCCCATATTAAATATCTTAAAGCGAAATGCTTAAAAGCTATTTCTTGGGGTCATGTGTGATCAAAAGTTATCTTTTATTCCCCATATAAAATATCTTAAAGCGAAATGCTTAAAAGCTTTGATGATGATGATGATGATGATGATTTCGTGTTTAACGACGCGTCAACCCTCTTTGTGGGTCATAAGCGTCAAACGGTTAATGGTTAAACGGCATGAATAATTATGATGATATTAAAAGTAAAAAGTCAGAATGATAATGTATAAAAATCTGAAACAGTTAAATCTTATGAAAAAGTCCAATTTCTTTTAAGAATAAAATAATATTATCAACAGGTACATCTCGAAACAGTTGTTGTAAAGTGTCAGCTTTGAAATATAAAATACGTGAGGGTGAAAAGTCAACACAGTCAATTAAGATATGTTTCACAGTGAATGGCTGATCACAACCTACACAAGAAGGTTGATCATCACCATTTAAAATATAAGAATGAGTAACTCTAGTATGGCCGATGCGCAGTCGTGTTAATACTACGTCCTCTTTTCTGGAAAACTGTGGAGGAGAGCATTTTGTACTAACGACAGGTTTAATGGCATGGAGTTTGTTATTTATTGCACGGTCCCATTCGCCTTGCCATTCCGACAAGATGTATCGGTTGATAAATGTTTTAAAATTATTAAAAGGAATTTTAAAAACAGATGGATCAAGATTGAGCAATTCCTTTGCTTTCTTATCAGCATATTCATTGCCGACAATGCCAATATGGCTCGGAAGCCAACAAAACAAGATTTGGTGTGTTTTAGAAATTTCATGATGTTTTTCGATCAATTTTTGAATTTGAGGATTTTTAGATGATGAATGGTCTAAAGCCTTAAGCACAGAAAGTGAATCAGAAAATATAATTGCTTTTTGAATTGTTGAAGAACTGATAAAATCTAAAGCTAGGTCTATTGCTTTGGCTTCAGCTGTAAAAATAGATGAACCATCTGGAAGGCGCATGGTTTTGTGCGTATCTTTAGAAACATACGCACAGCCAACTTTATCTCCTTCTTTAGAACCATCAGTATAGACTTGCTGGTAATCATTGTAACGTGACTGCAGTACCTGAAAAGTAGAAGTAAAACAAAGATCAGGAATTGATACAATTAACTTACTCCACCCATAAAAGACACCAAAGGGAAAGAAATACAAACATTAAGCGACCAGACCATAATGGAAACCCAAACAAAGGAAGGCCATAAGGACAGTTACTTTCCCACAAAATGGCCATATGGCCATCCAAAACCAAAAGACACAAGCGACACACACAGTAAGTAACAAACAACAACATAAATAAATCGCCACAGAAGAGCCGCCTTGGAACGAAAGTTTTGTTTGAGAAGTATTGGATTTGATTCGGATTTTTTTCCATCATGTAAGTCGAACAGAATAGAAGGTTGTTTAATACACCAAGATGGAACTTCGGCGGTTTCATGTTTTTGAATATTTTTAAGGTCGATACCTGAATTTTCCAGCAGTGGTAAAATACGTAATCCGAAAGGTTTGATTGCTGTGGGTTTTGTTTCATACTTATCTACAAATTGAGGTGGAAATGAAATTTTGGATGCCGGGTTAGATGGATTTGCAGCAAGTCTGATAGCATACTGAAGAGAATTTTTCTCTCTGCGCGAGGTTAAAGATGGTTCACCTGCTTCTACATAAAGGCTTAATACGGGAGAAGTACGGAAGGCTCCCATGGCCAGACGAAGGCCTTGGTGATGGATAGTATCCAAAGATTTTAAATAGGACTTTCTGGCAGAACCATAAACAACAGACCCATAATCTAATTTAGATCTTATTAAAGACCGGTAAAGATGTAATAAAGTATACCGATCTGCTCCCCAACTTGTATGAGCTAAAACTTTCAAAAGATTCAAAGCTTTTAAGCATTTCGCTTTAAGATATTTAATATGTGGAATAAAAGATAACTTTTGATCAAATATGACCCCAAGAAATTTGGCTTCTTCAACAACAGGAATTTGTGATCCGTATAAAAACAGGGAAGGATGTTCGTGTTTCTTCCGTAGTTTACAAAAATGAACACACTGCGTTTTCGACTTGGAGAACTTGAAACCATTTTTATCAGTCCATTCTTCTATTCTTTTTAAATTTTGTTGTAACTTTCGTTCAATTGTTTTCATATTTTTTGAACGGTAACATATACAAAAATCATCAACATACAATGAACAATCAGTTTTGTCGTCCAAACAATGTACAATATTGTTTATTTTGATGTTAAATAGCGTAGTTGAAAGAATACTACCCTGTGGGACACCCTGTTCTTGATCATAGAAATCTGACAGGGTAGACCCCACACGCACCTGAAACATGCGCTCCCCTAAAAAGCTTTCAATAAAACTGGGAAGTTTTCCTCTTAAGCCAATGTTATGTAGATCTTTCAATATTCCATAACGCCATGTTGTATCATATGCTTTCTCCAAGTCGAAAAAGACAGCCACTACGTGTTCTTTGTTAATAAAAGCATCTCGTATAAATGTTTCTAGTCTTATTAAATTGTCATTGGTACTACGTTCCGAACGAAAACCCGACTGATATTCTGAAATGAGGTTGTTGGACTCTAAGTACCAGACTAATCTCTTGTTTATCATTCTCTCCAATGTTTTACACAAACAACTTGTCAAAGCTATCGGACGATAATTTGTAGGTTCTGCATGATCTTTCCCTGGTTTCGGAATTGGTACAACTGTAGCTACACGCCAGCTCTCAGGACAGACCCCCGTTTCCCAAATATTATTAAAGATATCTAAAAGTGTTGTAAGAGAACTTTTTGGCAGATGCTTCATCGGGGCCGGTTGCCGTATCATGTGATTTTTCAATGGCTTCAACTAGTTCGGATAAGTTAAAAGGTGTGTTGTATTCTTCGTGATTAAGGGATTTGAAGTTAAGTTTTCTTTTCTCCTGGTCCTTTTTGAAATTTCTAAAAGTGTCAGAATAATTACGCGATGATGAATTTCTCAAGAATGTGTGACCAAGAGTATCTGAAATATCTTTTTTTGTTGAAGCTATTGTGTCAAATTCAGTATTTAAATGTGTAAAACTAGAGGACTTTGTTTTTCCTGAAATTTTTCGTACCATATCCCAAACCTTTTTAATGGGGGTTTTGTAGTTCAATTTGGAGACATTCTCTCCATGACTTTCGTTTTGAAGCTCGGATTGTTCGCCGAGCTTTAGCTCTAAAAACTTTTACGTCGTTTAGCTTTTCTGAAGTGGGACTTTTGCAGAACTTATTTAGAGCCTGTTTACGCTTTTTAATAGCTTCTTTACAGTCATTATTAAACCAAGGCTTGCTTTTCTTAGTATTTGTGGAGGTCTTTGGAATGCATTGTTCTGATATATTAATAAGTGTATCTGTGAAATCAGAAACAATGTCGGATGATTCATTTAAGTGATCAACTGTTAACTCTTCTTCACATAAATTATGGAATAATTCCCAGTCGGCTTTATTCATTTTCCACTTCTGGTTACAGTCTTCATCTGGTTCGTTTACGCTCTCAATTATAACAGGGAAGTGATCACTTCCGCACTGATCATCATGAACAGACCAGTCATAGTCCAAGAAGAGAGATGGGTGACACAAAGAGAGATCTAAAGAAGACAAATGACCTGTCGCTGGGTGAAGGTAAGTATAAGATTTATCATTCATCAAGCAAAGATCGCTCTTTGCAATAAAATCTTCAACAAGTGCTCCTCTGTTATTGATATCTTTACAGCCCCATAGAATATTGTGACCATTGAAGTCGCCAACTAAAAGATATGGGGATGGAAGCTGACTCAGCAATGAGTCAAGATGTTCGGGCTTTAAAGAAAATGAGGGTGGAATATATAAAGAGCATATTGTAGTTTCTTTATCCAGAGAAACCGATACTGCTACAGCTTGTAGGTCTGTTTTTAATTTGATCTCTCTTTGTGGTAAACAAGATTTAACAAAAATTGAACTGCCACCAGATGGTTTGTTACCATCAGAATAGATATAGTTGTATGTATTGAAGCCACTGACATCAATGTTGTCATCAGTTTTTAAAAAAGTTTCTTGCAAACAAAAAACCGATGGATTTAATAACGAAATAAGTAATAACAGTTCGTTGTAATTTGATTTAAGACCTCGACAATTCCATTGTATTATTTTGTGTTTTAAATCCATTTTATGAAGAGATTAAGACTAGAAACTATATTGGAGCTGCAATTGGTGATATAGATCTGCTACCACCAGCTCGTGGTGTTGCAGACCTCGATCTGTTATTGCTACTTGGTGATGATGGAGCTTCAAACTCCATATCACTGTCACTCAAAGATCCGAATCTGTTCTGAAATTTTATATTGTCTCTTTCCATTTTACGTTGTCTGTCTGTTTGTTTTTGAGACAAGTGTTGTTTCTTCGGATCTTCTGATCCCTTAGTTCGACCTAAGTCGAGTTTCTCTTTTACATGCGGCGCTGGCTTCGGTACGGTCGCTGTCGACCGATCCGAAGCAACCTGGATTGCGCCATTTGATAAACTGGTTGAACTTTGTGGTGCCGGAGTGGATTTACTCCATGCACCAGATTTTTCAGTTCAGCTATGTATGATTCAGCAGTCTGTGTTTCGGAGCTAGAAACTTTTACACCAGCACCCTTTGTGATGTTGGCGTAACTAGTGGTTGGTGTTCTATATCGCTCATCAACAATTTTCCGCGCTTCTGGGAATGTTATCCCCCTTTGGTATTTGACAGTGAGTATTTCTTTTTCTTTTTTCCATGCCGGACAATCTCGAGAGAAAACAGCATGCTTGCCACCACAATTGACGCATTTGGGTTCATTTTTGCAGTTTTGGTGGTTATCGACATGTTTTTCCTCACCACAGTTTGGACAGAGTTGTTTCTTCTGACATCTGCTTTCGTGGTGACCAAAAACCTGACAATGATAACATCTGAGAGGGTTTGGTATATACACCTCTACGTTAACAGATAGATATGCAACTTTTATTTTCTTGGGCAGAACTGGTGTATTAAATGTCAACACGTAGGTACTTGTTGGCTTTAATACACCACCTCTACGAACTTGGATGTTACGTACACCAATGACGCCTTCATCTCTCAAATTCTCAACAATCTCGGTATCGTTGCACGGGCGTAGCTCTGGGCTGCGGATGACACCTTTACATGAATTTAGGGTTTTGTGCAACGATACTTTGACGTTGAGATCGAAGAGCTTTGTGGTACCAAGCAGGTTTTTGACCTGCTGTTCTCTCTCGATTTCCAAGAGGAGATCACCTGACTTCAGTTTCTTGATACTTTTTGGATGTCCGGCAATGGACACTATACTCTTTTCGATCACAAAAGGTGATAAATCTGACACCGTACGTGTATCATCACGTGATGTTATCACCAAGAAGCGTGGAAAATTGTTAAGCTTTTGAGTTTCAGACTGCTGACTAGACTGCTGACTTGACTGCTGACTTGACTGTTGACTGGGTTCATCCGTTCCGGATGAATCCTCGTCTTTTTTACGTTTAGCTGCGTTGCGGTTATGTTTTTTTCCATGAGGCATAAGGAAAAAATTCTAGTTTCGTCCCAAGTGCTCTCCGCCCTCCGTGGAGCCCTACAAGGGAACACCATAATGGAGTGGTTATCCAACTCGCAGGTGTTAGAGATACACGTGAGATATACTCGTATAAACAAAATGCCTACACGATTGATCCGTTTAGCCACCGCCTTCTAGAGATAAAAAGACAGAAAAGGGTAAGGTAAATGGGCATATGGTTGGTATCAGGAAAGATACAAAAAGAGATGAAGAGAAAGCAAAGCGGTATCTCTAGGGCTCGGCGCGACCAGCCGATTGACCGTGCCGGACCGCACGGCCACCCGTCTACACCGAAAAGCCAGGCCAAAGAGGCGTGTTGGGTACCTGAAGCACCGCCACCTCAGGTAACCCTCAACCTCCAGGATCCCTTCTTCCGGCTTACAGGACGCCACCCACGGCAAACGGGTGGTACTTCCTTTAGCTCTTCCCAGTGGGCACAGAGACCACAGCGGCAATGTGCCCAGTGGGAATTGAGCCCCCAGGGCCACGGCAAGGCAGGAAGTCTAATACCTGGGGGATTAAAAGCTTTGAATCTTTTGAAAGTTTTAGCTCATACAAGTTGGGGAGCAGATCGGTACACTTTATTCCATCTTTACCGGTCTCTGATAAGATCTATAAGATTATGGGTCTATAGTTTATGGTTCTGCCAGAAAGTCTCATTTAAAAGCTTTGGATACTATCCATCACCAAGGCCTTCGTATAGCTATGGGGGCCTTCCGTACGTCTCCAGTATTAAGCCTTTATGTGGAAGCAGGTGAACCATCTTTAACTTCGCGTACAGAGAAACATTCTCTTCAGTACGCTATCAGACTTGCTGCTAATCCATCTAAGTAGAAGTAAAACAAAGATCAGGAATTGATACAATTAACTTACTCCATCCATAAAAGACACCAAAGGGAAAGAAATACAAACATTAAGCGACCAGACCATAATGGAAACCTAAACAAAGGAAGGCCATATGGACAGTTACTTTCCCACAAAATGGCCATATGGCCATCCAAAATTAAAAGACACAAGTGATACACACAGTAAGTAACAAACAACAACATAAATAAATCGCCACGGAAGAGCCGCCTTGGAACGGTCAGTGGAAGATTTCCACTGGGGGGGGGGGGGGGGGGGCATTCCAAATTGCATTTCCACCTGAATATGTAGATAAGTATGCAACTAAACCTACAGCAATCAAACCTTTTGGATTACGAATTTTACCACTGCTAGAAAATTCAGGTATCGACCTTAAAAATATCCAATGCTACTCAAAGAAAACTTTCAGGTACTGAAGTCACGTTATGATAGTTACCAGCAAGTCTATACTGATGGTTCCAAAGAAGGAGAAAAAGTTGGTTGTGCGTATGTTTCTCAAGATACGCACCAAACATTGCGCCTTCCAGATGGTTCATCTATGTTTACAGCTGAAGCCAAAGCAATAGACCTAGCTTTAGATTTTATCAGTTCTTCATCATTTCAAAAAGTAATTATATTTTCTGATTCACTATCTGTGCTTCAGGCTTTATACCATTCATCATTTAAAATTCCTCAAATACAAAAACTGATCGAAAAACATCATGAAATTTCTAAAACGCACCAAATCTTGTTTTGTTGGCTCCCGAGCCACATTGGCATTGTCGGCAATGAGTTTGCTGACAAGAAAGCAAAGGAATCGCTCAATCTTGATCCGTCTGTTTTTAAAATTCCTTTTAATAATTTTAAACCATTAATCAACAATACATCTTGTTGGAGTGAGACGCCAAGTTCTGCAACGGAAGGTCATGTGGTTTTTCTCCGGGTACTCCAGTTTTCGCCCACCTTTGATTAACGATCGGCTCGATATGAGTGAAATAATCTTGAAAGGGCCGTAAAACCCAAACCAAAAAAAAAAAATCTTGTCGGAATGGCAAGGCGAATGGGACCGTGCAATAAATAACAAACTCCATGCCATTAAACCTGTCGTACGAACAAAATGCTCTCCTCCACAGTTTTCCAGGAAAGAGGATGTAGTATTAACACGACTGCGCATTGGCCATACTAGAGTTACTCATTCTTATATTTTAAATGGTGATGAACAGCCCTCCTGTGTAGGCTGTGATCAGCCATTCGCTGTGAAACATATTTTAATTGAATGTGTAGACTTTTCACAGTCCCGTAACTTATTCTTCAAAGCTGACACTTTGCAACAATTGTTTCAAGATGTACCTTTTGAAAATATTATTTTATTCTTAAAAGAAATTGGACTTTTTCATAAGATTTAACTGTTTATTTTACTTTTAATATCCTCATAATTCTCAATGCCGTTAACTATTAACCGTTTGACGCTTATGACCCACAAAGAGGGTTGACGCGTCGTTAAACACGAAATCATCATCATCATCCTAAACATTTGGATACTGAGGTACAGGTTTAAAACAGAGTGCAGACTCCGATAATACTACCTGCTATTTCGGTATTATCGAGATCTACTCTGCTTGCTTCACCTTAAGTTAACATTCACAATATGGTAAATGCACTGTGTTAAAAGTTTTAGAACAATTGCAACATTCTGTTCTGGAATCCAAAAGTTTAGGCGTTTTATTGTATGTTTGGGAAAGACAAACAGTGTAGACCCTGATCAGAGGAACAGTCTGATTTGGTTTTATGACCCTTTCAAGATTATTTCACTCATATCGAGCCAATCGTTTATCTGGGGTGCGCCAAAATTGGATTACCCAGAGAAAAACAACCTGACCTTTCCGTTGTAGAACTTGGCAACTCACATGTGACCTAAGCCAGACTTGAACCTGTCTGTTCTGGTATTCAAAGTTTAGGCGTTTTATTGTATGTTTATCAATCTAGCAAAACAAAAGTAAGAAACCATTACACAAATTGACTGACTCAAAAAAGAAAAAATATAGATCAATGAAATATGTGTTTAATGTGTTTGAGCAATGAGCTGACAATATGTTTTGAGGACGAACTGGCAATTTGGTTTTGGATAAAATGAACATGAAAGGAGAGTATTGTGCTGTCACAAACAACAGAAACAGATATATGTCTGTATAAAAATATATGTCTGTATAAAAGTATTTGTTTCAATATAAAAATATATGTTTGAAAACTTTGAACTGAGATAGTCTAGTCAACGGTGGTATTGATCAGTTCTACATTAACAACAATAACGCATTAAAAAGTGACTAGCTAATAAAAAACAAACAAAGAACAATAAACCATTAGAAAAGAGAGTAAAGTGGAAGTAAAACAAAGATCAGGAATCGTTACAATTAACTTACTCCACCCACCAAAGACACCAAAGGGAAAGAAATACAAACATTAAGCGACCAGACCATAATGGAAACCTAAACAAAGGAAGTTTCATGTGACTTGTCCCTTTATAGCACCACTGAATTAAACACACGGTTTGTGAAAATATGACATCCTAGCTCTATTGGGAAATTGCCCAGTTCCAATTTCTATTGGCACACATAAACCCCACATTCCCTTACATAAAATATTAAAAAGCGGCCACAGTCTAGTCGCTTTATAAAGCTGTATGCTTCGGGGAATCTTTAGAGCTTGACTTCCAATTCTAAATAAATTTCTTGTCAAAATAACACCATAATGCATGATTGTTTTATATCACAAACCGTGTTTTGTTTGTTTGAATAGAGATTAAACATACCTATCAACACTATTAAGGTCATTTTGGAGACATTGCTTCCAATTTGTAGGATTTGTACCCAACACTGAGATGAAATGACATCTCAGTCCCTACTGTCAAATGAAACAAATAGGGTTTAGGCTTAGACAGCCTAAGCGGTTTACCAGTACATCTTTACTTTCGGTTTCTGCTCAGCATGGAAGCATCATGCAGCCCATGTGTTTCTCCGAGTTCCAATGGACGGAGGCAGACAAACTGTGTTTTACCCATGCAGATTTTCAAGGCCGGCAATTACAGTAAAGTTAGGGTCTGGTTTATAGTTTTTCCAATAACATCTGATATTTGTACAGTTTGATATAAAATGTTTTTTTGTTTTTTTTTTTTTTTGTTTCAAAGGTATCAAAAAAAGGAAAAACGTATTGAAGTAAATAGACATTTAAAAAAAAAAAGATTATTTATTTTTCGTTATGAGACATCTTTTGCTTCTGTGACTGAAAAACTGAAGGCTTAAAAAAACTTGTTTCAGTATTAAAGACTGAAAAACAATTCATGAAGCAAAAATGCCATGCAAGGACTCATAAATTACGAGGGTCGTCCTAGAAATACGTAGACATGGGCTGTAAAATGAGAACAGATGTAAATAAATTTGAAAATTAATACGTAGAATTTATAGTCATTTAACATCATTGACGTCCCAAATAATTAAGAAATGAAATTTATTTTTCTGCAGTTCATGGAAGTATGAACGCAGTGGGTCGCGTGCAAAGTAAATGAACCCCGAAGGGGTTCATGTAAACTTTGCTAGCGACCCACTGTCGTTCATACTTTCATGAAAAGCAGAAAAATTAAGTTTATTTTTTATATTTACATTATTTGCCCCTTCATCACTGGGCGAAAGAATACTTGTAGGGCAAACTTTTAAAGCTGAAAATCATTTACACGCTGCTATTCTAGAAAGAACGGAACAGCGGTGACGTCATCAACGCCCGTAGATGACAATGGTTAAAAATGACGTCACTTAACGTCACTGAAAATCATGTGATACGATGCGTTCATGGATATATGAACGCAATTGTTTTCTATAGGTTTACATTAGACTTTACACTGGAAATGTAAATATTTATAATTATACTCTGTAAAATTATTCATTTACCTAGCATGTAGGATAGTAAAGATATTTAAAATGTCTGTTTTATTTTCCTTGGGCGAGGATTGTGGCCACGTAAAATCGATTTAAGCCCCCCAGGGGAAATCTTCCACTGACCGTTCCAAGGCGGCTCTTCTGTGGCGATTTATTTATGTTGTTGTTTGTTACTTACTGTGTGTATCACTTGTGTCTTTTAATTTTGGATGGCCATTTGGCCATTTTGTGGGAAAGTAACTGTCCATATGGCCTTCCTTTGTTTAGGTTTCCATTATGGTCTGGTCGCTTAATGTTTGTGTTTCTTTCCCTTTGGTGTCTTTTATGGATGGAGTTAATTTAATTGTATCAATTCCTGATCTTTGTTTTACTTCTACTTTGCTATCTGTTCATGTGATTTCAACTCTTCTTATCTCCAACTACTGCCATCTCAAACTAAAAGTTCCAGTCCCTTGGAGCTGGAGACAATGGGAGCTGACTGTATATATAATTCTGCTAATTAAACATACAAATAGACTTTTTAATTATTTGGACCCCATTTTGATTTATATCAGTCTTTGAATCGACTGCCTATTCGAAATTCGCAAAATTGCGGTGTGTTTCCTCTGGCTTGCGTTGTCGGATCGTTGCGGGGTCGCTGATGAGGCTTTGTTGGCCGGGACTACGTAGTATGACCCATTTTCTTTCTTATGAATGTTTTCATTGCTCTTAAAGGAACTCATTTTTGATTTTTATTTATCATCTCCTAAGGAGATGCAGGAACAACACTACTCTACATGAGAGAAAGAGAAAAAGAATAAAAAGAAAGATGATAAGAAAGGAAGAAAAATAGTCTGGCAGGTTGGCACTGGATTCATCATTTGAACCACCCAAAAAAATTTGGAGAGGATGCTAATGGACACATTTTTTTTTTTTAGCTCACCGTCACGTAGTGACGAGGTGAGCTTTTGGGATCACTTTTTGTCCGTCGTGCGTCCGTCCGTCCGTGCGTAAACAATTTCTTTAAACGACATCTCCTCCTAAACCACTGATCGGATTTTGACCAAACTTCACAGGAATGATCCTTAGGTGGTCCCCTTTCAAAGTTGTTCAAATGGTTCCGGTCCGTTGCACATCTAGGTCACAGGAGCCAAAAATAGATTTTTTTCACCAAAAACTTAAACAAACTTCTTCTCTGAAACCACAAGGCCCAGGTCTTTGATATTTGGTATGAAGCTTCATCTGGTGGACCCCTACCAAGATTGTTCAAATTATAGTGCTGGGGCCAAAAATGCCCCCGCTCTGGGGCCCTTTGGTTTTACATGGGCTTATATAGGGAAAATCTTTAAAAATCTTCTCTGAAACCGTAAGGCCTAGGTCTTTGATAATTGGTATGAAGCTTCATCTAGTGGACCCCTACCAAGATTGTTCAAATTATAGTGCTGGAGCCAAAAATGCCCCCGCTCCGGGGCCCTTTGGTTTTACATGGGCTTATATAGGGAAAATGTTTAAAAATCTTCTTCTCTGAAATCGCAAGGCCCAGGTCTTTGATATTTGGTATGAAGCTTCATCTAGTGGAACTCTACCAAGATTGTTCAAATTATAGTGCTGGGGCCAAAAATGCCCCCGCTCCAGGGCCCTTTGGTTTTACATGGGCTTATATAGGGAAAATCTTTAAAAATCTTCTCTGAAACCGTAAGGCCCAGGTCTTTGATATTTGGTATGAAGCTTCATCTAGGGGACCCCTACCAAGATTGTTCAAACAATAGTGCTGGGGTCAAATATGCCCCCACTACGGGGCCCTTTGGTTTTACATGGGCTTATATAGGGAAAACCTTTAAAAATTTTCTTCTCTGAAACCGTAAGGCCCATGTCTTTGATATTTGGTATGAAGCTTCATCCCACATGGCCATGGTCCTTCTTCCCCCCCCCCCCCCACTCCGGGGCCCTTTGGTTTTAAATGGGCTTATATAGGGAAAATCTTTAAAAATCTTCTTCTCTGAAACCACAAGGCCCAGGTCTTTGCTATTTGGTATGAAGCTTCATCTAGTGGACCCCTACCAAGATTGTTCAAATTATAGTGCTGGGGCCAAAAATGCCCCCGCTCCAGGGCCCTTTGGTTTTACATGGGGGCCAAAAATGCCCCCGCTCCAGGGCCCTTTGGTTTTACATGGGCTTATATAGGGAAGAGCTTTAAAAATCTTAGCTCTGAAACCGTAAGGCCCAGGTCTTTGATATTTGGTATGGAGCTTCATCTAGGGGACCCCTACCAAGATTGTTCAAACAATAGTGCTGGGGTCAAATATGCCCCCACTCCGGGGCCCTTTGGTTTTACATGGGCTTATATAGGGAAAACCTTTAAAAATTTTCTTCTCTGAAACCGTAAGGCCCATGTCTTTGATATTTGGTATGAAGCTTCATCCCACATGGCCATGGTCCTTCTTCCCCCCCCCCCACTCCGGGGCCCTTTGGTTTTAAATGGGCTTATATAGGGAAAATCTTTAAAAATCTTCTTCTCTGAAACCACAAGGCCCAGGTCTTTGCTATTTGGTATGAAGCTTCATCTAGTGGACTCCTACCAAGATTGTTCAAATTATAGTGCTTGGGCTAAAAATGCCCCCGCTCCGGGGCCCTATGGTTTTACATGGGCTTATATTGGGAAAATCTTTAAAAATCTTCTTCTCGGAAACCCCAAGGGCCAGGTTTTTGCTATTTGGTATGAAGCATCATCTAGTGGACCCCTACCAAGATTGTTCAAATTATAGTGCTAGGGCTAAAACTGCCCCCGACCTGGGGCCCTTTGGTTTTACATAGACTTATATAGAGATATTCCTTAAAAATCTTCTTCTGAAACAGCAATGCCATGGTCTTTGATATTTGGTGTGAAGCTTCCTCTAGTGGACCTCTATCAAGATGGTTTAAATTATAGCTCTGAGGCCAAAAATGCCCCCCCCCCCTGGAGCCATTTGGTTTTATATAGGCTTATATAGGGAATATCTTTAATTAAAATCTTCTTCTCTGAAACCGCAAGGCCCAGGTCTTTGATATTTGGTATGTAGCATATCTAGTGGACCTTTGCCAAGATTGTTCAAATTATAGCCTTTGTTGATATTTGGTATGAAGCTTCACCTTTTTAGACGTCTCTGAACATTATGCACATTATAGCCCTGGGGTTAATAATGGCCCTCCCCCGGTCCCACTTATTACTCTATGGATCAGGTGAGCGATCCAGGGCCATCATGGCCCTCTTGTTTTTTTACTTGAGGCATACAATGTAGTAATATAACAACCAAGGAGTATAGGATATATAGACTGGACCAACTAAGTATAGGCATCTCAATCTTTAGGGACAAACCAGTCTGGCTTGTCGTCAGACAAATAGGCTCGCATATAATCATGGTGAACAACCTCTGGTTTAGATTTTGGGCCAGCTTGTATTTTATACAAGACGTCATTCAAGCATCCGACAACAACAAAGGGGCCTTTCCATTGTCGTTGAAGTTTAGGATTGAAACCAACTTTCCGTTTGGGTTTATAGTACCAGATTGGGTTCCCAACTTTGTATTGGACATAATGGGCTTTGATATCATATCTTCGTTTCATGCTATCACTGGCAAAGGTCAAATGTTTCCTAGCAAACTCATGTATGTCTAGAAGTCTCTGCTCTAGCTGATAGGCATGATCAGTAGCAGACAGTCTTTCTTCTCTTACAGGTCTCCCCAGGGCCAGGTCTATAGGAAGTGTTAACTCTCTGCCAAACATCATCATAGCTGGTGAAACACCAGTCGTCTCATGAACAGATGATCTATATGCCATCATAAGTAAGGGTATATGCTCGTCCCAGTCGTCTTGCTTATCAGATATGTAAGACGCTATCATGTTTTGTATTGATCGGTTGCCTCTTTCGACCATTCCGTCGGACTGGGGTCGTCTAACCGTTGTCCGGGTTTTTTCTATACCCAGAAGTCTGCAAACTTCTTGAAATACTTTTGATTCAAATTGGTGGCTAAGTCTGTGCAGTTGTAGCGGTACACCAAATATAGATACAAATCGGTCTACCAGTTTCTCAGCAATATGAGTTGCTTCTTGGTTTCTCAAAGGTATGGCATCAACCCATTTTGTAAAGTAACAAGAGACGACCATCAAGTATCTATGCCCCCTTTTCGAAAGAGGATAGGGTCCACTCAGATCAATGGCTATCCTTTCCATAGGGTAGCCAACATTGCATTGTTTCATAGGGGCTTTGGCATGCCTAGGGGGCATTTTCCGTGAGCCACATGTAGGACCAATTCTACACCAATAAGATACATCACGGTGCATGTTGCACCAATAGAAGCGCTTCCTAAGTTTATCGTTCGTTTTATTTCTTCCTAGATGGCCAGCAGTTATATATTCATGCAGATGTCTGAACACTTCTCTTCGCAAACTAACAGGAATAATGTATAAATAATCAGCATCAGTTCCGTCGTTTCTCTCATATCTCTTGCATAAGAGATCGTCTTGGATTTCTATGGTATCCCATTGATACCAGTAAACTTTAAGCTCCTTACAATAAGGGGCAACAGTGGACCAAGAAGGTTTTACTCCTTCCTTCTTCCACTGTAATATAAGCTTCAAAACAGAGTCTTTTTCCTGCTCAATATGAAGGTTTTCTCTGGTAATGTCAAGACAAACTTCATTTTGGTAGTTTGAGGTTTGCTCATCATGTGCTTGTGTGCTCACTTTTGTTATTGTGCTCACTTTTTGTGAGCAACCGTTAGATTTATCTATGTTCATCTCTGTCTTCCAGCTGCTGTGATGTCTATCTTTGGTACTGTCATTGGGACTTGGTTGAAGAGAGCCTACAGACTGCATGTTTGGAGTTTCTGTCTTACAGGAGACTTCCTCCCCACAGGGACATTGGCCACTGTCCCAGTGAGTATTTCTCCTAGTTGAAATCATGCCTGCATGATCAACATTCTCACATCTACTAGCTTTTATATGAGAGATATTGAAGACAGCTGAATCATCCTGAGCCTGTTGCAACAGCAAGCTAGGGCTGATTCTGCTGGCTTCAGAGCAGTCTTCAGCACTATTAGTCTCCAGCTTCCCAAACAAACAGTCAAACAAAGACTCTTCTTCAAAGAAGTCCAGCCAATCATCATCATATTTGTCTGCCACATGGCAGCAATAATTATAAGGCTGACAACAAGAATTGATAATCTTGTGAGTTCTCACATCCACCGCATTGGTACATCCATACACAACCAGTGAGGGACCACGAACTGTGACATCCCTAAGTGGCAACTCCTGGGACAGCACTGATGTAACTCGCTGGCCTAAAGAAGAAGCAGAGCTAGCATTACTGCTACAGTAACTGTTGTCAGCAATAATGGGCCCAGTTTAATTTTCAGGATCGTTGTCCTGTTCCACATGTAACACAGCACTACCTCTGTGCTGTTCATCTTCAAACTCATCTGTGTTGACAGTACCTACACTGCTCCCAATCAAAACATCTTCTGAGACAATCTCTTTCACAGCAGTTGGCTCCTCCGTTGTGGGCTTTTGCACAAAAGTAAGGGCATTTCCATAACGGGACTCGTAACGAGCACAGTACTGACAATTATTGTCAAAGCAGGGTCTTCTCGACAATGCATCAGAATTGGAATGGAGACGTCCGGGACGGAACTGGATTTTAAAATTGTAAGCAGAAAGTGTTTCTAGGAATCTTGCAAGCTGGCCCTCTCCATTCCGAAAATTTAAGAGCCACTGTAAGGAACCGTGAACACTCCTAACTGTGAACTCCTGACCATAGAGATAATGATGAAAATGCTTTATGGCCAGGACCACAGCTAAGAGCTCTTTCCTTGTAGTGCAATATGTTCTTTCTGCTTTGGACAAGCATCTGCTAAAATAACCTATTACTTTTTCTTCACTATCTTGCAGCTGATGCAGTACAGCACCAACACCAACATTTGAGGCATCACAGTCCAGAATGAATGGCTGGCCCCCAGGAAGTGGATAGCTGAGAATCGGGGCAGTGGTTAGTAAAGTCTTAATCGTCTCAAATGCCATCTGACATTCCTCAGTCCAGACAAAGGGGTGGTCTTTTTCTGTCAATCTGTGCAGTGGTTTGCATATGGTGGCAAACCCAGGGATGTATTTACGGTAATAGCTGGCCAAGCCAATAAACTGTCTGACTTCTTTAACATTTTGCATTTGAGGCCAGCTTTCGACTGTCTGTATTTTCTCTGGGTCAGTTGCAATGCCTTTCTCAGAAACCTGGTGACCCAGAAAAGATACCTTTTTACAGAATAGGCTACACTTTTTAGGATTTAGTTTTAAATTAGCTTCCCGGAGTCGCTGAAAGACTTCGCGCAGGTTCACCAAATGAGTCTCAGAAGTTTTTGAGTAAACGATTACGTCATCCAGATATATGAGTAGAGTAACATAAGTTAGACCAGCAAACACTCTCTCCATGAGGCGTTCAAAGACGCTAGGCGCATTTACAAGACCAAATGGCAAGACCCGGAATTGCCACAGACCACTGCCTGGAACAGAGAATACAGTGAGAGGCCTATCGGGTCGGCGGATCAAAATCTGATGATAGCCGGATTGAAGATCGAGGGCCGAGAACCATTTGGCACCACCAAGGGCATCAAGCGTATCATCTATTCTGGGGATCGGATGACTATCAGGGATAGTCACCTCATTAAGCTTCCTATAATCTATGCAAAATCTCGTGCTGCCATCTCGTTTTGGCACTAAGACATCAGGTGCACTCCAAGCGGAGTAGGATGGCTCTATCAACCCCTTTTCTGCCATAAGCTTAATTTCAGTTTCGGCAATCTCACGCTTTGCCAAAGGGATCCGGTAAGGGCGCTGTTTCACCGGTTTACAATCTGGATAAGTTCTGATAGTATGTTCTGCCAAGCTAGTGCAACCCAAATCGTGTGAAGATCGTGAAAACTGGTCTTTATACTCGTATAACATAATTTCCTTTGTTTAGGTTTCCATTATGGTCTGGTCGCTTAATGTTTGTATTTCTTTCCCTTTGGTGTCTTTTATGGGTGGAGTAAGTTAATTTTATCAATTCCTGATCTTTGTTTTACTTCTACTAATGTAATTTCAACATCTGCTTTCCCATAAAATGGAGAACATTCCCCCGTAGCTGTAATTAACTGTATATTTACAGGTATCAAGCTAGGGAGGTGTTCCTGAGGCCAGTTATCTAACAGATCTCGGCGGAGTATAGTGACATTGGAGCCAGTACCAACAAGAAAGGTAAGAGGCACGTTTTCTACACAAGCAGGGACAAAATATCCCTCTTCCATACTTCTCAAGGCTATACTTTTGGGCCCTTCTAGTGTTGTCGGTTTGTGGGGCCCCAAGCCGACGGATTCATGTTTCCCTGGGAGTAAGGGTTCATTCGGGTAGACTGCTGTTGTCTGCGGAAATTGCCACCAGGATTCTGGTTATCTTGATTTCTGTTGTTTTGGCCTTGGAAGGCTCCATTTTGCCTATGTTGCTGGTTTCGGTACTGGTAAGAGTTGTGGCTGTGGTAATTATTGGAGTTATTTCCCCTTGCTTGACCAGCAGGTCTCTTCAGGCCATTTTCTGAAGAACGGACCTGATTATCTTGAAAGGGCCGATTTGATTTCTGGTGTCTACCATAATTCTGGTTATTTTGGTAGAACGGGCCTTGTTGCTTTTGGACGTAGGACTGAGTAGATTCTGGCCAAACTTGGCAGAAATGATCTGTTGGTGGTTTTGGGTTGGTTTCCGATCAGTAGTTTAGGAGATAGCGTGATGGACAGAGGAGATTTTAATATTCCCTCTGCTAAAACGTGGGGGTAAACACTCTAATGTTTTCCTCTTATGTTTTCAGAAATAAGTGAAATTACTCTGTGGCTGGATGGTATATAATCCCAAGGAAAAAAGATACATCTGTGTGAGGAAGGGTAAGGGGGGAGGAGCAAGAACCATCTGTGTCGCCAGAAGTATTTCTTACAAAAGACCTAACCGATGAATTGGTGAAATTGTTTTTCCCGAATGCAAAGTCCCCCCCACCCCCCCCCCCCCGCTTTGGTGATGCTGCGTCATTTTTGGCCAATCCTTTTGAAACTTTACAGGTGCTTTTAGGATGGTCTGGTTTTTTCAGAATCCTTGAATTTTTTTTAAATACAAGCACGACTATAGTCGGTCGTGCTGCGGGGAGGGGGGTATATTCTTGTTCCTTATGATAAAACAGATTTTGTGGCATTGGTCTTGGATTCCCCGGGATGGGGCATCCCCGGGTTGGCATGCCCCACCCCCTTCACTTAATAAAGTCCAAATATCTCAGAAACCATTCAGATCTCCACCCATAAACCATATATTTTCTTGTTCCTTTATAAGGCGCATTTATTATGATGGCTCTTGGAACCCCAGGGGGTCCCCCCCCCGGGAATGCCCATCCCCATTAACTTCGTAAAATGTAGAATATTTCGGGAAAACGTTCAGATCCCCACCCATAAACCATATATATTCTTGTTCCTTATGATAAGTAGAAGTAAAACAAAGATCAGGAATTGATACAATTAACTTACTCCACCCATAAAAGACACCAAAGGGAAAGAAATACAAACATTAAGTGACCAGACCATAATCGAAACCTTAACAAAGGAAGACCAGAAGGACAGTTACTTTCCCACAAAATGGCCATATGGCCATCCAAAACCAAAAGACACAAGTGATACGAACAGTAAGTAACAAACAACAACATAAATAAATCGCCACAGAAGAGCCGCCTTGGAACGGTCAGTGGAAGATTTCCACTGGGGGGCTTAAATCGATTTTATGTGGCCACAATCCTCGCCCTTACTTCCGTCGCGATTTAGACAAATAATTTGTTCAGTCCGCATGAAGGCCTCCTAACTCATCAGTGACATGGGTCTTGGATTCCCCAGGGCTCCCAGGGGTATGCCCCACCCACTTCACTTAATAAAAGTCCTAGTATCTCTGAAGATCTCCACCCACTAAACCATATGGGGTCTAGCTCACATGATCAAAATGGCCGCCACGCCATCTAAGTGTTAAAAACTCTTAAAAAATGAGTGACCATATAATTCTTCTTCCTTATTATGCAATCAATTGACACAGGATCCCCTAGGGAGTCGTTCAGTATCTATTAATCTTATTAAATGCCTAAGAAACTATTCTTATCCCCATTTATGAACTAAATACTGCATACTATTGTATCAAATTTTGTAGATGTTTGGTTGTAAATGAATGAACATGACTACTGTCAAAGGGCATTTTTGTCTGAAAGGTCAAACATCTAGGCATTTAAACCAGACAGGTGAGTGGTTCAGGACCATTGGTCCTCTGGTTAACGTAATGTTTTTCGCGCCCAAATACAACAGAAACATAGGTAGTATGTGTGCACAACTCTTCTACATTTTTGGCCAATCCTCTTTCAACTTTACAGGTGCTTTTAGGATGGTCTGAAGATATGCATACTGTTGTTTTTTTCAGAATCCTTATATTATTTTTGTCACTTTTTAAGCATTTTTAACTTATATACAACAGAAACAGAGGGTATGTATCTTGTGTGTGCAACTCCTCGTCCAATTTTAGTCCAATTCTTTTGAAACTTTATATGTGATTTGTGGATGGTCTTAAGGTATGCATATTGTATTCTCAAAATCCTGATTTTTTTTTTATTTTATTTATTTATTTATTTATTTTTATTTTTTTGCATTTTCAAAGTAGAAGTAAAACAAAGATCAGGAATTGATACAATTAACTTACTCCACCCATAAAAGACACCAAAGGGAAAGAAATACAAACATTAAGCGATCAAACCAAAATGGAAACCTAAACAAAGGAAGGCCATAAGGACAGTTACTTTCCCACAAATTGGCCATATGGCCGTCCAAAATTAAAAGACACAAGTGATACACACAGTAAGTAACAAACAACAACATAAATAAATCGCCACAGAAGAGCCGCCTTGGAACGGTCAGTGGAAGATTTCCACTGGGGGGCTTAAATCGATTTTACGTGGCCACAATCCTCGCCCTTACCCATAATTTGTTCAGTCCGCATGAAGGCATCCTAACCCATCAGTGCAACATCTCCGTGAACTCAAAAATCAAAGAACCACAGAGGTGAGACAACTGTAAGGACTCGACAGCAAGAAACCACTGAAATGCTGGAGCAAAAGAAAACCAACAGTTAGACTCCGATGAGCCCGACCAGAGACAGAGCATCAGGCACCAACCGACATTATCTCTGTTATTCTCAATAAGCCTTTACGTTGGAGCCGTCATAGAATCTGAGGCCTGACCCATCGGCGTGCAATTAAAGAGGGAAGCATAGTTGCCAACCGTGATTGGGTTAACTACCATTCATGCAGTCTGTCGTATAATATCCATGTTGTACCCAAGCTTTTTATATCGAAGATTGATTTTACGAAATTGGTTGCTGAAGTCATTGCGGTTATATATTTTTCTGAATTTATATACTAAGTCACCATAAAATTCGGGTTCCGATAGACCTTGTTGCAAAAGAGATTTAAGTCCAATATTGAATTTTGAAATTAAATCAGAATGGCGTCTATAAAATTTTGAAAAGGCTTTGCGTAGTTTATGGTACCGATAACCCTGATTAAGGAGTTTAGCCGTTAATAATTTATTACGAGTGTTGAAGTCAGTTACATGACTACACATTCTAGCAAATCGAATTAATTGCGAAATATAAACGCCATAGGATGGCGCACGAGGAACATCACCATCCAAAAAAGGAAAATTTACAATCTCAAAATCAAAGTTATCGCGTTTATCATAAATTTTGCACGAAACAAATCCATCTACAATAGATAGATGTAAATCCAAAAACGGGGCTTTTTTACTTGTACTTTTTTAGCCCTAATACTATAGAAAAGTATTGGGAGTATGTACTGTGCGCAACTTATCCTTCAATTTTTGGCGAATCCTTTTGAAACTCTACAAATGCTTTTAGCATGTTCTAAAGATATGCATATTGTGTTTTAGAGTCCTGAAATTATTTTTATCACATTTTTGCATTTTTAACTTAGCCTTTTTTCGAGGCCTAATACTACAGAAATGTATATAAGTGCGTGCGCAATTCCTCCAACAGTTTTAGGCCAATCCTTTTAAAACTTTTCAGGCCTTTTATAGGATGGTCTGAAGATATGCATATCAGGTTATTTCCAGAAACATAAAATTCTTTTCTTCCCCATTTTTGCATTTTTAACTCCAAAGTAGAAGTAAAACAAAGATCAGGAATTGATACAATTAACTTACTCCACCCATAAAAGACACCAAAGGGAAAGAAATACAAACATTAAGCGACCAGACCATAATGGAAACCTAAACAAAGGAAGGCCATAAGGACAGTTACTTTCCCACAAAATGGCCATATGGTCATCCGAAACTAAAAGACACAAGTGATACACACAGTAAGTAACAAACAACAACATAAAATAAATCGCCACAGAAGAGCCGCCTTGGAACGGTCAGTGGAAGATTTCCACTGGGGGGCTTAAATCGATTTTACGTGGCCACAATCCTCGCCCTTACTTCCGTCGCGATTTAGACAAATAATTTGTTCAGTCCGCATGAAGGCCTCCTAACTCATCAGTGCAACATCTCCGTGAACACAAAAATCAAAGAACCACAGAGGTGAGACAACGGTGAGGACTCGACAGCAAGAAACCACTGAAATGCTGGAGCAAAAGAAAACCAACAGTTAGACTCCGATGAGCCCGACCAGAGACAGAGCATCAGGCACCAACCAACATTACCTTGAATTAGATCTCTCTAATTCTCAATAAGCCTTTACGTTGGAGCCGTCATAGAATCTGAGGCCTGACCCACCGGCGTGCAATTAAAGAGGGAAGCAAAGTTGCCAACCGTGATTGGGTTAACTACCATGCATGCAGTCTGTCGTATAATATCCATGTTGTACCCAATCTTTTTATATCGAAGAATGATTTTACGAAATTGGGTACTGAAGTCATTGCGGTTATATATTTTTCTGAATTTAAATACTAAGTCACCATAAAAATTCGGGTTCCGATAGACCTTGTTGCAGAAGAGATTTAAGTCCAATATTGAATTTTGAAATTAAATCAGAATGGCGTCTATAAAATTTTGAAAAGGCTTTGCGTAGTTTATGGTACCGATAACCCTGATTAAGGAGTTTAGCCGTTAATAATTTATTACGAGTGTTGAAGTCAGTTACATGACTACACACTCTAGCAAATCGAATTAATTGCGAAATATAAACGCCATAGGATGGCGCACGAGGAACATCACCATCCAAAAAAGGAAAATTTACAATCTCAAAATCAAAGTCATCGCGTTTATCATAAATTTTGCACGAAACAAATCCATCTACAATAGATAGATGTAAATCCAAAAACGGGGCCTCGGTATCAGAAGAATTTGCTTTATTTAACTGAAGTTCTAGGGGGTAAATCTGACTGATCAAACCATCAAAATAGGTATTATCAATATTTAATAAATCATCTAAATATCTAGAAGTAGAGCTAAAAGCTTCAATAATTTCAGATTGGTTATCAATGGAAAGCGACAAAATGAAGTCTCTTTCATAACAATACAAGAACAGATCAGCCACAAGAGGTGCGCAATTAGTACCCATCGGAATACCCACAATTTGTCTAAATAACTTAGTACCGAATCTAATATAAATATTGTCAAGTAGAAAGGTGAGGGCATCACACACTTTCTGACATGACCAAAGTGTATAATTCTTATGCTCTTTAGAAGTGAAAAATGCAAATACTACAGAAATGTATACAGGTGTGTGCGCATCTCCACCAATCCTTTTAAAACAATACACGGCACTCTTAGGATGGTTCTAAGATATGCATAATGTTATTTCAGAATCCTGAAATTATTTCTCATGTCACTTGTTAGCTCGGCTGTTTCGAAGAAACGACGAGGGATTTTCATAGATTTACCTAAACATATAACCTACTATCTTCCAGGTTGGATCAGGTGAGCGATCTAGGGCCAACATGGCCCTCTTGTTCATATTTCTGATCAAAACATAAATGATGTGAACTTGTTAGAATTTCTTTAGCAAGGCAGTTCTAAGGAGTAACAACATCGTATGTTTTTGAGCAGAAATGAGAAAAATGCATAACCCGGGAAACTTCAGGTTTTCTATATAAAAGTTGGGTTAAATGGAGTCAAAAATTATACAGAATTGTTTTTTGACGAGTATAGGATCCACAGACCTGAGTCGCTGTTCAACAGAGCTACTAATATTTAGTGTTTTTTTTTTTTTTTTTTTTTTTGTTTGTTTTTTTTTTTCCTTTGATAGAGACCTCAGTTCAGGGGAGAGTTTCCGATATTATTCAAACAGTAAGAAGGAGAAACACAACACCCACTGATGTAAGTAATTATTTTTAATTTTTAATCCCCCGCCATGAAGCTATGCTGGGATTATAGGAATAGCCTTCGTCTATCTGTCCATAATATATTCTCATCTGCTCCACATCTCTTTAACACTTTAGACTTTCATTGAATGTCGGTCAAGTATTCCTTTCAGTGAGTTGATGTGCCTATAAGTAAACTTTTTGAACAAATTAATAATTCCATCCAATAGTGTGGCAAAAAAGTGGAGGAACAGCAAAAGGAGTTTGGTCGTATAGTTTGACCTTGATGTGGGGCAGTGCATATTGTTTCGAGGTAACGGTCCACCAAATAATAATAGAAGGATAAAAGGATATATAGACAGAATAAACAACCAACAACGGACTGTTGTAACAGGATGTGTTTTAATATCGACCTGTTTCAGTCATACAATAGAGTTATGACACTTAAAGGTGGGTTATTGAGCTATAGGTAAAATATACTTCCAAAAATAAAATCAGGTAAACGAGTTTGAGAGGGATTCCCTAACTAGGGCTTTAACACTAGTTAGATCTATTTTAGTTCGTGACAAAAATAGAATCCCCATATATGATGTTATGCGACGTTCATTTTTGGCCTTGTTTGCTTAGGCCATGCCTGAATCGGAATAAATTATGATGCTGAAAACCATGCCATAAGTAATGACGCTCATAGACGATATTGTCGCCATGTATGTGTAAAGTGACAGATTTATTTTTAGAACAGAAATTCCGAACAAATGTTCAGAGTGAAGGGTAAACACAATTTTCACAAAGTTCTGAAGCAGAAACATGCCCAATTTCTAAACAATCATTGCTGAAAATTGAGTAATGAATAAAATATCACTGAAAGCGTTACACTCCTGAGTTTTTTGGCTATATTTTGGACCATAACTTTTTATTACTCAAGGGAAATCAATGAAATTTGGCAGCCAGCTTAACGGCAGCGTCTCACATCTTAAATCTTAATTATTATGCATAAACAAAGCCCTGATTTCTTCAAAATGTCCCAAAATGATTTGGTCACATTTTTTTAACATGCCCTGATCTAACTAGTGTTGAAGCCCTAGTTAGGGAATCCCTCTCAAACTTGTTTACCTGTCGTCATATTTTTTGCATAAAATGCATTCATTTGTATTGTTTTAAAGAAAAATACCGGCTATATGTATTTTATTGTTGGAAGCATTTTTCACCAATAGTTCAATAACCCACCTTTTAATCCAATGAAACTTGAACTTCACATATAGTAGACAGTGATGTGGAACAGGACATATTATTTTGAGGACTGCCAAATACTACCAGAGTTATGCCTCACAGCTTTTTCTAAAGATTTTGTTTCCAGATAACATTTTCTGGATAACTTCTTCCATATTTTACATCTGATGATGATGATTTCGTGTTTAACGACGCGTCAACCCTCTTTGTGGGTCATAAGCGTCAAACGGTTGATGGTTAAACGGCATGAATAATTATGATGATATTAAAAGTAAAAAGTCAGAATGATAATGTATAAAAATCTGAAACAGTTAAATCTTATGAAAAAGTCCAATTTCTTTTAAGAATAAAATAATATTATCAACAGGTACATCTCGAAACAGTTGTTGCAAAGTGTCAGCTTTGAAATATAAAATACGTGAGGGTGAAAAGTCAACACAGTCAATTAAGATATGTTTCACAGTGAATGGCTGATCACAACCTACACAAGAAGGCTGATCATCACCATTAAAAATATAAGAATGAGTAACTCTAGTATGGCCGATGCGCAGTCGTGTTAATACTACGTCCTCTTTTCTGGAAAACTGTGGAGGAGAGCATTTTGTACTAACGACAGGTTTAATGGCATGGAGTTTGTTATTTATTGCACGGTCCCATTCGCCTTGCCATTCCGACAAGATGTATCTGTTGATAAATGGTTTAAAATTGTTAAAAGGAATATTAAAAACAGATGGATCAAGATTGAGCGATTCCTTTGCTTTCTTGTCAGCATATTCATTGCCGACAATGCCAATATGGCTCGGAAGCCAACAAAACAAGATTTGATGTGTTTTAGAAATTTCATGATGTTTTTCGATCAATTTTTGAATTTGAGGATTTTTAGATGATGAATGGTCTAAAGCCTTAAGCACAGAAAGTGAATCCGAAAATATAATTGCTTTTTGAATTGTTGAAGAACTGATAAAATCTAAAGCTAGGTCTATTGCTTTGGCTTCAGCTGTAAAAATAGATGAACCATCTGGAAGGCGCATGGTTTTGTGCGTATCTTTAGAAACATACGCACAGCCAACTTTATCTCCTTCTTTGGAACCATCAGTATAGACTTGCTGGTAATCATTGAAACGTGACTGCAGTACCTGAAAGTTTTGTTTGAGAAGTATTGGATTTGATTCGGATTTTTTTCCATCATGTAAGTCGAACAGAATAGAAGGTTGTTTAATACACCAAGATGGAACTTCGGCGGTTTCATGTTTTTGAATATTTTTAAGGTCGATACCTGCATTTTCCAGCAGTGGTAAAATACGTAATCCAAAAGGTTTGAGTGCTGTTGGTTTTGTTTCATACTTATCTACAAATTGAGGTGGAAATGAAATTTTGGATGCCGGGTTAGATGGATTTGCAGCAAGTCTGATAGCATACTGAAGAGAAAGTTTCTCTCTGCGCGAGGTTAAAGATGGTTCACCTGCTTCTACATAAAGGCTTAATACGGGAGAAGTACGGAAGGCTCCCATGGCCAGACGAAGGCCTTGGTGATGGATAGTATCCAAGGATTTTAAATAGGACTTTCTGGCAGAACCATAAACAACAGACCCATAATCTAATTTAGATCTTATTAAAGACCGGTAAAGATGTAATAAAGTATACCGATCTGCTCCCCAACTTGTATGAGCTAAAACTTTCAAAAGATTCAAAGCTTTTAAGCATTTCGCTTTAAGATATTTAATATGGGGAATAAAAGATAACTTTTGATCAAATATGACCCCAAGAAATTTGGCTTCTTCAACAACAGGAATTTGTGATCCGTATAAAAACAGGGAAGGATGTTCGTGTTTCTTCCGTAGTTTACAAAAATGAACACACTGCGTTTTCGACTTGGAGAACTTGAAACCATTTTTATCAGTCCATTCTTCTATTCTTTTTAAATTTTGTTGTAACTTTCGTTCAATTGTTTTCATATTTTTTGAACGGTAACATATACAAAAATCATCAACATACAATGAACAATCAGTTTTGTCGTCCAAACATTGTACAATATTGTTTATTTTGATGTTAAATAGCGTAGTTGAAAGAATACTACCCTGTGGGACACCCTGTTCTTGATCATAGAAATCTGACAGGGTAGACCCCACACGCACCTGAAACATGCGCTCCCCTAAAAAGCTTTCGATAAAACTGGGAAGTTTTCCTCTTAAGCCAATGTTATGTAGATCTTTCAATATTCCATAACGCCATGTTGTATCATATGCTTTCTCCAAGTCGAAAAAGACAGCTACTACGTGTTCTTTGTTAATAAAAGCATTTCGTATAAATGTTTCTAGTCTTATTAAATTGTCATTGGTACTACGTTCCGAACGAAAACCCGATTGATATTCTGAAATGAGGTTGTTGGATTCTAAGTACCAGACTAATCTCTTGTTTATCATTCTCTCCAATGTTTTACACAAACAACTTGTCAAAGCTATCGGACGATAATTTGTAGGTTCTGCATTATCTTTCCCTGGTTTAGGAATTGGTACAACTGTAGCTACACGCCAGCTTTCAGGACAGACCCCCGTTTCCCAAATACTATTAAAGATATCTAAAAGTGTTGAAAGAGAACTTTTTGGCAGATGCTTAAGCATCTGGTAATGAATTTCATAGGGGCCGGTTGCCGTATCATGTGATTTTTCAATGGCTTCAACGAGTTCGGATAAGTTAAAAGGTTTGTTGTATTCTTCGTGATTAAGGGATTTAAAGTTTAGATTTCTTTTCTCTTGGTCCTTTTTGAAATTTCTAAAAGTGTCAGAATAATTACGCGATGATGAATTTCTCAAGAATGTGTGCCCAAGAGTATCTGCAATATCTTTTTTGTTGAAGCTATTGTGTCAAATTCAGTATTTAAATGTGTAAAACTAGAGGACTTTGTTTTTCCTGAAATTTTTCGTACCATATCCCAAACCTTTTTAATGGGGGTTTTATATTTCAATTTGGAGACATATTCTCTCCATGACTTTCGTTTGGAAGCTCGAATTGTTCGCCGAGCTTTAGCTCTAAAAACTTTTACGTCGTTTAGCTTTTCTGAAGTGGGAATTTTGCAGAACTTATTTAGAGCTTGTTTACGCTTTTTAATAGCTTCTTTACAGTCATTATTAAACCAAGGCTTGCTTTTCTTAGTATTTGTGGAGGTCTTTGGAATGCATTGTTCTGATATATTAATAAGTGTATCTGTGAAATCAGAAACAATATCGGATGATTCATTAAAATGATCAAATGATAACTCTTCTTCACATAAATTATGGAATAATTCCCAGTCGGCTTTATTCATTTTCCACTTCTGATTACAGTCCTCATCTGGTTCGTTTACGCTCTCAATTATAACAGGGAAGTGATCACTTCCGCACTGATCATCGTGGACACACCAGTCATAATCTAATAAGAGAGATGGGTGACACAAAGAGAGATCTAAAGAAGACAAATGACCTGTCGCAGGGTGAAGGTAAGTATAAGATTTATCATTCATCAAACAGAGATTGTTCTGTGCAATAAAATCTTCAATAAGTGCTCCTCTGTTGTTGTTATCTTTACAACCCCACAGAATGTTGTGACCATTGAAGTCACCAACTAAAAGATATGGCGATGGAAGCTGACCCAGCAGCGACTCAAGATGTTCGGGCTTTAAAGTAAATGAGGGTGGAATATATAGAGAGCAAATTGTAGTTTCTTTATCCAGAGAAACCGACACTGCCACAGCCTGTAGTTCTGTTTTTAATTTGATCTCTCTTTGTGGCAAACAAGATTTAACAATAATTGAACTACCACCAGATGGTCTGTTACCATCAGAGTAGATATAGTTGTATGAATTGAAACCCCTAATATCGATGTTGTCATCAGTTTTCAAAAAAGTTTCCTGCAAACAAAAAACCGATGGGTTTAATAAAGTAAGAAGCAATAAGAGTTCGTTATAATTTGACTTAAGACCTCGACAATTCCATTGTATTATTATTTGTTTTAGATCCATTTTATGGAGAGATATTTATATGACTAGAAACTAATGCGTCGTTATCGACGAAATTAACCTACCTTATATAAGGTATCCTTGTAATTTTGCTACCCTTGCGAGGATTGGTTGGAGAGTCATCATCATCCATTAATTCATCATCGTCCTCGTCAGAGGGTAGCCCTATCTTTGTGTAATCTTTTTGGATCGGTTCTCCCGATCCATTATTGGTCCGACCGGAGTCGGATTTCTCTTTTACATGCGGCGCTGGCTTTGGTTCGGTCGCTGTCGACCGATCCGAAGCAACCTGGATTGCGCCATTTGACAAATTGGTTGAACTTTGTGGTGCTGGAGTAGTACTCCATGCACCAGATTTTTTCAGTTCAGCAATGCAAGATTCAACAGTCTGCGTGCCAGTGTTCGTGACTTTAACACCAGCACCCTTTGTGATGCTGGCGTAACTGGTGCTTGGTGTTTTGTAACGTTCTTCAACAATCTTCCTCGCTTCTGGAAATGTTATAGACCTTTGGTATTTGACAGTGAGTATTTCTTTTTCTTTTTTCCACGCCGGACAATCTCGAGAGAAAACAGCATGTTTACCTCCACAATTTACGCAGTTGGCTTCATTCTTGCAGTTTTGATGATTATCAACATGTTTTTCTTCACCACAGTTTGGACAGAGTTTTTTCTTCTCACATCTGCTTTCGTGGTGACCGAAAACCTGACACGAGTAACATCTGAGAGGGTTTGGTATATATACCACTACATTTACGGAAAGATATGCGACTTTGATTTTGTTGGGCAGAATTGGTGTATTAAAAGTCAACACGTAGGTACTAGTTGGTTTTAATACACCATTTCTACGAACTTGGATGTTACGTACACCAATGACGCCTTGGTCTCTGAGGTTTTCAATGATTTCATCATCGCTGCAAGGACGTAATTCGGGACTGCGTATGACACCTTTGCTGGAATTAAGGGTGTTGTGTAACGACACTTTTACTTTTAAGTCAAATATTGTGTTCGTTTTAAGTAGAGATTCAACATGCTGTTTTTTCTCGACTTCAATGAGAAGGTCACCTGATTTAAGCTTTTTTATGCTTTTTGGGTGTCCGGCTATGGACACAATACTTTTTTCAATCACAAAAGGTGATAGACTCGATACCGTTCGTTTATCATCAAGTGATGTCATTACTAAGAAGCGAGGAATATTGTTGTTCGTTGGTGCTGCAGACTGTTGACTGGGTTCATCAGAGTCAGATGATGACTCATCTTTTTTACGTTTGGTTAATTTGCGGTTACTAGAAGAAGGGGGACCCATAAAGAAGGTTTGAAGATTCGTCTCAAGTGCTCTCCGCCCGCCGCGGAGCCCTACAAGGGAACACCATAATGGAGTGGCTATCCGACTCGCAGGTGTTAGAGATACACGTGAGATATACTCGCATAAACAAAATGCTTACACGATTGGTCCGTTGCGCCACCGCCTTCTAGAGATAAAAAGACAGAAAAGGGTAAGGTAAATGGGCACATGGTTGGTATCAGGAAAGATACAAAAAGAATGGAAGAGAAAGTTAAGCGGTATCTCTAGGGCAAGGCGTGACCAGCCGATTGACTGTGCCGGACCGCACAGCCTCCCGTCTACACCGAAAAGCCAGGCCAAAGAGGCGTGTTGGGAATCTGAAGCACCGCAACCTCAGGTATCCCTCAACCTCCAGGATCCCTTCTTCCGGCTTACAGGACGCCACCCACGGCAAACGGGTGGTACTTCCTTTAGCTCTTCCCAGTGGGCACATTGACCACAGCAGCAACGTGCCCAGTGGGAATTGAGCCCCCAGGGCCACGGCAAGGCAGGAAGTCTAATACCTGGGGGTATTTTACATCTGATGAAGCTGAAACTTAACATAATAGTAAGACCCTGGTGCAGAACAGTGCATGTTATTTGTGAGAAAATAATTCAAAATTTGAAAAATACAGGTCAGTTTATGATTTTGGAATGTTACCATGACAGAAAACCACAAATAAAATCTCAGTTAAATAAATTTGAAACTGGTAAGTTATGAATTTTAAAATTGGCTTGCTCGAAATGACTTGCATCTACGTTGTTGTGCAACTAACATGATTCACTCATTTCATCAGCATTGCTATTAACTAGTTTGAGCCATTAAGGGTTATAAGTAGTGCCAGGTAAGATCATGTGGAGCACAAATTGTTCCTTGGCTACATTCAACAAACCCAAACTTGTACAACAGTAAGTATATATATGCTCGATCTTACTAATTGCAACGGGTGTATTATGCCCCACTTGCGGCATCACCAAAGCGCCTTCAGGATGTATCTGATCTTCTTGAAACTTATACACCAGTCTGTCAGGGATGAAACTCATCAATGAAAGCTCAGATGAGTTCGAAAACCTGCCAGGAAGACAGGTTTTTAGCTCAACTGTCACGTAGTGACAAGGTGAGCTTTTGTGATCACTTTATGTCAGTCGTCAGTCTGTGTGTGCATCCGTAAACAATTTCTTCAAACGAAATCTCCTCCTAAACTGCTGAGTAGATTCTGGCCAAACTTGGCAGAAATGATCTTTTGGTGGTTTCGGGTTGGTTTCCGATCAGTAGTTTAGGAGATAGCGGGATGGACAGAGGAGATTTTAATATCCCCTCTGCTAAAACGTGGGGGTAAACACTCTAATGTTTTCCTCTTATGTTTTCAGAAACAAGTGAAATTACTCTGTGGCTGGATGGTATATAATCCCAAGGAAAAAAGATACATCAGTGTGAGGAAGGGTAAGGGGGGGGGGAGGAGCAAGAACCATCTGTGTCGCCAGAAGTATTTCTTACAAAAGACCTAACCGATGAATTGGTGAAATTGTTTTTCCCGAATGCAAAGTCCCCCCCCCTCCCCCCCCCTCTGGGAAAATCACCAAAATACAGCCACCGCTTTGGTGATGCTGCATCACGAATCATTCAAGAAGAAAGCTTCAACCTCAGTCAGACCCTTGAAGAGATGGCTAGTGTCTCGTCTAACCGTAAATTCAAGGTTTACCTTCTATCAAGATGATAAATGTTGGTATTTGTATTGTAGTTTAAATGGGAGCCGGACAAAATCCTCCAGGACATAAGCCTTTCTGCTCATTTTGTTTTTAGCTCGCCTGACTGAAGGTGACCGAGTGATGTCCGTTGGTGTTGTTGTTCGTCGTCTGTTATATATAGACTTCTATGTAGAAAACCATAAAAAATGTCTCCTGAAACCACAAGGCCCAGGTCTTCCATATTTGATATGAAGGTTCATTTAGAGGACCTCTATTCAAATTATAGCCTTGGTGCCAAAAATGGCCCTGCCCCAGGGCCCATGTTTTTCACAGATTTATAAAAGAACAACTTTAAAAATCTTCTACTGTGAAACCACAAGGCCCAGGTTTTTCATATTTGATATGAAGCTTAATGTAGGGGACCTCTACCAAGATTGTTCAAATTGTAGTCCATGTGCCAAATTGCAGCACGTTCATATAAAAATAAATGTACATCAAAATGATAGCTGCATGTACATGTTTTCCTAATTGCACTCAAAATGTTGCTAATTTTCCCAATTCTAAACTTAAAAGGCGCCGGCCCCATTCCCAAGAAGTGATGTGAGAGCCCTGCTAGGCCTCTCTGTCCCAATACCTCAGTACTTGTGGTAAGTTTGATTTTAGTTAATACTGATAATGAAAACTCCTGCCATTCTAAAAATGTGCAATTGCACGACCCGCAGACAAAGCGACCGACTGAAGTCGGCTGATTTCTAAGAGTGCCCTAAAATCACCGTGTCATTCTGTCGTTCTGTCTGTAACCCGTTTGCGAAAATTGGTGATAGTGAATTAACCGCTTGGAATATTTAAACATTTTTTTGGCATACTGATAGATATCATTGAGATCTAACCAATGAATTTGTGAAATATTACATTCCATTTGGTATAGCCTCGCCGAGGCGAAAAATGTGAAATTTTTCGAACTGCTTCTCCTCGGAAACCGTAGGGCCGATTGAAGTCAAATTTCATATGGAGCCTTTATGGGATGGGGGAAAACGAAATTTGCTCATGAGGTTCAGGTCACATGACCAAAATGGCCGCAAAGCCGTACATGTTCTGTCTGTCTGTCCGTCCGTAACCCGTTTGTGAAAATTGGTGATAGTGACTTAACCGCTTGGAATATTTAAACAGTTTTTGGCATACTGATAGATTTCAACGAGATCTAACCAATGAACTTGTGAAATATTACATTCCATTTAGTATAGCCTCGCCGAGGCGAAAAATGTGAAAATTTTCGAACTGCTTCTCCTCAGAAACTGTTGGGCCGATTGAAGTCAAATTTCATATGGAGCCCCCCAGGTATTAGACTTCCTGCCTTGCCGTGGCCCTGGGGGCTCAATTCCCACTGGGCACGTTGCTGCTGTGGTCAATGTGCCCACTGGGAAGAGCTAAAGGAAGTACCACCCGTTTGCCGTGGGTGGCGTCCTGTAAGCCGGAAGAAGGGATCCTGGAGGTTGAGGGTTACCTGAGGTGGCGGTGCTTCAGGTGCCCAACACGCCTCTTTGGCCTGGCTTTTCGGTGTAGACGGGTGGCCGTGCGGTCCGGCACGGTCAATCGGCTGGTCACGCCGAGCCCTAGAGATACCGCTTTGCTTTCTCTTCAACTCTTTTTGTATCTTTCCTGATACCAACCATATGCCCATTTACCTTACCCTTTTCTGTCTTTTTATCTCTAGAAGGCGGTGGCTAAACGGATCAATCGTGTAGGCATTTTGTTTATACGAGTATATCTCACGTGTATCTCTAACACCTGCGAGTTGGATAACCACTCCATTATGGTGTTCCCTTGTAGGGCTCCACGGAGGGCGGAGAGCACTTGGGACGAAACTAGAATTTTTTCCTTATGCCTCATGGAAAAAAACATAACCGCAACGCAGCTAAACGTAAAAAAGACGAGGATTCATCCGGAACGGATGAACCCAGTCAACAGTCAAGTCAGCAGTCAAGTCAGCAGTCTAGTCAGCAGTCTGAAACTCAAAAGCTTAACAATTTTCCACGCTTCTTGGTGATAACATCACGTGATGATACACGTACGGTGTCAGATTTATCACCTTTTGTGATCGAAAAGAGTATAGTGTCCATTGCCGGACATCCAAAAAGTATCAAGAAACTGAAGTCAGGTGATCTCCTCTTGGAAATCGAGAGAGAACAGCAGGTCAAAAACCTGCTTGGTACCACAAAGCTCTTCGATCTCAACGTCAAAGTATCGTTGCACAAAACCCTAAATTCATGTAAAGGTGTCATCCGCAGCCCAGAGCTACGCCCGTGCAACGATACCGAGATTGTTGAGAATTTGAGAGATGAAGGCGTCATTGGTGTGCGTAACATCCAAGTTCGTAGAGGTGGTGTATTAAAGCCAACAAGTACCTACGTGTTGACATTTAATACACCAGTTCTGCCCAAGAAAATAAAAGTTGCATATCTATCTGTTAACGTAGAGGTGTATATACCAAACCCTCTCAGATGTTATCATTGTCAGGTTTTTGGTCACCACGAAAGCAGATGTCAGAAGAAACAACTCTGTCCAAACTGTGGTGAGGAAAAACATGTCGATAACCACCAAAACTGCAAAAATGAACCCAAATGCGTCAATTGTGGTGGCAAGCATGCTGTTTTCTCTCGAGATTGTCCGGCATGGAAAAAAGAAAAAGAAATACTCACTGTCAAATACCAAAGGGGGATAACATTCCCAGAAGCGCGGAAAATTGTTGATGAGCGATACAGAACACCAACCACTAGTTACGCCAGCATCACAAAGGGTGCTGGTGTAAAAGTTTCTAGCTCCGAAACACAGACTGCTGAATCATACATAGCTGAACTGAAAAAATCTGGTGCATGGAGTAAATCCACTCCGGCACCACAAAGTTCAACCAGTTTATCAAATGGCGCAATCCAGGTTGCTTCGGATCGGTCGACAGCGACCGTACCGAAGCCAGCGCCGCATGTAAAAGAGAAACTCGACTTAGGTCGAACTAATAAGGGATCAGAAGATCCGAAAAAACAAATGTCTCTTAAACAAACAGACAGACAACGTAAAATGGAAAGAGACAATATAAGATTCCAGAACAGATTCGGATCTTTGAGTGACAGTGATATGGAGTTTGAAACTCCATCATCACCAAACGGCAAAAACAGATCGAGGTCAGCAACACCACGAGCTGGTGGTAGCAGATCTATATCACCAATTGCAGCTCCAAAATAGTTTTTAGTCTTAATCTCTTCATAAAATGGATTTAAAACACAAAATAATACAATGGAATTGTCGAGGTCTTAAATCAAATTATAATGAACTCTTATTACTTATTTCGTTATTAAACCCATCGGTTTTTTGTTTGCAAGAAACTTTTTTAAAAACTGATGACAACATTGATGTCAGGGGTTTCAATACATACAACTATATCTATTCTGATGGTAACAAACCATCTGGTGGCAGTTCAATTTTTATTAAATCATGTTTACCACAAAGAGAGATCAAATTAAAAACAGACCTTCAAGCTGTAGCAGTATCGGTTTCTCTGGATAAAGAAACTACAATATGCTCTTTATATATTCCACCCTCATTTTCTTTAAAGCCCGAACATCTTGACTCATTGCTGAGTCAGCTTCCATCCCCATATCTTTTAGTTGGCGACTTCAATGGTCACAATATTCTATGGGGCTGTAAAGATATCAATAACAGAGGAGCACTTGTCGAAGATTTTATTGCAAAGAGCGATCTTTGCTTGATGAATGATAAATCTTATACTTACCTTCACCCTGCGACAGGTCATTTGTCTTCTTTAGATCTCTCTTTGTGTCACCCATCTCTCTTCTTGGACTATGACTGGTCTGTTCATGATGATCAGTGCGGAAGTGATCACTTCCCTGTTATAATTGAGAGCGTAAACGAACCAGATGAAGACTGTAACCAGAAGTGGAAAATGAATAAAGCCGACTGGGAATTATTCCATAATTTATGTGAAGAAGAGTTAACAGTTGATCACTTAAATGAATCATCCGACATTGTTTCTGATTTCACAGATACACTTATTAATATATCAGAACAATGCATTCCAAAGACCACCACAAATACTAAGAAAAGCAAGCCTTGGTTTAATAATGACTGTAAAGAAGCTATTAAAAAGCGTAAACAGGCTCTAAATAAGTTCTGCAAAAGTCCCACTTCAGAAAAGCTCAACGACGTAAAAGTTTTTAGAGCTAAAGCTCGGCGAACAATCCGAGCTTCAAAACGAAAGTCATGGAGAGAATATGTCTCCAAATTGAACTACAAAACCCCCATTAAAAAGGTTTGGGATATGGTACGAAAAATTTCAGGAAAAACAAAGTCCTCTAGTTTTACACATTTAAATACTGAATTTGACACAATAGCTTCAACAAAAAAAGATATTTCAGATACTCTTGGGCACACATTCTTGAGAAATTCATCATCGCGTAATTATTCTGACACTTTTAGAAATTTCAAAAAGGACCAAGAGAAAAGAAATCTAAACTTTAAATCACTTAATCACGAAGAATACAACAAACCTTTTAACTTATCCGAACTCGTTGAAGCCATTGAAAAATCACATGATACGGCAACCGGCCCCGATGAAATTCATTATCAGATGCTTAAGCATCTGCCAAAAAGTTCTCTTACAACACTTTTAGATATCTTTAATAATATTTGGGAAACGGGGGTCTGTCCTGAGAGCTGGCGTGTAGCTACAGTTGTACCAATTCCGAAACCAGGGAAAGATCATGCAGAACCTACAAATTATCGTCCGATAGCTTTGACAAGTTGTTTGTGTAAAACATTGGAGAGAATGATAAACAAGAGATTAGTCTGGTACTTAGAGTCCAACAACCTCATTTCAGAATATCAATCGGGTTTTCGTTCGGAACGCAGTACCAATGACAATTTAATAAGACTAGAAACATTTATACGAGATGCTTTTATTAACAAAGAACACGTAGTAGCTGTCTTTTTCGACTTGGAGAAAGCATATGATACAACATGGCGTTATGGTATATTGAAAGATCTCCATAACATTGGCTTAAGAGGAAAACTTCCCAGTTTTATTGAAAGCTTTTTAGGGGAGCGCATGTTTCAGGTGCGTGTGGGGTCTACCCTGTCAGATTTCTATGATCAAGAACAGGGTGTCCCACAGGGTAGTATTCTTTCAACTACGCTATTTAACATCAAAATAAACAATATTGTACAATGTTTGGACGACAAAACTGATTGTTCCTTGTATGTTGACGATTTCTGTATATGTTACCGTTCAAAAAATATGAAAACAATTGAACGAAAATTGCAACAAAATTTAAAACGAATAGAAGAATGGACTGATAAAAATGGTTTCAAGTTCTCCAAGTCGAAAACGCAGTGTGTTCATTTTTGTAAACTACGGAAGAAACACGAACATCCTTCCTTGTTTTTATACGGATCACAAATTCCTGTTGTTGAAGAAGCCAAATTTCTTGGGGTCATATTTGATCAAAAGTTATCTTTTATTCCCCATATTAAATATCTTAAAGCGAAATGCTTAAAAGCTTTGAATCTTTTGAAAGTTTTAGCCCATACAAGTTGGGGAGCAGATCGGTATACTTTATTACATCTTTACCGGTCTTTAATAAGATCTAAATTAGATTATGGGTCTGTTGTTTATGGTTCTGCCAGAAAGTCCTATTTAAAATCATTGGATACTATCCATCACCAAGGCCTTCGTCTGGCTATGGGAGCCTTTCGTACTTCACCCGTATTAAGCCTTTATGTAGAAGCAGGTGAACCATCTTTAACTTCGCGCAGAGAGAAACTTTCTCTTCAGTATGCTATTAGACTTGCTGCAAATCCATCTAACCCGGCATCCAAAATTTCATTTCCACCTCAATTTATAGATAAGTATGAAACTAAACCCACAGCAATCAAACCTTTTGGATTACGAATTTTACCACTGCTAGAAAATTCAGGCATCGACCTTAAAAATATTCAAAAACATGAAACGGCCGAAGTTCCATCTTGGTGTATTAAACAACCTTCTATTCTGTTCGACTTGCATGATGGCAAAAAATCCGAATCAAATCCGATACTTCTCAAACAAAACTTCCAGGTACTGCAGTTACGTTACAATGATTACCAGCAAGTCTATACTGATGGTTCCAAAGAAGGAGATAAAGTTGGTTGTGCGTATGTTTCTAAAGATACGCACAAAACCATGCGCCTTCCAGATGGTTCATCTATTTTTACAGCTGAAGCCAAAGCAATAGACCTAGCTTTAGATTTTATCAGTTCTTCGATAGTTCAAAAAGCAATTATATTTTCTGATTCACTTTCTGTGCTTAAGGCTTTAAACCATTCATCATCTAAAAATCCTCAAATTCAAAAATTGATCGAAAAGCATCATGAAATTTCTAAAACACACCAAATCTTGTTTTGTTGGCTTCCAAGCCATATTGGCATTGTCGGCAATGAATATGCTGACAAGAAAGCAAAGGAATCGCTCAATCTTGATCCATCTGTTTTTAAAATTCCCCTTAATAATTTTAAACCATTTATCAACAGATACATCTTGTCGGAATGGCAAGGCGAATGGGACCGTGCAATAAATAACAAACTCCATGCCATTAAACCTGTCGTTAGTACAAAATGCTCCCCTCCACAGTTTTCCAGAAAAGAGGACGTAGTATTAACACGACTGCGCATCGGCCATACTAGAGTTACTCATTCTTATATTTTTAATGGTGATGATCAGCCTTCTTGTGTAGGTTGTGATCAGCCATTCACTGTGAAACATATCTTAATTGACTGTGTTGACTTTTCACCCTCACGTATTTTATATTTCAAAGCTGACACTTTGCAACAACTGTTTCGAGATGTACCTGTTGATAACATTATTTTATTCTTAAAAGAAATTGGTCTTTTTCATAAGATTTAACTGTTTCAGATTTTTATACATTATCATTCTGACTTGTTACTTTTAATATCGTCATAATTATTCATGCCGTTTAACCATTAACCGACTGACGCTTATGACCCACAAAGAGGGTTGACGCGTCGTTAAACACGAAATCATCATCATCATCATATGGAGCCACCATGGGATTAGGGAAACCAAAATTTGCTCATTGGGTCCAGGTCACATGACCTAAATGGCCGCCAAGCCATATATGGTAAAAACCCTTCAAAAATAGTCTTCTCCAGAACCACTGGGCAGATTTTCACGAAACTTGATAAATAGCATCTGGGACGTAGGCCCATCATAATTGCTAAAATGGTGACCCTGGGTTGACCTTGACCTTTGTGCCTAGGTCAAACTTTGTCACATATGCTTTTGCTGCAATATTTAAACAATTTTTGGCATACTGATAGATATCAATGAGATTTAACCAATGAACTTGCGACATATTACATTCCATTGAGTACAGCCTCGCCGAGGCGAAAAATGTGAAAATTTTCGAACTGCTTCTCCACGGAAACCGTTGGGCCGATTGAAGTCAAATTTCATATGGAGCCTCTATGGGATGGGGGAAACCAAAATTTGCTCATGGGGTCCAGGTCATATGACCAAAATGAATCGCCAAGCCATATATGGTAAAAACCCTTCAAAAATAGTCTTCTCCAGACCACTAGGCAGATTTCCACGAAACTTGATAAATAGCATCTGGGACGTAGGCCCATCATAAATTGCTAAAATGGTGACCCTGGGTTGACCTTGATCTTCTTTGTGCCTAGGTCAAACTTTGACACATATGCTTTTGTATTGGAAAAGTAAGAATGCATTTTATCCTGCAAACGATTCAGAATACAGTACTAAAGTAATATGAAATAAAGGCACTGACTTTTGAGCAAACACACTCATTTACACCCCTATCTATCTTCATATACTGAGTCGGTCATATTTGGCTAAACAAAAAGGGGAGGGGTCGGGTGGGGGTTGTTGGATGGGTTCTTAAAACTATTTACAATCTGATTGGCAGAGGTATACAAAAAGTCTTGTATCTCCGAGTCCCAATCTATACTGTACGGTCTTTAAGCTCCTCTGCGGGTCTTTGAACCTCTCTGCGCTCTTGGCATCTACGGCAGACGCGGGAATACTATTCCTCAGTATAGTTCTGGGAGAAAAATGCTTTAGGGCATCATTATAGGCCTGGTACCTATGGTGTTGAGTGTTATTTACTTTTGATGCCCTTGTTTGAGTTGAAACTGTAACAGTGATCGAGTATTTATCTTTATCGAGAGTGTATCCTATGGAGGATTTGTTTGATTTGAGGTTTAACGTCCCCGTCAACACTGTAAAGGTCATTTTGGAGACGTTGCTTCCAATTTTGTGGGACTTCTACCCGACATTGAGATGAAATGACATCTAAAGCCCTGTCGCCCAATGAATTAGCATGGACGGTCCGCCTCGCACCACGGTTCCTGGACAGGCTTAGATCCTCTAAGCGGTTTACCAGTACTAGTATGCGGGCCAGATTCAGCTCTGCGTGGAAGCATCATGCAGCCCATATATTTCTTCAAGCCCCTATGGGCGGGGGCCGGTATCCTATGGAGGACTTAGGTAGTTAATATTGGTGTAGAACATCAAAAATACCAGTGGTTAGTGCACCTGCCTCTGATGCTCGACACCCCCGGTTCGATTCCAGGCAGTGAAATAAACTTTGGTATCCGAACATGTTCCATTAGCAATTTAGTTGTAGGGATGAATGCCACAAAGTGCACCAACCTTCGGCTCGGGGCGTTAACTGGAGACTCCCTGGGCAGAAAGAATAATCCCCTCTGCAGGTTAAAGATCCTTACCGTAATGCCATAATTACCAAGTAGGCATGTGTCTTGCAAATCACAAGTGTCTGCACACCTTAGTTGTTCTGCGCATGCATTAATGACCTGCCACAGAAAGTTAGCCCTGGAGTTCACCTCTTTGCTAATGCCAGCCTTTTATATCATGAGGTCTAAAGCAGGACTTATACTGAACACTTCAGAGGGATCTTGACAGACTACAGCAATGCCTATAATGGAATACGGACTAGCAAAAGTCTTCTCAATCCAACCAAATGTGCGACAGTCAGGGTAAATAATGGAGAATGTAAGTGAAGGCCGAAGATTTGGAGCAACTTACATGTTAAAGATACACAGCCATGAACTATCAATCTTAAAGACTTTAAAGTACATGGGCATCATTTATTTCAGAAACATGTCATGGGAATCCATTTTGATGCACCTGTAAAAAGGCAAACAACAGTCTGGCGTTTCTTTGGAAGGGAGATAACCAGCTGGTCTGAAGATGTTGAAGCATGGTGGTAGAGACCATGATTAGACTTATCCTGGATTAAGCCCATCAGTGTGGGGCCCACATACAGTATCCAGCAGCTCGATACGGTGCAACGGCGAGCAACTTGGTTTGTCAGAGATGACTACCACACAACCAGCATTACCTCCCAAGTGATACAGCACCTTGGCCGGCAAACCCACCAGCATGGGGGCATGGTCTACATGTATCTCTGGGCTAAGCGGACATCCATGTTTGCCGGTTTTCCTACCCAAAAGCGGCAAACAGTAAGGGATACTCTTCTTAAACTCTCCTTCAGCGGCACGGGCATCACACTTAAAGGCCATCTTTAACAGAATATTGCCACTTCTGGGATCCTTGAGGGCTTTAAAAGGGATCTTCTCTAAACTACATAAAAACTGTTTTTAAAAGTTTTGATATGCTCTGTTGTGTGGCAAAGGTGACGGGAGTCCAACTGATATTGATTTACAGGAGGGCAAGGCCTGCTGTCCTTGCAGCATGTAGGAATACAGGGGAGCATTGTTACTGCTTCTGTTTGTACACTTTTATTCATTTTCCCCTTTCTCCCTCGTCCCCCACCTACCTATCTTCTCCTCTCTACCTCTTTTATCTCTTTGGTCCCTTTCTCTGGGAGACGACTCAAAATGACCCACCAGTGTTGGCGTATCATTAAACCCAAAACAATTGTTTGAGCTTCAGTGCCGCTATGCACATAACCTTAGTATGATGATGCTCCAGCGTTGGTCCTGTGTGCACTTCATGGGAAGAAAATTAGATAGGGTGACTCAGTTAGTTTGCAGCATGAACACATAAGTATCCTGAAGCACTAGCGTTATGCTATGGATTTGGAGCTCATCATCATTTTGTAAATCTAAGGAAGATAGAAATCCACAGGTAGCCAGATAGCTCATTGTGTCTCTTACTATTCCCAGGGCTTTATTCTACACCCCTGAGTGTTTGTGAAAAGTTTTAATTGCTTGGCCCGACGAGAAGCGCTTTCTTCCCAACCGAGAAGCTCCGGTAAATGCTCCGGTAACTCGTGGGACCAATTGTGGTGCTGGATTTTACCGGCTAACCTTTTCGGCTCAGTATGGTACGTTTCATTTCATCTAAATGCGTGACGTAGTTTCGAAACTTTCCCGCGACAAAACTTCAGCGTTTGATGCAACGGAAGCCAAATATTACTATTCCCAGGGCTTTATTTTATATCCGAGTAATTTTTTGCGAAAAGTTGAAATTGCTTGGCCAGACGAGAAGCGCTTTCCACTCAGGTAAATGCTTCGGTAAATGCTCCGGTAACTCGTTGGTCCAAGCGCGGTGCTTGATTTTAACCGACTAACATTTTCGGCTCAGTGCGGTACGTTTCAGTTCATTTAAAACGCGCGACGTAGTTTCGAAACTTTCCCGCGATCAAACTTCAGCGTTTGATGCAGCGGTCATCGAAAAGAGCTTTGGTGCCTGATGCTCTGTCTCTGGTTGGGCCCATCGGAGTCTAACTGTTGGTTTTCTTTTGCTCCAGCATTTCAGTTGTTTCTTGCGGCGAGTCCTCACCGATGTCTCACCTCTGTGGTTCTTTGATTTTTTGTGTTCACGGAGATGTTGCACTGATGAGTTAGGAGGCCTTCATGCGGACTGAACAAATTATTTGTCTAAATCGCGACGGAAGTAAGGGCGAGGATATTGGCCACGTAAAATCGATTTAAGCCCCCCAGTGGAATTCTTTCCACTGACCGTTCCAAGGCGGTTCTTCTGTGGCGATTTTTTTATGTTGTTGTTTGTTACTTACTGTGTGTATCACTTGTGTATTTTAATTTTGGATGGCTATATGGCCATTTTGTGGGAAAGTAACTGTCCTTATGGCCTTCCTTTGTTTAGGTTTCCATTATGGTCTGGTCGCTTAATGTTTGTATTTCTTTCCCTTTGGTGTCTTTGATGGGTGGAGTAAGTTAATTGTATCGATTCCTGATCTTTGTTTTACTTCTGATTTAAAAATTATTTCGACGCTTTTTGTGTTTCTTTTGTAATGGGACTTGACTCCTTTTGATTTTGAGAAGCAATTGTTGGATGTGAATACAATTCTCATGAACTCTGTAAAGATGGCGGATTATCGCGAGAAATTGAACGAGATTCCAGGCGAGATTTGGGTGCCTAAGTATGTTGTTCCAGCCTCTCTACAGTAATGTTTGCTATAAGATATTTTTGCTCCTTACGATAAGGCGCATTTATTGGGGGAACCGTTTTAGGTCCAGGTCACATGACCAAAATGGCCGCCATACCCAGATATGGTAACACTCATAAAGCTAAAAGCATCCGGCGGGTCGTGCACTTCAGCTGAAGCACTGGTTTCTCCTAGAATTGTCCTGGAATTTTCGAAAATTCTCCTTGAGAATTACAATATGTGCTTGAATTTTGAAAAAAAAAATCCTTTGAAAATATTTCAGAAGGATTCCATGAGCAAATATGAGTGTTGCTAAACTCGTAAAAAAGAAACCTGGTGTTGCACCATATTCAGATTCAGTTTTAGCGCACCAGAGGAGCTTATCGGATAGGCATTGTCCGTCATCGTCTGCGTCGTCCACACTTTCAAACGACAGCTCCTCTGTCGCCACTTTTATCTGTAGCATGCTTGGGCTGGGGGAATGAAAGTTTTTTTATGAAAATCGGCTTTTTACTTTGGTTGCTATGGCAACTTGTCCAATTGACTTATAATAGGGAAAATTGAATTAACAGCTAAGCCTTAGCCAGGGCCGTCGTCGGCATTCAAAAAGTGGTACGGCTCTAGGACGCCGAAGGCATGCCCCTAGTTCTGAAGGCCCGAGTGGGGGAGAGCACAACTCTCTTGCATTCGGGGTCGGGGATCTCCCCCGAGAATTTTTTTTTAAAATTTAAATGCCGCTAGAACCGATTTTATTGCATTTTGACACCAGTTTTTCCTGTTGCAACATATTGATTTCATTAGTAATTCAGTAGCCCGAGCCCGTATCAAAGCTTTATCAGACTTCTATAAAAATAAAACAACTATTTTGACCCCTCGATAGGTCTCATCAGGCGGCGGCATCAATATTTACATGCACGTATGAACGTATTTTAAGAAAACTTAGAAATATAATTTCAAAAATAGAAATGGTTCGTCGGCATGCTGTTTGATTTTATGAAATTATTGCCGTTTTGTTTGGGAAAATTTTTTTTTTTTATTTTGCGCCATGAAAAACAGTATACTACATGTATTTTTGTGGATTTTTATTTTTTTCTTATATCCCTACAAGTCGGTCTCTTTATTCATTGAAGAAGGCTTGATGCGATCACCACCCTTTGACTGAATATTTTCTTGTTACTTATGGTAAGACCCATTCAGTCACACCAACCCCTGGGGTCTTTTTTCTTTGACTGATGTACCCCATCATTATATTAAATGCCATTTATCTTAGAAGCCATTCAGATTCCCAACCCAAATCATATATATTCTTGTTCCTTATGATTAGACACATTCAGTTACACCAACTTGTGGGGTCCAAAAGGGCTGTTCCTTACCCCTTTATTTCATAAAAGTGCCTCATATCTCAGAAACTGTTTTGATACCCACCCCTAAACCATATACATTCTTGGTCCTTATTATAAGACACATTCATTAAAAACATGGCTGTCAGGGCCTAGGCAAGATTTTCAGCTTTGGATTCTGGTGAGCATAGTGGCCCATGGGCCTCTTGTTTATTGTCCCTTCTGCTATCACTACAGCCTACTACATCTGGGCAGTATGAACCATATATGCAACCGAAACAAACTGCTAGCAAAGCAATAATTACAGAAAAGCAAAAATGTCCAGGATGAAAATTAAGTGGGAAGTTGAAAACAATCAAGTATCAACATGAAGGGATTTTTTTTACAGCACAAAAAAAAAAATAGAAATGGAATCCTGCATGTAGTGAGTGAATTCAGTTGATAAGCTGAAAGCACTCTGTTCAGTCTGCAATTAGATTTCCCCCAGTGGAAATCTTCCACTGACCGTTCCAAGGCGGCTCTTCTGTGGCGATTTATTTATGTTGTTGTTTGTTACTTACTGTTTGTATCACTTGTGTCTTTTGGTTTTGGATGGCCATAAGGCCATTTTGTGGGAAAGTAACTGTTCTTATGGCCTTCCTTTGTATAGGTTTCCATTATGGTCTGGTCGCTTAATGTTTGTATTTCTTTCCCTTTGGTGTCTTTTATGGGTGGAGTAAGTTAATTGTATCAATTCCTGATCTTTGTTTTACTTCTACTTTGCTTACATGGGAGAATCAGCCTTAAAGGTGTGGTATTGAGCTATCGACAAAAAAATGCATCCAAAAATAAAATGCATATATTTAGCCAGTATTTTTCTTTTTCTGTATGCCTTTTTGTTTCTTTTCCCAGTGCTTGTAACAACTACATGTCTGCAAATGAAATCTCTTTTTCTTTCATATGTCATTTTGACATCATGGTATTGTTGAAAAATATGCTTGCGTGTGTCCTCTGGTATATTTTTCGAACACAAATATTTGTAGCTACTGCAGTCTTTTTCTTTTAACTTCTTCGCTGCAACTGGTTTCTTTGTTGTTGGTGAGAAATATGTCTCAACTTTTAACTTTTGTTCCTTTAGAACTGTCTTTTTCCATTTGTCTTTGTTCACCTTTCTTTTTCGGGAGTGTTTCTTTTTTTTCGGATGATACATAAGCGGCGGATTTACGTGGTGTCATTACATTAGCCAACGTCCAAGTTCACTCCAAAGAGCATGACGTGTTTAGCGTCATTGTTCTTCAAGGGTCTATCCAAAGATTTCAGCAATGTATTGGTTTCTGATGATGGCTCTCCATCGCACAACTCCCTCACGGCTTTTACCAAATTAGGCTCATCTTGCCGTTTGACCTTCAAAAACAATGACCGTACACAAACATACATGTATAACCAACATTCTAATGCATTTTCGTATGTAACCCTATGTCTGAATGGATGACGTTAACAATTTGCGACAGTATATCCTGTGGTATACTGTCTGAAACCCGACGTTAACTCGTAACGTCGTTTTTCATGTGGTAGCATTTGGTTGTTCGCAGCCCACATCGTTTTCCGCTATGTGCAAGCTAGTATAAGTTTTAACAAAATTTAATACATGCATTAACATTTGGGTGACTACAATTAAAATTGTATTTTTGGGCGGTAGATCGTCGGTTTCCACAGGAGCTTGACGTATTACAACTAAATGGTTGATAAGGCCTAATAGGCCGAAACTAGCCAGTCTGGCCCAGAAAACATGCACACTCCATATTGTTTAGTTCTGTGATGTTTTCCTTGCATTCAAAGGATAACCATTGTATAGAACATATTCATCTCTCCGTTTCTATGTAAGAGAAACCTAAGGACAAGTCTTTCAAATGTTATTACGACAAGCTCCTGTGAGTTTTACGGTCGCAAAATATATTTTACGGCTTCGTTGACTCGTCTCCGTAAAACGAAATTTCCGACCGTAAAACCTCGTATTTACCTTCCCATGTTGCAATTTTTGAATAAAATTATCCACAAGTTCAGTGATGTCAGACATTATATGTAAATAAACGAAAAATCGACCTTTTCAATGCTTACACACTCGATAATATTACATTCTTCGTTGCCGATTCTGTCGATAACAATCTAAATATACATGTGGTCAAATATCAGATTATAATGGATGACACACTGTGACTGTCGATTCCTCCTTCCTTTTTTAGCTCACCTGTCACGTAGTGACGAGATGAGTGAGTGAGTGAGTTTTAGTTTTACGTCCCACCAACAGCTAAGGTCATACGGAGACGGGACATCGGTTTAAAGACTCATCCGAAAGTCTGGAGAAGCCCGGGATCGATCCTGCGATCCCTGGTTTACAAGGCGAGTAGCGAAACCACTGCACCACGGAGGCTTCTAGTGACGAGATGAGCTTTTGGGATTACTTTTTGTCCGTCGTGCGAGTGTGCGTGCGTAAACCTTTTCTTCAAATGACATCTCCTAAACCACAGATTGGATTTTAACCAAACTTCACAGGCATAATCCTTAGGCAGCCCCCTTTCAAAGTTGTAAGAATGGTTCCGGTCCATTGCACATCAAGGTCACAGGAGCTAAAAATAGATTTTTAAAATGAAAACATTAAAAATCTTCTCTGAAACTGCAAGGCCCAGGTCTTTGATATTTAGTATGAAGCTTCATCTAGTGGAACTCTACCAAGATTGTTCAAATTATGGCCCTTGGGCCAGAAAAGCTCCCGCGCCGGGGGCCTTTTGGTTTACATACGCTTAAATAAGGAAAATCTTTAAAATCTTCTTCTCTGAAACCACAAGGCCCAGGTCTTTGGTATTTGGCAGTTTTCGCCGGCCTCTGATTAACAATAGTAGAAGTAAGACAAAGATCAGGAATCGATACAATTAACTTACTCCACCCATCAAAGACACCAAAGGGAAAGAAACACTAACATTAAGCGACCACACCATAATGGAAACCTAAACAAAGGAAGGATTAAGCAAGAGAAATAGTCATAACACCGTAAAAACAAATCCAAAAAGATAAATTTAATAGTAAATAAATCACGGCACCAGAGCTGACTTTCGATCCTAGCACACTAAAGGTCAACATTAAAGGGTATTAATACCTTAGGTTTCCTCTATCTTCTGCCATTGTTTTAAGTATTCCTACCACATAACTCAACGTATCACAAGCGTTTACCCGGCCCCCGCCCATCGGGGTTTGAAATAATAGATGGGCTGCACGATGCATCCACGCAGAGCTGAAACTGACCAGCTCATAAGTACTGGTAAACCACACAGCGGTGCGAGTCGGACTGTCCATGCTTTTAAACCCTACTGGGTTCATTTGGTGACAGGGCATCATAGTGTAGTTTATATTTTCTTGTCCTTAGGGATCATTGATTACATAAAATATTTGAGGGTCACTTATGAGGCCTAATTGGCCTTGCTTCCAAAGGATAACACTTTTATAGAACATATTGAGTTGTCACTTCATCTCTATGTTGGGTAAAATTCCCACAAAATTTGAAGTAACGTTTCCAAAATGACATTTACATTTTTGACAGGGACGTTAAACCTCAAATCAAACCAAATAACATGGGTTTACCTGTTTTTATAACATGTCTGGTACAAGAAAACGAGGTTTCACCATCTGCCATCGGGGTACAATGATTTGCGCCAGGCAACTAGATAAAAAGGCGGCTCGTCACATCACATTCTTCTGTCTAGGGATCGCTCACACAATATATCACTAGATTTTACTTTTGGCTATATATAGGCAACCAGTGTTAAAGGTGCATTATTGAGCTACCGGGTCTCAATTTTTTTACTGGTTTTTATCTTCAATGCATACTCTTTTGTCATGTGTACACTTTTGCAGCCAAATACAGCTTCAGAACTTTGTGAAAATGGTCGTTTTCATTCGTGTTTACCCTTCGCTCTGAACATGTGTTCGGAATTTCTGTTCTAAAAATAAATCTGTCACTTTACACATACATGGCGACAGTATCGTCTCTGAGTGTCGTTACTTATGGCATGGTATTCAGCGTCATATTTTTTTCCGATTCAGGCATGGCCTAAGCAAACAAGGCCCAAAATGAACGTCGCATAACGTCATATATGGAGATTGTATTTTGTCACGAACTAAAAATAGATCTAACTAGTGTTCGAAACCTAGTTAGGGAATCCCTCTCAAACTCGTTTACCTGACATCATAATTGTTCGCATTTTTGCATAATATGCATACATTTGTATTGTTTTAAAGAAAAATACCGGCTATATGTATTTTATTTTTGGAAGCATTTTTTCCAGATAGCTCAATAATGCACCTTTAAATAAAAATCATCTTACAACATCCCTTCAAGACACCAAAGGGGGGAAGACCAAAGATTTCATGAACCCATTATATTGGGCACTGGTTCGACTATCATTCTGATTATTTTGTAAAAGCAAAATTTTGTTTATTTTTTAGATCAAATTCAGTTTCCTCATGGTGGGCGACACCCATGAGGATATAGACCAGGTGTTCTCGAGAATTTCTTCATGGATGGCGAAAGCAAATGCTCCGACATTGCACCAGCTTATGGAGACAATAAAGGCCAGCACCACACCGGCACCAGAAGTGGTACACCTGAAGTCACTGTATGATTACAAGTCAGAGTTAGGTGCGGCAAGAGGCCTCATAGAAGGCATAATGGGTCCCCACCATTTTAAATTCGTGGAAAGTACAGGGAAGATATATATGATGTACAAAGACTGGCCAAAGGCAGATGAACTATACAGACAATTGGATGTGACGGATTGTGTCTGTCTGTTCAGTATAATTCAAAAGTTGAAGAGATTATATTGAAAATGGGAGAAGATCTTCCTAAATGGGATGACAGTGGACGCTTTGAAAAGGATGAGGTTATCTGGCGGAAGCTGATGATGATTTCGTGTTTAACGACGCGTCAACCCTCTTTGTGGGTCATAAGCGTCAAACGGTTGATGGTTAAACGGCATGAATAATTATGATGATATTAAAAGTAAAAAGTCAGAATGATAATGTATAAAAATCTGAAACAGTTAAATCTTATGAAAAAGTCCAATTTCTTTTAAGAATAAAATAATATTATCAACAGGTACATCTCGAAACAGTTGTTGCAAAGTGTCAGCTTTGAAATATAAAATACGTGAGGGTGAAAAGTCAACACAGTCAATTAAGATATGTTTCACAGTGAATGGCTGATCACAACCTACACAAGAAGGCTGATCATCACCATTAAAAATATAAGAATGAGTAACTCTAGTATGGCCGATGCGCAGTCGTGTTAATACTACGTCCTCTTTTCTGGAAAACTGTGGAGGAGAGCATTTTGTACCAACGACAGGCTTAATGGCATGGAGTTTCTTATTTATTGCACGGTCCCATTCGCCTTGCCATTCCGACAAGATGTATCTGTTGATAAATGGTTTAAAATTGTTAAAAGGAATTTTAAAAACAGATGGATCAAGATTGAGCGATTCCTTTGCTTTCTTGTCAGCATATTCATTGCCGACAATGCCAATATGGCTCGGAAGCCAACAAAACAAGATTTGGTGTGTTTTAGAAATTTCATGATGTTTTTCGATCAATTTTTGAATTTGAGGATTTTTAGATGATGAATGGTCTAAAGCCTTAAGCACAGAAAGTGAATCCGAAAATATAATTGCTTTTTGAATTGTTGAAGAACTGATAAAATCTAAAGCTAGGTCTATTGCTTTGGCTTCAGCTGTAAAAATAGATGAACCATCTGGAAGGCGCATGGTTTTGTGCGTATCTTTAGAAACATACGCACAGCCAACTTTATCTCCTTCTTTGGAACCATCAGTATAGACTTGCTGGTAATCATTGTAACGTGACTGCAGTACCTGAAAGTTTTGTTTGAGAAGTATTGGATTTGATTCGGATTTTTTTCCATCATGTAAGTCGAACAGAATAGAAGGTTGTTTAATACACCAAGATGGAACTTCGGCGGTTTCATGTTTTTGAATATTTTTAAGGTCGATACCTGAATTTTCCAGCAGTGGTAAAATACGTAATCCAAAAGGTTTGATTGCTGTGGGTTTTGTTTCATACTTATCTACAAATTGAGGTCGAAATGAAATTTTGGATGCCGGGTTAGATGGATTTGCAGCAAGTCTGATAGCATACTGAAGAGATAGTTTCTCTCTGCGCGAGGTTAAAGATGGTTCACCTGCTTCTACATAAAGGTTTAATACGGGAGAAGTACGGAAGGCTCCCATGGCCAGACGAAGGCCTTGGTGATGGATAGTATCCAAGGATTTTAAATAGGACTTTCTGGCAGAACCATAAACAACAGACCCATAATCTAATTTAGATCTTATTAAAGACCGGTAAAGATGTAATAAAGTATACCGATCTGCTCCCCAACTTGTATGAGCTAAAACTTTCAAAAGATTCAAAGCTTTTAAGCATTTCGCTTTAAGATATTTAATATGTGGAATAAAAGATAACTTTTGATCAAATATGACCCCAAGAAATTTGGCTTCTTCAACAACAGGAATTTGTGATCCGTATAAAAACAGGGAAGGATGTTCGTGTTTCTTCCGTAGTTTACAAAAATGAACACACTGCGTTTTCGACTTGGAGAACTTGAAACCATTTTTATCAGTCCATTCTTCTATTCTTTTTAAATTTTGTTGTAACTTTCGTTCAATTGTTTTCATATTTTTTGAACGGTAACATATACAAAAATCATCAACATACAATGAACAATCAGTTTTGTTGTCCAAACATTGTACAATATTGTTTATTTTGATGTTAAATAGCGTAGTTGAAAGAATACTACCCTGTGGGACACCCTGTTCTTGATCATAGAAATCTGACAGGGTAGACCCCACACGCACCTGAAACATGCGCTCCCCTAAAAAGCTTTCAATAAAACTGGGAAGTTTTCCTCTTAAGCCAATGTTATGTAGATCTTTCAATATTCCATAACGCCATGTTGTATCATATGCTTTCTCCAAGTCGAAAAAGACAGCCACTACGTGTTCTTTGTTAATAAAAGCATCTCGTATAAATGTTTCTAGTCTTATTAAATTGTCATTGGTACTACGTTCCGAACGAAAGCCCGATTGATATTCTGAAATGAGGTTGTTGGACTCTAAGTACCAGACTAATCTCTTGTTTATCATTCTCTCCAATGTTTTACACAAACAACTTGTCAAAGCTATCGGACGATAATTTGTAGGTTCTGCATGATCTTTCCCTGGTTTCGGAATTGGTACAACTGTAGCTACACGCCAACTCTCAGGACAGACCCCCGTTTCCCAAATATTATTAAAGATATCTAAAAGTGTTGTAAGAGAACTTTTTGGCAGATGCTTAAGCATCTGATAATGAATTTCATCGGGGCCGGTTGCCGTATCATGTGATTTTTCAATGGCTTCAACGAGTTCGGATAAGTTAAATGGTGTGTTGTATTCTTCGTGATTAAGGGATTTGAAGTTAAGTTTTCTTTTCTCCTGGTCCTTTTTGAAATTTCTAAAAGTGTCAGAATAATTACGCGATGATGAATTTCTCAAAAATGTGTGACCAAGAGTATCTGAAATATCTTTTTTTGTTGAAGCTATTGTGTCAAATTCAGTATTTAAATGTGTAAAACTAGAAGACTTTGTTTTTCCTGAAATTTTTCGTACCATATCCCAAACCTTTTTAATGGGGGTTTTATAGTTCAATTTGGAGACATATTCTCTCCATGACTTTCGTTTGGAAGCTCGGATTGTTCGCCGAGCTTTAGCTCTAAAAACTTTTACGTCGTTGAGCTTTTCTGAAGTGGGATTTTTGCAGAACTTATTTAGAGCCTGTTTACGCTTTTTAATAGCTTCTTTACAGTCATTATTAAACCAAGGCTTGCTTTTCTTAGTATTTGTGGAGGTCTTTGGAATGCATTGTTCTGATATGTTAATAAGTGTATCTGTGAAATCAGAAACAATGTCAGATGATTCATTTAAGTGATCAACTGATAACTCTTCTTCACATAAATTATGGAATAATTCCCAGTCGGCTTTATTCATTTTCCATTTCTGGTTACAGTCTTCATCTGGTTCGTTTACGCTCTCTATTATAACAGGAAAGTGATCACTTCCGCACTGATCATCATGAACAGACCAGTCATAGTCCAAGAATAGAGATGGGTGACACAAAGAGAGATCTAAAGAAGACAAATGACCTGTCGCAGGGTGAAGGTAAGTATAAGATTTATCATTCATCAAGCAAAGATCGTTCTTTGCAATAAAATCTTCGACAAGTGCTCCTCTGTTATTGACATCTTTACAGCCCCATAGAATATTGTGACCATTGAAGTCGCCAACTAAAAGATATGGCGATGGAAGTTGACTCAGCAATGAGTCAAGATGTTCGGGCTTTAAAGAAAATGAGGGTGGGATATATAGAGAGCAAACTGTAGTTTCTTTATCCAGAGAAACCGATACTGCTACAGCTTGAAGGTCGATTTTTAATTTGATCTCTCTTTGTGGTAAACATGATTTAACAAAAATTGAGCTGCCACCAGATGGTTTGTTACCATCAGAATAGATATAGTTGTATGTATTGAAACCCCTGACATCTATGTTGTCATCAGTTTTTAAAAAAGTTTCTTGCAAACAAAACACCGATGGGGTTAGTAGCGAAATAAGTAATAAGAGTTCATTATAATTTGATTTAAGACCTCGACAATTCCATTGTATTATTTTGTGTTTTAAATCCATTTTAAGGAGAGATATTTAAAGACTAGAAACTATTATGGAGGTGCAATTGGTGATATAGATCTGCTACCACCAGCTCGTGGTGTGACAGACCTCGATCTGTTATTGCCACTTGGTGATGATGGAGTTTCAGTCAACTCCATATCACTGTCACTCAAAGATCCGAATCTGTTCTGAAATTTTATATTGTCTCTTTCCATTTTACGTTGTCTGTCTGTTTGTCTTTGAGACAATTGATGTTTTTTTATCGGATCTTGCGACCCCTTATTAGTTCGACCTGGGTCGGGTTTCTCTTTTACATTCGGCGCTGGCTTCGGTACGGTCGCTGTCGACCGATCCGAAGCAACCTGGATTGCGCCTTTTGATAAATTGGTTGAACTTTGTGGTGCTGGAGTGGATTTACTCCATGCACCAGACTTTTTCAGTTCAGCAATGTATGATTCAGCAGTCTGTGTTGCGGAGCTGGTACATTTTACACCAGCACCCTTTGTGATGCTGGCGAAACTGGTGGTTGGTGTTATGTATCGCTCTTCGACAATCTTCCGCGCTTCTGGGAATGTTATCCCCCTTTGGTATTTGACGGTAAGTATTTCTTTTTCTTTTTTCCACGCCGGACAGTCTCGGGAGAAAACAGCATGTTTGCCATCACAATTTACGCATTTGGGTTCATTTTTGCAGTTGAGGTGATTATCAACATGCTTTTCTTCACCACAATTAGGACAGAGTTTTTTTCTCTGACATCTGCTTTCGTGATGGCCAAAAGCCTGACAAGAGTAACATCTAAGAGGGTTTGGGATGTATACCTCTACGTTAATGGAAAGATATGCTACTTTGATTTTCTTGGGTAGAACTGGTGTATTAAAAGTCAACACATAAGTTGCCGTTGGTTTTAGTACACCATTTCTACGAACTTGAATGTTACGAACACCAACAACTCCCTGATCCTTAAGGTTATCGACTATCTCTTCATCTGAGCAAGGACGCAGTTCTGGACTGCGAATCACTCCCTTAGATGAATTGAGCGTGTTATGTAAAGCGACTTTAACTTTTAGATCAAAGAGTTTGTTGGTGTTTAGCAGGCTTACCACTTGCTGTTTTTTCTCGACTTCCAAGAGAAGATCACCCGATTTGAGTTGTTTTATACTCTTAGGGTGTCCGGCAATGGAGAGAATACTTTTCTCGATGACGAAGGGGGAAAGGCTAGATACAGTTCGTGTATCGTCAAGTGACGTAACGACCAAGAAACGCGGAACATTGTCAAAATTTGGTTCAGCAGACTGCTGACTAGATTGTTGACTTGACTGCTGACTTGATTGTTGACTGTGTTCATCCGATTCGGATGAATCTTCTTGTTTTTTACGTTTAGGTGCGTTGTGGTTAGGTGATTTGCGGTTAGGTGATTTGCGGTTATGTTTTTTTCCAGGAGCCATAAGAAAAAAATTCTAGTTTCGTCCCAAGTGCTCTCCGCCCTCCGTGGAGCCCTACAAGGGAACACCATACTGGAGTGGTTATCCAACTCGCAGATGTTAGAGATACACGTGAGATATACTCGTATAAACAAAATGCCTACACGATTGATCCGTTAAGCCACCGCCTTCTAGAGATAAAAAGACAGAAAAGGGTAAGGTAAATGGGCATATGGTTGGTATCAGGAAAGATACAAAAAGAGTTGAAGAGAAAGCAAAGCGGTATCTCTAGGGCTCGGCGTGACCAGCCGATTGACCGTGCCGGACCGCACGGCCACCCGTCTACACCGAAAAGCCAGGCCAAAGAGGCGTGTTGGGCACCTGAAGCACCGCCACCTCAGGTAACCCTCAACCTCCAGGATCCCTTCTTCCGGCTTACAGGACGCCACCCACGGCAAACGGGTGGTACTTCCTTTAGCTCTTCCCAGTGGGCACATTGACCACAGCAGCAACGTGCCCAGTGGGAATTGAGCCCCCAGGGCCACGGCAAGGCAGGAAGTCTAATACCTGGGGGAGGCGGAAGCTATATCTGGCAGATTATATTGGAAATACAAGGATGAGGCCTGACATCTTGTCATTGCCCCATCTTGGTCAATACAGACTACCAGATGTAGGGCAAGATGAAGATTCGGAAAACTTGCTGGGTGCAATTGAAAAAATGCTGAGAAGGAGAACAGAAAGTCTACATTGAGATTAAAACGCAGAAAATGAATGGCTATCCTGAACAGTGTTCCATTCGTATCTATTGGTCCCTTTGATAGATTTCGTTAAACTTTGGTCAAATATTCCTTCCAGTGAGCTGATGTGCAGAACCCATAAATAAACCAAGTGACTAAAGGTCGAGGTCACAGTTGAATGTCATGAATTCGATTCTTTTGAATTTTGTGCCCTTCCATATCTCCTTTACCCATGGGAGGATTTTCATTAAACTTTGGTCAGATATCCCCTACTGTGATCCAATGTGCAGAATCCATAAATCAGTCACGCGTATAAAAGGTCAAGGTCATGTATTTGGTTTCTTTGGGCGGCAGGGATTGAGATTTCATTTCATATCAGTGTCGGGTAAAAGTCCCACAAAATTGGAAGCAAGGTCTCCAACATAACCTAAATAGTGTTGACGGGTCATTTAAACTCAGTAAAACAAATACCCCTCCAAGGATTTTCTTAAAACTTTGGTCAAGTATCCCCCTCAGTGAGCTGATGTGCAAAACATATAAATAAGACATCCCTACTGAGGTCAAGGTCACATCTGAACATCAATAGTTTGAATTTTTGTTTGCGTCAAATATCCCCCTCTGTAAGCTGATAATGCAAAACCAATAAATAAACCATGCCGACTCAAGGTCAAGATCAGAGTTGAAGATCCTGAATTTAATCTTGTAATATGTGCTTTCCATGTCTCTTTGACCTCTGGAAGGATTTTCCTTTAACTTTCCTTCCTTTCAGTGAGCTAATGATTGTGCAGAACCCATAAATAAACCATGCTGACTCGAGTTCGAGGTCACAGTTGAACGTCATGAATTTGTATCTTTGGATTTGGTGTCCATTCCATATCTCCTTTATCCCTGGAGGGAATTTCATTAAACTTTGGTAAAATATCCCCCTCGATGAACTGTGCAGAACCCATAAATAAACCATGTTGATTAAAAGTTCAAAGGTGAATGTCGAAAGGTTGAGCTTTGTAGGGGGATTTGGCTGTGCCTCAGAACACTGTTACTAATGGTTCCTTCTCAGCATTGTTGCCATCAGTCGAAATATCAGTTATCAGCCTGTTTGGGAGAACTCACATTTTCTTGACCTTTACATATTTATGATCGAGACAAATTTCATGCTCAAGTGAGGTGAGCACAAATTTATGAACACGGGAGTTTTTTTTTTTTTTTTTTTGGCTCACCTGACCAAGTCATGGTGAGCTTTTTGGACCGTGAGATGTCCAGCTTTGTTGTTCCCCGTGCATCGTTCGTCGAGTGTGCAAAAACTTTTCTTCTCCAAAATATATATTGATGGTACTCGTTAGAACTGCCTCGATGAGATGGTTCTAATGTGTACCCACAATCTATATTTTGAGCAGAAATAAGAAAAATATTACATTCTTTAATCTTAAAATTTTGGAATTTTGGCGGGTTTTCATAATGTGTTCCTTGTAACAAGGTCATTCCCTTTCATACCAAAAAATTTGATATGTGACTTATAAAAAAGGAGATATGTTCGTGTTTCTCCAAGCTTAACGCATTCTTTCTTGTTAATATTGTTAATAAGTTAAAACAAAGATGTTAATATGCATGCAAAATGCAAATATTACCTAAATGTTTTAAAGATTGTGGATATGAATTTAATTTTCATATTTGTTTCGGTGATTATAATTTGTGTTTTTGTTTCAAAAGAGGGCATATGTTCATGTGTACATTCATTAAATGCCAGTAAAATTCAATCAAGAAAAGATATGTTGTGTTCACTACAATAACACATCCAGCTGAGATTGCGATTCCCTCATCTCCAAAACTGATCATTTTGATGACAAAATGTGTGGGGGGGGGGGGCATACAGTACTTCCCCTGCCTGTCTGTTTGTTTGTTTAACTTTGATCGTAACTTCAAAGTGTTTGGTCTAGCCCTAAGAAACTTCACACACTTATTAACCATCACAAGGGCTACATTCTGAACAACGGCCATAACTCTGTTATTATATTTGGCTGATTATCTCCCCTCGAAATTTTGTCTGTTTTTTCCGTCTGTCCTTCACAAAAACTTAACCTTGATCATAACTTCAAAAGTACACATGAGTAGTATGCAAAACCTTGGTAGAGTTGAAGGATCTGGATTGCTGGATTGCTTTTGTTTGTTATAATCCCCTATTGTCCTTTTGTTTGTTATTAATCCCCTATTGTTCTTCTAATCCGGGGATTATCCCCGTCCCCTTTTATATTTTAAAGTCAATAAGCAAACATTGTCATTTGTTTACAATTAACACGAAAACAGCGCTACAGAGGTGGGTGTGTGAAATGTAAATAAACTTCGGAAACTAAAAAGGATGTTAAGGGATGCGAATGAAGACGAATCATCTTACGTGAGAGAGAATCTCAGGGTATGATAATATTGTCATTCCACAGCTCCCCCAGGTATTAGACTTCCTGCCTTGCCGTGGCCCTGGGGGGCTCAATTCCCACTGGGCACGTTGCTGCTGTGGTCAATGTGCCCACTGGGAAGAGCTAAAGGAAGTACCACCCGTTTGCCGTGGGTGGCGTCCTGTAAGCCGGAAGAAGGGATCCTGGAGGTTGAGGGTTACCTGAGGTGGCGGTGCTTCAGGTGCCCAACACGCCTCTTTGGCCTGGCTTTTCGGTGTAGACGGGTGGCCGTGCGGTCCGGCACGGTCAATCGGCTGGTCACGCCGAGCCCTAGAGATACCGCTTTGCTTTCTCTTCAACTCTTTTTGTATCTTTCCTGATACCAACCATATGCCCATTTACCTTACCCTTTTCTGTCTTTTTATCTCTAGAAGGCGGTGGCTTAACGGATCAATCGTGTAGGCATTTTGTTTATACGAGTATATCTCAAGTGTATCTCTAACACCTGCGAGTTGGATAACCACTCCAGTATGGTGTTCCCTTGTAGGGCTCCACGGAGGGCGGAGAGCACTTGGGACGAAACTAGAATTTTTTTCTTATGGCTCCTGGAAAAAAACATAACCGCAAATCACCTAACCGCAAATCACCTAACCACAACGCACCTAAACGTAAAAAACAAGAGGATTCATCTGAATCGGATGAACACAGTCAACAATCCAGTCAGCAGTCAAGTCAACAATCCAGTCAGCAGTCAAGTCAACAATCTAGTCAGCAGTCTGCTGAACCACATTTTGACAATGTTCCGCGTTTCTTGGTCGTTACGTCGCTTGATGATACACGAACTGTATCTAGCCTTTCCCCCTTCGTCATCGAGAAAAGTATTCTCTCCATTGCCGGACACCCTAAGAGTATAAAACAACTCAAATCGGGTGATCTTCTCTTGGAAGTCGAGAGAAAACAGCAAGTGGTAAGCCTGCTAAACACCAACAAACTCTTTGATCTAAAAGTTTAAGTCTCTTTACATAACACGCTCAATTCATCTAAGGCAGTGATTCGCAGCCCAGAACTGCGTCCTTGTTCAGATGATGAGATAGTCGATAACTTGAAAGATCAGGGAGTTGTTGGTGTTCGTAACATTCAAGTTCGTAGAAATGGTGTACTAAAACCAACAGCAACTTATGTGTTGACTTTTAATACACCAATTCTACCCAAGAAAATCAAAGTAGCATATCTTTCCATTAACGTAGAGGTATACATCCCAAACCCTTAATACTTAGATATTAAACTTTTGCAACATATCATTGTGATTAATATCATCTTTTATCTGTTTAATATGAGAGATTGGACAAAATATAATGGTACATATCTAAGCTAAATTTCAGTTGAAGTCAGTTTAAAATGAAGTTATATATAGAGATATATGTTATTCAATAGAGACTTCATAAATGCTATAGTATCTTTTATATTTGCAGGTGTTCATTCGGTTCTTTGCAAATTGCCAGACCAGACTGATGGTACAGGAAACAAATCACATTACCACTGTCCGTCATGCTTCAAGACAGTCAGAAGGAAAATAGACATGCGCGACTTCATATGGCGAAATGTAAAAATGTGCAACATGGAGTGGAAAAGGATCATGAAAGACAAAGCACAAGTGAAAGACAAGTCACAAGTCAAAGACAAGTCACGAGCCTTGATCATGATTACGGGATTGCATATGGGAATGACCGTAAAAGGGGGAACAAAGGAAAGAAAAGCCTAACAGAACAACAACAGACAGAAAAAAGACAGTGCAGTAATTGTGGAAAATATGTGAATCGAAAATGGATGAAACACCATATGAAGATACATGAAAAGAAGCAAATAACAGCTGCGAGACACAATTTTTCTGTCCGAATAGATCCAAATCAGTGTATTTACTGTTCTGCGAAATCCATTAAGGGTCGCTTTATACCAGTCTACTTAATCAAGAAAACATCTGGCACCAGTCCATACCTTTTTTGCGAAGAGCTTACTTGTATTGAAAAGAAGCAGACGGCAGAGAGGGGAGGGAATATATCTTTCGAGTGTGAACACATCAGGTCTGCAGAATTTGCTGTACCAGGCACAAGAGTCGAATTGAATACGGATGTATTAAACTGTCTAGTAGAATCAGGCTTCATTTCTGAAAATCGTGCGACTCAAATTTTGACACTGAGGGACAACTGTCTCTCGCACAATTGTGCATTTGTAGTAGAAATTCCAAATCCCCCTGAGTCATCATCAAGATTTTCTATCTCTCTGTTTATTCTGGAACACAGCGATATTGGTCTCGGATAGATAGGACTATAGTTTGTATTGACACTGACAAAAACGTTGTATTTCATGTGGGCAAAATGTGCTAATGAAACTACATTAGTTTTCAAGGTCAAGTTTATTCCCTGACCTTTTCCCACAAAATGGCCTAATGGCCACCCAAAATAAAAAAAACAAAAGCGATACACACAATAAGTAACAAACAATAACTGAAATAAACCGCCATAGAAGAACCACCTTGGAACGATCAGTGGAAAGAATTCCACGGGGGTTTTAAATCGATTTTACATGGCTATAATTCTCGCCCTTACTTCTGTCGCGGTAATGACAATATTTTTGTTTAGTCCGCATGAAGGCTTCCTAACTCATCAGTGTAACATATCCGAGAACGTACAAATCACAAAACTACAGAGATGAAACAAGGTTGAGGACTCAACAGCATACAACAACTGAAATGCTTGAGTTAAAGAAAACCAACAGTTAGACTCTGAGGGGCCCTACAATGAGACTTTTGCGACCAGCAGTCTCAAACCAACCTGTGGACCCATCCACAGACTGCGCGGATGCCCAGGCAGATCTGAAACTTCGCTGATCGCTCAAGCCTTCTTGTAGATTGTAGACATGCTTGTAATGACTTTAGTACCCAATTTCGTAAAATCGTACGTCGATATATTAAGATTGGGTACGACACAAATGTAATTAAACAGACTGCATGCATGGTGGTTAACCCAATCACGGTTGGCAACTTTGCTTCCCTCTTTAATTGCACAACGGTGGGTCGGGCCTAAGATTATATGACGGTTCCAGCGTAAAAACATAGTTGGAGTATTCCTTATGTTGGTTGGCGCCTGATGCTCCGTCTTTGGTCGGGCCCTTCGGAGTCTAACTGTTGGTTTTCTTTTGCTCCAGTATTTCTGTTGTTGTATACTGTTGAGTCCTCTACCTTGTTTCATCTCTGTAGCTTTTTGATTTGTATGTTCTCGGAGCCTTCATGCGGACTAAACAAAATTATTGTCTACCACTACAGAAATAAGGGCGAGGATTGTGGCCACGTAAAATCGATTTAAGCCACCCAGTGGCGTTCTTTCCACTGACCGTTCCAAGGCGGTTCTTCTGTGGCAGTTTATGTTTTTTTTTTTGTTTGGTCGTAATTCAATGTATGCATTGCTGATATGTGTTCATTTGTATGGCTGTTTGGCCTTCTGTAGGGTTCCTCTGTCGCATTGTTACTGTTTCTTTTTGTTAATGTTTGTCATAAAATGCATGTCACAGAAGTTAAGGCGAGCAAATTGTATCGATTCCTGATCATTGTTTTACTTCTTCTTTATTTAACTTTTACCGAATTTGAATATTTTTGCCGGGGTACTCTGGTCCAAATTAACTCCTTGGGGTTTAAATGACATCTTCAGAACAAGTATTCAAGCAATCTTAGACTTGATTCTGAGCAATTATTTCTTGAGAGATGGTCTTTTAAATTTGGGTTTGTCTCAGGCCAATTTACTTTTTTCTTGGTCGACATGACACCCGTTTGTTTTATGAATTTTAGAATAAGATATATTTAAAGAACTTTTCAAAAATTCCTGATTTGGATTCATTATAATAATGCAGACCACATATTTTGCGTTGTTCTCGACTTTGAGTTTTCACTGTAATCGAATGCCTATGTTGTATAAAACTGGCTTGGAAAAAAGGCTACCGTGGTCATTGAAATGGTAAATGTATGAGTGAAATTTTCTCCGCAAATGTTTCTTCAAGTCTCTGCTGATTGATAGGTTGCAATGAAAAGTAAAAGTAAAACAAAGATCAGGAATCGATACAATTAGCTTACACCACCCATCAAAGACACCAAAGGGAAAGAAACGCAAACACGAATCGACCAGACAATAATGGAAACCCAAACATAGGAAGGCCAAAAGGACAGTTACTTTCCCACAAAATGGTCTAATGGCCATCCAAAATAAAAAGACACATGTCAAACACACAATTAGTGACAAACAATAACATAAATAAACCGCCACAGAAGAACCGCCTTGGAACGGTCAATGGAAAGGAATTCCACCGGAAATGGAAAGGAATTCCACCGGAGATGGAAAGTATTCCATCGGGGATGGAAAGCATTCCATTGGGGGGCTTAAATCGATTTTACGTGGCCACAATCCTCGCCCTTACTTCTGTACCGGTAGACATTAATTAGCCTTTATATTTTCTTGTCCTTTGGGATATTCCATTGTGGAATTTGGAAAATACCTGAGGCCTAATTGGCCGAAATTAGCTTGTCTGGCCCAGAAAACATGTACACTCCATATTTTCAGATCTACTGTGTATTCCTTGCTTCCAGAGGATAACGCTTTTATAGCAAAGGGCTAAAATCTTTGATAAATGTTATGAAGCTTCATCTTTTTGACCTCTATCGAGTTTGTTCAAATTAAAGCCCGTGGGCTAAAATTGCCCTTCTGCTCGGCCCCACCTGTTACACTGTGGATCAGATCGGCCCTATTGTTACCAAATATTTTACTTTATCCCAGGATCTGTCCAATCATAACTAATCCGTTTCAATCATTTAAAAAAAAGTAGGCTTTGGTGACGCAGTCAGATGCGCGTCTGACTGGTGATCAGGAGGATGGGGGTTTGATACCTGCCGGGGTTGGCAACATTCTTATGTGAACATTGATCAAGAAATCTTTTCGACGGTCATTCTCTCTCTCTTCCGCTGACGCAAGAAGGGCAGTTGAGAGTTCTCGCGAAAGACTGTACTGGTTAACCGCTTAAAGATAAGCTTTCCGAGGCATAGCGTTTTATAGTTAAACATACCGGCTCAAAATGATTTAAATAGCGATGACTGTGTCGTTAAACCCAAATAAACAATTAATGAATCATTGAATTGTTACTTTAACAGGTGAGGTAAATATATATTTTACAGACGCAGAATATACGTCTTATATGCCGCAATCTTGGCCTAAGCAGTAAAGGCTCAAGTCTGGACATCATTAACAGGATACGAGACCAGTCAATAACAAGGACAGGCTTCGATAAGGCATATGAAAAGGTCTTTGGACGAACAGGTAAGATACAGTTTGTGAAGATTCGACTTAAACGAACCCTTAAAATGCTGATATATACTTACATGTTAACTTATTTCCATTTTATCATTAAGCTCTCATTTTTGAACTTAGTTGGCAAGAGCACGTAATAAATCATGTTGTCGATTTTAATAATTGTAATTCTTAATTTTTGAAATTGAATATTCTGGATAATGAATTACTATTGGCGCTCTGTTTTGAATTACTTGCCCCTATGTTAATCAGATAGGACAGGATCTCAATGTGACACATGGTCAGAAGGCGACATGATAACAATGAATTCTGCAATTCATGTGCAGTCGTTGAACACAGCAAAATTTGCTGCCGTTGGAATGATAATTATGTCTCCCTCCGATTTTTTTTTTCAGGGAGGCATATTGTTTTCACCCCACGGCGTCTGTCTGTCCGTCTGTCAGAAAATTGTATCGTCTCGTATCCGCTCTATATCTTGAAATTCATTCAAGCTATCTTCACAAAACTTGGTGTAAGTTAATTGTATCGATTCCTGATCTTTGTTTTACTTCTACTTTTCATATAAATATTAATCAGCATTAGACGACGTGCAGAGTGCAAGAACTATAACTCTTGCATTTATACTTTTTGAGTTATTTCCCTTGGCGGTTAGTCGATCAGTAAATCCTGTATGTATCGTATGGGCAGATTATGTACGGTCAATAACTTTCGTATTCGTTAATGTATTTTGAAATTTGTTGTCGAAAAACATGACCAAGGTTGATACCTCAAAAGTCAAGGTCATACGGAGAGGTCAAATGACCAAAAAGGGTCTTTTTATGTGTTTGGTCACCGACTTTCATATTTATGGATGAATTTTTAAATGACTTTGCAGAAATGCTATCCATCACTAGACAGTGTGTTGCTCGCAAGACCAAGGTCGGTATCTTTAAGGTCAAGGTCATAATTATGGGTAAAAGGTAAAAAAGAGTTTTGTCAGGTCAATTACTTTTGTGGGAAACTACCTGCCTTAATGGCTTTCCTTTTTTGAGGTTCCCATTATGGTCTGGTCACTTCGTGTTTCTTTCCCTTTGGTGTCTTTTGTAGGCGGAATAAGGTAATTGTATCGATTCCTGATCATTGTTATACTTCAACTTTCGATGATTTGAATAGTTTTTGTGGCATTGACCTTATGTGGCATTGACCTGTGGGATCTCCAAATATCCAGAGATCAACTATTGAAAGCCATAATGATTCACTTGACCATCAACTGGCTTATTGGCGCTCACTGGAAGAGAAGCCAAATACTGAAATTTTAGATGAAACTTCAGTGGTTTCTTGCTGTCGAGTCCTCACCGTTGTCTCACCTCTGTGGTTCTTTGATTTCTGTGTTCACGGAGATGTTGCACTGATGAGTTAGGAGGCCTTCATGCGGACTTAACAAATTATTTGTCTAAATCGCGACGGAGGTAAGGGCGAGGATTGTGGCCTCTTAAAATCGATTTAAGCCCCCCAGTGGAAATCTTCCACTGACCGTTCCAAGGCGGCTCTTCTGTGGCGATTTATTTATGTTGTTGTTTGTTACTTACTGTGTGTATCACTTGTGTCTTTTAATTTTGGATGGCCATATGGCCTTCCTTTGTTTAGGTTTCCATTATGGTCTGGTCGCTTAATGTTTGTATTTCTTTCCCTTTGGTGTCTTTTATGGATGGAGTAAGTTAATTGTATCAATTCCTGATCTTTGTTTTACTTCTACTTTTCAGATGACTATCAGCAGTCTGTTGTTACAAACCCAGACATATATCTTGTGCGTACAATTTACTCTTTAATGAAAAATGATATCGCATTAGAGAAAGTAAATGCCACACTTGAACTACAGAGATTAAATGGACTTGATCTGCCTTATAGAAATCTTAGTTGGACCACAATAAACGAAATCCAGCTTTTGATATCGGATTTACTAAAAAAACAGCTGATACAGAAAGTTATTTCATCTGAAGTTTATGCAATTCTCATTGATGAAAGTACGGACATATCTGTTTGCAAACATCTGTCAATATGTGTACGTTACATTACTTCTAATGGTTCAGCAGAAACTTCATTTTTAGGTAATTGTGAGCTTAACGCAGGAGATGCACATACCATCACAGAAACAGTGCATCAGTTTTTAGACAGCTCGAGACATCGATATGTCTAAATGTGTATCCCTTGCCACAGATGGTGCGAGTGTCATGATGGGGCGTAAATCAGGAGTTGGAGTACAACTTTTATCCAAATATTCACATTTTTTGACTCAAACACATTGTGTGGCACACCGTCTAAATTTGGCTGTAACAGATTCCATTAAGGATTTAAATACACTGAAGAAATTTAAAGAAAAGTTTTCAAACCTGTACAATTTCATGTCTGCATCGGCAAATAGATGCAATGAATTAAAAAAAAAATGTAGAAGCTTCTTGAGGAACCAGAACTTACTATCAAGGAACCATACTCAATAAGATGGTTGGGTCTCAAGCGTGCTGTTGAAGCAGTATCGGCCACACTTTCAAGTATGGCATCGAATAATGCCACAGCAAAGGGGCTTTATAAGTATTTTGCTAATTACAAAACTGCACTCTTGCTTGGACTCATGATAGATGTTCATTCTGAGCTTGGTGTTTTGTGCAGTGAACTTCAGAGAAGAAATATTATGTTCACAGATATTGCTCCTTTAATAGAAAGCACTTTAGGTAAACTTCAGGTAATGGAATTCCAGGATGGTAGTGGTCTATCTGACATGAAAGCAAGCATTAAAGTTGAAAATGACAAAGCTTTCTACCAATCTGATGAACTTAAGTATCATACACAAGAATCTGATAGAGAATTCGAAAATGTAAAACTCGATTACCTTAAAAATCTGGAGAAGAACATAAAACACAGAATCAAGAAACATGATTGTGACATTTACAAATATCTGAGTCAGATTTTAGAGCCATCCACAGCACAGCATTTATCTTTGGATGCCTTTTGTAATGCTGCGAAAAGTTTAGCTGATCACTATGGAAAGAAAAAATTGTAACTGTGTGTGAAAATGATCTGCTTACTGGCGTAGTGAACAGGGATGCAGTAATTATGCCACTGCTTGATGGGGATAAACTGATACAAGAATGTCAAGGACTTCACTATATGATTAAAGGGACATACAAAGACCTGTCCCTTTATGCTCTAAGCCAGAGAATGATTCTGAAGCACAATGTTCAGTTCCCTAACATTGCAAAGCTGGCAAAGATTTCCCTTTGTATCCAGGTTACCAGCGTGGAGTGTGAACGTTCTTTCAGTACACATAACAGGATCAAGAGTAAGTTCAAGTAAGTTTTTAACCCACATCTTGCTGAATATTCAATTAAGCCACACCCATTTCTGATTTGGAACCAATCAGAGTGCTTGCTTTTATTCCTAGGCATTCATAAATTGAATGTCAGGGTGTGTAGATCCAGATCAGACGGCTTCTCATCTGATCTGAATCTACACTGTTTGCAAAGATAGGGGTTGTCATGAACAGCAAGACAGGGGTTAAGTGAATTTTTTTCCATTATATCACGAGAGTTATGACTGGTATTTGGGTTGATACCATGACACCAGTCCAGTTTATCCCCATCAAACTTCCTTGTGGTAATTGGGGGTAATGGGGGATAGGGGTTTGAGCTTCAACAAGCTATATAGTTGAAGTATGTACAAATAAAGAATGTTGTAGTTGTACATGTATTACATTAGTATATGGTGGCCTGTTTTGTCAATGGAATATATAATTATATGTAAAGTTTGGCATATCTTAAAATTAACAAGAAAAATGCCTAATGGCATTATGGACGGGTTTTTTTTTTTTCAGTATGGTTAGGATGGTGGTGGCATGGGTGGGGTAGGGTGGGGTGTGCTGGTGTGGAGTAGGGTGGGGTGGAATGGGTTAGGAGTCGGTCGGGACGGGGTGGAATTTGTGGTGGGGTGGGGTGTGGGGTGTGGTGGGGTTGTGGGGTGGGGTGGGCTTGGGTGGGTGGGATGAGGTGAGGTCGGGTAAGGTGGGGAGTGGTGGGATGGGGTTGGGTTGGGGGTGGATTGGGGTTGTTTTGGGATGGGGGTGGGGTGGGGTGGGGTTGTGGGGTAGGGTAGGGTATGCTAGGGTAGGGTGGGGTGGGTAGGGTATGTATGTAAAACTAAGTATGCATGTATGTACAGAACAAATGCAATATCCTAACCCAGTAACAACTTTTTGTGTGTGTGGGGGGATTTGTTTATGTGTTTTACGAAGAAAAAAAAATAAAGTTTTTTCTATTTTTAGCTCTATTTTTAGCTCTAGTGGCCACTGATTTTAGCAATTTTGAAAAAGGGTCACCTAATGAACATTTCTGTAAAATAATTTTGAAATCGGGCCATTATCCCAGGAGGAGATGTCGTTTAAAGAAATTGTTGACGGACGACGGACATCAACTCACCTTGAGGTGAACTAAAAAAAAAAAAAAAAAAAGAAAAGAAAATTCCATGCCTGTGCATGCATGTATGTATTATTACTAGCAACTATCAGGGGAGGAAGATAATAATTGTTCATATGTGTTTATGGAGAAGAAAAGAAAAATAAAGAAAAAAAAGAATGAAAAAAGAAAGAAAAAAAAAAGAACAGAAAAAAAAAAAAAAAAATGTCTCCACCGGGGTTTGAACTCACGCCCCTCAGATTCATAGTCAACAATAGGATCCGTAGTCCAGCACTCTATCCACTACACTGGCATTTGAAAAAAGGTTAACCAAAAGGTAAACCTGAAAAACGCAAGTTTGAAAACTGACAATTTCCGCCAAAATTTTAGTCTTTTGCGCCATTTATGGATAATACATGAAAGCGGTACCTCCACTTGTGCATCAGTCCTGATATTAAAACAATCTGCTGCAGAATAGATGAAAAATATCACTTTGAAAAAAGGTTAACCAAAAGGTAAATCTGGGACGACGCCCGCCCGCCCTCCCGCCCGCCCGCCCGGACATCGCTATTTTAAAGGACGGATTTTTTTTAAAAACCCGTCCAAAAAGTAATTAATTTTAAGATATGCCAGATTTTACAAAGTATTCCATCGGCAAAACAGACCACCACACTTAAAAACAACATCATGTAAAACATGACTATGACCATGCAATAGTACAAAGATTTCCAATTGTTATATAAAACAGGTAGAGGAAATGCTATACTATGGTAGGCAGAAACAGAGCCATTTTCAAGTCTGGAATATACATGTATACATATTTGGAAATGCAGTGGTTCTGTATTATACATTGCTTTTGTTTGAAATGACTTTTTATACATGTGACTTCCTGTTTGCTTTCCTGACCTGTACATAAAGGTCTGAAGGGCTCTAATAGGAAATGAATTCCTCTGCAGTGACAAATTATTCCTCTTAAAGTAGAATCATTTACAAGAGAAGCAAAATTATCAGAGACAGAGGTCTCTTCAATTTGTGTCTGTTGATGTCACAGTTGCCACATGTTTTAACCCTTATCCTGCTGAATATTTAAACTAACCACACCCTTTTCTGACTATCAGCCATTCAGATTACTTGAATACTGCATGCATTCACTGAATGCATTCAAATAAAGTAAATGCCAGTGTAGATCCTGATCAGATGGCTTCTGAATGGCTTTTTCAGAAGCCATCTCATCTGGAGCTACACAGTTTGCAAAGGTAAGGACTGAGGTAAACAGCAGGATAAGGGTTAAAAGAAGCTTTGAATTTGTTATTTCAGGTCATCAATTAGTACAGCAAGTCTGAACTCCCTGATATTTGTCAGTTTGTGTGGTCCACCCGTGGATGAGTACAGTCCTCTCATGGCAACTAAACAATGGCTTGCAAAGAAGAGAAGGAAAAAGCGTCTTGCTCAAGAGTACCAACCAAGAGTAGCAACTGCTTTAGCAAAGAGACAAAAGACTTGCTAGAATTGCCATTTCATGATAAAGTGTTTTAACAGTGACAAAGTGATGTCAGCTGTAAAAGTGTGCATTAAACTTTGAGATTTGGTGGATGTGGCTTCACGACACTCAGACAGTAATTGCAGGATTTGGTGGATGTGGCTTCACGACACTCAGACAGTAATTGCAGGATTATTTTCTTATTTCTTCTGAGAAGCCTTTGTTGTATTACTTGATGGAATTGCCTCTAATTAAAAACATGTGTTGTGAATAAATGCCCCTCACAGGATTTTAAGGGTAGTCTTAAGTCTATAATAGAATCCTGTGAGGGGCATAAAAACCTGGAGTATAGTCTTAAAACTGTGCAACCTGCTTACAGGTGTATGAATTTAGACTTCCCTAAACAAGCCCTTTGTTTTGTTCTACTTTCTACAAGAAAAGCAATTTCTCAGACTTCAGGACTGCTGTCTGTATTCAAGCAAGGAAAACAAGTGTTATGATCTGTTATTACAACAAGTTAGACACTAATAGGCATCTAGAGCTATGTGCTATAATTGAAATTTTGTTTTCCTGTTTGAAAAGTCCTGAATATGTATAGATCACTTCAAGTGGTGACAGCAACAAGGATCTATTCTTTCATTTCTTGCAAAAGTGTATGTATCCTTAAGGATGTTATATGCATACTTCAGGCCTCATGTTTTTCAGGCATTTTCAGGATTTCTGGCTTTTAGAGCTTGATTTAAGGCTCTAGATTTTGTTCTCCTGTATTCTGTTAAACATCTAGCCTTCTGTATTCTTTATCCATAACCAATTTTGACTGTGAACAAATCAAATTACTTTATACAATAACAAATTGCATGACAAAGTAGATCCTGATCAGATGGCTTCTGATTCTGAATCTATCTGATCTGGATCTACATGTTAACAAAGGTAGAGAATGTTGTGTTTGGCAGGAAAGGTGTTAAAATACTATTTCAGGCTATCCTTAGAGGCATGGAAAAGCTTGGTCAGTATGAGGCCTGACACCTGTTTGTACACTGCTAACATCCATTAATTAAGGGAATTAATTGCTTTATCTTATGTATAATTCTAAGCAAATAAAGAATTGGAGCATTTTCCTTTTATATTAACCCGAATTAAATGTTTTTCAATCCTGTTGCGATTTTGGTAGGTTGGAAGAAATTGTTGAACCAAGTTTACAAAAGTTACCAAACAACCTCTGGATTTGATCAGTACATTTACTGACCCAATTATTCAGAATACTGAAAAGGTTTGCATTTTGATAAGTAAATACTGATAGGGGCTAAAAAGTTATCTGGAGCTATGCATAAGGGATAGTTAGGAATTTCATCCTTAACTCTCCGCAGCGTATATAATATGACCGTGTGACTGAGCCTTAAGACTCAGATCAGCTGATGCACCTGCATAGTTATTAGAGCCTTTACTGCGTGTTATATGGGCATTTAAGGCAACTCTAAGCACACATTAAAGACTCTGACAGGGCAGCGCGGGTGCACAGGCTGACATGTGTCTCTCCTGGTCGGACATATCACTTGCAGAAATTGCTTTACTGAGGCTTAATTAAAGTAATGTTTGCATGCATACACCAGGAACGCCCAGCGTTCGACATACAGTATGTCGACTGACATGAAGTAGATGATCAGCATGCATTGGTGCCTTAAATGAATTGGCAAATAATAATATAGTACACATGTAAGTCAACTGACATACTGCTTATGGATGTCAAGTAGTTAACTACATACTGTATGTCGACGAGCTGCTGTGCCTAATGTTTATAATTAACTTTCAACATGATAAATTGGCTGTTGTGCAAACACCGGAAATCATTTTCAGACTTTTAATGTTTTAAAACTTTAAAAATGTCATCCGTGAGCTTTCAAATTTTATTCACGTAAGTTAACTAATAAAAGTTTTCCCATAAGGTCTAGTGTTAAATTTTCTCTGAATTTCCCTATTGTTTATCGTGCGAAAAATCAGAAAAAGATAACATTAGACCAAATGGGAAAAAATTTTATTCGTCAACGTATCGGAATAAAATTCAAAAGCTGGAGGATGACGTTTTTAAAAAGTTTCAAAACATTGAAAAAGTTGGAATAAGATTTCCGGTTTCTGGGCAACAGTCATTTTATCAAGTGAAAACGTTAATTGGACAAGGTATAGTTGTCAGATTAAAACATATGTTGCACTGTTTATGATGATTGGTTTTTGTTTTACAAACAAATTGTTTAAAGATGAAGTTCAATAAAGTTGTTTAAAGCAGTTTTTACATCTTTTAAATAATCACCTGTAACCTGTGACAAATTTACCGTTACAGCCTGTCTTTACCGTTACAGACCACAACATCTCTGTTTTACATGCATGGTGACATAGAAATATGATTTGCAAAGTCTCAGTGTCAAACAACTCACATGCTTGTTTCCCTAACCCAATTCTCACAGATACTATACAAGCACTTTGTATAAAAATGAAAAATAATAATGCTGCCGTCGATATGATTCATATTTGTCCGTACCGTTCATACAATTGTGTCACAGAGAAGAGATACAAGAAGATACTGACTTACGTAATGGTAAACTAAAAAGAGTTCTTAATTCATTTTAGTGATTTTCTTGTGTGAAACGATATCTCTTTAATATGAAACCATCAAACTTTGTAATTCCACTATCTGTAACGGCAATGGACATTTTACCGTTACAGACAGTATTTAGGTTGCCATGGAAACGTAACATAGCAACCAATTCTGGACATAACTCGTCACACTGAATTTCATGTTATATATAATCATAATTTGAAGCTAAATTGTTGGTAGCAATATGTTTATTTCAGCAGTGTTTTCAATGCAAAAAAGCCCGTAATTAAATATTGACCCAAATACTGTCAGAAAATGAACCCTCAAAATGGTAAAAATATGCATTGTTTTTTTCTCTGAGGGCATAATCATTGGATTTGAATGATTTTTTGCTGTCATATAAAGGGTCTATATGTCTGTAATTGACAGAATAAAAATGGTGCGAATACGTTGAGAAATTACTTTTAAAAAATACAATTTAGATAGCATACCCCATTACTTCATAATTCAATATTGCGTTTTTAAAGCTTAAATTCGTATAGAAATTGAATAATAATGGCCATAAAAATCTTAATGTTTGCAGTGCCAGGGAATCTTGATATTAAATGCCACAGGTGCACAGAATAAACATCCAGGTAAATAAAGTGTATTAGCAATGCCATAAACACAGCGCTACGACTCGATGTAAAGTAGTACAGTAACGGAACATTGAAAGTATTGATTAAATCTAGGCTATTTCATTAAAACTACGCTTCAAACTGAAAAGAAACAATTATCGGTGTGCATGTTGAAATCGATGTTAGCATTCGAACATAAAGTTTGAATCAAAATTAGTTCTATTTAAAGTTTTGTAATCTGCTGAAGCAAGGTAGTTTCTGCAACATTGAAGTGAAGGCAATGCTCAGGAATCGATACAATTTACCCACAGCTCCCATCAGAGACACCAAAGGGAAAACGGCCCCGCCCATAGGGGCTTGAAGAAATATATGGGCTACATGATGCTTCCATGCAGAGCTAAATTCCGGCCCGCACACTAGTACTGGTAACCCGCTTAGAGGATCTAAGCATGTCCAGGAACCGCGGTGCGAGGCGGACCGTCAAAGCTAATAAACCTTATTGGTTTCATTGGGCGACAGGGCTTTTGATGTCATTTCATCTCAATGTCGGGTAAATGTCCCACAAAATTGGAAGCAACGTCTCCAAAATGACCTTTACAGTGTTGACGGAGACGTTTAACATCAAATCAAACAAAAAAAAAAACAAAGGGAAAGAAGCACAAACACGAAACAACCAGACCCCAATGGAAAAACCAATAACGGAAACCGTTTAAGTTTCGGACCCTTTTTTTGGCCTTTGACCTCTAAGTAAGTATGACCTTGACCTTGGAGGTACGGACCTGGATTTGCACGTAACACGTCGTCTCATGGTGGTTAACATTTCTGCCGAGTAATTTTAAAATCCATCAAGAAATAAGAAGTTATTGACTGCGTTTCAGTTTCGGATGCACGCACGGACGCACGAACGGACGGGGACAACGCTATATGCCCTTTCCACCATTCTTCGAATGGCTTGGGCATAAAAATGAAATACAGTTAGTCATTTTCAGGCTTGAATCGTATGACAGAAATAAAGACTTCAGAGGCGAGCCAATCATTCTCCCTGATCCTCTAGATCCTGACTGGCCAGTTTCAGGTTTTCATCAGCTGCAGAGTCAACACAAAATACATTTCCCAAGGTTAAATGGAGGGCAGTTAGAGGGATACTTTCAATTCAGAATAGGGCTAGACAGCCAGCTGGTTGTGACATTTAAGGCCTAGAAAAGGGTAGGAAGCTCTTTGACAGCAGACAGGTGTTTGCATGCAGCGTGAACCTGATGTCACCAAATATATTCTTGAGTGGTGTTGTAGGAGCAGGGATGAAGAAATGTGTCTTGCAATTACAAAATCAAACTGGACAAAATGACAGGAGAGGTTCAAAATAGCCACTGTGAATGTCCTGCTGGAAAAGGGCCACATGGGACATGTAAGCATATTGCCGCAGTATTGATAATGGTGGAACAATTTGTGGAAACTGGAATTTCTGAGATACAGAAAACACGCACGGAAGATTTACAAAGCTTCCATAGTAGTATAAGGAGGAGCTGGTTGCTAAGGAAAACGTAATGTAAAGAGAACGGGGAAAAGAGCCCAAAAATCGAGCAAGTTGTTTACATCTGTTTATTTTCGAGCGGTGTCGGTCGTCAGGGAAGGCGTAATACTTAATCCTTATAGAGAACGGGATTTAAATAGATCTATTTGCATTTTATGCCTTCATGTTTATTGTAATTTAACTTCTCTCTATGGGTGGAGAGCCCAGAAAAACAGGACACGCACACATTTGACGAAGACGCTGAGCTATCTTGCAAAGAAAAATACCGGGTTCTTTCAAAGCGAAAATTTTTATATTTTCATTCCTCAATCCTCGTTGGCACACTCGCCCCTTTGGTGAAAACTGCTGCGAGTCGGGCCCGTCAATGCTTATAAACCCTACTGGTTTTTATTTAATGAGCGGCAGGGAATGATGTGTCATTTCATCTCAATGTCGGGTAAAAGTCCCACAAAATTGGAATCAACGTCTTCAAAATGTCCTAAATTGTGTTGGTACGGGCGTTCATACGCAGGTGTTGTCGGGTCAAAAAATATAACGAACATCTCTGTATCTCATGTTCAATCGACTGACCAATCAAATTTTTATTGGGGATCTTGAAACTTATACGCTGGGCGAGTCCACTGTATTGTAGGAAATTTAACAATATATATCTACTTTACTGAATGCATTTTAGGTTTGTTTTAAAAATTAAGAAAAGTAATTTATGCAAAAATATCGGTATGATGGAATATTGATTTGATTACCGGACCTTTATTTGCTTATTCACTGTCCAATTAATGATTCAGTACTATCCAGCTCCCGTGTTATGTAATGTACACTATCAACAGAGAATGTGTTAATAGCGTTAGTCAGAATACGCGTTAACAGCAAGCTTGGAAGATGTCTGTTCTATCAATCTTGTCGTTTCTCTGTTTGCTGACATGCATACCTATCACTATGTCTATGATCATCAACCAACACACGTGCACTGTGCACTTACCAACACTAGAGTGTGAATATAGAACAGATGGGACTTACTACACGGATCGACGCATCGATGGAATCACACGCTTGGTGTTCGAATACTTCGACTTCTCTCGCTCAGAAATCCAGCTAGATTCGCAGTATCTACCGGATCTGAAGCAACTGATCGTCAACCATACAAAACCAAACAGACAATTGGCTTGTGGAAAAACCAAAACTGACGGAGGAGTGTCTGTAGTTGTGGGAGGAATAGAATGTGTAAGTTGTTATTGAGATAGATCTAGACTTCTTTTTTTTATTGCTCTAGGGTAGTGTATGTTTACCTTCAACATGCGACATTTTCGAAGACATTCTTGTTATTTCGATTTTGGTGAAATTAAGAATTTTTTTGCAAATATAAATGACCATTCAATTTGTTTAATCATTATTCTGATTTTTTTCTTCTTTCTTTGTTTTCTTCAGCCAAGACAGCACAGCACCAAAACCATGACAACAGAGACCTTTCAGACAGAGCAGACACCAGAGACGGAGGCAACCCCAAGGACTACTCAACCAGAGGACCAGAATCACACATCATTTCTTACCTTCAAGATTGCGACCCTGATCTTAGCAGGTATGAATTAAGTTTAAACCATTTTGTTTTACCCCAGCCTCTGGGAGATTGAAGAGACAGATCAGCCGAATAATGCAACACTGGTACTGGTAAACCTCTTAGGCTATGCCCAGGCAAAACTGACCATACATATATATAAAGAACCCTTTTTGGTTTCATTATGTGATATAGGACTCATCTCATAAATGTAGGTGAAATGTCTCCATAATGACATGTCGGAGCAAACACGATAATTCATTTACCGTATTCCTTCCATTTAGCGCCCCGGGCGCTTAAAAAATTGGGAAAAGAGGGGGCACTTATAAGAGACGAAAATATTACCAGACTCAGAGTTTAAAACCAATTTCATGTAGTAGTTTTCCATTCTAATATGGTGGAACCATAACATGTAAAGTACCTAGATAGCCAGGGATTTAGAAATACCTTGCATGATACGATTTACAGCAGAAACGGTGATGACTGAAAGGCTGAAAACTTTCCTTTAGGTAAGCCAAAATATTTTTTCCTCCAACAGCAGAAGGGGCGCTTGTTATTTTGTTCTTGGAAAAACAGTGAGGGGGCGCTTATAGGAGCAGGGGCGCCTAATGGGAGGAATACAGTATACTGAATAGTATCTTCTGACATCGTATGCTGCAAAAGTTCATTTCAAAACTGAGTTGATCAATTTGAACTGATTTATGAAATAGAGTTAAAATTTTGCAAACAGTGAAAGTCCTCATCACATCATGCATTATATGATGCCATGGCATACACTGATTGACAGGGACCCTTTTTGTAGTTCCCTGGTCACAAAACAGGGTAAAATATTCTCATTTGTCCATTTACTTAACATTTCATTATACTAAAATAAAAATACTTCAATTCATATTTTTTTTTCTTTCGCATTTAGATTTTATTGGTTGCATGCTTCTCTTGGTCATTCCTATAATACTTTATGTGAATAAACGGTTCCAAACAAGACCATACAATACTGCACTTGAGATGAGTCTTTAAATAAGGTATGAAAGGTTTTAAATAAAATAGATCTGGATAAAAAGAGGACTAACAAGGGTAAATAAAGGGATAAGTTTCTTTATTTCAATTTCAAATCATTTTAAGTGAGATTTGCATTGTTGTGACTTTTCCAAGAAAGCATGAAAATTATCCCTTATTTATCCTCATTACTTCTCCTATCTCGTGCTATAGAAGCTATTTTGCTAGATTAATCTTTATATATTTTACAGCCTGCATGGGTGTGATTGTTATTGGACTCATCACAAGATATGCGTGTAAGAGATTTTGCCACAAGCGAAAGCGCAGTCTTTCAATTGAAGAAGTCGTTCAGTTTGAGGCTTTTAAAAACAGATAAACAGTGACAATTCCACAATTAATTTCAGGTCCGGTGTTTCTGTTTATCATCAATCATCACCACCATCATCATCATCATCAACCCATCCGTCATCAACAACCAATCCAGCCAAGGAGGAGACGTCACCCACTTCAGAATCTCAATGTGCCAATTCCACCACTAAGAAGAGGTCAACGTAACCGTCAACCACCAGTGAGATTTCAGGCTGGATTTTAATTTATTTTCCTTTCAGCTGAACTAGTCTGATAATGTGCCATTCACCGTTTCGCAGTGCCATGGAATATTTTTTTTTGTATCGCTTGCAAAAAAGATTGTGTGTATTCATTAGATCCGTCTCTTTAGAGTCAGAACTACTGAGTGCCCACAATCTGTGTTTCAGTATAAGAAAAAAAAATCTGCTTCCTTTTTCTTATGAAACATATCAGTTAAACAGAGCTACAACTCCTAATTTTAATCCAAAAGTGGAAAAATACCCTTATTCTGCTGAATAAATAAAGGCTATAAATCAGTATGCATTCAATGACAAACAGTGTTTTGAATGGAGGTTTAGTGGCCCTCTCAACACTGTCTAGGTCATTTTAAAGACTCAGAAGCCATCTAATTTGGTTCTACACTGTTTGCAAAGGTTGGGCTTTTTGCCCTCATCAAGATAAGGGTTAACATTGGAAATTTATGCATTCAGTAGGTCTGAACTCTAATGCTCACAGATTAAGTTTGGTTTTGTATGCACACTTTTCACATTTTCTGTTTGTTTAATGGTGGATGACTTTATACTCCTCTGAGAGTTTGTAAATATGATGTTTGCATTTTATCTTAGTTGCTAGCTCATGTATCATTCACACTTTGTACTTTGCGACTCCAGAGGACTGCCTTGCCAAACCTTAATCAATTAGATTAAAAGGTTTACAACTCTAGTCAATATCACCAGAAAAAGGCAGTCCCTTTTTGTTTTAGTCATTATACATTAGATCTTTATTTTTACATTTGCCTAAATGTGTTCATAATCTCAGCTAGTCTGAATGAATAACTGTACTATGTAGCATTTGAATGTTGAATTAGAATTGTAACCCTCATTAGCATTCAAAGATGAGCTGTAACTAATAAATACTCATTCGTCTTTCACATGCTACAAAGAACACTGTATTGGACGGACCTCCCCGGCCTAATGGAAAAGAGCGCTGACTCTTAACCATTAGGTCTCTCACCACCGTGGGTTCGACCCTCGCTCTGGTCACGTGTGAGATGTCGTGTTCTGCTACGGAAGGTCAGGTGGTTTTTCCCAGGGTACTCGGGTTTTCGTCCACCTATGATTAACGATCGACTCGATATGAGTGAAATAATCTTAAAAGGGCCGTAACCCCCCCTCCAAAAAAAGAACACTGGCTGGGACTCTTTTAGTCTTTCAGATCTAGAGCATTTGAATCTCAGGTACTTTTTGTTGTTGTTGTTTTATAATGTACATATTTGATACAACCTCATTATAATGCTATTCCTTATAACGCTGTTAAAGAAATATACAGTCCTTGGACGATAAGTTGAGAGTGACGTCAGCCAGTGTTTTTGTTGTTATTGCAAAAAGGTAAAGTCGCTTCAAAAAATGATAATTATAACGGTATTATAGTAATAACGGTACAACTTGTCAAACCTACATGTGGTGGTTTACTCTTTTACGTCACTTTCAACTAATCTTCCGAGAGCTGTAACATGTAGAAAATGTTCAAAAATGGATATTTTCTGCATAATCTATAAGTTAGTGTTGGACCATAGCGTGGTTGTTCAGCTTAACACATTCTACTTCAGGTTCAGATAATAGCATTACATTGAGATCACTTTGTTCCATTAATCCTTATCCTGCTGAATAATTAAATTATCCACACCCATTTCAATGGGCCTCCATGGCCTAATGGATAAGAGCGCTGACTCTTAGTCATAAGGTCTCTCACTGCCGTAGGTTGGAGCCCCGCTCGGGTCACGTATGTGACACAAAGTTCTGCAACGGAAGGTCAGGCGGTTTTTCTCCGGGTACTACAGTTTTCGCCCACCTATGATTAACGTTCGGCTCGATATGAGTGAAATAACCTTGAAAGGGCCGTAAAACCCAAAACAAAAATAAAATCCACACCCATTTCTGACTATCAATCAGATTACATGATATATATTTGTATGTATTGGAGTTTAACTACCCAGTCAACACTATTTCAGATCATTTCTGAATCAACTAGTTTACATATCCCCATTTTTCCTAAGCAGGGTTATATGTAGGTAGTGGTTAACTTTCTTTTGCCAAAATCTGACAACTACATGTACCCTTCTTGAATCAGCAATTACATGATATAGTAATTTTTTTTTTTTTCACATTCCGCATGACAGTGTAGAGCATGTTCTCAGGAGCCACCTGATCTGGGACTACACTGTTTGCAAAGGTTCAGACTTGTGAACAGCAGGATAAGGGTTGAACGTGGATTATTATGTCTCCCCCGAAAATTTTTTTTTCGGAAAGACATATTGTTTTTCCCCCGGGCGTCTGTCTGTCCGTCTGTCACACTTTCGTGTCCGCTCTATAACTTGAAAACCGTTCGAGCTATCGTCACGAAACTTAGTATAAATATAAATCAGCATTAGACGACGTGCAGTGCGCAAGAACTATAACTCTCGCATTTATACTTTTTGAATTATCTCCCTTGGAAGTTTGTTGGTATGTATATATGTATGGGAAAATCGTGTCCGGTCAATAACTTTCTTATTTTCAGATGGATTTTAAAATTACTTGGCAGAAATATTAACAACCATAAGCCGATGTGTGGTGCGCATAAATCAGGTCAGTTCCTCAAAGGTGAAGGTCATACTTAGAGGTCAAAGGTCAAAAAAGGGGCCTTTTTTGTATTTGGTCAATAACTTTCTTATTTTCAGATGGATTTTAAAATTACTTGGCAGAAATATTAACAACCATGAGACGATGTGTGGTGTGCATCAGGCAGATCAGTACCTCGAAGGTCAAGGTCATACTTAGAGGTCAAAGGTAAAAAAAGGGGCCTTTTTTCGTGTTTTGTCAATAGCTTTCTTATTTTGAGATGGATATTAAAATTACTTGGCAGAAATATTAACAACCATGAGACGATGTGTGGTGTGCATCAGGCAGGTCAGTACCTCGAAGGTCAAGGTCATACTTAGAGGTCAAAGGTCAAAAAAGGGGCCTTTTTTCGTGTTGTGTCAATAACTTTATTATTTTGAGATGGATTTTAAAATTACTTGGCAGAAATATTAACAACCATGAGACGATGTGTGGTGTGCATCAGGCAGGTCAGTACCTCGAAGGTCAAGGTCATACTTAGAGGTCAAAGGTCAAAAAAGGGGCCTTTTTTTCGTGTTTTGTTAATAACTTTCTTATTATGAGATGGATTTTGAAATCACTTGGCAGAAATGTTAACTATCATGAGACGATGTGTTGCATGCATGATTCAGTTTGATACCTCAAGTGTCAAGGTCATACATAGAGGTCAAAGATAAAAAAGGGCCCTTTTTTCGTGTTTGGTCAATAACTTTCTTATTTTTAGATGGATTTTGAAATTTCTTGGCAGAAATGTTAACCACCATGAGATGATGTGTTGCAGGCATGACCCAGTTTGGTACCTGAAAGGTCAAGGTCATACATAGAGGTTAAAGGTAAAAAAGGGGGCCTTTTTGTGTTTTGTCAATAACTTTCTTATTTTTAGATGGATTTTGAAATTACTTGGCAGAAATGTTAACCACCATTAGACGATGTGTTGTGTGCATAATTACTTGGCAGAAATGTTAACCACCATTAGATGATGTGTTGTGTGCATTACCCAAATTGGTACCTCAAATGTCTAGGTCGTACTTAGAGGTCAAAGGACAAAAAGGGGCCTTTTTATGCAACTTTGAAAAAGTTGGAGGGGCATATTGGTTCTGGTTCGTTCGTCCGTTCGTCAGTCTGTTACGCTTTTGATGCATAGCATAACTAAAGAACCGTGTATGCTAGGGTTTTGAAATTTCATATATGGATTCCTCATGGAAAAATAGCTGACGTGTATTTTTTTCTCGTCCGGATTATGCCCCCTTCAAGAGTTATTGCCCTTTGAAATTTTTTTAATAAAATTTTGTCAGCGAGATATCTAAAAAAACTATTGGAGCTAGAGCCTTGATGATGATGATGATGATTTCGTGTTTAACGACGCGTCAACCCTCTTTGTGGGTCATAAGCGTCAAACGGTTAATGGTTAAACGGCATGAATAATTATGATGATATTAAAAGTAAAAAGTCAGAATGATAATGTATAAAATCTGAAACAGTTAAATCTTATGAAAAAGTCCAATTTCTTTTAAGAATAAAATAATATTATCAACAGGTACATCTCGAAACAGTTGTTGCAAAGTGTCAGCTTTGAAATATAAAATACGTGAGGTTGAAAAGTCAACACAGTCAATTAAGATATGTTTCACAGTGAATGGCTGATCACAACCTACACAAGAAGGCTGATCATCACCATTAAAAATAAAAGAATGAGTAACTCTAGTATGGCCAATGCGCAGTCGTGTTAATACTACATCCTCTTTCCTGGAAAACTGTGGAGGAGAGCATTTTGTACTAACGACAGGTTTAATGGCATGGAGTTTGTTATTTATTGCACGGTCCCATTCGCCTTGCCATTCCGACAAGATGTATCTGTTGATAAATGGTTTAAAATTATTAAAAGGAATTTTAAAAACAGATGGATCAAGATTGAGCGATTCCTTTGCTTTCTTGTCAGCATATTCATTTCCGACAATGCCAATATGGCTCGGAAGCCAACAAAACAAGATTTGGTGTGTTTTAGAAATTTCATGATGTTTTTCGATCAATTTTTGAATTTGAGGATTTTTAGATGATGAATGGTCTAAAGCCTTAAGCACAGAAAGTGAATCCGAAAATATAATTGCTTTTTGAATTGTTGAAGAACTGATAAAATCTAAAGCTAGGTCTATTGCTTTGGCTTCAGCTGTAAAAATAGATGAACCATCTGGAAGGCGCATGGTTTTGTGCGTATCTTTAGAAACATACGCACAGCCAACTTTATTTCCTTCTTTGGAACCATCAGTATAGACTTGCTGGTAATCATTGTAACGTGACTGCAGTACCTGAAAGTTTTGTTTGAGAAGTATTGGATTTGATTCGGATTTTTTTCCATCATGTAAGTCGAACAGAATAGAAGGTTGTTTAATACACCAAGATGGAACTTCGGCGGTTTCATGTTTTTGAATATTTTTAAGGTCGATACCTGAATTTTCCAGCAGTGGTAAAATACGTAATCCAAAAGGTTTGATTGCTGTGGGTTTTGTTTCATACTTATCTACAAATTGAGGTGGAAATGAAATTTTGGATGCCGGGTTAGATGAATTTGCAGCAAGTCTGATAGCATACTGAAGAGAAAGTTTCTCTCTGCGCGAGGTTAAAGATGGTTCACCTGCTTCTACATAAAGGTTTAATACGGGAGAAGTACGGAAGGCTCCCATGGCCAGACGAAGGCCTTGGTGATGGATAGTATCCAAGGATTTTAAATAGGACTTTCTGGCAGAACCATAAACAACAGACCCATAATCTAATTTAGATCTTATTAAAGACCGGTAAAGATGTAATAAAGTATACCGATCTGCTCCCCAACTTGTATGAGCTAAAACTTTCAAAAGATTCAAAGCTTTTAAGCATTTCGCTTTAAGATATTTAATATGTGGAATAAAAGATAACTTTTGATCAAATATGACCCCAAGAAATTTGGCTTCTTCAACAACAGGAATTTGTGATCCGTATAAAAACAGGGAAGGATGTTCGTGTTTCTTCCGTAGTTTACAAAAATGAACACACTGCGTTTTCGACTTGGAGAACTTGAAACCATTTTTATCAGTCCATTCTTCTATTCTTTTTAAATTTTGTTGTAACTTTCGTTCAATTGTTTTCATATTTTTTGAACGGTAACATATACAAAAATCATCAACATACAATGAACAATCAGTTTTGTCGTCCAAACATTGTACAATATTGTTTATTTTGATGTTAAATAGCGTAGTTGAAAGAATACTACCCTGTGGGACACCCTGTTCTTGATCATAGAAATCTGACAGGGTAGACCCCACACGCACCTGAAACATGCGCTCCCCTAAAAAGCTTTCAATAAAACTGGGAAGTTTTCCTCTTAAGCCTATGTTATGTAGATCTTTCAATATTCCATAACGCCATGTTGTATCATATGCTTTCTCCAAGTCGAAAAAGACAGCCACTACGTGTTCTTTGTTAATAAAAGCATCTCGTATAAATGTTTCTAGTCTTATTAAATTGTCATTGGTACTACGTTCCGAACGAAACCCCGATTGATATTCTGAAATGAGGTTGTTGGACTCTAAGTACCAGACTAATCTCTTGTTTATCATTCTCTCCAATGTTTTACACAAACAACTTGTCAAAGCTATCGGACGATAATTTGTAGGTTCTGCATAATCTTTCCCTGGTTTCGGAATTGGTACAACTGTAGCTACACGCCAACTCTCAGGACAGACCCCCGTTTCCCAAATATTATTAAAGATATCTAAAAGTGTTGTAAGAGAACTTTTTGGCAGATGCTTAAGCATCTGATAATGAATTTCATCGGGGCCGGTTGCCGTATCATGTGATTTTTCAATGGCTTCAATGAGTTCGGATAAGTTAAAAGGTGTGTTGTATTCTTCGTGATTAAGGGATTTGAAGTTAAGTTTTCTTTTCTCCTGGTCCTTTTTGAAATTTCTAAAAGTGTCAGAATAATTACGCGATGATGAATTTCTCAAGAATGTGTGACCAAGAGTATCTGAAATATCTTTTTTTGTTGAAGCTATTGTGTCAAATTCAGTATTTAAATGTGTAAAACTAGAGGACTTTGTTTTTCCTGAAATTTTTCGTACCATATCCCAAACCTTTTTAATGGGGGTTTTGTAGTTCAATTTGGAGACATATTCTCTCCATGACTTTCGTTTTGAAGCTCGGATTGTTCGCCGAGCTTTAGCTCTAAAAACTTTTACGTCGTTTAGCTTTTCTGAAGTGGGACTTTTGCAGAACTTATTTAGAGCCTGTTTACGCTTTTTAATAGCTTCTTTACAGTCATTATTATACCAAGGCTTGCTTCTCTTAGTATTTGTGGAGGTCTTTGGAATGCATTGCTCTGATATATTAATAAGTGTATCTGTGAAATCAGAAACAATGTCAGATGATTCATTTAAGTGATCAACTGATAACTCTTCTTCACATAAATTATGGAATAATTCCCAGTCGGCTTTATTCATTTTCCATTTCTGGTTACAGTCTTCATCTGGTTCGTTTACGCTCTCTATTATAACAGGAAAGTGATCACTTCCGCACTGATCATCATGAACAGACCAGTCATAGTCCAAGAAGAGAGATGGGTGACACAAAGAGAGATCTAAAGAAGACAAATGACCTGTCGCAGGGTGAAGGTAAGTATAAGATTTATCATTCATCAAGCAAAGGTCGTTCTTTGCAATAAAATCTTCGACAAGTGCTCCTCTGTTATTGACATCTTTACAGCCCCATAGAATATTGTGACCATTGAAGTCGCCAACTAAAAGATATGGCGATGGAAGTTGACTCAGCAATGAGTCAAGATGTTCGGGCTTTAAAGAAAATGAGGGTGGGATATATAGAGAGCAAATTGTAGTTTCCTTATCCAGAGAAACCGATACTGCTACAGCTTGAAGGTCTGTTTTTAATTTGATCTCTCTTTGTGGTAAACATGATTTAACAAAAATTGAGCTGCCACCAGATGGTTTGTTACCATCAGAATAGATATAGTTGTATGTATTGAAACCCCTGACATCTATGTTGTCATCAGTTTTTAAAAAAGTTTCTTGCAAACAAAACACCGATGGGGTTAGTAGCGAAATAAGTAATAAGAGTTCATTATAATTTGATTTAAGACCTCGACAATTCCATTGTATTATTTTGTGTTTTAAATCCATTTTAAGGAGAGATATTTAAAGACTAGAAACTATTATGGAGGTGCAATTGGTGATATAGATCTGCTACCACCAGCTCGTGGTGTGGCAGACCTCGATCTGTTATTGCCACTTGGTGATGATGGAGTTTCAGTCAACTCCATATCACTGTCACTCAAAGATCCGAATCTGTTCTGAAATTTTATATTGTCTCTTTCCATTTTACGTTGTCTGTCTGTTTGTCTTTGAGACAATTGATGTTTTTTTATCGGATCTTGCGACCCCTTATTAGTGCTAGAGCCTTGAAAGTTGGTGAATATATTGGTGGTGATGAGTAGATGAACTGAATAACTTTTGACAAAATTCCGAAAAATACTTTGTGAGTTATGGCCCTTTGTCATTTTGGTAATGTGTGCCCATTGTAATGTATGCTAAAAGTGATGCAAAGCATAACTTTAGAACCGTGTATGCTAGGGTTTTGAAATTTCATATATGGATTTCTCATGGAAAATTAGCTGACGCGTATTTTTTTCTCGTCCGGATTATGCCCCTTTCAAGAGTTATTGCCCTTTGAAATTTTTTAAATAAAATCTTGTCAGCAAGATATCTCAAAAACTATTTGAGCCAGAGCCTTGAAAGTTGGTGAATAGATTGGTGGTGATTAGTAGATGAACTGATTAACTTATGACAAAATTCCGAAAAATACTGTGTGAGTTATGGCCCTTTGTCATTTTGGTAATTTGTGCCCATTGTAATGTATGCTAAAAGTGATGCATAGCATAACTTTAGAACCGTGTATGCTGGGGTTTTGAAATTTCATATATGGAATCCTCATGGAAAATTAGCTGACGCGTATTTTTTTTTCTCATCCGGATTATGCCCCTTTCAAGAGTTATTGCCCTTTGAAATTTTTTTAATAAAAGCTTGTCAGCAAAATTTCTCAAACACTATTGGAGCTAGAGCCTTGAAAGTTGTTGAGTATATTGGTGGTGATGAGTATATAAACTGTTTAACTTTTGACAAAATTCCGAAAAATACTTGTGAGTTATGGCCCTTTGTCATTTTGGTAATTTGTGCCCATTGTAATGAATGCTAAAATTGATGCATAGCATAACTTTGGAACTGTGTATGGTATGGTTTTGAAATTTCATATATGCATTCCTAATGGAAAATAAGCTGACACGTATTTTTTTTCTCATCCGGATTATGCCCCTTTCAAGAGTTATTGCCCTTTGAAATTTTTTTAATAAAATCTTGTCAGCAAGATATCTCAAAAACTATTGGAGCTAGAGCCTTGAAAGTTGGTGAACATATTGGTGGTGATGAGTTGATGGACTGATTAACTTTTGACAAAATTCCGAAAAACACTTAGTGAGTTATGGCCCTTTGTCATTTTGGTAATTTGTGCCCATTGTAATGCATGCTAAAAGTGATGCATAGCATAACTTTAGAACCGTGTATGCTAGGGTTTTGAAATTTCATATATGGATTCCTCATGGAAAATTAGCTGAAGCATATTTTTTTTTCTCGTCCAGATTATGCCCCTTTCAAGAGTTATTGCACTTTGAAATTTTTTCTATTAAAATCTTGTCAGCAAGTTATCTCAAAAACTATTGGATCTAGAGCCTTGAAAGTTGGTGAATATATTGGTGGTGATGAGTAGATGACCTGCTTAACTTTTGACAAAATTCCGAAAAATACTTTGTGAGTTATTGCCCTTTGTCAGTTTGGTAATTTGTGCCCATTGTAATATATGCTAAAAGTGATGCATAGCATAACTTTAGAACCGTGTATGCTATGGTTTTGAAATTTCATATATGCATTCCTAATGGAAAATTAGCTGATAAGTATTTTTTTCTCATCCGGATTATGCCCCTTTCAAGAGTTATTGCCCTTTGAAGTTTTTTGAATAAAATATTGTCAGCAAAATATCTCAAAAACTATTATAGCTAGAGCCTTGAATGTTGGCGAATACACGTAGATTGGTGTTGATGAGTAGATGACCTGCTTAACTTTTGACAAAATTCCGAAAAATACTTTGTGAGTTATGGCCCTTTGTCATTTTGGTAATTTGTGCCCATTATAATGTATGCTAAAAGTGATGCATAGCATAACTTTAGAACTGTGTATGCTATTGTTTTGAAATTTCATATATGCATTCCTGATGGAAAATAAGCTGACGCGTATTTTTTTTTTCTCATCCAGATTATGACCCCTTCAAGAGTTATTGCCCTTTGAAGTTTTTTTAATAAAATCTTGTCAGCAAGATATCTCAAAAACTATTATAGCTAGAGTCTTGAAAGTTGATGAAAAGATTGGTGGTGATGAGTAGATGATCTGATTAACTTTCGACAAAATTTGAGTTATGGCCCTTTGTAATTTTGGTAATTTGTGTCTATTGTAATGTATGCTAAAAGTGATGCATTCCATAACTTTAGAAAGTAGAAGTAAAACAAAGATCAGGAATTGATACAATTAACTTACTCCACCCATAAAAGACACCAAAGGGAAAGAAATACAAACATTAAGCGACCAGACCATAATGGAAACCTAAACAAAGGAAGGCCATAAGGACAGTTACTTTCCCACAAAATGGCCATATGGCCATCCAAAACCAAAAGACACAAGTGATACACACAGTAAGTAACAAACAACAACATAAATAAATCGCCACAGAAGAGCCGCCTTGGAACGGTCAGTGGAAGATTTCCACTGGGGGGCTTAAATCGATTTTACGTGGCCACAATCCTCGCCCTTACTTCCGTCGCGATTTAGACAAATAATTTGTTCAGTCCGCATGAAGGCCTCCTAACTCATCAGTGCAACATCTCCGTGAACACAAAAATCAAAGAACCACAGAGGTGAGACAACGGTGAGGACTCGACAGCAAGAAACCACTGAAATGCTGGAGCAAAAGAAAACCAACAGTTAGACTCCGATGAGCCCGACCAGAGACAGAGCATCAGGCACCAACCGACATTATCTCTCTAATTTTCAATAAGCCTTTACGTTGGAGCCGTCATAGAATCTGAGGCCTGACCCACCGGCGTGCAATTAAAGAGGGAAGCAAAGTTGCCAACCGTGATTGGGTTAACTACCATGCATGCAGTCTGTCGTATAATATCCATGTTGTACCCAATCTTTTTATATCGAAGAATGATTTTACGAAATTGGGTGCTGAAGTCATTGCGGTTATATATTTTTCTGAATTTATATGCTAAGTCACCATAAAATTCGGGTTCCGATAGACCTTGTTGCAGAAGAGATTTAAGTCCAATATTGAATTTTGAAATTAAATCAGAATGGCGTCTATAAAATTTTGAAAAGGCTTTGCGTAGTTTATGGTACCGATAACCCTGATTAAGGAGTTTAGCCGTTAATAATTTATTACGAGTGTTGAAGTCAGTTACATGACTACACACTCTAGCAAATCGAATTAATTGCGAAATATAAACGCCATATGATGGCGCACGAGGAACATCACCATCTAAAAAAGGAAAATTTACAATCTCAAAATCAAAGTCATCGCGTTTATCATAAATTTTGCACGAAACAAATCCATCTACAATAGACAGATGTAAATCCAAACCCTGTATGCTATGGTTTTGAAATTTCATATATGCGTTCCTGATGGAAAATAAGCTGACACGTATTTTTTTTCATCCGGATTAACTTAAGAGCCGTGTAAGCTAGGGTTTTGAAATTTTATATATGGTTTGCTATGGAAAATTAGCTGACACATATTTTTTTCTCATCCGCATTATGCCCCTTTCAAAAGTTATTGTCCTTTGATTTATTTGTTAGCATAACCTTGGGGCCAAGGCCACACACTTTGAATTATTATTGTAATCATGGTAATTTTCGGTTTTATTGGACAGGTTTTTCAAAAATTCCGTCCTTTAAAATAGCGATGTCCGGGTGGGTGGTTGGGCGGGTGGATGGGCCCCACAGGCGCGACATAGCCTTCGGCGGAATTCTTGTTGTATGTTTTTGAGTCTTTAACAATATTTGTTGAATATTTTGCCATCTAGGGACAAGCAAAGGTTGGGGGCATTGTATTTTACAAACACCACTTCTAGTTTAGTGTTCAGTCAAGAACTTTCTTTTTCCTGGATAGATTGTGAAATTACTTTGCAGAAATGTTAACCATCATGAGACGATGTGGTGCAAGCTAGACCTAGGTCGGTATCTCCAAGATCAAGGTCATACTAAGAGGTCAGAGGTAAAAAAAGTTTAGTTTTTTTTTTGTGTCCAGTCAATAACTTTTTTATTTCTGGATGGACTTTATAAAGTATCCATGCAGAAATGTTCACCGTCATTAGACCATGAGTCATGTACAAGACCAAGGTCCATATACCTCCAATGTCAAGGTCATACCTAGAGGTCAAAGGTAAAAAAAGGGAGTCAATAACTTCTTTATTCTTTGATGGATTTTGAAATTACTTGACAGAAATGTTAACCATCATGAGACGATGTGTTGTACCTCAAAGGTCAAGACCATACCTAGAGGTCAAAGGTAAAAAAGGGCTTTTTTTGTGTATGGCCAATAACTTTTCATTTTTCTATGAACATTTTTAAAGTTACTTTGCAGAAATGTTTATCTTCATTAGATGATATGTTGCACACAAGACCCGGCTCAATACCTCCAATGTCAAGGTTATACTTAGAGGTCAAAAACGGGGGAGACATCTGTGTTTTTGTAGAAAAACAAATTCTAGTTGAGATTATTAGTTTTATCATGTCAGATAAACTTCCGCTGCATTCTCGTCTGATGCGGAAAGCAAGTGCATTGTCTCTCGTCTAAACTTCACTTTATACAGAGAAAACTATGACAAATTTCCACTAATGAAAGTTACCATTTTGAAGATATGAAAGCTTACACCACAGATTTTACAATGAAGCTCAATACTTTCTGATGGTTTACATTTCGGTGTTTGATCCGGTTATTTTATTTTTTTTGTATATACTTGTTGATTTTTGAAAGAGTTTATTTTTTAGATTAGTGTTATTTGAAAAGTCAAATCACGTTCTTTTCATGGTATTTATCTGTTACTGTGTTCATAGTTTAAATGTTTAAGACATTAGTCAAACATTCCAGTAAGATATTTCAGATATGTTAAGCAGATTGGTACAGAGTATCTGCATTAAGTTGTGGTAGATCACAGACTACACTGTGAACCAAACCTACATCTGCTCTTATACATGTACACAAGACGTTTATGCAACACTTTAATGTATTTTAGCATAATATACATGTACTATTTTTTTACAGTTTTATATGTCTTCCTTGTCTATGCCAAAGAACAGAGAAGAAAAGATAGTGAAATGATCATAAATACTTCTTTTATTTTGTTACCCCTATCCCATACATGCTCTAGTTCCATTTTTAGGGTTTGACAATCAGTGTAGACCCAGATTAGTCACTGCAGAAGTCGATGACTGATCTGGGTAAACACTTGGATTAAAAAAATTAAAAAAAATAAACATGTTAAATAGAAGTTGTCATAAACAAAATTGAAACCATTTTAAATGAAAATAGTCCAGTTCAAACTTATTAGGTGGAAAAATTCATTGTCAAAGATGGAACAAAGAGTGGAATTCTTATCCTCTTTTCAATACAAGTCAAACTGAGACGGGTTCAAATATGTGTGAGCTTCAAGATTCCCCCCCCCCCCTTTTGCTGTTAGTATTCTGATATTCAGAATAAGCAAAACTCCTTATGAAAGTCAGAAATGAATCAAAGCAAATATTTTTCTGTTGAAACTTGAAGCACACAGGTATTTGTTGTTGCAATATTTCAACAACAACATAGTTTAGGTCAATTTGAGTACAGTCCGTAAATCTCAGGTGATGATAAATGATCGGCTCGAAATAAGTGTATCCACATCACGTGACGATGTGCATGAAATGAACAACCCCTAAAACCCAGTCCGAATATAGAGTAAACTTGAGCTTACAGGGGTATGCATGATCTTTCTTATTTCTGCTCTAGACATAGGTTGTAGGTACTCGTTAGAACCACTGCAACGAGGGTACAGACTACGTCTGAGTAAAAACAAGAAAAAAAATGCTTAATCGTTCATCAGAAAATATCTTTCTTAGAGATATGAAAGAATGCACTAATCACATAGGTGTGTTATCAGCAGAATGGTTTGAACCGTACTTAGTATGCGGACTTGTACCCCATGTACAGGCGTATGAAATTTCTGTCTGATCGAAATAAATAAATTTGCGTGTTTCGGGATGGGAATGGGATGGTGAATGGCTTTTGGCCTTCCTCTGTTTGGGTTTCCATTATGGTCTGGTAACTTCGTGTTTGTGTTTCCTTCGGTGGGAGGAGTAAGTTAATTGTTTCGATTCCTGATCTTTGTTTTACTTCTACTTTTTCTGTATAAACTTATAACATTTAATAGGATTTATAACACGCAAATTTATTTATACATTACAAATCGGTAAGAAACAACCAATAATTAAACAAATTTAACATGATACTTTATTGTTCATGATACTAAAGGTAAGTACACTAAGACTTTGACATTCACCCGTCAAAGTTAGCATTTCAACAGTCCATCGCTGTCAGAAATACCACATCATCAAAGTTTTCACTGTCAACGATGATTTGTTTCAGTTCCTCGGCAGAACTCTCATTTATTATTGGCCTTATTAGGCTCTTATTTAGTTTCTTTGCCTCCTTTTCTGTCAGCACTAAACAGTCTTCTCTTTTGACTGCCTGGTTTGCCTCTTTAAAAAAAATATTCTACCTGCTGTTCCCAGCACGGTTTATCATCTGAGAGGCAGCCATTTTCCCCCATATGCTGATCCTGCGAAGGATGCATTGTATTACATCCTTCGCAAAACGGCCTCTGGAGATTATGGATTTCTTGAATCTCTTTTCTTAGAAGCGCGTAGTGGCACTTTGTCATGATATCTGCCGATTCCTCCTGCAGCTGTTCTATTTTTATGTCGACTTCCAATAAAGTACTTTTCAGCTTCTCAATGCATTTCTGCGGCAGGCGAACTCCTGATTTAGTGGGTCTTGTTACCCCGGCTGAAGAAGAAGAAAAAAAAACGTATGAATTTAAGAATGAGAAAGGGAAAAAAAAGCAAAATATGAAAAATACAGAAACCAATGCTATAATTAATTGTTGGTTATTTTATACTAGATGCAGATAGAACCTATACGGAAATTTACAACGGAAGGGTGGGTGGATTTTAATCCTGATAGTCCGGTTTTCGTCCACGTCTGATAATCGATCGACTCGATATGAATGAAATAAAAACTTGGAAATTCCTAAAGAATATACTGAAATTTATCACACGCACTCTAACACGTATGTACAGAGAGAGAGACAGAGAGAGAGAGAATATATTGAAATATTAGAGAGAGAGAGAGAGAGAGGGAGAATATATAAATTCTTACCGTAGTTGAAATATTTTCTGATGTCTATTGCCATAGACGAGTATTTGTTGTCTAAGGTCGCCCAGATCTCCTTTCCCAGCTCAAAGCTGGAGGACACATTCTTCCCGCTCTTGGCATAACTCTCGCACAATAGCATAATCTTTTCCATTTGTGATGAGAGTTTGTTAGCACATGCAATGTCTAGCATTAATTTCTTTTCTGATCTTCCCTCACCTTTTGTTAGTGAGAGGAAAAAGTTCTCGTAAAGAGTGTCATAGATCAACTGCACCTTCACTGTGCCTTCTTTATCTATGTTCCACATTGAAAGCTCTAGATCTTCCGGAATTTCCAGAGTGTCGTCCAACTTAAGCACTTTCGACACAGATGTAGAAGTAATTTCTTCAGCTGACCTTTTTACTGCAGACATGGTGTATTTAATTAACAATTTAATTAATTAAAAATGCGAAGTTTCTCTGAGTTGTAGAAATGATCGGATGGGAAAGAACAACCGTGCGGCCTGTTCTTAAATTACAGCCAGGGTTTTATTTACAAAATGTCTTAAACACGTACAATCCTGTTCTTGCATGAATATCATAATTTGCAACCGTATTCATGATAATTATGACACCCTGCACATCGAACATCTATATTTTTTTCAACAACTCATTTATATTAGAATTGAGTTTCAATATATAACGTAATTTCCAACATGAAACAGTATGCATTTAATTGTTCAATGAAACATGCATTGCGGTGCAGCAATTTTAGTTGGCGCATCATTTGGAGATAACACGGTAATGTAACATCAGAGTTAAAAGTTCCGCACTTCGTCTATATTCAAGATTTGACAGGTACGTTTTATTTCATAATAGGACAAATAGACTTAATTTCACAAGAAAATTCCGATAATACAGTGCACACATTGTGTGATCTTCTTGAAATAACGGTACTTCCAAGGGAAAACTAATATCGTTTAAGTAAACGCGTGCTGCAGATATTGTTTGCATAAAACTACTTATTTTGCTTGTCTAATATTGGATATCTCAATATTAATGAACTGCGAACTCTAATATTGTGCTGTGTGCTTAATTATAATGTTTAAAATATCATACATATGAAGTGAAGAGAGCACAAAAAGGCCGTGCTTCTACTAACTAGTGCATGTATAAACCTTTACCTTGTTCTGCAAAACATACCAAGTATTTTACTGATAAAAATGTATCTGTGCAAATTCTGTTCAACTGCTTTCGCGGATATCAGAGAAGCGAAAAACCACGAGAATATTTGTCAGAAAGCCGAAGATAGGTTAGTAAATCTATTTGATCTATTAATAGTTTTATTGCGAACAAATAAATAAATAAATAAATTTCGGCATGGTATCTACTTCCCTTGCAACTTGATTTCTCACATTTCGAGCCGAACGTTAATCAGGTTGGTGAAAACCGAATAGCTCGGAGAAAAAATATCTTTCAGAACTTGACCTTTCATGTCCCCCGAACTTCATAGCGCTCTTGCTCACAGAGAAACGCTAAGTGATACAAGCTAAAAATATTTATCCGTATAGTTGCTTAAACTGCTACCTTTTTTTTTATGTATTTTTTCTAGAGCTCAGAAGCAAACTATGTATTCCTGCCAGACATGCTCCAAGAATTTCGACCGCCCTTTCAATCTTCGTCGTTAGCCCCCGCCCATAGGGGCTTGAAGAAATATATGGGCTGCATGATGCTTCCACGCAGAGCTGAATCCGGCCCGCACACTAGTACTGGTAAACCGCTTAGAGGATCTAAGCCTGTCCAGGAACCGCGGTGCGAGGCGGACCGTCCATGCTAATAAACCCTATTGGTTTCATTGGGCGACAGGGCTTGAGACGTCATTTCATCTCAATGTCGGGTAAAAGTCCCACAAAATTGGAAGCAACGTCTCCAAAATGACCTTTACAGTGTTGACGGGGACGTTAAACCTCAAATCAAACAAAAACAAACAATCTTCGTCGCCACGAATCCTCGTGTCCTAAGAAAACCAATAGACAAGGTACAGCGTGTAAAAAGTGTCGGAAAATACTACCGTCGTTTTACTTGAGAAAGAAACATGAAGACCAATGTGTGAACTCGCCTATAACGTATAGATGCATTGAATGCAATCAAACATTTGACTCCCCATCCTCACTTGTGTCCCATGAAAATGATACAGGACACAATCAAGCTGGAACAAGCTCATCAAGTCATCACGTAAATGGAAACGGCGCAAATCAGCAGCAGCAGCAACAACAGCAACAACCAGGGGAAACAGGAAAAGTGAAATGTTCAATTTGTAAAACTGTTTTACCAAATAGAAAGGCGTTGTAAGCTCACAGACTTGTCCACATGGAGACAGGAATATTGCAGTCAGTTCCGTGGAATGACAGACCGATTTGGGAAGACGAAGATGGACAAATTGACTATGATTTGAAGAAAACATACGAACAACACAAACATATTATATTACGTTCTAACAATTTTAAACAACGGGACATCAAGCAGGTGTACAATTTTCCACTTGCTGACGATTTCTCTTTAGACGATTTAATGAACCATATCGAAAGTATTTATCGCCGCACAAATTACGCTTTTTAATTAAATTTAAGTTTCGGGTCGATTTTGTTCAACATTCGCACTTCAGAATATCGCTACTTCATTCCCTACTATAACCATAATGTTTTCAACCTTCCTATTATCATAAGCAATAGAGAAGACGTGAGAATCTTGCGGGATCGTCTGAGCGAAATGGACATTAGAGCCTACATCTTAAAACAAAGAGAAGATACTCTGTGGAAACCTTGGCGTATCACGAATGTCAATATAGAAATTTATCACGAATGTCAATATAGAAATTTATCAAACTTCTTTTCCGCTAGGCCATTTGTTGACACCCTTCCTTCGTATATCAAAATCAGTAATAGCATTATTAGTTTTGAAACTAACCCCAATACAAGGCGACCCTAAGACCATTTTCTTTGTTTTTTCAGATGTTTAGCGTATAATTCGAAACAAAGCATTTTCATAGAAACCTTATGCAAGAAATTGTTTTCTCAGTGGGTTCAATACGTCAGAACAAATAAATTGAAGTCAAGTGATGTCACTTTAAGAAATATTCCAGATCTTGAAAAATGTTTTAACGTCAATGTTCACATTTATTCTTTGACAGAAACGGGCGCAGCAAAAGCAAAGTACAAATCGCGAGAATGTATTTTGAATGCAAAAAATGAAAAAGACGTAATGCATTTAAACATGCACGAAAATCACTTGTCCTACATAAAAGATTTCAATTCATATTGTAAAAAGTTCCAGTGCACGGTCTGTTCTAGACTCTTTCGACATAAATATAAATGCACAGTCCATGAGCGCAAATGTGAAGCAAAAACAAAAATCAAGTTTCCTGGAGGGTATTATAGTTTGCCAAAGTCCGTTTTTGACAAACTTGGAGAGTACGGCATTTCTGTCAGTAATCACGAAAGATTATATCCTTGGTTTATAACATATGACTTCGAAAGTTTAATGTTGAAAGAAAGCCGCAATAGTAATTCGCAATTAAAATGGCATACGACACACAAACCGGTTTCTGTAAGCATTTGTAGTAATGTAGAGGGTTTCGAGCAACCAAAGTTTATTTTAAATGAAAACTTAGATGAACTGTTATCGCAAATGATAGATTACATGAATAAAATCGCCGAACAAGCCCTTGAGATTTCAAAAAATAAATGGAAACATGTATTTGATGAATTAGACCGACTGGCTGACCATTGGCAAGTTTATGAAGCTGAAACGAGCTCATCAAATTTAGACATAGAAAATCGAACCATGAACGACTCTGATTTCTGTGATAGTGAACAAGCAATAGAATCTAATGAGTGTGAACCACCCACTGCAGAGTTTTTACATGCTATGGGAAAGGAAAATGTTTATTATTCCTTTCTTGACCGACTAAATAAATCCGACCACATGGAAGTCGTTTACAATGAATGGGATTCTCACGTGACCCAGACCACGCGCGAAAACGATACTGACGTAACGGATAGTGAAGACTGTAGCTCAGACACTGACGTTGTCGACGACGATGACGATGACGTATATCTTATTGAACCATTTGGACCGTTAAATTCTGATAGAGATATAGATGAAACATACCCTGATACATGCAACAGCTATAATGATAATAATAATGATAATAATATGCCAGCAGGAACGGAAAGTAGCCCATTCGACGCTAAATCATTAATGAAAAATAAGTTGAAAGAACTTAGAAGGGGTTTTGAAGGATTTTGTGAGCAAATTCCAGTACTTGGATATAATTCTGCGAGATATGATCTGAATCTCGTAAAAGAAAAACTAGCAAAACACTTAGGACTGCATTTGAAAAATAACGGGAAAAAATTTGTCATTAAAAAAAATAACGCGTGCATGTGCATTGCCACGGAAGGTCAGGTGGTTTTTCTCCGGGTACTCCGGTTTTCGCCCACCTCTGATTAACGATCGGCTCGATATGAGTGAAATAATCTTGAAAGGGCCGTAAAACCCAAACCAAAAAAAAAAAAAAACCAAAAAAAAACGTGCATTGCCAACCGTACCCTAAGATTTCTTGACATGCTAGCCTATTTACCAGCAAATACATCATACGACAAATTTTTACAAACATTCAAAGTTAAATCTCGGAAATCTTTTTTTCCTTATGAATATTTTACAAGCATAGATATATTAAATGAGACAAAACTGTCCGCTAAAGAGGCATTTTATTCACAATTAAAGCAGAAAAATGTTTTAGAAAATGACCTCTATATTAGATATACAAATTTAAGAAAATGTGGAAAAACTAAAATGCAAGCATTTGAACTGTTGAATTTAAATGCAGACGCTGATGAACCTACGTCTTCCATTGATATTAATTATGATAATTTACAAAAGCTATGGGAAAAAGAAAACTTTTCAACAATGGCTGACTACCTGAAACACTATAATAACTTAGACGCGTGTCCGTTTGTTAAAGGGGTAATCTGTTTTAAAGAATTTTTCACCAAAAATAACATAGACGTATTTAAAGATTGTATCTCTATCCCCGGGGTAGCTAGAAAGATGCTGTTTGATAGCGGATTTAAAAACGGGGCAACGTTTTCATTAATAGATCCAGCAGATGAAGATCTGTACTACAAAATGAAAAATGGAATAGTGGGTGGTCCAAGTATTATTTTTACTCGGTATCATAAAGCGGGGGAAACATACATAAGAGGGGACGAAAACCACATGTGCAAATCTGTACTTGGGCTAGATTTCAACAGTTTATATTTGTACAGTATTATGCAACATATGTGCGTGAATAATTACATTCGAAGAAAAAAAGAAGACAATTTCAGACCTATAACGAGAAAACGAAAATATATATATCTATGTTCGATTGGATGGACTGGTTAATCTTAACGAGAAATATTGATATTAAGCATAAGCAGAATTATTCCGAGGAGCTCAGAGTAGGCGGTTTCTTAATCGATGGATTTATTAGTGGAACAAAGCAATTGTTTGAATATCTAGGCTGCTGGGTCCATGGGCATGATTGTAATTATGTAAATAAAAAACTGACAGACGTAGAAAGAAGAAAACGTTTCCAAAAACACGAAAGTAAAATTATTGTTTTAATTGAGCAGGGGTACGACGTTGAATTAATGTGGGAGTGTCAATTTTACAGAGAAAAACAAATTAATAAAGAACTACAATCATTTATAAACAGCAGAAGACTCCCTTTTCATAAGAAATGTCCTAGGGAAGTAACGACTAAGCAAATTTTATGCAGTGTTCTTGATGACACGTTTTTTGGTTTCTTAGAGTTTCGTTGGAAGTCCCAGATACATTTGAAAAATCCATGTATAAACCTGAAACAAACTTGACTCCGAATCAATATTTTAACGAGTTCTCACCAATATTCTGCACCACCGAAGTTCCGTTCGAATGCATTGGAGAACACATGCAAAACTTCGTTAAACAGAATAATCTAAGTCAAAAGCCTAGGACACTCTTAGTTGGCGGAATGAAAGCTGAAAAGATCTTACTGGTTTCGCCGTTGTTAAAATGGTACCTCAGGCACGGCTTGATTGTTACTGAAATATTTGAAATAGTCGAATATGGGAAATTAACTTGTTTTAAAGAATTCGGAGAACAAGTAACAGCCGCCAGAAGAATGGCCACATTGTACAAATTAGTAGGAAATTCAGGTTACGGGGGTTGTCTACTGGATCAGGCAAAATTTTCAAAAGTTAAGTATGTGTAAGGGTTTAGAGAGGCATGTTTTACGGTAAACGATACACGGTTCAAATCACTGACCGAACTACAGGACGACATTTACGAGACGGAATATCATTTTATATCATCGTTTTCGGTAGAAAACAATTTTATTCCTTCCGTTTTCAACAGTTTGGCCACGTTTCTATTGTAAAACTCTTTTCCTCGGTCTACGTGAATGGAATAGGGCCTCCTCCCTTTCTTAAAAATATTGTAAAATGCTTTTGCTATGTCAGTACCGGTTTTTCCCTTCAGAGGTTCTACGTACAAATATTTTGAAAATACGTCTATACAAAATAAAAGGTATTTCACATTTTCATTATGTTCAGAAATATTGTCGACGTAAGCTACATCAGCTGCCCATTCAGTGTCTACACCAGAGGTTATTATCTTTCTTCTTTTAAACTTTCTTTTTACAGGTGTATACAGGGTGTGTGAATCTTGTTTTGTTAACCATTGTTTGATTTCGTCTCTGTTCAGGTCAGATTTCCCTTGTTTTTTCAAAAACCTATAAAGTTTTTCAACTCCGCTAAATGATGCAGGATGAGATGGGTCATAATATATAGCTTTTAAATAATCTTCATCAGGCATTGTCTACCAATTAAGCCTTGTGCTCTCGTGTACCGAATAAACATTAAAGTCTCAAACGAAAATATTTATTCGCCGCCCTTAACAATAGGTTACTTGCCGGATAAATCCGATAAATACAAATAATATATTACGCCTTCCCTGACGACCGACACCGCTCGAAAATAAACAGATGTAAACAACTTGCTCGATTTTTGAGCTCTTTTCCCCGTTCGCTTTACATTACGTTTTCCTTAGCAACCAGCTCCTCCTTATACTACTTTCCATGTAAGAAGGCTTATCAGGGATCTCCCGTCAAGTCTGAATTCATTTCATGCAAGAAAAAATGTTCTCTTGATGACCCGCGGCCAAAGGAATTTGTCAAGATGAAATGTTATAAGGACCATGTGCGAAATGCAATAACAAACTATTGCTTAACCTCTTCAAAAGACATTGCGATGCGTTACCTTTTTCCTTAAGCAGATATACAGACTGCAAGTATTGATCATCTTTATTTGAAAAGACCTTTTACTGAGTACTGGGTAGACAAACCTTTGGAAGTGACATCTGACAGTGTCAAATCTATTGAAAAGGCAACCCATTTGCAACAAAAGAGTAGCACTGGACACTTGAAAGAAGATGGCGGATAACAGCTTCTAGGTTTGTTGAGATTTGTAGACTCACTGACAGAAGCTCTGTGCATCCTTTCACAAAAGTAGAAATCTTACAACAGCTGCCATCCTCCATGGCAAGAAATATGAATCGACAGCAATAAAGAAATTAGAAGAAAGCAGTGGCCTGGTAACCAAGAAGGTTGGGCTGTTTATTTTACAGGGCAAGCCTTTCGTTCCTTGGTGCAAGTCCTGATGGTGTAATTGATAAGGAAACAATTATTGAGGTTAAGTGTCCACTTTCTGGAAGAAGAAAGTAGAAGAAAACCAAAGATCAGTAATCGATACAATTAACTTACTCCACCCATCAAAGACATCAAAGGGAAAGAAACGCAAACATTAAGCGACCAGACCATTATGGAAACCTAAACAAAGGAAGGCCATAAGGACAGTTACTTTCCCACAAAATGGCCATATGGCCATCCAAAATAAAAAGGCAGAAGTGATACACACAGTAAGTAACAAACAACACCATAAATAAACCGCCACAGAAGAACCGCCTTGGAACGGTCAGTGGAAAGATTTCCACTGGGGGGCTTAAATCGATTTTACGATGCCACAATCCTCGCCCTTACTTCCGTCGCGATTTAGACAAATACTTTGTTCAGTCCTCATGAAGGCCTCCTAACTCATCAGTGCAACATCTCCGTGAACACAAATAATCAAAGAACCACAGAGGTGAGACAACGGTGAGGACACGACAGCAAGAAACCACTGAAATGCTGGAGCAAAACAGAAAACCAACAGTTAGACTCCGATGGGCCCGACCAGAGACAGAGCATCAGGCACCAACCACCATTACCTTGAATTAGATCTCTCTAATTCTCAATAAGCCTTTACGTTGGAACCGTCATAGAATCTGAGGCCTGACCCACCGGCGTGCAATTAAAGAGGGAAGCAAAGTTGCCAACCGTGATCGGGTTACTACCATGCATGCCGTCTATCGCATAATATCCATGTTGTACCCAATCTTTTCATATCGAAGAATGATTTTACGAAATTGGGTGCTAAAGTCATTGCGGTTATATATTTTTCTGAATTTATATACTAAGTCACCATAAAATTCGGGTTCCGATAGACCTTGTTGCAGAAGAGATTTAAGTCCAATATTGAATTTTGAAATTAAATCAGAATGGCGTCTATAAACATTTGAAAAGGCTTTGCGTATTTGCGTAGTTTATGGTACCGATAACCCTGATTAAGAAAATTAGCCGTTAATAATTTATAACGAGTGTTGACGTCAGTTACATGAAAACACACTCTAGCAAATCGAATTAATTGCGAAATATAAACGCCATGGGATGGCGCACGAGGAACATCACCATCCAAAAAAGGAAAATTTACAATCTCAAAATCAAATTCATCGCGTTTATCATAAATTTTGCACGAAACAAACCCATCTACAATAGATAGATGTAAATCCAAAAACGGGGCTTCGGCATCAGAAGAATTTGCTTTATTTAACTGAAGTTCTGGGGGGTAAATCTGACTGATCAAACCATCGAAATAGGTATTATCAATATTTAATAAATCATCTAAATATCTAGAAGTGGAGCTAAAAGCTTCAATAATTTCAGATTATTAATGGAAAGCGACAACATGAAGTCTCTTTCATAACAATACAAGAACAGATCAGCCACAAGAGGTGCGCAATTCGTACCCATCGGAATACCCACAAGCGACAACATGAAGCTGTAATGGCGGTATAGTGGTATTTGTTTCTGTGGCGCAAAAATGACTGTATAAGCAACTTAACCACGAGAATAGTTCATGAAAACATCATTGTTGAGTTCTTTGAAGTTGCTTTAAACGATCTCTACGTGAATGTTATCTAAAGAATGTCGGTATTTTGATATCTGTGCGGACAGCGAGCAGTAGCCAGAAGTGACTATGTTTACATAACACTACCGGTGTATAAGTTTCTCTGTTGTGTCTCGTTCTCAGTTCATAAACGACCAGCTGTATCCAGTACTTCTATACTTTATATTTAATAGTACACTATCATATCACAATCAGAATGAGCCTGCATTCAAAATCAAAACCAAAATCTAAAACAAAGAAGAATCCATCGGCTACCGGTGCAGGTGCGAGTATTGATTTCGACACAACCAAAGAAAAAGCCCCTACACCAAAACGCCCAAGACCTGCTAGTGAAGAATTTGAAGAAGATGAATCTGAGCATGACCAAGATATACTGATAGACTCACTTCTTGGTTGTCTCACTAAAGATGAATCACTACTGGATCACTTTATTGCACATCTCCTAGCAGTCCCACAACTCCAGGAGAAGCTGATCACCAAGGTCACTGACATCAGGAATTAAGGACACTTTCACACGTTACGGAAAGATAATAATAAAACTCAATCAAATCACTAGGCCTAAATATGGTCATGGCCAGGACCAGAAAGAACAGAAGTACTATATAAACAATGAAGATGAACTATAAGTTATTCCCAAAAATGATTAAACTGTTCAGCAAAAAACTTGTTAAGCAACTAATCTTGCTATTCAATAGGTCGCTTGAGTTAGGACAGGTACCCCATCAGTGGAAAATGTCGAACATCTCTGCAATATTTAAAGGAAAAGGTAGTGAGCGGGATCCAACAAATTATAGACCAATATCAGTTACAAGTTGCTTGAGTAAAATGTTAGAAAAAATTATCTTTAAGTATCTTTTCAATTACTTAAAAGAAAATGAAATCCTAACCCGCTTTCAATCTGGTTTCAGACCTGGAGACTCTAATGTTGCGCAACTCCTTGAACTTTATCATATCATAATGGAAAATTTAGACAAAGGCAAAGACGTAAAATTTATTTTTTTATGATAAAGTCTGGCATTAAGGTCTTCTCTTTAAATTAAGTAAATACGGAATTTATGGTAACCTGCATGAATGGTTTACAAGCTATCTTTCTGATAGAACACAAAGAGTTTTGAATGAGGGATTTAAATCAACTTGGCTTCCTACTTCTGCAGGTGTTCCCCAGGGTTCAGTTCTTGGACCTTATCTATTTTTGATTTACATTAATGATATAGTAGAGAACCTCAGCAGTAATGTTCGCCTTTTTGCAGATGACACAACCCTATTCACTGTAATTAATAATGAAGAATCTGTTAAAATACAAAATGAGGACTTGTACAAAATTGCTAGATTTGCTGACAACTGGTTAATAATTTTGAACCCAATTAAAACTAAATAAATGACAATGACTAGAAAACGGGCAACTAATTGGCCCCAAATTGAGATTAATGAAACTACTCTTATAGATGATGGGAGTCACACACATCTAGGAATCACCTTAACTTCTAATGGAACATGGACTGAACACATTAACAATATCTATCAGAAAGCAGCATACAGACTAAATATCATGAGAATGTTAAAACATGACCTGGACAGAAATTCACTCAACAGGTTCTATATTGCATTTATAAGACCAATTTTAGAATATGGAAGCATAATCTGGGAAAACTGCATAAAACAACAATCTGACTTATTAGAATCACTTCAGAAAGATGCTGCTATAATTGTTACTGGATTGCGCAAGGAAACATCCCAAGATGTACTTTATAATGAACTTGGCTGGGCATCACTGTTAGGAAGAAGGAAAAACAATAAACTTATTCAGTTTTTTTAAATTCTTAACAATGAAGCACCTTCTTATCTTGATGATATCTTGAAGAAATTTAATGACCATCAATCAGATTACCCTTTAAGAAACCAACAGCTGAAACACCCAACACCAAGAACAACATCTTATAAAAATAGTTTTTTAGCTCACCTGGGCCGAAGGCTCCAGGGGAGCTTATAGTATAGTGGGTCCTCCGTCGTCCGTCGTCCGTCCGTCGTCCGTCCACACTTTTGAGCAGCTATATCTCTGTATCCTGCAGGCTGATCTCAATCATTTCTCACCTGTAGTATGCCTCTGGTGGGGCATTGATGACATAAACATTTTTTTGAAATCGCTCTAAAACTATGGTTCCTATGGCAACCACAAGGTCCCATAGACTTACTATGGGAAAATGCTTGTCATCACCGTAGCGCCTTCAGTTTTGATCGGATCTTTCTGAAACTTATATGTAAGGTGACTGGGGATAAAAACTCGGATGAGTTCGAAAACCGGCCAAGTCGGCCCATTTATCATAGAGTTACGTCCCTTTGATTGCTGAAAATGCCCATTTTCGACCTTGTCATCACCGTAGCCCCTTCAGTTTTGATCGGATCTTTCTGAAACTTATATATTATGTGGTTGGGGATAAAACCTCGGATGAGTTCGAAAACCGGCCTAGTCCGCTGGTTTATCATAGAGTTACGTCCCTTTGATTGCTGAAAATGCCGATTTTTGACCTTGTCATCACCGTAGCCCCTTCAGTTTTGATCGGATCTTTCTGAAACTTATATATAAGGTGGCTGTGGATAAAATCTCGGATGAGTTCGAAAACCGACCAAGTCGGCCCTTTTATCGTAGAGTAACGTCCCTTTGATTGCTGAAAATGCTGATTTTTGACCTTGTCATCACTGTAGCCCTTTCAGTTTTGATCGAATCTTTCTGAAACTTATATGTAAAGTGGCTGGGGATAAAATCTCGGATGAGTTCGAAAACCAGCTAAGTTGGTCCATTTATCACAGAGTAACATCCCTTTGATTGCTGAAAATGCCGATTTTTGATCTTGTCATCACCGTAGCCCTTTGAGTTTTGATCGGATCTTTCTGAAACTTATATGCAAGGTGGCTGGGGATAAAGCCTCGGATGAGTTCGCATACCGGCAAAGGTGGCCTATTTATCATAGAGTTAGGACCCTTTGATTGCTGAAAATGTTGATTTTTGACCTTGTCAACACTGTAGCCCCTTCAGTTTTGATCGGATCTTTCTGAAACTTATATGTAAGGTGGCTGGGGATAAAACCTAGGATGCGTTCGAAAACCGGCCAAGTTGCCCCATTAACTATATAGTTATGTCCCTTTGATGGCTGAAAATGTTGATTTTTTACCTTGTCATCACCGTAGCCCCTTCAGTTTTGATCGAATCTTTCTGAAACCTATATGTAAGGTGACTGGAGATAAAACCTAGGATGAGTTTGAATACCGGCCAAGTTGGCCCATTTATCATTGATTTACATCCCTTTGATTGCTGAAAATGCCGATTTTTGACCTTGTCATCACCATAGCCCCTTCAGTTTTGATCGGATCTTTCTGAAACTTATATGTAAGGTGGCTGGGGATAAAATCTTGGATGAGTTGGAAAACAGGCCAAGTCAGCCCATTTATCGTAGAGTTCTGTCCCTTTGATGGCTGAAAATGTTGATTTTTGACCTTGTCATTACCGTAGCCCCTTCAGTTTTGATCGGAATTTTCTGAAACTTATATGTAAGGTGGCTGAGGATGAAACCTCGGATGAGTTCGAAAACTGGCCAAGTCGGCTCATTTATTTTAGAGTAACATCCCTTTGATTCTAAAAATGCCAAATTTTGACCTTGTCATCACCCTAGCCCCTTCAGTTTTGATCTGATCTTTCTGAAACTTATACGTGAGGTGGCTGGGAATAAAATCTTGGATGAGTTTGAATACTGGCCAAGTCTGATCGGATCTTTCTGAAACTTACATGTAAGGTGGCTGGGAATAAAACCTCAGGTGAGTTCGAATACCGGCCAAGTCGGCACATTTATCATAGAGTGACGTGCCTTTGATTGCTGAAAATGCCTATTTTCGACATTGTTATCACTGCTGCCACTTTAGTTTTGAACGGATCTTCATGAACCTTACAAACAAGGAAGTCAGGCAGAAAGCTTGGAGGAGTTTGAAAACTCTTGTTTTTGAACTTGTCATCACCATAGCCACTTCAGTTTAGATCGGATCTTCTTAGCAAGTCAGGAATAAAAGCTTAAATGAGTTTGAAAACCGGTGAGGTCAGCCTGTTTATCTTAGAGTTAAATTCTACTTGATTTTCAGAAAATGCTTACCCTGTCATCACCATGTCCTCCCATAAAGCCTTCAGTAAAGGTTGGCACTTCCTTAAACTTTGAATCTGTTAGCTCAGGTGAGCGATACAGGACCAAGCTAGCTTGGTCCTCTTGTTTTATATCAACTACAGATTTATGAAATAGTATTGATACCAATCTGGCAAATGCAACCTCTCTTTACTCCTTCAAAAAAGTGTTAAAAGATAGGATTAAAAAACCACCTAAACATTACTCATATGGTGAAAGAAAAGTTAACATTATCTTGTGTCAGCTGCGTAATCATAAAAGCCAACTTCAATTTGACCTCTTCAATGACCATTTATCCGAAGAATTTACCTGTGACTGTGGTGCTATTGAGACTAGACGTCATTATCTGTTGGAATGCTTACTGTTTGCAGACCAACGAGTAGAACTGATGAATTCCCTGGTCTCTCATCCTGAAATATACAGAGCAATCACGGTGGATGACAGCAGCCTATTGTTTAGTAGTCCAGAATTACCTATACTTCTCAACAATAGTTTAACTGCAATAGTTATTAACTACATTAGGAAGACGGCACGGTTTTAAAAATATTCATAATCAATACATGTGTACGACTGCATTCTAACATGACATCTAAATGACAGGTACATGACAGGTACATGTCAATCGGCAATCTCCTTATTGTGCTCCAAACATATGCTGTGGGTGCTCAACAGGGCTGCCTCAGTGAGGAGACCGTGATGGGTACCATCAACCTGACTTTGGGTTTAAGATAAAAAAAAAATATTCTATAAACCCCACCTTATATAATGATGAGTGAATAACTGGGCTAAATTAAAGCTGTGCAGACCCAGATCAGATTGCTCCTAGTCTGACTGAGGACTGGCTATTTGGCGAGACGAACGAACCTTCTGCCTGAGGGGTAAACAAACTTATTAAACTGAGGTGATTTGTAGCAAATCCTAACAATCCAAATCTTTCAGATCTTTCAACTTGCCTTGTGGTCAAGGGAGATAAACAGCTCTCGTCACCGAGACTTTTGTATTGCAAATAAAAATCGCCCTTTTCCACTGAATACATGACATTCTCACACGCAGCTCGTCATTATTTTAATAACGGCCAACATAACGGTTAAAGAATTAGTAACATACCTGAAACTGACCTACATTTCCCAAAAATAACGGTGGAAAATTTCTGGAACAGGAGTCGCCCTCGGTGTAGACTTAACACAATGCACCTAAGTTTTTATCCGGCGTCGTATACTACTCACGTAGGAGGGTCGTTCAAAAATTCTTGTGCTCTCTTCCTGCTATGAGGGGTAATTAGTCTTCAGCAGTGATGAACGAGTCTCTCTCTCTCTATCTCAACTGGAGGTAGCCTAAATGGAGGGTAGGCGCAAAATCTAATCTTTTTGTGATCATATTTACACTTAGTGTACACATTCCCCACTCCCAACGGGCATATGATATTGTAATGACGTCGTTTCAGCGTTGTGTGCCCGCTGGGTCTTTGTCACATAAATTACGTACCTGCGCGTATGGCTGAGTTTTGTTTGTTTGATTTGAGGTTTAACGTCCCCGTCAACACTGTAAAGGTCATTTTGGAGACGTTGCTTCCAATTTTGTGGGACTTTTACCCGACATTGAGATGAAATGACATCTCAAGCCCTGTCGCCCAATGAAACCAATAGGGTTTATTAGCATGGACGGTCCGCCTCGCACCGCGGTTCCTGAACAGGCTTAGGTCCTCTAAGCGGTTTACCAGTACTAGTGTGCGGGCCGGATTCAGCTCTGCGTGGAAGCATCATGCAGCCGATATATTTCTTCAAGCCCCTATGGGCGGGGGCGAGCGTATGGCTGAGATCATATCTGATCACACATAATGGAATACATTATATTCAAATGCCGAACTTCTCAAGTATTCTGCGTAATGATCATGTATATATCTTAAAGATCACTAAGGCTACCTCTATGATTTATATATATGTTTAGTCGGACTCCCAGGGTCGGACTACATACATTACCAGCTTATTGTTTCATGCTTAAGCTCTGTTCCACACCAGTAGAAAAAACGACATGAATTTAAATAGAAGAAGATAAAACTGATATTATTTACATATCTAAGAGTGTCATGATTTGGAGCTTAAGCATTCAGCTTGTCATTACATGTTATCACCTCATATACTATGTTATTCTACTACATGTAATTTGCACTGACTTATATAAAGCATTTACATTACAGGGCCGTCTTGGAGAGGATGAAGATAGGCCTAGCCTAATATCCAATCCACTGACATATTAGTACTATGTACTTGTGTATGTATGTATATGTCATAAAATTTCTAATAAATAAATAAATAAACAACATGAAAAGTAGAAGTAAAACAAAGATCAGGAATTGATACAATTAACTTACTCCACCCATAAAAGACACCAAAGGGAAAGAAATACAAACATTAAGCAACCAGACCATAATGGAAACCTAAACAAAGGAAGGCCATTAGGACAGTTACTTTCCCACAAAATGGCCATCCAAAATAAAAAGACACAAGTGATACACACAGTAAGTAACAAACAACAACATAAATAAATCGCCACAGAAGAGCCGCCTTGGAACGGTCAGTGGAGATTTCCACTGGGGGGCTTAAATCGATTTAACGTGGCCACAATCCTCGCCCTTCCTTCGCGATTTAGACAAATAATTTGTTCAGTCCGCATGAAGGCCTCCTAACTCATCAGTGCAACATCTCCGTGAACACAAAAATCAAAGAACCACAGAGGTGAGACAACGGTGAGGACTCGACAGCAAGAAACCACTGAAATGCAGCAAAAGAAAACCAACAGTTAGACTCTTAGTAAGTTCAGTATGATACCAAAGTTAGAAGCCTTCTATAATACTATATACCGCAACCTCAGCAAACTCCCTAGAATATAGGTTACTAAAAATAGCTCAATAGCATTTTCAGTGCTAGAGATCTACCTGTGATGACTCATTCTTCTGGCCAGTGTAGGTTGTGGTATAAAGTAATAACACTTAGTTACGCAAATACAGTTACGCAAATACACAGCGTCAAAATTGTAATGAGTTTATTGGACACGTGATAAGGTCATAACGTAAACAAGTACGAGGTGCAGTCAAAAAGTTCCCGGACTGGTCATCTATCACACTTTTCTGACGTCCGACCATGTTGAAACTAGCCATGCAAATATTTTGATTTCATTGCTGAAACTTCATAACATTTTATTGACATTGCGCCAGTATTACTTTTTAACAAATCATTTATCATGACTTATCAACACCGCTACGGAGCACTTCAAATTAGTTGACAAGTCCGAGTTTTACCCCCTGTTCTTAGCGCCATTTCTTTCATTATTTGGCGCTATTTCGTCGTGAAATTTCATATGACGTCACGACAACGCCATTTCAAAACAACTTAAAAAAACAACGTCATCGCGTAAGAATTAACGGATTTAAGCGCACATTATTCAGCAATGGACAAAATCGGTAACGTCGACGTCAATCGATCGAACGGAACAGCGCGCAGTCATTAAATTCTGTGCGAGGGCTGGAATGACACCAACAGACACTTGGAAATTTTTAAATCAGAATGATAGAGTAAAGAAGTGTTCGAGGACGATTGTTTTTGATTGGCACAAACGTTTTCGGGATGGTCGTGATGACACTAAGGACGATAATAGAAGCGGTAGACCACAGAATTACGGCAGCATTGACAAAATGAAGAGCGCCATTTCTTCTGATCGACGGAAATCGATTGACAATATATCAGATATTGTGGGATTGATCCATGGGACCGTACATAAAATTCTGACAACGGACTTGGGAATGAATAAAGTGTGTGCCAGATGGATTCCTCGCCTTTTGACGATCGAAAATAAGAAAGCCAGGATTGAAGCGTCTGAAAAGTTTCTTCAGCGCTGGAGAAAAGAAGGCGATCGCTTCCAAAACCGTATCATTCCGACAGATGAAACGTGGATAAACTTTAATGACCCTGAAACAAAGAGAGAGTCCATGGTGTGGAAACGGCGGTCTTCCCCTCCCCCTAAGAAGGCTAGAACCTCCAAATCATCAAAGAAGATAATGTACATTTTCTTCATGGACAGCCAGGGCATGCTCCTTCAGCACGCAGTACCCAGGGACGAAACCGTGAACAAAGGATATTATCAAAAGGCAAGCTACCTGTTACACATTCTTTTGTTATCTTATATCTAAAGCCATAAAACTATGCTTGTAAGATATGTTCGAATAAAAATAAAAAATGAGTTCTTTTAATAACAGTGAAACATTCATAAGAAAGAAGAAGTCTATGTATTATCAATCAATCATTTTTATTTTACCGTTCATTTGAAAGTAAACATTTCCTTTTTCCCCCAGGTATTAGACTTCCTGCCTTGCCGAGGCCCTGGGGGCTCAATTCCCACTGGGCACATTGCCGCTGTGGTCTCTGTACCCACTGGGAAGAGCTAAAGGAAGTACCACCCGTTTGCCGTGGGTGGCGTCCTGTAAGCCGGAAGAAGGGATCCTGGAAGTTGAGGGTTACCTGAGGTGTCGGTGCTTCAGGTACCCAACACGCCTCTTTGGCCTGGCTTTTCGGTGTAGACGGGTGGCCGTGCGGTCCGGCACGGTCAATCGGCTGGTCGCGCCGAGCCCTAGAGATACCGCTTTGCTTTCTCTTCAACTCTTTTTGTATCTTTCCTGATACCAACCATATGCCCATTTACCTTACCCTTTTCTGTCTTTTTATCTCTAGAAGGCGGTGGCTAAACGGATCAATCGTGTAGGCATTTTGTTTATACGAGTATATCTCACGTGTATCTCTAACACCTGCGAGTTGGATAACCACTCCATTATGGTGTTCCCTTGTAGGGCTCCACGGAGGGCGGAGAGCACTTGGGACGAAACTAGAATTTTTTCCTTATGCCTCATGGAAAAAAACATAACCGCAACGCATCTAAACACAACGCACCTAAACGTAAAAAACAAGACGATTCATCCGAATCGGATGAACACAGTCAACAATCCAGTCAGCAGTCAAGTCAACAAACCAGTCAGCAGTCCGCTGAACCAAATTTCGACAATGTTCCGCGTTTCTTGGTTGTCTCGTCGCTTGACGATACACGAAGTGTATCCAGCCTTTCTCCCTTCGTAATTGAGAAATGTATTAACTCCATAGCCGGACACCCTAAGAGTATCAAAAAGCTCAAATCAGGTGACCTTCTCTTGGAAGTCGAGAGAAAACAACAAGTTGTAAGCCTGCTAAGCACCAATAAACTCTTTGATCTTCAGGTTAAAGTCTCTCTCCACAACACGTTAAATTCGTCCAAGGGGGTGATTCGCAGTCCAGAACTGCGCCCTTGTACAGATGAAGAGATCGTCGATAACTTGAAAGATCAGGGAGTTGTTGGTGTTCGTAACATTAAAGTCCGTAGAAGTGGTGTATTGAAACCAACAGCAACTTATGTGTTGACTTTTAATACACCAATTCTACCCAAGAGGATCAAAGTAGCATATCTTTCCATTAACGTAGAGGTATACATCCCAAACCCTCTTAGATGTTGTTACTCTTGTCAGGCTTTTGGCCATCATGAAAGCAGATGTCAGAGAAAAAAACTCTGTCCTAATTGTGGTGAAGAAAAGCATATTGATAATCACCTCAACTGCAAAAATGAACCCAAATGCGTAAATTGTGATGGCAAGCATGCTGTTTTCTCCCGAGACTGTCCGGCATGGAAAAAAGAAAAAGAAATACTCACCGTCAAATACCAAGGGGGATAACATTCCCAGAAGCGCGAAAAATTGTCGATGAGCGATACATAACACCAACCACCAGTTTCGCCAGCATCACAAAGGGTGCTGGTGTAAAATGTACCAGCTCCGCGACACAGACTGCTGAATCATACATAGCTGAACTGAAAAAAATCTGGTGCATGGAGTAAACCCACTCTAGCACCGCAAAGTTCAACCAATTTATCAAATGGCGCAATCCAGGTTGCTTCGGATCGGTCAACAGCGACCGTACCGAAGCCAGCGCCGCACGTAAAAGAGAAACTCGACTCAGGTCGAACTAATAAGGGATCGGAAGATCCGATCAAAAAACATCAATTGTCTCAAAAACAGACAGACAGACAACGTAAAATGGAAAGAGACAATATTAGATTTCAGAACAGATTCGGATCTTTGAGTGATAGTGATATGGAGTTCGCTGAAACTCCATCATCACCACCCCCAGGTATTAGACTTCCTGCCTTGCCGTGGCCCTGGGGGCTCAATTCCCACTTGGCACATTGCCGCTGTGGTCTTTGTGCCCGCTGGGAAGAGCTAAAGGAAGTACCACCCGTTTGCCGTGGGTGGCGTCCTGTAAGCCGGAAGAAGGGATCCTGGAGGTTGAGGGTTACCTGAGGTGGCGGTGCTTCAGGTACCCAACACGCCTCTTTGGCCTGGCTTTTCGGTGTAGACGGGTTGCCGTGCGGTCCGGCACGGTCAATCGGCTGGTCGCGCCGAGCCCTAGAGATACCGCTTTGCTTTCTCTTCAACTCTTTTTGTATCTTTCCTGATACCAACCATATGCCCATTTACCTTACCCTTTTCTGTCTTTTTATCTCTAGAAGGCGGTGGCTAAACGGATCAATCGTGTAGGCATTTTGTTTATGCGAGTATATCTCACGTGTATCTCTAACACCTGCGAGTTGGATAACCACTCCATTATGGTGTTCCCTTGTAGGGCTCCACGGAGGGCGGAGAGTACTTGGGACGAAACTAGAATTTTTTCCTTATGCCTCATGGAAAAAAACATAACCGCAACGCATCTAACCACAAACCACCTAAACGTAAAAAACAAGACGATTCATCCGAATCGGATGAACTCAGTCAACAATCCAGTCAGCAGTCAAGTCAACAAACCAGTCAGCAGTCTGCTGAACCAAATTTCGACAATGTTCCTTGTTTCTTGGTTGTCTCGTCGCTTGACGATACACGAAGTGTATCCAGCCTTTCTCCCTTCGTCCCCCAGGTATTAGACTTCCTGCCTTGCCGTGGCCCTGGGGGCTCAATTCCCACTGGGCACATTGCCGCTGTGGTCTCTGTGCCCACTGGGAAGAGCTAAAGGAAGTACCACCCGTTTGCCGTGGGTGGCGTCCTGTAAGCCGGAAGAAGGGATCCTGGAGGTTGAGGGTTACCTGAGGTGGCGGTGCTTCAGGTGCCCAACACGCCTCTTTGGCCTGGCTTTTCGGTGTAGACGGGTGGCCGTGCGGTCCGGCACGTTCAATCGGCTGTCGCGCCGAGCCCTAGAGATACCGCTTTGCTTTCTCTTCAACTCTTTTTGTATCTTTCCTGATACCAACCATATGCCCATTTACCTTACCCTTTTCTGTCTTTTTATCTCTAGAAGGCGGTGGCTAAACGGATCAATCGTGTAGGCATTTTTGTTTATACGAGTATATCTCACGTGTATCTCTAACACCTGCGAGTTGGATAACCACTCCATTATGGTGTTCCCTTGTAGGGCTCCACGGAGGGCGGAGAGCACTTGGGACGAAACTAGAATTTTTTCCTTATGCCTCATGGAAAAAAAATAACCGCAACGCATCTAAACACAACGCACCTAAACGTAAAAAACAAGACGATTCATCCGAATCGGATGAACACAGTCAACAAGCCAGTCAGCAGTCAAGTCAACAAACCAGTCAGCAGTCCGCTGAACCAAATTTCGACAATGTTCCGCGCTTCTTGGTTGTCTCGTCGCTTGACGATACACGAAGTGTATCCAGCCTTTCTCCTTTCGTAATTGAGAAATGTATTAACTCCATAGCCGGACACCCTAAGAGTATCAAAAAGCTCAAATCAGGTGACCTTCTCTTGGAAGTCGAGAAAAAACAGCAAGTTGTAAGCCTGCTAAGCACCAATAAACTCTTTGATCTTCAGGTTAAAGTCTCTCTCCACAACACGTTAAATTCGTCTAAGGGAGTGATTCGCAGTCCAGAACTGCGCCCCTGTACAGATGAAGAGATCGTCGATAACTTGAAAGATCAGGGAGTTGTTGGTGTTCGTAACATCAAAGTCCGTAGAAATGGTGTACTAAAACCAACAGCAACTTATGTGTTGACTTTTAATACACCAGTTCTACCCAAGAAAATCAAAGTAGCATATCTTTCCATTAACGTAGAGGTATACATCCCAAACCCTCTTAGATGTTACTCTTGTCAGGCTTTTGGCCATCATGAAAGCAGATGTCAGAGAAAAAAACTCTGTCCTAATTGTGGTGAAGAAAAGCATGTTGATAATCACCTCAACTGCAAAAATGAACCCAAATGCGTAAATTGTGATGGCAAACATGCTGTTTTCTCTCGAGACTGTCCGGCATGGAAAAAAGAAAAAGAAATACTAACCGTCAAATACCAAAGGGGGATAACATTCCCAGAAGCGCGAAAAATTGTCGATGAGCGATATATAACACCAACCACCAGTTTCGCCAGCATCACAAAGGGTACTGGTGTAAAATGTACCAGCTCCGCGACACAGACTGCTGAATCATACATAGCTGAACTGAAAAAATCTGGTGCATGGAGTAAACCCACTCCAGCACCGCAAAGTTCAACCAATTTATCAAATGGCGCAATCCAGATTGCTTCGGATCGGTCGACAGCGACCGTACCGAAGCCAGCGCCGCACGTAAAAGAGAAACTCGACTCAGGTCGAACTAATAAGGGATCGGAAGATCCGATCAAAAAACATCAATTGTCTCAAAAACAGACAGACAGACAACGTAAAATGGAAAGAGACAATATTAGATTTCAGAACAGATTCGGATCTTTGAGTGACAGTGATATGGAGTTCGCTGAAACTCCATCATCACCAAATGGCAATAACAGATCGAGGTCAGCAACACCACGAGCTGGTGGTAGCAGATCTATATCACCAATTGCAGCTCCAATATAGTTTCTAGTCTTAATCTCTTCATAAAATGGATTTAAAACACAAAATAATACAATGGAATTGTCGAGGTCTTAAACCAAATTATAATGAACTCTTATTACTTATTTCGTTATTAAACCCATCGGTTTTTTGTTTACAAGAAACTTTTTTAAAAACTGATGACAACATTGATGTCAGGGGTTTCAATACATACAACTATATCTATTCTGATGGTAGCAAACCATCTGGTGGCAGTTCAATTCTTGTTAAATCATGTTTACCACAAAGAGAGATCAAATTAAAAACAGACCTACAAGCTGTAGCAGTATCGGTTTCTCTGGATAAAGAAACTACAATTTGCTCTTTATATATTCCACCCTCATTTTCGTTAGAGCCCGAACATCTTGACTCATTGCTGAGTCAACTTCCATCGCCATATCTTTTAGTTGGCGACTTCAATGGTCACAATATTCTATGGGGCTGTAAAGATATCAATAACAGAGGAGCACTTGTTGAAGATTTTATTGCAAAGAGCGATCTTTGCTTGATGAATGATAAATCTTATACTTACCTTCACCCAGCGACAGGTCATTTGTCTTCTTTGGATCTCTCTTTGTGTCACCCATCTCTCTTCTTGGACTATGACTGGTCTGTTCATGATGATCAGTGCGGAAGTGATCACTTCCCTGTTATAATTGAGAGTGTAAACGAACCAGATGAGGACTGTAACCAGAAATGGAAAATGAATAAAGCCGACTGGGAATTATTCCATAATTTATGTGAAGAAGAGTTATCAATTGATCATTTTAATGAATCATCCGACATTGTTTCTGATTTCACAGATACACTTATTAACATATCAGAACAATGCATTCCAAAGACCTCCACAAATACTAAGAAAAGCAAGCCTTGGTTTAATAATGACTGTAAAGAAGCTATTAAAAAGCGTAAACAGGCTCTAAATAAGTTCTGCAAAAATCCCACTTCAGAAAAGCTCAACGACGTAAAAGTTTTTAGAGCTAAAGCTCGGCGAACAATCCGAGCTTCCAAACGAAAGTCATGGAGAGAATATGTCTCCAAATTGAACTATAAAACCCCCATTAAAAAGGTTTGGGATATGGTACGAAAAATTTCAGGAAAAACAAAGTCTTCTAGTTTTACACATTTAAATACTGAATTTGACACAATAGCTTCAACAAAAAAAGATATTTCAGATACTCTTGGGCACACATTCTTGAGAAATTCATCATCGCGTAATTATTCTGACACTTTTAGAAATTTCAAAAAGGACCAAGAGAAAAGAAATCTAAACTTTAAATCACTTAATCACGAAGAATACAACAAACCTTTTAACTTATCCGAACTCGTTGAAGCCATTGAAAAATCACATGATACGGCAACCGGCCCCGATGAAATTCATTATCAGATGCTTAAGCATCTGCCAAAAAGTTCTCTTACAACACTTTTAGATATCTTTAATAATATTTGGGAAACGGGGGTCTGTCCTGAGAGCTGGCGTGTAGCTACAGTTGTACCAATTCCGAAACCAGGGAAAGATCATGCAGAACCTACAAATTATCGTCCGATAGCTTTGACAAGTTGTTTGTGTAAAGCATTGGAGAGAATGATAAACAAGAGATTAGTCTGGTACTTAGAGTCCAACAACCTCATTTCAGAATATCAATCGGGCTTTCGTTCGGAACGTAGTACCAATGACAATTTAATAAGACTAGAAACATTTATACGAGATGCTTTTATTAACAAAGAACACGTAGTAGCTGTCTTTTTCGACATGGAGAAAGCATATGATACAACATGGCGATATGGAATATTGAAAGATCTACATAACATTGGCTTAAGAGGAAAACTTCCCAGTTTTATTGAAAGCTTTTTAGGGGAGCGCATGTTTCAGGTGCGTGTGGGGTCTACCGTGTCAGATTTCTATGATCAAGAACAGGGTGTCCCACAGGGTAGTATTCTTTCAACTACGCTATTTAACATCAAAATAAACAATATTGTACAATGTTTGGACGACAAAACTGATTGTTCATTGTATGTTGATGATTTTTGTATATGTTACCGTTCAAAAAATATGAAAACAATTGAACGAAAGTTACAACAAAATTTAAAAAGAATAGACTGATAAAAATGGTTTCAAGTTCTCCAAGTCGAAAACGCAGTGTGTTCATTTTTGTAAACTACGGAAGAAACACGAACATCCTTCCCTGTTTTTATACGGATCACAAATTCCTGTTGTTGAAGAAGCCAAATTTCTTGGGGTCATATTTGATCAAAAGTTATCTTTTATTCCCCATATTAAATATCTTAAAGCGAAATGCTTAAAAGCTTTGAATCTTTTGAAAGTTTTAGCTCATACAAGTTGGGGAGCAGATCGGTATACTTTATTACATATTTACCGGTCTTTAATAAGATCTAAATTAGTGTTTATGGTTCTGCCAGAAAGTCCTATTTAAAATCCTTGGATACTATCCATCACCAAGGCCTTCGTCTGGCCATGGGAGCCTTCCGTACTTCTCCCGTATTAAGCCTTTATGTAGAAGCAGGTGAACCATCTTTAACCTCGCGCAGAGAGAAACTTTCTCTTCAGTATGCTATTAGACTTGCTGCAAATCCATCTAACCCGGCATCCAAAATTTCATTTCGACCTCAATTTGTAGATAGGTATGAAACTAAACCCACAGCAATTAAACCTTTCGGATTACGTATTTTACCACTGCTGGAAAATTCAGGTATCGACCTTAAAAATATTCAAAAACATGAAACCGCCGAAGTTCCATCTTGGTGTATTAAACAACCTTCTATTCTGTTCGACTTACATGATGGCAAAAAATCCGAATCAAATCCGATACTTCTCAAACAAAACTTTCAGGTACTGCAATCACGTTACGATGATTACCAGCAAGTCTATACTGATGGTTCCAAAGAAGGAGATAAAGTTGGTTGTGCGTATGTTTCTAAAGATACGCACAAAACCATGCGCCTTCCAGATGGTTCATCTATTTTTACAGCTGAAGCCAAAGCAGTAGACCTAGCTTTAGATTTTATCAGTTCTTCAACAATTCAAAAAGCAATTATATTTTCTGATTCACTTTCTGTGCTTAAGGCTTTAGACCATTCATCATCTAAAAATCCTCAAATTCAAAAATTGATCGAAAAACATCATGAAATTTCTAAAACACACCAAATCTTGTTTTGTTGGCTTCCGAGCCATATTGGCATTGTCGGCAATGAATATGCTGACAAGAAAGCAAAGGAATCGCTCAATCTTGATCCATCTGTTTTTAAAATTCCTTTTAATAATTTTAAACCATTTATCAATAGATACATCTTGTCGGAATGGCAAGGCGAATGGGACCGTGCAATAAATAACAAACTCCATGCCATTAAACCTGTCGTTAGTACAAAATGCTCTCCTCCACAGTTTTCCAGAAAAGAGGACGTAGTATTAACACGACTGCGCATCGGCCATACTAGAGTTACTCATTCTTATATTTTTAATGGTGATGATCAGCCTTCTTGTGTAGGTTGTGATCAGCCATTCACTGTGAAACATATCTTAATTGACTGTGTTGACTTTTCACCCTCACGTATTTTATATTTCAAAGCTGACACTTTGCAACAACTGTTTCGAGATGTACCTGTTGATAACATTATTTTATTCTTAAAAGAAATTGGTCTTTTTCATAAGATTTAACTGTTTCAGATTTTTATACATTATCATTCTGACTTGTTACTTTTAATATCATCATAATTATTCATGCCGTTTAACCGTTAACCGACTGACGCTTATGACCCACCAGGAGGGTTGACGCGTCGTTAAACACGAAATCATCATCATTCTCCCTTCGTAATTGAGAAATGTATTAACTCCATAGCCGGACACCCTAAGAGTTTCAAAAAGCTCAAATCAGGTGACCTTCTCTTGGAAGTCGAGAGAAAACAGCAGGTTGTAAGCCTGCTAAGCACCAATAAACTCTTTGATCTTCAGGTTAAAGTCTCTCTCCACAACACGTTAAATTCGTCTAAGGGAGTGATTCGCAGTCCAGAACTGCGCCCTTGTACAGATGAAGAGATCGTCGATAACTTGAAAGATCAGGGAGTTGTTGGTGTTCGTAACATTAAAGTCCGTAGAAGTGGTGTATTGAAACCAACAGCAACTTATGTATTGACTTTTAATACACCAATTCTACCCAAGAGGATCAAAGTAGCATATCTTTCCATTAACGTAGAGGTATACATCCCAAACCCTCTTAGATGTTACTCCTGTCAGGCTTTTGGCCATCATGAAAGCAGATGTCAGAGAAAAAAACTCTGTCCTAATTGTGGTGAAGAAAAGCATGTTGATAATCACCTCAAATGCGTCAATTGTGATGGCACACATGCTGTTTTCTCCCGAGACTGTCCGGCATGGAAAAAGAAAAAGAAATACTCACCGTCAAATACCAAACGGGGATAACATTCCCAGAAGCGCGAAAAATTGTCGATGAGCGATACATAACACCAACCACCAGTTTCGCCAGCATCACAAAGGGTGCTGGTGTAAAATGTATCAGCTCCGCAACACAGACTGCTGAATCATACATAGCTGAACTGAAAAAAGCTGGTGCATGGAGTAAACCCACTCCAGCACCGCAAAAGTCAACCAATTTATCAAATGGCGCAATCCAGGTTGCTTCGGATCGGTCGACAGCGACCGTACCGAAGCCAGCGCCGCACGTAAAAGAGAAAGTCGACTCAGGTCGAACTAATAAGGGATCGGAAGATCCGATCAAAAAACATCAATTGTCTCAAAGACAGACAGACAGACAACGTAAAATGGAAAGAGACAATATAAAATTTCAGAACAGATTCGGATCTTTGAGTGATAGTGATATGGAGTTCGCTGAAACTCCCATCATCACCAAGTGGCAATAACAGATCGAGGTCAGCAACACCACGAGCTGGTGGTAGCAGATCTATATCACCAATTGCAGCTCCAAAATAGTTTCTAGTCTTAATCTCTTCATAAAATGGATTTTAAACACAAAATAATACAATGGAATTGTCGAGGTCTTAAATCAAATTATATCGAACTCTTATTACTGATTTCGTTATTAAACCCATCGGTTTTTTGTTTGCAAGAAACTTTTTTAAAAACTGATGACAACATAGATGTCAGGGGTTTCAATACATATAACTATATCTATTCTGATGGCAACAAACCATCTGGTGGCAGTTCAATTTTCGTTAAATCATGTTTACCACAAAGAGAGATCAAATTAAAAACAGACCTACAAGCTGTAGCAGTATCGGTTTCTTTGGATAAAGAAACTATAATATGCTCTTTATATATTCCACCCTCATTTTCTTTAAAGCCCGAACATCTTGACTCATTGCTGAGTCAGCTTCCATCCCCATATCTTTTAGTTGGCGACTTCAATGGTCACAATATTCAATGGGGCTGTAAAGATATCAATAACAGAGGAGCACTTGTTGAAGATTTTATTGCAAAGAGCGATCTTTGCTTAATGAATGATAAATCTTATACTTACCTTCACCCAGCGACAGGTCATTTGTCTTCTTTAGATCTCTCTTTGTGTCACCCATCTGTCTTCTTGGACTATGACTGGTCTGTTCATGATGATCAGTGCGGAAGTGATCACTTCCCTGTTATAATTGAGAGCGTAAACGAACAAGATGAGGACTGTAGCCAGAAATGGAAAATGAATAAAGCCGACTGGGAATTATTCCGTAATTTATGTGAAGAAGAGTTATCAGTTGATCACTTATATGAATCATCTGACATTGTTTCTGATTTCACAGATAAACTAATTAATATATCAGAACAATGCATTCCAAAGACCTCCACAAATACCAAAAAAAGCAAGCCTTGGTTTAATAATGACTGTAAAGAAGCTATTCAAAAGCGCAAACAGGCTCTAAATAAGCTCTGCAAAAGTCCCACTTCAGAAAAGCTCAACGACGCTAAAGTTTTAGAGCTAAAGCTCGGCGAACAATCCGAGCTTCCAAACGAAAGTCATGGAGAGAATATGTCTCCAAATTGAACTACAAAACCCCCATTAATAAGGTTTGGGATATGGTACGAAAAATTTCAGGAAAAACAAAGTCCTCTAGTTTTACACATTTAAATACTGGTTTTGACACAAAAGCTTCAACTAAAAAAGATATTTCAGATACTCTTGGTAGCACATTTTTTTAGCAATTCATCACCGCGTAATTATTCTGATACTTTTAGAAATTTCCAAAAGAACCAAGAGAAAAGAAATCTAAACTTCAAATCCCACAATCACGAAGAATACAACAAACCTTTTAACTTACCCGAACTAGTGGAAGCCATTGAAAAATCACACGATACAGCTACCGGCCCCGATGAAATTCATTATCAGATGCTTAAGCATCTGCCAAAAAGTTCTCTTTCAACACTTTTAGATATCTTTAATAATATTTGGGAAACTGTGGTCTGTCCTGAGAGCTGGCGTTTTGCTACAGTTGTACCAATTCCAAAACCAGGGAAAGATCATGCAGAACCTACGAATTATCGACCGATAGCTTTGACAAGTTGTTTGTGTAAAACATTGGAGACAATGATAAACAAGAGATTTGTCTGGTACTTAGAGTCCAACAACCTCATTTCAGAATATCAGTCAGGTTTTCGTTCGGAACGTAGTACCAACGACAATTTAATAAGACTAGAAACATTTATACGAGATGCTTTTATTAACAAAGAACACGTAGTAGCTGTCTTTTTCGACTTGGAGAAAGCATATGATACCACTTGGCGTTATGGAATATTGAGAGATCTCCATAACCTCGGCTTAAGGGGAAAACTTCCCAGTTTTATTCAAAGTTTTTTAGGTGCGCGTGTATTTCAAGTCCGCGTGGGATCTACCCTATCAGATCTCTATGCACAAGAGCAGGGTGTCCCACAGGGTAGCATTCTCTCAACTACGCTATTTAACATCAAAATAAATCATATTGTACAATGTTTGGACGACAAAACAGACTGTTCATTGTATGTTGATGATTTTTGTATATGTTACCGTTCAAAAAACATGAAAACAATTGAACGGAAGTTACAACAAAATTTAAAACGAATAGAAGAATGGACTGATAAAAATGGTTTCAAGTTCTCCAAGTCGAAAACGCAGTGTGTTCATTTTTGTAAGCTACGGAAGAAACACGACCATCCTTCCCTGTTCTTATACGGATCACAAATTCCTGTTGTTGAAGAAGCCAAATTTCTTGGGGTTATATTTGACCAAAAGTTATCTTTTATACCACATATTAAATATCTTAAAGCGAAATGCTTAAAAGCTTTGAATCTTTTGAAATTTTTAGCTCATTCAAGTTGGGGAGCAGATCGGTATACTTTATTACATCTTTACCGGTCTTTAATAAGATCTAAATTAGATTATGGGTCTGTTGTTTATGGTTCTGCCAGAAAGTCCCCCAGGTATTAGACTTCCTGCCTTGCCGTGGCCCTGGGGGCTCAATTCCCACTGGGCACGTTGCTGCTGTGGTCAATGTGCCCACTGGGAAGAGCTAAAGGAAGTACCACCCGTTTGCCGTGGGTGGCGTCCTGTAAGCCGGAAGAAGGGATCCTGGAGGTTGAGGGATACCTGAGGTTGCGGTGCTTCAGATTCCCAACACGCCTCTTTGGCCTGGCTTTTCGGTGTAGACGGGAGGCTGTGCGGTCCGGCACAGTCAATCGGCTGGTCACGCCTTGCCCTAGAGATACCGCTTAACTTTCTCTTCCATTCTTTTTGTATCTTTCCTGATACCAACCATGTGCCCATTTACCTCACCCTTTTCTGTCTTTTTATCTCTAGAAGGCGGTGGCGAAACGGACCAATCGTGTAAGCATTTTGTTTATGCGAGTATATCTCACGTGTATCTCTAACACTTGCGAGTCGGATAGCCACTCCATTATGGTGTTCCCTTGTAGGGCTCCGCGGAGGGCGGAGAGCACTTGAGATGAATCTTAAAAACCTTCTTCATGGGTCCCCCTCTTTCTAGTAACCGCAACAAAACCAAACGTAAAAAAGATGAGTCATCGGAGTCTGACTCCGATGAACCCAGTCAGCAGTCTGTACCACCAAATGTTCCTCGCTTCTTGGTCATGACATCACTTGATGATACACGTACAGTGTCAAGTTTATCGCCTTTCGTTATCGAAAAAAGCATAGTGTCCATGGCCGGACAACCAAAAAGCATTAAGAAGCTTAGGTCAGGTGATCTACTTATCGAAGTCGAAAAAAAACAGCATGTAGAGGCTTTGCTTAAAACGAAAAAAATATTTGACCTGAAAGTAAAAGTTTCCCTCCACAATACACTGAATTCCAGTAAAGGTGTCATACGCAGCCCAGAGTTACGTCCTTGCAGCGATGAAGAAATCATCGAAAACTTGGGAGATCAAGGCGTAATTGGTGTACGTAACATACAAGTTCGTAGAAATGGTGTATTAAAACCCACCAGTACTTACGTGTTGACTTTTAATACACCAGTTCTGCCCAAGAAAATCAAAGTAGCATATCTTTCCGTAAATGTAGAGGTATATATACCAAACCCTCTCAGATGTTACTCGTGTCAGGTTTTCGGTCACCACGAAAGCAGATGTGAGAAGGAAAAACTCTGTCCAAACTGTGGTGAAGAAAAACATGTTGATAATCATCAAAACTGCAAGAATGAAGCCAACTGCGTAAATTGTGGAGGTAAACATGCTGTTTTCTCTCGAGATTGTCCGGCATGGAAAAAAGAAAAAGAAATACTCACCGTCAAATACCAAAGGTCGATAACATTTCCAGAAGCGAGGAAGATTGTTGAAGAACGTTACAAAACACCAAGCACCAGTTACGCCAGCATCACTAAGGGTGCTGGTGTTAAAGTCACGAACAGTGGAACACAGACTGTTGAATCTTGCATTGCTGAACTGAAAAAATCTGGTGCATGGAGTACTACTCCAGCACCACAAAGTTCAACCAATTTGTCAAATGGCGCAATCCAGGTTGCTTCGGATCGGTCGACAGCGACCGAACCAAAGCCAGCGCCGCATGTAAAAGAGAAATCCGACTCCGGTCGGACCAATAAGGGATCGGAAGAACCGATCCAAAAACATTACACACAAGTAGGGCTACCATCTGACGAGGACGATGAAGAACTAATGTATGATGATGACTCTCCAACCAATCCTCGCAAAGGTAGCAAGATTACAAGGATACCTTATATAAGGTAATTATTTGGTCGATAACGACACATTAGTTTCTAGTCAAATAAATATCTCTCCATACAATGGATCAAAAACACAAAATAATACAATGGAATTGTCGAGGTCTAAAGTCAAATTATAACGAACTCTTATTGCTTCTTACTTTATTAAACCCATCATTCTGACTTTTTACTTTTAATATCATCATAATTATTTATGCCGTTTAACCATTAACCGTTTGACGCTTATGACCCACAAAGAGGGTTGACGCGTCGTTAAACACGAAATCATCATCATCATCATGTAACTTAACACCAGCTGGTACCCCAATGCCCCCTGCAAAACGAACGCTAGTGACTAAAGCTAAATCAGTACCGTTCAAAGGCACAGAAACAGAAGATTTTATGCTATGGTTACAGAATTATGAACAAATAGGCCGAGTAAATGGATGGGCAGATGATTATAAGATTATGCATATAGCCACAAACAGAAAATAATGGGAAGCCACAAACAGAAAATAATGGGAATGTTCTGAACAGGCACGTTCAAATTGGGTACTGTTGAATGAGGCACTTAAGCAAAAGTTCAACCTTGAAAGTAGCCGTGCAACATTTTTTTCATTTTTCTGTATTCTTAAGCTGCCTCAAAACGAAATATTGGACAAGTACATAATAGAAGTGAAGGCAATGATCAGGAATCGGTACAATCAACCCACAGCTCCCACCAGAGACACCAAAGGGAAAGAAGCACAAACATGAAACTAGAGACCTAATGGAAACATCAATAGCGGAAAGCCAAAAGGACAGTTACTTCCCCACAAAATGGCCAATAGGCTATCCAAAATAAAGCATCACAGACACTCAAAGACAAACCATAACAAAAATAAACCGCGACAGAAGAACCGCCTTTGAACCGTCAGCGGAATCGAATTCCACTCGGGGGCCTAAAAAATCGATTTTAGGTGGCCACAATCCTCGCCCTTTCTTCCGTCGCGATTTAGACAATTGTTTGTGTTCACGGAGATGTTGCACTGGTGAGTTAGGAGGCCTTCATGCGGATTTGTTCAGTCCGCATGAAGGCCTCCTAACTCATCAGTGCAACATCTCTGTGAACACAATCCGCATGAAGGCCTCCTAACTCATCAGTGCAACATCTCCGTGAACACAAACAATCAAATAACCACAGAGATGAAACAACGGTGATGACTCGACGGCAAGAAACCACTAAAATGCTGGAGCAAAAGAAAACCAAGAGTTAGACTCCGATGGGTCCGACTAGAGATAGAGCATCAGGCACCAGTCATCATTACCTTGAATTAGATCTCTCTAATTCTCAATAAGCCTGTACACTGGAACCGTCATAGAATCTGAGGCCTGACCCATCGGCGTGCAATTAAAGGGGAATCAAAGTTGTCAACCGTGATTGGGTTAACTAGGAGTCTAACTGTTGGTTTTCTTTTGCTCCAGCAATTCTGTTCTTGTATGCTGTCGAGTCCTCAACCTTGTTTCACCTCTGTAGTGTTTTTATTTGTATGTTTTCGGAGTTCTTACACTGATGAGTTAGGAAAGTAGGAATTGATACAATTAACTTACTCCACCCATAAAAGACACCGAAGGGAAATTAAGCGACCAGACCATAATGGAAACCTAAACAAAGGAAGGCCATAAGGACAGTTACTTTCCCACAAAATGGCCATCCAAAACCAAAAGACACAAGTGATACACACAGCAAGCAACAAACAACAACATAAATAAATCGCTACAGAAGAGCCGCCTTGGAACGGTCAGTGGAAGATTTCCACCGGGGGGCTTAAATCGATTTTACGTGACCACAATCCTCGCCCTTACTTCCGTCGCGATTTAGACAAATAATTTGTTCAGTCCGCATGAAGGCCTCCAAACTCATCAGTGCAACATCTCCGTGAACACAAAAATCAAAGAACCACAGAGGTGAGACAACGGTGAGGACTCGACAGCAAGAAACCACTGAAATGCTGGAGCAAAAGAAAACCAACAGTTAGACTCCGATGAGCCCGACCAGAGACAGAGCATCAGGCACCAACCAACATTATCTCTCTAATTTTCAATAAGCCTTTACGTTGGAGCCGTCATAGAATCTGAGGCCTGACCCACCGGCGTGCAATTAAAGAGGGAAGCAAAGTTGCCAACCGTGATTGGGTTAACTACCATGCATGCAGTCTGACGTATAATATCCATGTTGTACCCAATCTTTTTATATCGAAGAATGATTTTACGAAATTGGGTGCTGAAGTCATTGCGGTTATATATTTTTCTGAATTTATATACTAAGTCACCATAAAATTCGGGTTCCGATAGACCTTGTTGCAGAAGAGATTTAAGTCCAATATTGAATTTTGAAATTAAATCAGAATGGAAAGCCTTCATATGGACTAAACAAAATTAGTGTATACCGCGACAGAGGTAAGGGCGAGGATTATGGCCATATAAAATTAATTTAAGCACCCCCCCCCCCACGTGGAAAGAAAGTGGAATTCTTTCCACTGACCGTTGACACCCTTCCAAGGCGGTTCTTCTGCGGTTTATTTATATTGTTTTTTGTTACTTACTGTGTGTATCTCTTGTGTCTTTTTATTTTGGATGGTCATTTGGCCATTTTGTGGAAAAAAAACTGTCCTTATGGCCTTCCTTTGTTTAGTAAACCTCAAATCAAATCAAGCTCCCTCTCGCTCTCTCTCTCTCTCTCTCTCTCTCTCTCTCTTACACACACGCTCTCTCTCTCTCTCTCTCTCTCTCTCTCTCTTACACACACGTACGCATGCACACACCGCCCCCGGTCATCGGGGCTTGAAGCAATAGATTGGGCTGCATGATGCTTTCTCACAGGCTGAAACTGGCTGCACATGAGTACTGGTAAACCGCTTAGAGGTTCTAAGCCTTCCCAGGAAAATTGATGTGAGTCGGGACCGTCCATGCATATAAACCCTATCGGTTCATTGGGCGGCAGGGCTTGATATGTCATTTCATCTCGGTCCCACACAAGTGCAAGCAACGTCTCCAAAATGACCTATAGAATGTTGACGGGGACGTTTTGTTTGTTTGGTTTGAGGTTTAACGTCGCCGTCGGCACTGTACAGGTCATGCTTTGGAGACATTGCTACCAATTTTGTGTGACTTTTACCCGACATTGAGTCGCACCCGCCCATATGATGATGAGGATGATGATTTCGTGTTTAACGACGCGTCAACCCTCTTTGTGGGTCATAAGCGTCAAGCGGTTAATGGTTAAACGGCATGAAGAATTATGAGGATATAAAAAGTAAAAAGGTAAGTATGATATTTATAAAAATCTGAAATAGTTAAATCTTATGAAAAAGTCCAATATCTTTTAAGAATAAAATAATAATATCAACAGGTACATCTTGAAACAATTGTTGCAAAGTGTCAGCTTTGAAGTATAAGTCACGGGACTGTGAAAAGTCTACACATTCAATTAAGATATGTTTAACAGTGAATGGCTGATCACATCCTACACAAGAAGGCTGGTCATCACCATTCAAAATATAAGAATGAGTAACTCTAGTATGGCCAATGCGCAGCCGTGTTAATACTACATCCTCTTTCCTGAAAAACTGTGGATGAGAGCATTTTGTTCCAACGACAGGTTTAATGGCATGAAGTTTGTTATTTATTGCACGGTCCCATTCGCCTTGCCATTCCGACAAGATGTATCTGTTGATAAATGGTTTAAAATTATTAAAAGGAATTTTAAAATTAGACGGATTAAGATTGAGCGATTCCTTTGCTTTCTTGTCAGCACACTCATTGCCGACAATGCCAATATGGCTCGGAAGCCAACAAAACAAGATTTGGTGTGTTTTAGAAATTTCATGATGTTTTTCGATCAATTTTTGAATTTGAGGATTTTTAGATGATGAATGGTCTAAAGTCTTAAGCACAGAAAGTGAATCAGAAAATATAATTGTTTTTTGAGTTGTTGAAGAACTGATAAAATCTAAAGCTAGGTCTATTGCTTTGGCTCGCCCCCGCTCATAGGGGCTTGAAGAAATATATGGGCTGCATGATGCTTCCACGCAGAGCTGAATCCGGCCCGCACACTAGTACTGGTAAACCACTTAGAGGATCTAAGCCTGTCCAGGAACCCCGGTGCGAGGCGGACCGTCCATGCTAATAACCCCTATTGGTTTCATTGGGCGACAGGGCTTGAGAAGTCATTTCATCTCGATGACGGGTAAAAGTCCCACAAAATTGGAAGCAACGTCTCCAAGCTGACCTTTACAGTGTTGACGGGGACGTTAAACCTCAATTCAAACAAACAATACCCGACATTGAGATGAAATGAATCTCAAACCCGATCGCCCAATGAAACCAATAGTGTTTATAATTATGGACTGTCTGACACGCACCGCTTTGCCTGATCAGGCTTAGATCCTCTGAGCGGTTTACCAGTACTCATGGACGGTCGGTTTCAGCTCTGCCTGGAAGCATCATGCAGTCTACCTATTTCTTCAAGCCCCGAAGTGTGAGGACGGTGGCGTAAAACCTCAAATCAAACAAACACATACGTACGCACGTATGTTCCTTCGGGCCCCGCCCATCGGAGTTAGAAGAAATTGACTGGGCTGCATGGTGCTTTCACACAGAGCAACTATGTGGGACTTTTACTCGACATTGAGATGAAGTGACATTTCAAAGTAGAAGTAAAACAAAGATCAGGAATCGATACAATTAACTTAATCCACCCTAGGGAAAGAAGCACAAACATGAAGCGAACAAACCATATGGAAACCTAAACAAAGGAAGGCCATAAGGATAGTTACTTTCCCACAAAATGGCCAAATTGCCATCCAAAATAAAAAGACACAAGTGATACACACAGTAAGTAACAAACAACAACAGTCTATGCAGTCTATCTATTTCTTCAAGCCTCGATGGTTGAGGACGGTAGCGTAAAACCTCAAATCAAACAAACACATACGTACGCATGCATGGTCCTTCGGGCCCCGCCCATCGGGGTTAGGAGAAATTTACTGGGCTGCATGGTGCTTTCACACAGAGCTGAAACGAACTGCACATGAGTACTGGTAAACCACTAAGGATGTCGAAGCCCTCTCAGGCAAAGTAATACGAGTCGGACCACCCATGCATATTGACCCAATTGGTTTTCATTGGGTCGCATGGCTTGAGATGTCATTTCTTTCTCTATTTTTTGTCTGTCTCTATATACTGCCATACGCCATCGCGCACTTTCTAGGAAGGTGTACTATACGGTGCTACCACGCTCCCTTTGTTATCATCTCAGTGTCGGGTAAAGGCCAACAACATTGGAGGCAACGTCTCCAAAATGACCTAAATAGTCCTGACGAGGACGTTAAACCTCAATTCATAAACTGATATTCATTCGGATCCGTTGATCATCAACCGTTCGACGCTTATGACCCACAAATAGGAAATGCGAAATCAACGTTCGCAGCCGTGGAGTTTTTGAAATAGGCTATAATTACGCTCTAACTTTCCATCCGAAAATAACTTGCCTACGTGACAAAAAACGACAGATCAAGTGCAGTTTTTGGGTCAGTGCCATTGCTAAATCTTTCTGCAATCAATAGTAACATGATGCATTCAAGATAAACAAGGGTTTAACAGTATTTGAAGCATTAACAACGAAGGGTTTAACCGGAATACCCGTGTGATTCCAGGCAGACTGTACAGCCGGGTCTGCATTTTCGCATTCTGAGATGTCTGACCTCCCTAGCAGTTATCACCAATCTTACTTAAAGTAGGGTTATTCGAATTTCGTTGTGAACTAGATATCATCAAGAGAAGATATTTTAATATATTTCTTTAGCACTCAGTTTCCATGTTTAGTTCACAACTCACATTTTTCCATTTATATCATTAACCTATCTCAGACTCGAACGGTGTTGAATTTGTGCGATGCACAAGATTTAACTAGCACTTATTACACTGAGTGATAATTATGTCTCCCCCGAAAATTTTTTTTTCGGAGAGACATATTGTTTTTCCCCCGGGCGTCTGTCTGTCTGTCTGTCACACATTCGTGTCCGCTCTGTAACTTGAAAACCGTTAGAGCTATCTTCACGAAACTTCGTATAAATATTAATCAGCATTAGACGACGTGCAGTGCGCAAGAACCATAACTCTCGCATTTATACTTTTTGAATTATCTCCCTTGGAAGTTTGTTGGTATGTATATATGTATGGGCAAATCCTGTCCGGTCAATAACTTTCTTATTTTTTGATGGATTTTAAAATTACTCGGCAGAAATATTAACAACCATAAGACGATGTGTGGTGCGCATGAGGCAGGTCGGTACCTCAAAGGTCAAGGTCATACTTAGAGGTCAAAAAAGGGGCCTTTTTTTCGTATTTGGTCAATAACTTTCTTATTATTAGATAGAATTTAAAATTACTTGGCATAATTATTGAGAACCATAAGACGATGTGTGGTGCGCATGAGGCAGGTCGGTTCCTCAAAGGTCAAGGTCATACTTAGAGGTCAAAGGTCAAAAAAGGGGCCTTTTTTTCGTATTTGGTCAATAACTTTCTAATTTTGAGATGGATTTTAAAATTACTTGGCATAATTATTAACAATCATGAGACGATGTGTGGTGCACATGAGGCAGGTCGGTACCTCAAAGGTCAAGGTCATACTTAGAGGTCAAAGGTCAAAAAGTGGGCCTTTTTTTCGTATTTGGTCAATAACTTTCTTATTTTGAGATGGATTTTGAAATCACATGGCAGAAATGTGAACCAATATAAGGCGATGTGTTGCGCGCATGACCCAGGTTGGTACCTCAAAGGTCAAGGTCATACTTAGAGGTCAAAGGTTAAAAAAGGGCCCTTTTTTCGGGTTTTGTCCATAACTTGCCTATTTTTAAATAGAATTTGAAGTTACTTGGCAAACATGTTAACTATCATGGGACGATGTGTTGCATGCATGATTCAGTTTGGTACCTAAAATGTCATGGTCATACATAGAGGTCAAAGGTAAAAAAGGGGCCTTTTTTCGTGTTTGGTCAATAACTTTCTTATTTTTAGATGGATTTTGAAATTGCTAGGCAAAAATGTTAACCACCATGAGATGATGTGTTGCACGCATGACCCAGTTTAATACCTGAAAGGTCAAGGTCATAGATAGAGGTTAAAGGTAAAAACAGGGCCTTTTTTTGTGTTCTGTCAATAACTTTCTTATTATGCCCCCAACTTGGAAAAAGTTGGAGCGGCATATTGGTTATGGTTCGTTCGTCTGTTTGTCCGTTCGTCCGTCAGTTACGCTTTTGATGCATAGCATAACTAAAGAACCGTGTATGCTAGGGTTTTGAAATTTCATATATGGATTCCTCATGGAAAATTAGCTTACGCATATTTTTTTTCTCGTCCGGATTATGCCCCCTTCAAGAGTTATTGCCCTTTGAATTTTTTTTTTAATAAAATCTTGTCAGCAAGATATCTCAAAAACTTTTGGAGCTAGAGCCTTGAAAGTTGGTGATTATATTGATAGTGATGAGTAGATGAACTGATTAACTTTTGACAAAATTCCGAAAAATACTTTGTGAGTTATGGCCCTTTGTCATTTTGGTAATTTGTGCCCATTGTAATGTATGCTAAAAAAGATGCATAGCATAACTTTAGAAACGTGTATGCTAGGGTTTTGAAATTTCATATATGGATTCCTCATGGAAAATTAGCTGACGCATATTTTTTTTCTCGTCCGGAATATGCCCCTTTCAAGAGTTATTGCCCTTTGAATTTTTTTAAATAAAATCTTGTCAGCAAGATATCTCAAAAACTATTGGAGCTAGAGCCTTGAAAGTTGGTGAATAGATTGTTGGTGATTAGTAGATGAACTGATTAACTTATGACAAAATTCCGAAAAATACTTAGTGAGTTATGGCCCTTTGTCATTTTGGTAATTTGTGCCCATTGTAATGTATGCTAAAAGTGATGCATAGCATAACTTTAGAACCGTGTATGCTATAGTTTTGAAATTTCATATATGCATCTTTGATGGAAAATAAGCTGACACATATTTTTTTTTCTCGTCCGGATTATGCCCCTTTCAAGAGTTATTGCCCTTTGAAATTTTTTTAATAAAATCTTGTCAGCAAGATATCTCAAAAACAATTGGAGCTAGAGGCTTGAAAGTTGGTGAATATATTGGTGGTGATGAGTAGATGAACTGATTAACTTTTGACAAAATTCTGAAAAATACTTTGTGAGTTATGGCCCTTTGTCATTTTGGTAATTTGTGCCCATTGTAATGTATGCTAAAAGTGATGCATAGCATAACTTTAGAACAGTGTATGCTAGGGTTTTGAAATTTCATATATGGATTCCTCATGAAAAATTAGCTGATGCGTATTTTTTTTCTCGTCCGGATTATGCCCCTTTCAAGAGTTATTGCCCTAAGAAATGTTTTTAATAAAATCTTGTCAGCAAAATATCTCAAACACTATTGGAGCTAGACCCTTGAAAGTTGTTGAGTATATTGGTGGTGATGAGTATATGAACTGATTAACTTTTGACAAAATTCCAAAAAATACTTTGCCAGTTATGGCACTTTGTCATTTTGGTAATTTGTGCCCATTGTAATGAATGCTAAAAGTGATGCATAGCAGAACTTTAGAACTGTGTATGCTATGGTTTTGAAATTTCATATATGCATTCCTAATGGAAAATAAGCTGACGCGTATTTTTTTTCTCATCCGGATTATGCCCCTTTCAAGAGTTATTGCCCTTTGATTTTTTTAATAAAATCTTGTCAGCAAGATATCTCAAAAACTATTGGAGCTAGAGGCTTGAAAGTTGGACCATGAGTCATGTGCAAGACCAAGGTCCATACCTTCAATGTCAAGGTCATACCTAGAGGTCAAAGGTAAAAAAAAGGACAGTCAATAACTTTCTTAATATTCTTTGATGGATTATGAAATTACTTGGCAGAAATGTTAACCATCATGAGACGATGTGTTGTACCGCAAAGGTCAAGGCCATACTTAGAGGTCAAAGGTAAAAAAGTGCTTTTTTTGTTTACGGCCAATAACTTTTTTATTTTTCTATGAACATTTTTAAAGTTACTATGCAGAAATGTTCATCTTCATTATATGATGTGTTGCACACAAGACCCAGCTCAATACCTCCAATGTCAAGGTTATACTTAGCAGTCAAAAACGGGGGAGACATCTGTGTTTTTGTAGAAAAACAAATTCTAGTTTGGAAAGTAGCAGAGTCAGAGTAACAATTCTTCCGACACAGCTATTGACCTGGTCTACATCTTATCACCAAACAATTTTGAAGGGATCACACAAGATTTCATTACAGGTGAGATAGATTGGAAACGAAGTAGTGAGAGTTAACGTTCTCGTTTGACCGGAGCCTCCGTGGCCTAGTGGATAAGAGCGCTGAATCTTAATCGTTAGTTCTCTGACCGCTGTGGTTCGAGCCTGGCTCGGGTCACACGTGAGACCCAAGTTCTGCAACGGGAGGTCAGACGGTTTTTCCTCCGAGTACTCCGGTTTCAACCCACCTTTAATAATAATAAAAAAAAACATCCACAATGCCAAGGAAAAATCACAATCAAAGACTTAAGGTTACCTTTGGCACCAAGAGGAAAAGTAACGTACGATGAAAAACTCAACATAGAAATTATCAAACCACAAACAGCTCAGCAACCAGCTCCCTCTTCTCCATTAGAGGTGATCACAAAGCAATAAGGTGAGACAAAAACATTCACGCATTACAAACGGCGAATAAATAAAAAAAACGCGTTGCAGTTTGTAACAAGGTGTTAGAAGGCAACATAAAACAAACAACATAGAAAACCGCCTGTTGTCATCCAACTTTATCTAGAAGTATAAGAGTTATGGTTATTCGAGGTCTATTTAAACCAGACACTTAAAACTTGCTTAACTGGGCGATACAAAATCCAACCAAATTTCCAAAAATCACACAATGATACTTTGATGGCTCGAACCCCTGTTGGATCAATACACATAGTTCGAGGCAGCGGTAGCTCGAGCTACGGAGGGTTACTAATAGTGCATTAACAGGGTGTATAATGGAGATCATTGTGGGGCACCTTTTCTGTGCTTAATACTATTAATGTATGTTGTGTGCTCTCATTAGAATCGCCTCATCGAGGCGGCTCTTAAGACTACATATAACATACATTTGCACGATCAAAGAAAAAAGCTCCTTAAAATACGTCTTTTTGGTATCTGGAGGAATTCCTTGCGGACGGGTTCGACTCATCCATGGACAATGAGCCATCTGAGTTTGAGCTATTGAAATTCTACTGTATTTACCTCTGTTAATCATATTTTAAGCTTTAAAATGCGGTGTGTACCATAGATTTTGTATTTTATCAACACTAAGTAAATCTTAGCGTTTTAGTGCTCAGGGTGAGAGTAACGTAAGATTACAATTCATGTATATCAAACTTTCACTCAACCAAATAAGCATGTATACAAAGCAAAGATTTTCAAGGCCGGCAGTTACAGTAAAGTTTGGGTCTGGTTTATAGTTTTTCCAATAGCATCTGATATTTGTACAGTTTGATATAAAATGTTGTTTTTTTTTGTTTCAAAGGTATCAAAAAGAAGGAAAAACGTAAAGTAAATAGACATTTAAAAAAAAAAAAAAAGATTACTTATTTTTCGTTTAGTGACATCTTTTGCTTCTGTGACTGAAAAACTGAAGGCTTAAAAAACCTTGTTTCAGTATTGAAGACTGCAAACAATTCATGAAGCAAAAATGCCATGCAAGGACTCATAAATTACGAGGGTTGTCCTAGAAATACGTAGACATGGGCTGTAAAATGAGAACAGATATAAATAAATTTGAAAACTAATACGTAGAATTTATAGTCATTTAACATCATTGACGTCCCAAATAATTATAATTATACTCTGTAAAATTATTCATTTACCTAGCATGTTGGATGGTAAAGATATTTAAAATGACTGTTTTATTTTCCTAGTTTTTTTTATAAGAAACTCAATGATTCATTATTTGTCTGGACAGAAATTACATGCTTAAATCAAAAAATTAAGTGCGCTTTATATCCTTTTAATATAAGTTTAGCCGAGTTACTTATTGGCTTAGTTTGATATAGGCTTAGTGGCTCACGAAAGTGGTTCTCAAGTTGTTCTCGCTACTGACACTCCTAAGGCGTTGGTACTGATCTTGTTTATTTTTAATGAAGCTTTGTCGTATTTTCCGACTTGAATTTTCATGTGGTATATGCTAATGGTCGCGTATTATTATTTTATTTATTTAATTTTCATTTTCTGTGCTGGGTGACCACCTCTTGTGGAAGAGTGGGGACTGGTTGCTGTGCTGTTTGTGACTCTTATATTTCCTGTTTTATTCCTATTATTATTAGTTGGGCCCCGTCAAGCGATTTTGGTACTTATCGCCTATGCGAGCAGCGAAGGTTCAGGCGAGCCTGCGCATCCGCGCAGTCTCGCCAGAACCTTCGCTGCTCGCTCATACAAGCAGTGAATCAAGAAAACCTTCAGACAGAAAGCCATATCCCTGGCCCCTCTGAATGGCTGGGCATGCGCAGTTAAAATTTGTCATGACGGAATGCTCGAAGACACAAATTCGCTTGGCGGGGCTCAGTTATTCTTCTTCTTGGTGCCATTGGTAGGCTGTTATCGTTGATTGTGGCTTTTCATTCGTATCTATTTCTTTAAGTTTTGGTTGTCCGAGAATTTATGATGCATTTTGCATGTGGGACTTAAGCAATTTTTTTTTGTTTCTCATTTATCAGGTTATGGACTTTCGTGCAAATCTGCGGCACAGTCCGTGTGCCGCCAAGTTCTCTTCTAAGCGCGTCTATATCTTCTCCAGATGGCATAGTTTTATTCTTGATGAAATCTCCAATTCTTTTTACAAACATTGTATTTTCTTCTTCTGTCCATCGTCTTCTTTTCAGCTTGATTCGGCTCTCTGCAAGCAGTCAAGAAACACTTGTTTTCGTATCATTCTCGTCTAAGAACGCCCAATTCTAAACATGACAGCTGCAAAAATTTGCCACTGAGCCGCTGTATCTCGGTTTGGGTGAGATGTATTGTATTTTGGCCTTCAATCTATATATACATGTACTGAACCGAAAAAGAAACGCAACTCCAAATATAAATGCGAGTATTTGCAGAAATAATCATGTTTGCAGAAATCGATTTAATGATGCAATAACATAATCGATCCTGAATATAACTACCATAGAGAGTTCAATGAGAATGTTTGGAACACAAATCCGTTTTGTCATAGAGGTAGTCATTTCACAAGTTCAAAACATAAGCAGTTAATAGCGAGCATGTCCTCCGTTTGCATTCAGACCTGCACGCACACGCCTGGTCATGGACAGGATTAAACGATTGATCTCTGCCTGTGGAATAGCATCCACTCCTGTATGAGCGCGAGACGCAAGGTTTGACGCGTTGTTGGCGGCTGGGGGCGGTTACGTACGCGCCTATCCAAGACGTCCCACAAATGTTCTATAGGAGAGAGATCTGGACTACGGAGGCCAGTGCATCACGTCAACGTTGTTTTGCTGAAGCAGCGCCATGCTGAGCCCTGCTACATGCACCCGAGCGTTATCCTGTTGAAACGTAACGTTGTTCTGTCGTACATATGGAACAACTACCGGTCGTAAAACGACGTCAACGTAACGCTGAGCCGTCAATGAATACCAGGGGCGTTCTATGACCATAAGATATGCCAGCCCACACCATCAACCCACACAGCCCTGAATCTAGCATACAAATTGCTTTTAAAGTAGCCAACACACCATAAAATATTCAAGTTGGAATTCTAACAAAGCTGCTCATTGATAATATCTAAGCAGTGAAACAAGAGCACTGATCTGCAACATCTTTGTTCAGGTGTCATACTTAATTTGACCTATAACTTATATTTCCAGGTGGCGAGGCATGCTTTCCAGTTCCATCATGTTCAAATTATTTGTTGTGGATGAAGCACACACTGTTCTTCGGTGGTAAGCGAATTTATTTTGTAAACACATTATGTAAACATGCCTGCACAAATGTATTGAAAATTTTACCATCAAAGAATATGAAAAAATGTCAGATAAAAAATGATTTTTTTTTTCATATTTCTGCTCAAAACATAAATTCTGGGTTCTCTACAACTCAGTTATAACGAGTACCTATAATCTTTTTGAGCAGAAATTAGAAAAATGATGTATACCCTTGTAAACCCCAGTAAAAAGCAGTTTTATTATACGAAAGTGGGGTTTAAGGGAATCAAAATTATATAGGCGTGTTTTCGTGATGAAGACTAACGACAAAATGGATACGCCTGTCATCTTTTAAGTCTGAATTATGTATTAATATCAAAACATGTACATGTAGTTTTGTATTTTGACATTTCACTTCTAAAGTGATTTTGACAAAGATGGACAAGTCCATTTGTGATATTTGGGGTGTCAGCCCTATTTTTTCATTTTTATTCCAGTTTAGTGTGCTCGACTTGTGATCGAGAAGTTGCGAGTTTGAACCCGGCCACCAGAGGCGAGGTGTGTCCCTAGGCAAGACACGTTATGCTACTGCCCCAGTACACCCAGCTGTAAATGGGTAGCAGTGGTGTAAAAGTCACCGCCTCTCTTGCACGTATGTAATTGACTCGCTGCACTAAAAATGCAACAAAAGACCATATGGAAGACTGGCACTTGTGCTAAATACTGTAAAAATTCTAAGTAATGCCCTGAATGTTGATTACTATTATGCCCAGAGAAAGGGGTGGGCGCTTATTGGAGGATGCAATTTTATGGGGATAACCAGAGTTCACATTTTCTTTCAAGAGCCAGACGCCAAGCCCTCTGAGTATGTGCATTTGAACGTTGACATTATGGAAGGCTCAAAGACACTTTCACTTGACAGGGCTCATATGATATTTCAATTCTGGAATCTAAATGCATCCATTCCTAATCATTGATTTTTGTTTACAAATTATTTACATGCAATTTACACTTAAAATGCTTAAATTTTCATCAAAGATTTCTTTGCTCATTATGAAACTACATTAGAATTTAAGATTTGATTTGGGGTTTAGGGCCCTTTCAAGAAAATTTCACTTAAATCAAGCTGATCATTAATCAAAGGTGGGCGAAAGCGGGAGTACTTGAGAAAAATGCCTGACCTACTGGTGCAGAACTTGGCATCTCGCATGATGTGACCCGAGTGAGAGATCTAATTTTTAAGAGTCTGCGCTCTTCACCACTAGACCCTGGAGGCCTCTTAAATTTCAGAAGATGCCATGCTTGAAATGGTTTAATCAATAACAGAAGCATGAGATAAATGATGCAAAAGCTCCGTTTCACTATCAGGGCCTTAAGAGCTCATGAATTAAAAATGCTACTTGTTGCAGCTAGTATTTTACATGAAGGTGCAGGACTTCCATTGCTTGGCCTCTTTCTTCCATTACCTGAAGCTGCAGAACTTTCATCACTTGGCTTCTTTTTTCCATCAGTTATCAATGCTGAAATATGTAAGAACATTCTAAAATGTGTGCCAGTACAGTATAGTACTGGTGCTACCTCTCCTATCCCCACTTGTTAAAGATGCATACAATAATTTGCAATTGTGATTTTGGATTTAATCATATGGCTTGTATTAATAATAAATATCTTGTTACATGTACAAGCAACTAGCTTATGACACTGGGTCTTTCTGACTTGGCGTAAAGTAAAGGCTTATTGAGAATTAGAGAGATCTAATTTAAGGTAATGTTGGTTGGTGCCTGATGCTCTGTCTCTGGTCGGGCCCATCGGAGTCTAACTGTTGGTTTTCTTTTACTCCAGCATTTCAGTGGTTTCTTGCTGTCGAGTCCCCACCGTTGTCTCACCTCTGTGGTTCTTTGATTTTTGTGTTCACGGAGATGTTGCACTGATGAGTTAGGAGGCAGGCCTTCATGCGGACTGAACAAATTATTTGTCTAAATCGCGACGGAAGTAAGGGCGAGGATTGTGGCCGCGTAAAATCGATTTAAGCCCCCCAGTGGAAATCATTCCACTGACCGTTCCACAATATCACATAAATTGACTAATTGAGAGTAAGAAAAGGGTATGGGTTGATAGATTCATTTTGTAGAGTAGTGGTTAAATTTTTTTGGGGGGAGGGGGAAGTCTCACTGTCTCATCCCCTGTCCTGCTGAGTCCTAATTAAGACTGCTACGATTAATCGGACAATCGATTAATTGATCAATAAATTCCAGAAATACGCTCATCGCTACTGATTTTTTTGCAACCGATAATCGTATTAAGTAGAATTAACTAGCCAAAGATGTTTCTAAAGTAGCTGGGTGAGTAGCAATCAGTGGAGACCCAGACGAGATGCCGCGTTCTGCGGTAGTCTCATCCGTGTCTACACTGCCTTCTCAGACAGGCCCGTGCAAAACCCCACAGTGAAGTATAACACACGGTAAGAGTCAGCCAGACAGGCAAAACTATGACCGAACCTCCAGCGACCACCAATCGACCATCGACCGCAATGGCAATACTGTCACCTGGTCACCATTTCAGCATCAATTAGCCAGCCCTAGTCCTGATATGTCATCATCTTTTAAACAATGAAATTCCAGCTCAGATGGCTTCTGCATCCGATCAGGATCTTCATTATTTGTCATTTTCGGTTTATAAATTTATTGCAATAATTTGCCTTAAGTAATCTGATTGGTTGATAATCAGTAGTGGGTGTGCCATTATTGAATATAACATATGTTAAGAGTCATGTTCAGATAGAAAGCCATACATGTAAAATTGTTACCAAATCTCCAGTGATAATTACTAATCGATCCCCAATCGATTATCGATCGCAATGGCAATACTGATAATTGGTTAACATTTCGGCACCGTTTAGCCCCAGTCCTGATATGTCTTATCTTTCAAACAATGTAGTTCCAGCTCAGATGGCTGAGATGGCTTCTGAATCCGATCAGAATCTTCAATATTTGTCATTCGGTTTATGAATTTATTGCAATACTATGCATTGAGTAATCTGATTGGTTGATAATCAGTAGAGGTTGTGCCATTATTGAATATAACATATGTTAAGATTCATGTTCGGACATAAAGCCAGACAGGTAAAATTATTACCAAATCTCCAGTTATTACTAATCAATTATCGATCGCAACAACACTACTGATAATTGGTTATCATTTCAGCATCGATTGGCCAGCCCTAGTCCTGATATGTCTTATCTTTCAAACAATGTAGTTCCAGATCAGATGGCTTCTACAGAAGCCATCTGATCAGGCTCTTCATTATTTGTCATTCGGTTTATGAATTTGTTGCAATAAATTGCATCAAGCAATCTGATTGGTAAATAATCAGTAGTGGGTGTGCCACTATTGAATGTTCAGCAATATTTAGCAAGACAAGGGCTAAAGCTTAAAATCAAGAAAAAAAAATAGACCAAGCGCTGAAAGCCTAAAATCCTAGTTATGTCTGAAGCACAAAAAGTCTAGTTATTATCAATTGGCAAACAGTGCAGGCCCGATCAGATGCCACAGAACGATTAGGACCCATACTGTTTGCAAATAATCAGTTTTGAAAGGGAACACTACAACACCCTCCTTCATTTTGACAAGGTCTACTGTTATATAGGAACTGGGGGAAAATATTTGACATAAAAAGGGTTAGCACAACACTAACCTGGAATTCAAAAGTACATTTTGTGTTCAGCGAGGACCCGGACCAGCCTACATGTCCATGCAGTCAGAGTCAACGCTATTCACGGCAATAGGTCAGACCAGTTAGCGCTCCTCGGCACTAACTGAAAACACACTGTCCAGGATTCATTCTGAATGTTATAGCAGAGGCACTTATGCATCTTCAGCATGTATAGCTACATGGCTCTTATCATGATTAGCATCATCACGAGTTTCACTGCTCACAGTCTTTGTACCATCAACCGTTTGCCTTCTTACGGGTACCAATGGTTTTGATAAGTCAGTTTTGTATGTTATAAGCATTTTGTCATCTGTGTTCAGGAGTGCAATAGTTTTACCATTATCTGACCAGACTTTAGTAACATTTTCTACCTCTGACACTTCCCGGATGCGTTTAACGTTTTCCTGGGTTAAGTCCTCCTTAATAACGTAGTGAGTGCCCTTTAGTTTCCGTCTAGCTCTAATAGCTTCAGATTTCTTCAAACGCTGAACAAATTTACAGATAATGGGTCTATTACCCGTTCTCATGAAGGTCCCCATCCTATGAGCGATGTCGATATCTGGAATATCCACATTCAGCTCCAGTTTTGTTCCAAGAAAATTTATTACTTTGTTTGTCGTCTCCATTGGAGTCTCATTTGGATCTGAATCATCTATACCATAGATCCTCACACTGTTTCGCCGCGAGTACTGTTCAAGCTCATTTAAACGATTTGCATGTTTCTTTTGGACCTCCTCTCTCTGGTTAAACAGGTCAAAAAGTTTTTCATTCTCAGTAATAAGGCGCTTATTTTCATCTTTTAACTCTTCAACCTTGGTCTCAAGGTCAAATATTTTACCACTGTCCTGTGCCTTCTTTAGCTGAATTTGCCCCACTTGACCCTTCAGATATCCCATTTATTTATGTAACTGTTCAACCTCCTTTTTATCTGATACTGGATATCTCCCCTAACTATCATAAGCCTTTATATCAGCCGATCCTCTATTTTCTTAAATTTTCCTTCTAGGTAATCTTGAGATGCCATTTTTGACAGTTTTTGTTCAAATGATTGCAAGGTAGACTGCAAATTTTTAAGTGGGTCTCTCGTCTCCTTCGAACTAGATTATAACATTTTGTCAAGCGTACTCTGGCTCCCAGAACGTAATGTGGCAGGTGATGCCGCTGCTTGCGACAATACTGAGCTATTTATGTCCTAATCAGTTTTTCCCTTACCCTTTCTCGCCTTCTCGGCTTTTTCCTGTTCTTTCTTAGCTTTTGTTGACATTGTCTCAAATATCTTTCGTACTTATGCGTATAGACTGTGTAAACTATACCTGTGTATGTAAACTATACCTGTGTATGTAAACTATACCTGCCATCCACTGTGTATTTATAGCGACATATATCACGTGATCAATATTCACACAAATTCCTGAGTTATTCATCCATGTCCAATAAGCCTCGTCAAACAAGCTTTTCAAACATCCCTTTTTTGGTAAAAGTTCACATTATTTCCAACGACAACACATTCTTGGAATATTAGAAAATTATCTTCCCAAATTTCAAGTTTCGAAAACGTCCACAATTTTTTTCCGAGGAAAAAACTCAGGAGCCAGTCCGAAACACGACTTTCACCATTAGTGACCTCTGACCCAATTGGAAAAGATATTGTTGAAAACCAGCTTGAGATTCGTGCCCTTATTGAAAAATATCCATGGCTACAGTTGCGTGTTGAGGTAAATATATAAGTTTATATGCGTATTTGGTAAAGTGTAGGTAACCTGATTAACTTTTGACGAAATTCTGAAAAAATGAGATCAGAACTTTAGAAGATACGATATACTTCTATGCATTGCTCATAAATAAAAAAGAATTTGAAGATAATGAAAAATTATGATTTATAATAGTTTATAAACAATTATTTTTCCAAACACTGCAGAATGTTGTCAAATAGACTATGAGTATGACATTTTCATAGCATATCATCCCAAAGGCCGGCCTTCTAGCTGATATGGGGGTCTTGGGCTGATATAGAATATGATATGAAAATTGCCATACACATGTATCTTAATCATTTGTCCCCCAGGTATTAGACTTCCTGCCTTGCCGTGGCCCTGGGGGCTCAATTCCCACTGGGCACATTGCCGCTGTGGTCTCTGTGCCCACTGGGAAGATCTAAAGGAAGTACCACCCGTTTGCCGTGGGTGGCGTCCTGTAAGCCGGAAGAAGGGATCCTGGAGGTTGAGGGTTACCTGAGGTGGCGGTGCTTCAGGTACCCAACACGCCTCCTTGGCCTGGCTTTTCGGTGTAGACGGGTGGCCGTGCGGTCCGGCACGGTCAATCATCGGCTGGTCGCGCCGAGCCCTAGAGATACCGCTTTGCTTTCTCTTCAACTCTTTATGTATCTTTCCTGATACCAACCATATGCCCATTTACCTTACCCTTTTCTGTCGTTTTATCTCTAGAAGGCGGTGGCTAAACGGATCAATCGTGTAGGCATTTTGTTTATACGAGTATATCTCACGTGTATCTCTAACAACTGCGAGTTGGATAACCACTCCATTATGGTGTTCCCTTGTAGGGCTCCACGGAGGGCGGAGAGCACTTGGGACGAAACTAGAATTTTTTACTTATGCCTCATGAAAAAAAAAAAAATAACCGCACCCACGCATCTAAACGTAAAAAAGACGAGGATTCATCCTAAACGGATGATCCCAGTCAACAATCTAGTCAACAGTCTAGTCAGCAGTCTGAAGCACCAAAGATCTTAAATTTTCCACGCTTCTTGGTTATGACATCAGTCGAAGAAACTCGCACTGTGTCAAGTTTATAGCCTTTTGTTATTGATGATGATGATGATGATTTCGTGTTTAACGACGCGTCAACCCTCTTTGTGGGTCATAGGCGTCAAACGGTTAATGGTTAACGGCAATTAGAATTATGAGGATATTAAGAATAAAAAAGTTAGTTTGATATGTATAAAAATCTTAAACAGTAAAATCTTATGAAAAAGTCCAATTTCTTTTAAGAATAAAATAATATTTTCAAAAGGTACATCTTGAAACAATTGTTGCAAAGTGTCAGCTTTGAAGTATAAGTTACGGGACTGTGAAAAGTCTACACATTCAATTAAAATATGTTTCACAGTGAATGGCTGATCACAGCCTACACAGGAAGGCTGTTCATCACCATTTAAAATAAAAGAATGAGTAACTCTAGTATGGCCAATGCGCAGTCGTGTTAATACTACATCCTCTTTCCTGGAAAACTGTGGAGGAGAGCATTTAGTTCCAGCGACAGGTTTAATGGCATGGAGTTTGTTATTTATTGCACGGTCCCATTCGCCTTGCCATTCCGACAAGATGTATCTATTGATGATGATGATGATTTCGTGTTTAACGACGCGTCAACCCTCTTTGTGGGTCATAAGCGTCAAACGGTTAATGGTTAAACGGCATGAATAATTATGATGATATTAACAGTAAAAAGTCAGAATGATAATGTATAAAAATCTGAAACTGTTAAATCTTATGAAAAAGTCCAATTTCTTTTAAGAATAAAATAATATTGTCAACAGGTACATCTTGAAACAGTTGTTGCAAAGTGTCAGCTTTGAAATATAAAATACGTGAGGGTGAAAAGTCAACACAGTCAATTAAGATATGTTTCACAGTGAATGGCTGATCACAACCTACACAAGAAGGCTGATCATCACCATTAAAAATATAAGAATGAGTAACTCTAGTATGGCCGATGCGCAGTCGTGTTAATACTACGTCCTCTTTTCTTGAAAACTGTGGAGGAGAGCATTTTGTACTAACGACAGGTTTAATGGCATGAAGTTTGTTATTTATTGCACGGTCCCATTCGCCTTGCCATTCCGACAAGATGTATCTGTTGATAAATGGTTTAAAATTATCAAAAGGAATTTTAAAAACAGATGGATCAAGATTGAGCGATTCCTTTGCTTTCTTGTCAGCATATTCATTGCCGACAATGCCAATATGGCTCGGAAGCCAACAAAATAAGATTTGGTGTGTTTTAGAAATTTCATGATGTTTTTCGATCAATTTTTGAATTTGAGGATTTTTAGATGATGAATGGTCTAAAGCCTTAAGCACAGAAAGTGAATCAGAAAATATAATTGTTTTTTGAAATGATGAAGAACTGATAAAATCTAAAGCTAGGTCTATTGCTTTGGCTTCAGCTGTAAAAATAGATGAACCATCTGGAAGGCGCAAGGTTTGGTGCGTATCTTGAGAAACATACGCACAACCAACTTTTTCTCCTTCTTTGGAACCATCAGTATAGACTTGCTGGTAATCATCATAACGAGACTGCAATACCTTAAAGTTTTGTTTGAGTAGCATTGGATTTGATTCGGATTTTTTACCATCATGTAAGTCAAACAGAATAGAAGGTTTTTTAATACACCAAGATGGAACTTCCGCCGTTTCATGTTTTTGAATATTTTAAGGTCGATACCTGAATTTTCTAGCAGTGGTAAAATACGTAATCCAAAAGGTTTGATTGCTGTGGGTTTAGATTCATACTTATCCACAAATTGAGGTGGTAATGAAATTTTGAATGCCGGGTTAGATGGATTAGCAGCAAGTCTAACAGCATACTGTAGAGAAAGTTTCTCTCTGCGCGAAGTTAAAGATGGTTCACCTGCTTCTACATAAAGGCTTAATACGGGAGAAGTACGAAAGGCTCCCATAGCCAGACGAAGGCCTTGGTGATGGATAGTATCCAATGATTTGAAATAGGACTTTCTGGCAGAACCATAAACAACAGACCCATAATCTAATTTAGATCTTATTAAAGACCGGTAAAGATGTAATAAAGTATACCGATCTGCTCCCCAACTTGTATGGGCTAAAACTTTCAAAAGATTCAAAGCTTTTAAGCATTTCGCTTTAAGATATTTAATATGGGGAATAAAAGATAACTTTTGATCAAATATGACCTCAAGAAATTTGGCTTCTTCAACAACAGGAATTTGTGATCCGTATAAAAGCAAGGAAGGATGTTCGTGTTTCTTCCGTAGCTTACAAAAATGAACACAATGCGTTTTCGACTTGGAGAACTTGAAACCATTTTTATCAGTCCATTCTTCTATTCGTTTTAAATTTTGTTACAACTTTCGTTCAATTGTTTTCATATTTTTTGAACGGTAACATATACAGAAATCGTCAACGTACAAGGAACAATCAGTTTTGTCGTCCAAACATTCTACAGTATTGTTTATTTTGATGTTAAATAGCGTAGTTGAAAGAATACGACCCTGTGGGACACCCTGCTCCTGATCATAGAAATCTGACACGGTACACCCCACACGCACCTGAAACATGCGCTCCCCTAAAAAGCTTTCAATAAAACTGGGAAGTTTTCCTCTTAAGCCAATGTTATGGAGATCTTTCAATATACCATAACGCCATGTTGTATCATATGCTTTCTCCAAGTCGAAAAAGACAGCTACTACGTGTTCTTTGTTAATAAAAGCATCTCGCACAAATGTTTCTAGTCTTATTAAATTGTCATTGGTACTACGTTCCGAACGAAAACCCGATTGATATTCTGAAATGAGGTTGTTGGACTCTAAGTACCAGACTAATCTCTTGTTTATCATTCTCTCCAATGTTTTACACAAACAACTTGTCAAAGCTATCGGACGATAATTTGTAGGCTCTGCATGATCTTTCCCTGGTTTCGGAATTGGTACAACTGTAGCTACACGCCAGCTCTCAGGACAGACCCCCGTTTCCCAAATATTATTAAAGATATCTAAAAGTGTTGTAAGAGACCTTTTTGGCAGATGCTTAAGCATCTGATAATGAATTTCATCGGGGCCGGTTGCCGTATCATGTGTTTTTTCAATGGCTTCAACTAGTTCGGATAAGTTAAAACGTGTTGGAAACGAGGTAATTTTGTATTAACAATTAGGACACTAATAACTGGACGTTACGATTATGACGTAACGTCGTAGTTACGTTAGTTACCAAGTTAAGTGGAGACATGGGTCTAAGAAGATGTCTATATATAATCAATTACAATTGTTTAAAGGAATAAACTGATTTACTTTCCGCTGTTAATCGATTCTTTTGGTGTCAGTCCATAATCGGGAAAATCGTCACACCAAAAATTGGTAGCGGAGCGAGGTTTTTTTATAAATATAATCGAGAAATAGATAGAACAGATCTGTAAAATGGCGTCAACTGACAATAGAAGAAACAGTTTAGAGAATCGTAGACAATGTGTCGATCATGCCGGTACTACAATCGAGTATACGGAAAAAGTAATTGCATTAAAAAAAGAAAAGGCACGGGCGAAATCTAACTTCACACAGGCTCGAAACTAGTTGGCATCTCTATTAGAAGAACAGGAGCTACCAAGCCGGAGGACAGTTCGAGATGTTTGCAGCAGCTTGGATACTTGGATGGAGAATGCCATGAAGGTAATGGAAAATTTATCAGACTTGTATATACAATATAGCGAATTGGGCAAAGGCAACAAAGTCGTGACGGAAATGGAAAAGCTAGAAAACGAATATTCTGCAGCAAGTGAGACGGCAAGAGAATATAAGGATGCGAGAAGGGACGACAGATCAAGTGTCACGTCGGAGATTATATCATTTGACATGTTAAACAAGCTGAACATAACCGATGAAGCAGAAACATATGAAAAACTGCCAATGCAACATATTAATTCGGAAAATCCAAACATTTTTATGACGGCGGCTGATGGTTTCGAGCAAACCAATATATCGACAGAAAAATGTACAGGCAGTAACTGGGCAGACATAGAAACTTCGACACACTCGGAGCATAGGACACAACAAAGCGACAATGCGTTAGATGCAACAAGAACTGTAAATGTTATGAATCCTAATGCTGCAGGTTTCGCGCCAACAACAAGCAGCGCGGCCCCTTCCATTGGACAGGATCTATGGAGACAGCTAAAGAGGGTACAGATACCTGTCTTCTCAGGAGATAAAAGAACCTACCAGAGTTGGAAGGCCGCTTTTATTGCATGTATAGATAGTGCACCGGCAACTGGTGAATATAAACTTTTGCAGCTCAGACAATATCTATCAGGAGAAGCGCTAGCAGTGATAGAAAACCTAGGCCTTTCGTCTTCAGCATACGAAGCTGCTAAAGAAAGATTAGAAAGGAAATATGGGGGAAGACGTCGACAGATAGCAATCTACCTGGACGAGCTCGAACAATTTCGGCAAATTAGACCTGGAAACGCTAGAGACCTTGACAAATTTGCCGACCTTTTAGATATTGCTATAATAAACCTCAAGGAAGCAGGACAATACCACGAGCTTGGTGACGGTTCGCTGTATACAAAGTTGCAGCGAAAGCTAACTGAAGGAATGTTAGCACGATATCATCGCTGGGTTTATGAAAATCACAAGCAGGAGTCGGTAACTGCATTACGAACATGGGTCATACAGGAAGCCGAGTTCCAGACGATAGTGTCAGAGACTATACATGGACTCGCGGGAATAGCCCCCACAGCAAAGCCTGTGGCGTGGCACAAGAATCAGCGGACATTGTTTGGAGATACAAAGGGTAGCCAAGACAATAAGAAGTTGTCTTGTAGTGTATGCAAAAGGCCTCACGGGGTGTGGAATCGTCCCAACATTTATACAACAGAGCGTACCTGATCGCTGGATCGTGGCAAAACAAAATCAGCTTTGCTATCGCTGTCTAGCAGAAAACCATTTAGGCAAATTCTGTCCACGAAGTCGACAGTGTAAACAACGCGGATGCAAAGAGCTGCATCATAGACTATTGCATAAAATGGAATCTACTGAACGAATAGTACGCCCATCGGATGAAACCAATGTAAAAGTCATAGATAGCAGCCAAGAGATTTCTTACCCAATAGTCGAACCAGTTCCTTCCGTCACGGAGGGGAAGCAAAACGGTGAACAAACAACTATGATGACGCAAAATCACATCCGCTCTGACTTCATAGGACTTCGCACAGTCCCTGTGATTCTGAAGAATGGAGATCGCTCGTTGACAGTGAACGCCCTTCTGGACGACGCGAGTACAAAGACCTACATCAATGCAGATATTGCTGCCGAACTAGGATTAAAAGGTAAGACAGAACAGGTCACTGTCAATGTATTGAATAACTTAGTTGAGACGTTTGAAACCAGACCAGTTAATGTTGAGCTGAAGAGCGTCAACGGCAAAGTGAGCGTAAAAGTGTCCGCATATACAGCCACCAGGGTAACAGGAAGCATGACAGTAGTAGACTGGAACAAATACAGAATGAAATGGCCACATCTAAAAAATGTTAACTTTCAGCAATCTTCGACTAGACCAATAGTAGATATTCTAATTGGATTAGATTGTGCCGATCTGCACTATGCACTTGAGGAAATAAGAGGCAAACCAGGTGAACCGGTCCCTAGGCTTACTCCACTCGGATGGACATGTATAGGAAACCCTGAGCCATCCTATAAGACTGTACTCCAGACAAACTTTGCGTACACTTACTTTGTCAAGGAATTGTCGGAAATTGAAAAACTGAACCAGAACCTTAAAAAGTTTTGGGAAATAGATAGCGCTTCAACAACAACACTTGAAACACCTATAGTCAGAATAGAAGAACAAATAGCACTAAACAAAGTAAAACAATCGTTTACCTATGAACTGCAAATACATCGTGTGGGTGTACCTTGGAAATGCAATGACCCGATCCTGCCAAATAACTATAAGATGGCACTTCAAAGGCTTGATAATACGGAGAAGAGACTTAAAAGGTCACCTAATATAGGCAAAGCATACGGTGAGTGCATCAAAAGGTATGTTGAGAAAGGTTACGTGAGAAAACTCAGCAACAATGAACAGTCAACATCGAGATGGTTTCTTCCTCATTTTCCAGTGCTGAGACCCGACAAGGACACTACTAAAACAAGAATCGTGTTTGATGCTGCGGCCAAGTTCGAAGGTTCGTCATTGAATGATCAGATCTATCGGGGGCTTAAACTCCAACGTGACTTGTTTGACGTTCTACTGAGATTTAGAAGATTGCCAATTGCGGTCGTATGTGACATCGAAGAAATGAATCTTCGAATTGGTATTGCTGATGCAGACAAACCATATCACAGGTTTAGGAGGAAGAGTAAATCTAGGTCAAAATCTAGGAAAGGAAGCAAATAAAAATCAAAAATGAGTTCATTTTCTTCTGACAACTTCCAGAACGCAAAGCTCTAAGCGCAGGAATCAAGGTCGGAAAGAGGTCAAAGTCTAAGAAAAGGTCTAAGTATAGAAAGAGGTCTAAGTCCAAGAAGAGGTCCAAATCCAGGAAGAGGTCTAAGTTCAGTAAGAGGTACAAGTCCAAGAAGAGGTCTAAGTCCAGGAAGAGGTCCAAGTCAAGGAAGAGGTCTAAGTCCAAGAAGAGATCTAAGTCCAAGAAGAGGTATAAGTCCAGGAAAAGGTCCAAGTCTAGGAAGAGGTCCAAGTCTAAGAAGAGGCCCAAGTCTAAGAAGAGGTCCAAGTCTAGAAAGAAGTCTAAGTCCAAGAAGAGGTCCAACTCCAGGAAGAGGTCTAAGTTCAGGAAGAGGTCCAAGTCCAAGAAGAGGTCTATGTCCAGGGAGAGGTCCAAGTCAAGGAAGAGGTCTAAGTCCAAGAAAAGGTCTAAGTCTAGGAAGAGGTCCAAGTCTAGGAAGAGGTCCAAGTCTAAGAAAAGGTCCAAGTCTAGGAAGAGGTCCAAGTCTAGGAAGAGGTCCAAGTCCAGGAAAAGGTCCAAGTTTCCAAAGAAAAGGAGGAAGAGCAGGTCCAAGGCTAAGAGGAGGAAGTCTAAGAAAAGGAGCAAATCTCACAGGAGGAGAAGGAAGTCCAAGAAGAGGAGCAAGTGTAGGAAAAGGAGAAGCAAGTCCATCAAGGCCAAGTCTACCTTGGGAATTGTTGTAGCCGCCGTTGCAGCCTTGCGCCAGAAGACTGGTTCATCTGCAAAAGCCATTCGGAAGTATGTTGCCGCTCACAGCAAACTGAGTGGCAAGATGCTTAGCTTTCGCGTGCGCAAAGCTCTAAGCGCAGGAATCAAGGTCGGAGACGTCGTGCTAGTGGTTTTACCCGATACCGCTAGTGGAAACTGGCCGCTCGGGAGAATACTGGAGATATATCCGGGGAGAGATGGACGCGTGTGTGTGGCGAAAATCCAGGTCGGCCTGGGTACCATGACGAGAGCTGTGACAAAACTGTGTCCTCTAGAACTAGACAACTAGATACTGTGCTTTACGCATTAGATATTTGTTGTAAGAAGAAAATGAACGTTTAACCGGAGATCGTTAGCATTCATATCAAAGAAAACTTTGGTTCAAAACAAATATCTTTTAACCTTGACGAGTATTGAGTAACAGGCTTATTTATAATTTTGCATGTTTAAGCTGACGCTTTACAATATTATTTATTTCATCAAATGTAATGCATTTGAGGAGGGGAAGAAATGCAAACGAGGTAATTTTGTATTAACAATTAGGACACTAATAATTGGACGTTACGATTATGACGTAACGTCGTAGTTACGTTAGTTACCAAGTTAAGTGGAGACATGGGTCTAAGAAGACGTCTATATATAATCAATTACAATTGTTTAAAGGAATAAACTGATTTACTTTCCGCTGTTAATCGATTCTTTTGGTGTCAGTCCATAATCGGGAAAATCGTCACACCAGGTGTGTTGTATTCTTCGTGATTAAGGGATTTAAAGTTAAGTTTTCTTTTCTCCTGGTGCTTTTTGAAATTTCTAAAAGTGTCAGAATAATTACGCGATGATGAATTTCTCAAGAATGTGCTCCCAAGTGTATCTGAAATATCGTTTTTTGTTGAAGCCATTGTGTCAAATTCAGTATTTAAATGTGTAAAACTAGAGGACTTTGTTTTTCCTGAAATTTTTCGTACCATATCCCAAACCTTTTTAATGGGGTTTTGTAGTTCAATTTGGGGACATATTCTCTCCATGACTTTCGTTTTGAAGCTCGGATTGTTCGCCGAGCTTTAGCTCTAAAAACTTTTACGTCGTTTAGCTTTTCTGAAGTTGGACTTTTGCAGAACTTATTTAGAGCCTGTTTACGCTTTTTAATAGCTTCTTTACAGTCATTATTATACCAAGGCTTGCTTTTCTTAGTATTTGTGGAGGTCTTTAGAATGCATTGCTCTGATATATTAATAAGTGTATCTGTGAAATCAGAAACAATGTCAGATGATTCATTTAAGTGATCAACTGATAACTCTTCTTCACATAAATTATGGAAAAATTCCCAGTCAGCTTTATTCATTTTCCATTTCTGCTTACAGTCTTCATCCGGTTCGTTTACGCTCTCTATTATAACAGGAAAGTGATCACTTCCGCACTGATCATCATGAACAGACCAATCATAGTCCAAGAAGAGAGATGGGTGACACAAAGAGAGATCTAAAGAAGACAAATGACCTGTCGCAGGGTGAAGGTAAGTATAAGATTTATCATTCATTTGCAATAAAATCTTCGACAAGTGCTCCTCTGTTATTGACATCTTTACAGCCCCATAGAATATTGTGACCATTGAAGTCGCCAACTAAAAGATATGGCGATGGAAGTTGACTCAGCAATGAGTCAAGATGTTCGGGCTTTAAAGAAAATGAGGGTGGGATATATAGAGAGCAAATTGAAGTTTCTTTATCCAGAGAAACCGATACTGCTACAGCTTGTAGGTCTGTTTTAAATTGATCTCTCTTTGTGGTAAACATGATTTAACAAAAATTGAGCTGCCACCAGATGGTTTGTTACCATCAGAATAGATATAGTTGTATGTATTGAAACCCCTGACATCTATGTTGTCATCAGTTTTTAAAAAAGTTTCTTGCAAACAAAACACCGATGGGGTTAGTAGCGAAATAAGTAATAAGAGTTCATTATAATTCGATTTAAGACCTCGACAATTCCATTGTATTATTTTGTGTTTTAAATCCATTTTAAGGAGAGATATTTAAAGACTAGAAACTATTATGGAGGGGCAATTGGTGATATAGATCTGCTACCACCAGCTCGTGGTGTGGCAGACCTCGATCTGTTATTGCCACTTGGTGATGATGGAGTTTCAGTCAACTCCATATCACTGTCACTCAAAGATCCGAATCTGTTCTGAAATTTTATATTGTCTCTTTCCATTTTAAGTTGTCTGTCTGTTTGTCTTTGAGACAATTGATGTTTTTTGATCGGATCTTGCGACCCCTTATTAGTTCGATCTGAGTCGGGTTTCTCTTTTGCATTCGGCGCTGGCTTCGGTACGGTCGCTGTCGACCGAACCGGAGCAACCTGGATTGCGCCATTTGATAAATTGGTTGAACTTTGTGGTGCTGGAGTAGGATTACTCCATGCACCAGATTTTTTTCAGTTCAGCTATGTATGATTCAGCAGTCTGTGTTGCGGAGCTGGTACATTTTACACCAGCACCCTTTGTGATGCTGGCGAAACTGGTGGTTGGTGTTATGTATCGCTCTTCGACAATCTTCCGCGCTTCTGGGAATGTTATTTCTTTTTCTTTTTTCCACGCCGGACAGTCTCGGGAGAAAACAGCATGTTTGCCATCACAATTTACGCATTTGGGTTCATTTTTGCAGTTGAGGTGATTATCAACATGCTTTTCTTCACCACAATTAGGACAGAGTTTTTTTCTCTGACATCTGCTTTCGTGATGGCCAAAAGCCTGACAAGAGTAACATCTAAGAGGGTTTGGGATGAATACCTCTACGTTAATGAAAAGATATGCTACTTTGATTTTCTTGGGTAGAATTGGTGTATTAAAAGTCAACACATAAGTTGCTGTTGGTTTTAGTACACAAACAACATGCATAACTAGTTGTATTGTGGGAAAGAAAATTGGGGCTATGAGGCCAGGTTCTTTAGAGTTATTCCCCTTTGTTATATTTTCTACTGAGATGTGTATTTTGTGAGTTACCTTAAATTTTGTGTCAAATATTTCTCAGGAACTACTGTACCTAGACACTCGAAATTTGGTACTAACAACATGCATAACTAGTTGTATTGTGGGAAAGAAAATTGGGGCTGTGGGTCCAGGTTCTTTAGAGTTATTCCCGTTTGTTATTTTTTGCTACTGAGATGTGTATTTTGTGAGTTACCTTAAATTTTGTGTCAAAGATTTCTCAGGAACTACTGTACCTAGAAACGAAACTTGAAATTTGGTACAAACAACATGCATAACTAGTTGTATTGTGGGAAAGAAAATTGGGGCTGTGAGGCCAGGTTCTTTAGAGTTATTCCCCTTTGTTATATTTGCTACTGAGATGTGTATTTTATGAGTTACCTTAAATTTTGTGTCAAAGATTTCTCAGGAGCTACTGTACCTAGAAACTTGAAATTTGGTACAAACAACATGCATAACTAGTTGTATTGTGGGAAAGAAAATTGGGGCTATGAGGCCAGGTTCTTGAGAGGTATTCCCCTTTGTTATATTTGCTACTGAGATGTGTATTTTGTGAGTTACCTTAAATTTTGTAAAGATTTTTCAGGAACTAAGTTACCGATGGCTTTGGCCGGGGTTATTAGTGAGCATATGCTCACTTCATAGTCTAGTTTATTCAGGCATCCATGTTTGACCTTGACCTAGATTTCATGGTTTGGTGACTTTGCGCCCCCACAGGCGCGACATAGCCTTTGGCGGAATTCTTGTTTTTATTATTAAGTATCAAACGTGATTTTAAGGATCTTATGAAAGTTATAAACTCAAAACAGAGTTGTGGGCACTTGTTCAGTAAACAGATTTACTTCCATATTTAATTACATCATGGTGGGTTGGTCCTCAGACTCGATGATGACCCAAATGTCAAAAAAAAAAATAAGTCTGAACAAACAGTGTAGACCCATATCGTACTGCTCCTGAAGGGTCTGCATTGTTTTGCCATTTAGGAAAAGTCTGTCTCACCCCGAGACAGATTTTGTTCTAGTTTTAGCAGTGCTGGAAAATTTTGTCTAGCCCATGGGCTGAGACAGCTCCAACGCGATATTAAACTAATTTCGATAATTGATGTCACTTATGTGCCTCCAATGACTTCCGGAGTAGGTCATTAGGCGACAAAAAAAAAAACTCAAATACAAACGGAACAACGAATGATTAGATATTATTTTTAATGTGATAGGTGAGAAAAACAATAAAACATCGGCTTCCGATGCAGACTGGGCTTCTCCAGACTTTCGGATGAGTCTTTAAACCGAGGTCCCGTCTCCGTATGACCTTAGCTGTTGGTGGGACGTAAAACTAAAACTCACTCACTCACTCCGATGCAGACTGAAAACTCCCAGCCCTCGGATCAGTGGATAAAGTCAGAAACTCAGTAGAACCTCGTGTCCAACAAAATCCACTGACCCTCAGGCTGGGATTTCTCAGTCTGCTTCGGAGACCGATGACAGACTGTAGTTTTCCCATCAAAATTCCTCATTAACAATCAAAGTAAAAATAAGGTTCATTCAAACGTCTCTGAAAGTGTCAACACTTATATGATATGATGATGATGATGATTTCGTGTTTAACGACGCGTCAACCCTCTTTGTGGGCCATAAGCGTCAAACGGTTAATTGTTAAACGGCATGAACAATTATGACGATATTAAAAGTAACAAGTCAGAATGATAGTGTATAAAAATCTGAAACAGTTAAATCTTATGAAAAAGTCCAACTTCTTTTAGGAATAAAATAATGTTATCAACAGGTACATCTCAAAACAGTTGTTGCAAAGTGTCAGCTTTGAAACATAAAATACGTGAGGGTGAAAAGTCAACACAGTCAATTAAGATATGTTTCACAGTGAATGGCTGATCACAACCTACACAAAAAGGCTGATCATCACCATTAAAAATATAAGAATGAGTAACTCTAGTATGGCCGATGCGCAGTCGTGTTAATACTACGTCCTCTTTTCTGGAAAACTGTGGAGGAGAGCATTTTGTACTAACGACAGGTTTAATGGCATGGAGTTTGTTATTTATTGCACGGTCCCATTCGCCTTGCCATTCCGACAAGATGTATCTGTTGATAAATGGTTTAAAATTATTAAAGGGAATTTTAAAAACAGATGGATCAAGATTGAGAGATTCCTTTGCTTTCTTGTCAGCATATTCATTGCCGACACTGCCAATATGGCTCGGAAGCCAACAAAACAAGATTTGGTGTGTTTTAGAAATTTCATGATGTTTTTCGATCAATTTTTGAATTTGAGGATTTTTAGATGATGAATGGTCTAAAGCCTTAAGCACAGAAAGTGAATCAGAAAATATAATTGCTTTTTGAATTATTGAAGAACTGATAAAATCTAAAGCTAGGTCTATTGCTTTGGCTTCAGCTGTAAAAATAGATGAACCATCTGGAAGGCGCATGGTTTTGTGCGTATCTTTAGAAACACACGCACAGCCAACTTTATCTCCTTCTTTGGAACCATCAGTATAGACTTGCTGGTAATCATCGTAACGTGATTGCAGTACCTGAAAGTTTTGTTTGAGAAGTATCGGATTTGATTCGGATTTTTTGCCATCATGTAAGTCGAACAGAATAGAAGGTTGTTTAATACACCAAGATGGAACTTCGGCGGTTTCATGTTTTTGAATATTTTTAAGGTCGATGCCTGAATTTTCTAGCAGTGGTAAAATTCGTAATCCAAAAGGTTTGATTGCTGTGGGTTTAGTTTCATACCTATCTACAAATTGAGGTGGAAATGAAATTTTGGATGCCGGGTTAGATGGATTTGCAGCAAGTCTAATAGCATACTGAAGAGAAAGTTTCTCTCTGCGCGAGGTTAAAGATGGTTCACCTGCTTCTACATAAAGGCTTAATACGGGAGAAGTACGGAAGGCTCCCATGGCCAGACGAAGGCCTTGGTGATGGATAGTATCCAAGGATTTTAAATAGGACTTTCTGGCAGAACCATAAACAACAGACCCATAATCTAATTTCGATCTTATTAAAGACCGGTAAAGATGTAATAAAGTATACCGATCTGCTCCCCAACTTGTATGGGCTAAAACTTTCAAAAGATTCAAAGCTTTTAAGCATTTCGCTTTAAGATATTTAATATGGGGAATAAAAGATAACTTTTGATCAAATATGACCCCAAGAAATTTGGCTTCTTCAACAACAGGAATTTGTGATCCGTATAAAAACAGGGAAGGATGTTCGTGTTTCTTCCGTAGTTTACAAAAATGAACACACTGCGTTTTCGACTTGGAGAACTTGAAACCATTTTTATCAGTCCATTCTTCTATTCGTTTTAAATTTTGTTGTAACTTTCGTTCAATTGTTTTCATATTTTTTGAACGGTAACATATACAGAAATCATCAACATACAAGGAACAATCAGTTTTGTCGTCCAAACAATGTACAATATTGTTTATTTTGATGTTAAATAGCGTAGTTGAAAGAATACTACCCTGTGGGACACCCTGTTCTTGATCATAGAAATCTGACAGGGTAGACCCCACACGCACCTGAAACATGCGCTCCCCTAAAAAGCTTTCAATAAAACTGGGAAGTTTTCCTCTTAAGCCAATGTTATGGAGATCTTTCAATATACCATAACGCCATGTTGTATCATATGCTTTCTCCAAGTCGAAAAAGACAGCTACTACGTGTTCTTTGTTAATAAAAGCATCTCGTATAAATGTTTCTAGTCTTATTAAATTGTCATTGGTACTGCGTTCCGAACGAAAACCCGATTGATATTCTGAAATGAGGTTGTTGGACTCTAAGTACCAGACTAATCTCTTGTTTATCATTCTCTCCAATGTTTTACACAAACAACTTGTCAAAGCTATCGGACGATAATTTGTAGGTTCTGCATGATCTTTCCCTGGTTTCGGAATTGGTACAACTGTAGCTACACGCCAACTCTCAGGACAGACCCCCGTTTCCCAAATATTATTAAAGATATCTAAAAGTGTTGTAAGAGAACTTTTTGGCAGATGCTTAAGCATCTGATAATGAATTTCATCGGGGCCGGTTGCCGTATCATGTGATTTTTCAATGGCTTCAACGAGTTCGGATAAGTTAAAAGGTGTGTTGTATTCTTCGTGATTAAGGGATTTGAAGTTAAGTTTTCTTTTCTCTTGGTCCTTTTTGAAATTTCTAAAAGTGTCAGAATAATTACGCGATGATGAATTTCTCAAGAATGTGTGACCAAGAGTATCTGAAATATCTTTTTTTGTTGAAGCTATTGTGTCAAATTCAGTATTTAAATGTGTAAAACTAGAGGACTTTGTTTTTCCTGAAATTATTCTTACCATATCCCAAACCTTTTTAATGGGGGTTTTATAGTTCAATTTTGACACATATTCCCTCCATGACTTTCGTTTGGAAGCTCTGATTGTTCGCCGAGCTTTAGCTCTAAAACTTTTACGTCGTTGAGCTTTTCTGAAGTGGGACTTTTGCAGAACTTATTTAGAGCCTGTTTACGCTTTTTAATAGCTTCTTTACAGTCATTATTAAACCAAGGCTTGCTTTTCTTAGTATTTGTGGAGGTCTTTGGAATGCATTGTTCTGATATATTTATAAGTGTATCTGTGAAATCAGAAACAATGTCGGATGATTCATTTAAGTGATCAACTGTTAACTCTTCTTCACATAAATTATGGAATAATTCCCAGTCGGCTTTATTCATTTTCCACTTCTGGCTACAGTCCTCATCTGGTTCGTTTACGCTCTCAATTATAACAGGGAAGTGATCACTTCCGCACTGATCATCATGAACAGACCAGTCATAGTCTGAGAAGAGAGATGGGTGACACAAAGAGAGATCTAAAGAAGATAAATGACCTGTCGCAGGGTGAAGGTAAGTATAAGATTTATCATTCATCAAGCAAAGATCGTTCTTTGCAATAAAATCTTCAACAAGTGCTCCTCTGTTATTGATATCTTTACAGCCCCATAGAATATTGTGACCATTGAAGTCGCCAACTAAAAGATATGGCGATGGAAGTTGACTCAGCAGTGAGTCAAGATGTTCGGGCTTTAAAGAAAATGAGGGTGGGATATATAGAGAGCAAATTGTAGTTTCTTTATCCAAAGAAACCGATACTGCTACAGCTTGTAGGTCTGTTTTTAATTTGATCTCTCTTTGTGGTAAACATGATTTAACAAAAATTGAACTGCCACCAGATGGTTTGTTACCATCAGAATAGATATAGTTGTATGTATTGAAACCCCTGACATCTGTTGTCATCAGTTTTTAAAAAAGTTTCTTGCAAACAAAACACCGATGGGGTTAGTAGCGAAATAAGTAATAAGAGTTCATTATAATTCGATTTAAGACCTCGACAATTCCATTGTATTATTTTGTGTTTTAAATCCATTTTAAGGAGAGCTATTTAAAAGACTAGAAACTATTATGGAGGTACAATTGGTGATATAGATCTGCTACCACCAGCTCGTGGTGTGGCAGATCTCGATCTGTTATTGCCACTTGGTGATGATGGAGTTTCAGTCAACTCCATATCACTGTCACTCAAAGATCCGAATCTGTTCTGAAATTTTATATTGTCTCTTTCCATTTTACGTTGTCTGTCTGTTTGTTTTTGAGACAATTGATGTTTTTTGATCGGATCTTGCGACCCCTTATTAGTTCGACCTGAGTCGGCTTTCTCTTTTGCATTCGGCGCTGGCTTCGGTACGGTCGCTGTCGACCGAACCGGAGCAACCTGGATTGCGCCATTTGATAAATTGGTTGAACTTTGTGGTGCTGGAGTGGGTTTACTCCATGCACCAGATTTTTTCAGTTCAGCTATGTATGATTCAGCAGTCTGTGTTGCGGAGCTGGTACATTTTACACCAGCACCCTTTGTGATGCTGGCGAAACTGGTGGTTGGTGTTATGTATCGCTCTTCGACAATCTTCCGCGCTTCTGGGAATGTTATCCCCCTTTGGTACTTGACAGTGAGTATTTCTTTTTCTTTTTTCCATGCCGGACAGTCTCGGGAGAAAACAGCATGTTTGCCATCACAATTTACGCATTTGGGTTCATTTTTGCAGTTGAGGTGATTATCAACATGCTTTTCTTCACCACAATTAGGACAGAGTTTTTTTCTCTGACATCTGCTTTCGTGATGGCCAAAAGCCTGACAAGAGTAACATCTAAGAGGGTTTGGGATGTATACCTCTACGTTAATGGAAAGATATGCTACTTTGATTTTCTTGGGTAGAATTGGTGTATTAAAAGTCAACACATAAGTTGCTGTTGGTTTTAGTACACCATTTCTACGAACTTGAATGTTACGAACACCAACAACTCCCTGATCCTTAAGGTTATCGACTATCTCTTCATCTGAACAAGGACGCAGTTCTGGACTGCGAATCACTCCCTTAGATGAATTGAGCGTGTTATGTAAAGCGACTAACTTTTAGATCAAAGAGTTTGTTGGTGTTTAGCAGGCTTACCACTTGCTGTTTTTTCTCGACTTCCAAGAGAAGATCACCCGATTTGAGTTGTTTTATACTCTTAGGGTGTCCGGCAATGGAGAGAATACTTTTCTCGATGACGAAGGGGGAAAGGCTAGATACAGTTCGTGTATCGTCAAGCGACGTAACGACCAAGAAACGCGGAACATTGTCAAAATTTGGTTCAGCAGACTGCTGACTAGATTGTTGACTTGACTGCTGACTAGATTGTTGACTGTGTTCATCCGATTCGGATGAATCTTCTTGTTTTTTACGTTTAGTTGCGTTGTGGTTAGGTGATTTGCGGTTATGTTTTTTTCCAGGAGCCATAAGAAAAAAATTCTAGTTTCGTCCCAAGTGCTCTCCGCCCTCCGTGGAGCCCTACAAGGGAACACCATACTGGAGTGGTTATCCAACTCGCTGATGTTAGAGATACACGTGAGATATACTCGTATACACAAAATGCCTACACGATTGATCCGTTAAGCCACCGCCTTCTAGAGATAAAAAAAGACAGAAAAGGGTAAGGTAAATGGGCATATGGTTGGTATCAGGAAAGATACAAAAAGAGTTGAAGAGAAAGCAAAGCGGTATCTCTAGGGCTCGGCGTGACCAGCCGATTGACCGTGCCGGACCGCACGGCCACCCGTCTACACCGAAAAGCCAGGCCAAAGAGGCGTGTTGGGCACCTGAAGCACCGCCACCTCAGGTAACCCTCAACCTCCAGGATCCCTTCTTCCGGCTTACAGGACGCCACCCACGGCAAACGGGTGGTACTTCCTTTAGCTCTTCCCAGTGGGCACATTGACCACAGCAGCAACGTGCCCAGTGGGAATTGAGCCCCCAGGGCCACGGCAAGGCAGGAAGTCTAATGCCTGGGGGCACTTATATGATAAATACGGTAACTGTTCCTTTGCTTCATATAGTAAATCCCTCAATCTATGTTTGGAGCAGAAATTAGAAAAAAATCACAAATAGTAAACTGATAAATGACATTCCTGGAGCCATGAAAAGTACAAATAATGTTACATATTGACTTAAAATGGGGAATTGAAAAATAGCATTTACCAGCTAATGCAGCCAAGCACAGCCAGCACAAGTATTAACACCGTGATGGCACAGTGCCTTCAGGTGTTACATACACATACTGTAAAATGTCCTGATTCGCTTTGCTAATTTGGTTTGTTAACCTGATAAACTGGCCAATGAAAACATAGAATTTATCTGCAAAATGTATCTACAAAAAGCTGGCTTAAATATGAAGCACTGTCACTTTTATACGCCCGTTTTGAAAAAAACGGTCGTATTAATTATGTTATGGGGTATGGCATCCGTCTGTAAACTTTTTCGTTTCCAGATAACTCCTCCTACAGTTTTCATCCGATTGAGCTGAAATTGGTGGATAGTAAGACTATGATGTGGAGCAGCGAATATTGTTTCGGGGTTACAGTCAACAAAATTTTACTAGAGTAATTGTCCTTTAAAGATTGATATATCTGACTTTGTTTCCCGATTACTCCTCCTACATTTTTAATCCAATTAAGTTGAAACTTGGTGGATAGTAAGACTGTGATGTGGAGCAGCACATATTGTTTCGAGGTTACAGTCAACCAAATTTTACCGTAGTTATTACCCTTTAACGATTGATAGATATGACTTCGTTTCCGGATAACTCCTGCTACAAGTTTAATCCGATTCGGGTTGAAACTTGGCTGATAGTAAGACCATGATATGTTGTAGTGCATATTATCTCGAGGTCATAATCAACCAAATATTACCAGAGTTATTGCCTCTTGGACATTGCACTTTATTGAAGCATTAATTTTGCATGTTTTTCAAGCCACTTCTCCTACTGCTGTCATCCAGTGGCACTGATGCTTGAAGGATAGTGATACAGAGCAGTGAGCATTTTATTTCGAGGTTGCACTGCACCAAATTTTACCTTAGTTTGTACCGTTGGAAATTCAACAATCGGAGTTAATGCTCAATACATCCTCAGTCAGGGAATTTAACCAAATTTCATGGACATAAGACTTCGTGAAGTAGGGTTTCTTATATATTAAGGATGCAGTTAACCAGATGTATGCAGACTTTTTATTTGTAGGTTACAGTCTATCAAATTTTTCCAGATGCACCTTTTTAGCTCACCTGAGCCTTTAGGCTCATAGGTGAGCTTATAGTATAGCCATGGTCCGTCGTCCGTCCGTCCGTCCACCATTTTCAAAGATCTTCTCCTATACCACAGGGCCAATCAAAGCCAAATTTCATATGGAGCCTCAGTGGGATGGGTGAACGAAAGTTGTTCGCGGGGTCTGGATCACATGACCAAGATGGCCGCCATGCCCATATATGGTAAAAAGCCTTCAAAAATCTTCTCCAGAACCATAAGGCCAGTTGCCTTGAAACTTGGCATGTAGCATATGGTACTCGGGCCCATCATGGTTTGTACAAATGGTGACCCTGGGTTGACCTTGACCTATTTTACAGCAATGTCAAATTTGCCGACTTAGGCTTTTGCATGGAGAAAAGTGAAAATAATGGATTTATAGGAAACCATTGAAGACAGTGTCACCAAAATTTGTAGATCAGGTAAAGTAACTGAATACATGAAGATCTATGGGTCACAAAGGTCAAGGTCATTCAGGATCCATATTTCAAACATTTTTTTCTCCAAAACTGCTGAGCCAATTTAAGTGAAATTTAATATGGAGCCTTTGTGAGTTGAACAAATGAAAAAATGCCAATACGGTCTAGATCACATGACCAAGATGGCCGTCACGCCCATATATGGTAAAAAGCCTTAAAAATTCTTCTTCTCCAGAACCGTTAGGCCAATGGCCTTGAAACTTGGCATGAAGCATATGGTACTAAGGCCCATCATAGTTCGTACAAATGATGACCCTGAGTTGACCTTGACCTATTTTACAGCAATGTCAAATTTGCCGACTTAGGCTTTTGCATGGGAAAAAGTGAAAATAATGGATTTATAGGAAACCATTGAAGACAATGTCACCAAAATTAGTAGATAAGGTAAAGTAGCTGAATACATGAAGATTTATGTGTAAGAAACGTCAAGGTCATTAATTGACCTGAGACCAAGGTCACGCAGGTTCCATATTTCAAACATTTTTTCTCAGAAACTACTGAGCCAATTGAAGTGAAATTCAATATGGAGCCTTTGGGAGTTAAACAAATGAAAAGCTGCCAATATGGTCTAGATCACATGACCAAGTTGGCCACCACATCCATATATGGTAAAAACACTTCGAAATTCTTCTTCTCAAGAACCGTAAGGCCAATGGCCTTGAAACGTGGCATGTAGCATATGGTACTCGGGCCTATCATAATTTATTCAAATGGTGACCCTGGGTTGACCTTGACCTATTTTACAGTAATGTCAAATTTGCTGACTTAGGCTTTTGCATAGGAAAAAGTGAAAATAATGGATTTTTAGGGAAACCATTGAAGACAGTGTCACCAAAATTTGTAGATCAGGTAAAGTAACTGAATACATGAAGATCTATGGGTAAGAAAGGTCAAGGTCATTCATTTACCTTAGACCAAGGTCACTCCGATTCCATATTTCAAAAAAACATTTTTTTCTCAGAAACTACTGAGCCAATTTAAGTGAAATTCAATATGGAGCTTTTGTGAGTTGAACAAATGAAAAGTTGCCAGTACGGTCTAGATCACATGACCAAGATGGCCGCCACGCCCATATATGGTAAAAAGCCTTCAAAAATCTTCTTCTCCAGAACCGTAAGGCCAATGGCTTTGAAACTTGGCATATATCATATGGTACTCGGGCTCGTCATAGTTTTTACAAATGCTGACCCTGGGTTGACCTTGACCTATTTTATGGCAGTGTCAAATTTGTCAACTTAGGCTTTTGCATTGGAAAACTGTCAGAAAGGTAGGAATAGGTGGAAAATTTAATCACATTGTTAGACATCAAAATTTTGTCCCCACAAGTTGTCTGCCCCTGCTCTGAGGCTATATACATATAGAAAAGCATTAAAATATACACCAGGACCAGGTGTCAGGTGAGCGTTTACAGGACCACTGGTCCTCTGGTTGTTTTGTCTGGTTAGTTTTTCATCAGAGTGAATTGAAACTTAATTTGACTTGAAGTTGCTTGCATTATATCACGGTTCTAGTTTACCATTATTTTGTACAATTATAGATCTTTATATACTTTAAGGTGAATGGTACAACTCCAGGAGAGACAACTCTGTCATTTGAGTTTTTGCCTCCCTTCTCAGTAGGGGTCTACTATTAAGATGATTAAAGGAAAGAATTTGCTCCCTCTGGGAGCAAATTCTGTCTTAAAGAGGGAGCAAATTCTTTCCTTTAAGAGTAGACGGGGTCTACTCTTAAAGGAAAGAATCTGTTCTCATAATTCTTTCCTTTAAGTGTAGACCCTTTTTCGGAGGATTTCAGCTTTCAGTAAAGTAAATAAGAAATCATGGAAGTTGTCTCCCTTGCAAAAACAGCAGAAAAATTTTCCAGGTATATCCATCCACCTTAAATATTTTGCCATACAAAAAATGTTTATTTCGTGTAATATTCACTTGATCAATTTAGTCATTTAGAAGGCTATGACTAAGTCATTTTATTTCAAGGCTGCAGTTAGCCAGTTCTTTGGTAGAGTTATTGGCTATTCAAAAGTTTACCACACCGAAGTATTTTCAACAAAATCAACAGTTTTCAAAGCACGCAACAATTCTGACAGGTAGTGACGGAGTATTAACTGAGTTTTTCAACATTCATGGGCAATGAATGAACGGGCGTATATTGCTCTTGTTTGATAGGCAGTGCAATTTTTATTCAGTGTTCCTGGAATAGTCTTCTACCAAACAAATAAATTATGAGCAAATTTATCTCTTGGTTGCCTGATATAGAAGAGCAGCTAAAGCTCTACAATATGGTCTGTAAATGTTGGCAGTATCTTTTTCTGTCACAGGTTAGCGTTTTTCGCATAATTGTAAGTTCCCTATATATTTGGTTCTCACATTTAACAGAATAATTACCATGGGATTTAATGCTTTTGGTGTGGATCCCGTCAGATATTGGAGATAGCGTTGGCGTGGCAGTTTCTTGTCTGTGCAGTATCTCTTGAACCAGTGAGCAGATTTATACTAAACTTGCATACATACATCATTGGGACAGTCAAAGAGCAGAATAGGTTTTGTGACCTTGACCTCATATTCAAGGTCACAGTGGTGCTAAAACTCAAATTTTTGCTAAAATCAACTTATCTGCACTCTGTCTTCCAAATGAGTTGATACATTCTGGTCAGTTTTGGTTTAATACATAATTAAGATGAACCAAAGACTTGGTGAGACTTTGGTGACCTTGACCTCATTTTAAAAGTCCAGTGGTATTAACACTGTTTAATTTTGATCAAAATCTGCTTGTCTGCACTCTTATCATCTGAACGAATAGATGACTTCTGGTAAGATTTGATACAATGCATAATTGGGAAGGATCAGATTTGATTAGATTTTGGTGACTGTAACCTCATTTTGAAGATCACAGTGGTGCTAAAACTCAACTTTTGACCAAACTCAGTTTGTCTGCACTCTATCTTCTGAATGAATTGAAGGATTGTGGTCAAATTTGGTGGAATGCATAATTGGGATGGACCACAAACTTGACCAGATTTTGGTGACAACCAAGTTTTCAAGGCTACTGTTTTGAAGAGTCCCCGATAGTGGAAAATAAAGCGATAGAATGAACTCCGACTGTGAGTCCAAGAATGTGGCGATTTATTTAACTCAGTTTTACTAAAGTTATCCTACGAACAATGGCGTCGGACGTCAACTCCTAGCAACCAAGCGTTACGTTCCACACACCCGGCGTTATGTCTATGACGTAACACCTAAAAGGTTGAGTTCTGTTAATCCGGGGAGTTATCTCCTGTCCATTTTTCCCCTCCTCAAAATGCTCATTTTGATAAACGTTTTTGCTCATGTAAAACTTATCTTACATATGATTAAAATACTGTAATCAACTTTTCTTAACAATATATCATTTGTTTGAACGAAACCCAGAAATGGATTATATTTAAACCAATCAAAATTAAATACAAAATACTGTGTAAAAGTCTAAATAACCGAGCAATTGTTCATTTGTGCTATGATGTCGCGTTTTGAGTTTCATTTCCCTCCGTGAAACGTTGATTTCCCTCCATGCAGCGTTGATTCCCCTCCGTTGAACATTGATTATTTTTCTTCGTGTAGCGTTGTTTCCCCTCTTTGAAACATTGGTTCCCCTCCGCGATATATTGATTCCCCTCCGTACCGAAACTGACCTGCTCAGCAAATCGACTCTGTTGGGTGACCGGTTGATTTCTGTCGTATTTCATACAGATACCAGACACTGTTTCAAATTCACGAGTGTGTCGCTTACGATTTGTGTGAAGTAGCGGATGGTGTGATTCTTGGCATCCGTTCTGTCCGCACAGATGACTCTGGTCACATGATTTTCCTTGATGCCCGTATGCCAAACAACGAAAACAAAGCTCGAAATATTTTGCAACCTTCCATCTATCAGATACACTCTTAGCAATAAATTGCTGACAAATCCAAACATCATGCTGTTTTGAACACATGGGGCATGCCTGATTGTGTATGCTACTAGGTACCATTTGACTAACGAAAAACGTCTGTGGATTGCCTCTGTTCGGTACCTGTTGGCTATCCGAGCTATCCATCAGTCTGTCACTTACTCCGTTAACAGTTTCCGAGGCAACTGTTTGGAATTGAGACTCCTCCATGACCCATTTTCTTAGCGTGAGTACCGATTCTGTAAGGCTATTTTCGTAGATCCATCGGTGGTACCGAGCCAGCAACGATTCCGGAAGTTTGCTCTGTAACTTTGTGTACAGGCAGCCATCACCGAGTTCCTGGTGTTGTCCGGCTTCTTTCAGGTTGATTATTGCGATCTCGAGTAGGTCAGCGAACTCTTCAAGTTCCCTCGAATTTCCGATCTGTATCCGCCGAAAACCTTCAAGTTCTTCCAAATTTATAGCTATCTGTCTGCGCATACCGCCATACTTTCGTTCTAGTCGCTCCTTTGCTGATTTGTAAGCAACCGCTGAATGTCCTAGCTTTTCGATTGATTGGAGCGCTTCTCCACCTAAATACTGTCGAAGCTGAAGAAGTTTATACTCTGGAGTTGCTGGTGCACTGTCGATACAGGCTGTAAATGCGGCTTTCCAGCTCTGGTATGTTCTTTTGTCACCAGAAAACACTGGAATCTGCACACGTTTCAATTGCCACAGATCTTGTCCGAGCATTTCAGTACCAGAACTGACGATAGATGGTTCATTTCGTTTTTCAGGTACACGCATTTCGAAAGGGCTTTCATTTATGTGCATGCCTTCTCTACAACTAGATTGGTGACTAGCCGAATGGGTTGTAGTATCATGTTTGCTTGTATATTCTTTCTTATTTGATTTTCTTTCATGTATGTTTGATTCTGAGAAGTTAGTTCTTTCTGCCATTGCCGAAAATGAGTTTCGACCAAGCTGCATACTTTCAAGTGTCGAGGAATTATGAATATCTGCATTTTGATAAACAGGGTTTACCTTAGATCCCCGATCAGACGGTAAAACACTCGATGTGACGTCTACATTAGAATCCAAATAAATCTGTGTCGATTCATATGTCAAGTAGAACTCCTCTCCGATCTTTTCCATTTCGCAGACAACAGCTTTCCCTTCCTCAACCATTCCGTTTTCAAGAAAGAAATCACAATAGTTTGACAGAACTTCTAAAACCGCTTCCATGCATACATTCATTTTCTTGCAGGCTTCCGTTATGTCTCGGTTTTTTGGGATATCGCGTTCTTTGAGCATCAGAAGAACGCTGTTTCTTGCGGACACGAAGTCTGCTTTTGTTCGTACTTTCTTTTTGTTATACTGCACTTCCAGTCTGGTGGCATCGACGATGTTGCCGCTGTTTTCTTTGGTGAGTTCGCTTCCCGACATCGTCATTGCACACTATGATTATTTGTCTATTTCTGGTTGATACTTAACCTCGCTCTGCTACCATAATGTTTTGAAGAGTCCCCGATAGTGGAAAATAAAGCGATAGAATGAACTCCGACTGTGAGTCCAAGAATGTGGCGATTTATTTAACTCAGTTTTACTAAAGTTATCCTACGAACAATGGCGTCGGACGTCAACTCCTAGCAACCAAGCGTTACGTTCCACACACCCGGCGTTATGTCTATGACGTAACACCTAAAAGGTTGAGTTCTGTTAATCCGGGGAGTTATCTCCTGTCCAGCTACCACTGAACTTTACCATAACAGAGCCTCTGCACCTCTGCTATACGTGGAAATAATGATCAAATTTTTACCAAACATGTATGAATTACTTCATCAACGGAGCCCAAAATCTTTATGATCTTTTGGTAACCTTGACCTTTTCCTTAAGGTCACCAGGGTTTTAGGATGGCATTTTTTATGCAAACAGCTTGTTTGCACAGTATATCTCAACTGATATCTATCCAAACTTTGTACATTTATTAATTTGGTATGGACCATTTTTTTATTATTATTAATTTTTTGGACACCACAGGACTAAATTGTAAAATAATTTAGACTATAAAAACAGAGCCTCATCTGCATTCTTTAACTAAGTCTTTTTATCAGAAGTTATAAAGCTTTTTGTGACCTTAGTTCCATTTCAAGGGTACAGACTTACAGTTGTATCGTGGGGGACATTTGTTTTTAGTTATTTAATGAATATTGTATGTTTCAGATTTTAAAAGAATTTGAGCGGCTTGGTCCAAATACACCTACCAATTCAATTGAGGAGCTACTTTCAACTGGTCTGAGTAAATTCAGGTCAGCCATTGTTTCAGAGCTTAAGTGTAAAAAGAAGCCGTTCTATATTGTGGAGATGGAGAAAAGTAGGGAAACTTCACACACAGAATCCGAAAGAAATTGTAAGTTTACATTCTTAGATAATTTAGTGATGCTAAGTGAGTGTGTGGTGGCAATCGAACATCACCATGCACTTCACCATATCGCAGATTTTATATTTTGTTTTCCTTTCAGTTCACTGAGTCCATTTAAAAATGTAATGATGTTGCATTGCTCATATATCAACCAAATGAATACAGTTATTTTCATTTTTATCCCCCGACCGAATAGGTTCGGGGGATATAGCGATCAGCCTGGCGTCCGTCCGTCTGTCCGTCCGTCTGTCCGTCCGTCCGTCCGTCCGTAGACGCAACCTTGTGATGACCATAACTCCTATACCCTTTGAGATTCATTGATGGTTCTTGGCACAATTGTTCACAAGGCGGAGACGGCGTGTCATGCGCAAGAACCAGAACTCTGGATGCCATACTTTTTTAGTTATCTCCCCTTTTAATAAAATAGAATGACTACTTTGTGATGGCCATAACACCAATACCCTTTGAGATATATTGATGGTACCTGGCACAGTTGTTCACAAGGCTGAGATGGCGTGTCATGCACAAGAACCACAACTCTGGTTGCCATGGTTTTGGAGTTATCTCCCCTTTCAAATAAAATAGAATGACAAGTTTGTGATGGCTAAACTCCTATACCCTTTGAGATTCATTGATGGTTCTTGGCACTATTGTTCACAAGGCTGAGACGGCGTGTCATGCGCAAGAACCAGAACTCTGGATGCCATACTTTTTTAGTTATCTCCCCTTTTAATAAAATAGAATGACTACTTTGTGATGGCCATAACTACAATACCCTTTGAGAGATATTGATGGTACCTGGCACAGCTGTTCACAAGGCTGAGACGTCATGTCATGCACAAGAACCACAACTCTGTTTGCCATGGTTTTGGAGTTATCTCCCCTTCCAATAAAATAGAGGGACAACCTTGTGATGGCCATAATTCCAAAACCCTTTAAGATATATTGATGATACCTGGCACAGTTATTCACAAGGCCGAGACGGCGCATCATGCACAAGAACCACAACTCTGGGTGCCATGGTTTTTTAGTTACCTCCCCTTCTAATAATATAGAATCACTACCTTGTGATGGCCACATCTCCAACACTCTTTGAGATATATTGATGATACTTGGTACAGTTGTACATGAGGTTAAGCAGGTGTGTCACGTGCAAGAACCACAACTCTGGGTGCCCTGGTTTTTATAATTATCTCCCCTGACAATATAACCTTATGATGGCCATAACGCCAATACCCTTTGAGATATATTGATGGTACTTGGCACAATTGTATACAACATTGAGACGGTGCTTCATGCCTAAGAACCACAACTTTGGGTGCTATGATATTTGAGTTATCTCCCCTTCCAATATAACAGTATGACAACCTTGTGATCATAGTACCTCCACTACCCTTTGAGACATATTGGTGGTACTTGATGCAGATGTACATGAGGTTAAGCAGGTGTGTCATGCTCAAGAATTACAACTCTGGGTGCTCTGGTTTTATACTTATCTCACCTGGCAATATAACCTTGTGATGGCCATAACTCCAACACCCTTTGAGATATATTGAAGGACTTTGGCACCATTGTATAAAAGGTATAGAAGGGATGTCATGTGCAAGAACCACAACTGTTGGTGCTGTGGTATTTGGGTTATCTACCCTTCCAATATAACAGTATGACCAGCTTGTGATCACCATATCCCCAATACCTTTTCAGACATACTGATGGTACTTTGTACAGAAATACACGAGCTTAAGCAGGCATGCCATGCGCAAGAACCACATTTCTGAGTGACCTGGTTTTTCTCCCCTGATAGTATAATCTTGTGATGACCATAACTGCAATACTTTTGTGATATATTGCTGGTTTAATTCTGGTGCACTTTCTATTGGTGAACAATCTTCTGAAGGCCATATTGGCTTTTGGTCGGGGGATTTGCCATCTCTTCCGATGGCTATTTTTGAATGCCTGCATGGTTTTCAAAGGGCATCATTTGAGCACCGTCGTAAGAAAACTTGGTAATTGCATGTGCGAACAACAAAGGGGCAGATCAGCCTGCCCATCCACGCAGTCTGATCAGCACCTTTTTGTTCGCTGCTTGGATAGTATGATTGTTAAAGCTGCTGTATGCCAAAAGTCATGCCTCAGAAGGGCTTCTGAGACTGAGCAGGCTGGTTTTTGCCTTACCTTGTCGGAAACCACAAAGACAGGTTTTCTCACAACGAGGCTCATTTTAAGCCTTGTCTAAGTTTTTTAATATTTTGACCTTCATAGATAAAACGGGGAGGGGGAGGTTATTCTGTAAATTACTATCTTAATTGCAATTATACTGTCTCTTGCCATTACTGACTTTCATCACAGATTTTCTTTTAGTGTCACTGAAGAGGCCTTGATGTCAGAAACTAGCTTTTGCTGACATTCGTCAGAATTACTTAAAGGGTCATTGATGTGGCCTTGATGGCTGAAACTAGCTAATCTGGCCCAAACATTATATGAAACCATGGAATCCGCTTTTTTCATGTTCAAGTGCATTCACTGTTCTCCAGGAGCATCCTTCTAAGCCTTATTTACCTTCACTGCAGCTGATATGAAGCGAGTGTGTTGCAGCAGTAGAGTGTGGCCCCATACTTCACCATGGAGCAGATTTTATATTTTGTTTTCCTTAATAGTGTTCACTGAGCCCATTCAAAAGTGTAATGGTGTTTCATTGCTCATATATCAACTTAGAATAACATTAATCTAGCTTATCTAAGTTTTATTTATTGCTGGACCTTCATAGATTATACACGTCTTTCCCATGACTTTATATTTTGTAATTTACTGTCTGAATTGCAGTTATTCTGTCTCTTACCATCACTGGCATCCATGAGATTTTCTTTTATGGTTATTGATCTGGCCTTGGTGGGCGAAACTAGCTTTTGTTGACATTTGCCATACAAATTACTTCAAAGTCACTGATGAAGTCTTGATGGCCGAAATCAGCTAGTCTGGCCCAAACATCATAGGTAATCATGGACTCAGCTTCTACAGGTTTCCTACCGGCCCCGATAGCTCAATTGGTAGAGTGTCCGCTCCGGGGAACGGGAGGTCCGGGTTCGATCCCGGGCCGCGACATACCAAAGTCCTTAAAAATGGTACTAGCTGCTCCTCGCTTGGCACTCAGATTTACGGGGTAGAGCTAGGACTGGTCGACCCCGTGTCAGGATAATGTGACTGGGTGTGGTATCATGTAATGTGTCTGGGACATGATACTTCAGTGAGGCAGCACTATAAAAGTGAGCATTGAGCTCCCTGTCACAACCAGACACCGTCGTGATATGACTGAAAAATTGTTGAAAGCGACGTTAAACCCGAATTCACACACACACACTCTACAGGTTTCCACTTGATGTAAATGATAATTCAGCAGAAACAAACACAGTGGGCTGTATAGCCACTTAAGCTATTTAGAGCTAAATTATAAACCCATTTGTACGTAGTAGACTCGTCTACCTCTATACTTTGGACAGGTCAATTTCAAATTTTGGAGGGGCAGGGAGGTGGGTTGTATTTTAGTTATTGCAGAAATGTTTATTTTATGCAAACAGTGTAGGCCCTAAATTTGAAAAACTGGAGACCTATATTGTTATTAAATGTAATATACAAAATGGCATTGTCAGTTTTAAATAAAAAACCATTAAATAATGGAGATCAAAAAGGGTTTCTTTCTGGGAGATTTATAGGGGAAAATATGAGTTTAATTTACAATATCTTATTTGAAACTAAAAAGCAGGATTTGCCAGGCTTGATTTTATCGATTGACTTGGAAAAGGCTTATGATACTGTATCATGGAAATTTATTGATAAAACACTGAAATATTATTATAACTTTGGATCTTCAATTCGAAAATGGATTCACTTAATTTCAGAAAGGTTTGGAATCATGTATAATACAAAATGGTTTTATTTCTGAGAACTTTTTAAAACGAGGGTGTGGACAAGGTGATCTGATTTCACCGTACATATTATCCTATGTGCTGAAAGTTTTGGGAAAATGATTAAGTAAAACGAAAATATAAAATGAAATAGTAGTAGGAAACAAAGAATAACAAATTAAGTCAGTACGCAGGCGACACCCAGCTACGTTAAGACTGCACCGAAAATTCACTGAAAGTTATATTAGAGGTTTTAAGAAGTTTTATACCATGTCAGGGTTAAGAAAATGTTGAAAAAACTAGATCAATATGGATAGGTAGTCCTAGGTCCTTTATCAACTCAAACGCAAATATTGATAAAAGATGTAATAAATGGTTTATTTGGTTGTTTTGATCAATTACCAATTTCCACATGTTCTTAGGCTTGCTGGTAAAATACTTCTTGTCTAGGACTTACACATTTTTATACCTGGAAGCCTTAGAGCAGTGGTATTCTCTGTAATAGATCAAAGAAATCAAATACACTTTATTTGCCAGCACTCATTATTCCTTGTCATTTCACTTCTTTTCAAAATTTTGGGAATGAAACTTATTTTTTGCAGACTGAAAAAAGTTTGCTAAGATCACAATTTGAGGCAGCTCATGTGAAGTGCAACAAAATGGCATTTCCACCAGCAAAGACCCAAATCAACTTGTACATTTACTTAGTCTGATTATTGTTGTATCCATTGTTCTCTGCATGGATATAGAATCTATATAAGGCTCACAATGCAAACAGCAAGGGTAGATCAGATTTTGTATATGTACAGGCTAATCTAAGGCTTTGCTGGTCAAATATGCCACTTTTGAGCCTTTGCTGATCAAACATGCTACTTAATTGGACTTCCCATGAGTTGGCTCATTTATGCTAGGTACTTATCCCCTTGTCATCACCATAACCTGCTATTTTACGTATGTATATATTTCAGACTGTGATGACTGTCTGGCATTTGTTGGGATTCCACTACTTTTCAAAGAAAAGCCAGAGAATCTTCTGACCTTTGGGCGAGAAGAGAGATCCCCCCCCCCCATTTGAAATTAACTGTCCCAACAAACTGCTTACATTGGAACAACAAGCTTTCGCAGTTTTTGTTGAAGGACAGCCAGTTTTTTCATGTGACAATTTCTTTGAGGCATACAGTGGCTTAATGGCCACCATATATAATTTTAATCTGGCCTACCCCAAAGAAATTGAGAAGACCATGTTGTTCATGCAAAACATTATATTAGGTCTGAAAGATGGTGATGGGCAAATACAGCTCGACAGGAGAATCCTTTCAGTTGTGACCCTGTTGAATTCGAAACTTCGAAATCAATAAGGGAATCAATGTGGGACTTGTGTTTTAGTATATTAGCCACTGATAATTTAAGCTGCGTTGTAAGAAAACTTGTTTAGAAAAACTGTTTTATGACTTGCGGAGGCTCAGATCAGCCTACGCATTTGTGCAGGCTAACCTGATCCTTCACAGTCAGCATGAGCCATCTTTGGTTCCTAAGCTATCCATAAAGTGAACATTTATGGTTCTGATCAGACTACACTGCAAAAACAGGCTGCGAAGCGTTTTCACTTGTCGCAATGTCACAAGACAGGTTTTCTTCCAGTGCGGCTCATATAAGGTCAGTGGACTCCAAAACATTATTCATGTTAATATATGGTAAACAACCACTTGAGAGAAATTAGATTTTTGTTAAACATCCTTTGTCAAGAGTTGAGTTGCCACAAATGTTAGAGTGTGTGTGTGAATTCGGGTTTAACGTCGCTTTCAACAATTTTTCAGTCATATCACGACCGTGTCTGGTTGCGACAGTGAGCTCAATGCTCACTTTTATAGTGCTGCCTCACTGAAGTATCTTGTCCCAGACACATTACATGATACCACACCCAGTCACATTATCCTGACGCTGGGTCGACCAGTCCTAGCTCTACCCCGTAAATCTGAGTACCAAGCGAGGAGCAGCTAGTACCATTTTTTACGACTTTGGTATGTCGCGGCCCGGGATCGAACCCGTGACCTCCCGTTCCCCGGAGCGGACACTCTACCAACTGAGCTATCGGGGCCGGTCAACAAATGTTAGAGTACCTTAATTTTGTGAAGTGTGATGTTAAGATTTAATTTTGATCAAAAATGAATTTATTAGTTAAACAATTTAGTCCAGAAATAGTTGTTCATCACATTAAAAAGTCCGTGGAATGAATACCCTGGGAAACCCCACTTTATATAAGGAATAATGGGGTTTATAGGGGTATACATCATTTTGATTTTTTCTTATTTCTGCTCCGAACATAGGGTCTGGTTACTACATTTTACAACCGGCTCAATGACAAGGTAGTTCTAATGAGTATCCACAATCTATGTTTTGGAACAGATATAAGAAAAAAGTATCACAAATTAATATTTAAGGTGAAATGAAATCTCATCCCAGTATGACAGGGTACGTTTTTAGCCAATTAATGTCCTAATTTTCACTTCTGATATCAGTTTTCGGGTTTACTTTTCACATTCTTTTAAGAAAAATTTTTTTTGTTGTCAAGATTTAGTCCTTAATTAGTCGTAACATGCCCAGCAAAAATTTTGAAAATCGTTTGAAAATAAGGATTTTATGCCACAAAATAGTTTTGAATAGGAATTTTGCATTAACAGGGGAGATAATCCACATTCAAAATCTCGGGAATATAGCGGCTTGAAGGTTCAGATTGATTGTTTTTATCCTATTTTTCAATGTTGGTAGTTCCAGTTGTTTAAAAGCATTTCTGTCAACATTTGCTGACTTATATATTTTTGCGGGAAAAAAGTGGCCTTCATGATATTTTTCCCATGTTAATTCGCTATTCAAAACTGTTTTGGGGCACAAAATTCTTATTCTTGAGCAGATTTTCAAAAATTTTGCTGCACATGTTACGACTAATTTAGGACCAAATCTTGACAATCAAAAATTTCTAATTTTTAAAATGTCATGAAAAGTAGACCAGAAAAACCGTTATCAGAAGCTTGTTTCAGGACAATAGTTTTACCATGTATCATTTTTTTGCCGTAAGTTGGATATTTTTTTTATAAGTGTTCATCATGATTGTATCTGTTATTTTGTCTTTTTAATATGTGTATATGGCTATTTTGCTACGGCAGTGTTGTGCTTAGATGGGGCGATTTGCCCACTATATTGTTGTGAGCCCTTTCAGTTTAACACTTGGGACCCATGTGTCCCACACCACCACCAAAAAATCAGAAAGTTAGCCAGTATTCAATGTGAGAAACCCCCTTGAAATATAAAATGTCCCCTTGAAAATTGTCATGTTGACCCAGTCTGTCCCTTAGGTCAGCGTGCCTATGCACAACACTGCTACACGGTAGATTTTGATTTCCTGTCATTGTTATGCTGCTGCAAATTGAAGTTCTTGAATTAGCATATTTGGCATTGGTCAGTGTATAAGTCAAATGGGGCTTACATTTATTGAAAAGTACACGAGGTAGATTGAGATCTTTGCCTTGTCTAGATCAGATAACGATGTGGTCAGGCATGATGACTGAAAAGGAGGAATAATCTGTTAGAACTATTACCCTTGTGACAGCTAGTTGAAAAGATTACAGATCAATGACCTTTCCGATCAAATTTTGGGTAACTAATGTTTGAACTGGAAATTGTAGTATATTATCTATAGCTATTTTGCCACAAAGTTTTCTTGAGATGATCATGATGATAATGCTGTTAAAACAGAAATAGCCTCAATGAAATTTAGGATTTGATGGATTGATTTGGTTGGGGCCATGAAATCTCAGCCTGATCAGTCCAATTCTAAATACATATGTCCAGGCCCCCCCCCCCCCCCCCCAGAGGTTTGGGAAACATGGGAACATGACCAGTTATTTTCAGGGAACAAGGAAACATTGGCAAATGTTTAAAGGGAACAATGCTGATTTTGGAGGAGAGGTAATATAGAAATTTTGAAAATTACTTTTAGGGAACATTACTGAATATTTTTAGAGAACAAGGGGACATGGTACTCTCGATTGGGAGGGTCTTATGTCCAGTTACCTCCCCTTCTAATAATATAGAATCACTACCTTGTGATGGCCACATCTCCAACACTCTTTGAGATATATTGATGATACTTGGTACAGTTGTACATGAGGTTAAGCAGGTGTGTCACGTGCAAGAACCACAACTCTGGGTGCCCTGGTTTTTATAATTATCTCCCCTGACAATATAACCTTATGATGGCCATAACGCCAATACCCTTTGTCCGCCCCCGCCCATAGGGGCTTGAAGAAATATATGGGCTGCACGATGCTTCCACGCAGAGCTGAATCCGGCCCGCACACTAGTACTGGTAAACAGCTTAGAGGATCTAAGCCTGTCCAGGAACCGCGGTGCGAGGCGGACCGTCCATGCTAATAAACCCTATTGGTTTCATTGGGCGACAGGGCTTGAGATGTCATTTCATCTCAATGTCGGGTAAAAGTCCCACAAAATTGGAAGCAACGTCTCCAAAATGACCTTTACAGTGTTGACGGGGACGTTAAACCTCAAATCAAACAAAACCAATACCCTTTGAGATATATTGATGGTACTTGGCACAATTGTATACAACATTGAGACGGTGCTTCATGCCTAAGAACCACAACTTTGGGTGCTATGATATTTGAGTTATCTCCCCTTCCAATATAACAGTATGACAACCTTGTGATCATAGTACCTCCACTACCCTTTGAGACATATTGGTGGTACTTGATGCAGATGTACATGAGGTTAAGCAGGTGTGTCATGCTCAAGAATTACAACTCTGGGTGCTCTGGTTTTATACTTATCTCACCTGGCAATATAACCTTGTGATGGCCATAACTCCAACACCCTTTGAGATATATTGAAGGACTTTGGCACCATTGTATAAAAGGTATAGAAGGGATGTCATGTGCAAGAACCACAACTGTTGGTGCTGTGGTATTTGAGTTATCTACCCTTCCAATATAACAGTATGACCAGCTTGTGATCACCATATCCCCAATACCTTTTCAGACATACTGATGGTACTTTGTACAGAAATACACGAGCTTAAGCAGGCATGCCATGCGCAAGAACCACATTTCTGAGTGACCTGGTTTTTCTCCCCTGATAGTATAATCTTGTGATGGCCATAACTGCAATACTTTTGTGATATATTGCTGGTTTAATTCTGGTGCACTTTCTATTGGTGAACAATCTTCTGAAGGCCATATTGGCTTTTGGTCGGGGGATTTGCCATCTCTTCCGATGGCTATTTTTGAATGCCTGCATGGTTTTCAAAGGGCATCATTTGAGCACCGTCGTAAGAAAACTTGGTAATTGCATGTGCGAACAACAAAGGGGCAGATCAGCCTGCCCATCCACGCAGTCTGATCAGCACCTTTTTGTTCGCTGCTTGGATAGTATGATTGTTAAAGCTGCTGTATGCCAAAAGTCATGCCTCAGAAGGGCTTCTGAGACTGAGCAGGCTGGTTTTTGCCTTACCTTGTCGGAAACCACAAAGACAGGTTTTCTCACAACGAGGCTCATTTTAAGCCTTGTCTAAGTTTTTTAATATTTTGACCTTCATAGATAAAACGGGGAGGGGGAGGTTATTCTGTAAATTACTATCTTAATTGCAATTATACTGTCTCTTGCCATTACTGACTTTCATCACAGATTTTCTTTTAGTGTCACTGAAGAGGCCTTGATGTCAGAAACTAGCTTTTGCTGACATTCGTCAGAATTACTTAAAGGGTCATTGATGTGGCCTTGATGGCTGAAACTAGCTAATCTGGCCCAAACATTATATGAAACCATGGAATCCGCTTTTTTCATGTTCAAGTGCATTCACTGTTCTCCAGGAGCATCCTTCTAAGCCTTATTTACCTTCACTGCAGCTGATATGAAGCGAGTGTGTTGCAGCAGTAGAGTGTGGCCCCATACTTCACCATGGAGCAGATTTTATATTTTGTTTTCCTTAATAGTGTTCACTGAGCCCATTCAAAAGTGTAATGGTGTTTCATTGCTCATATATCAACTTAGAATAACATTAATCTAGCTTATCTAAGTTTTATTTATTGCTGGACCTTCATAGATTATACACGTCTTTCCCATGACTTTATATTTTGTAATTTACTGTCTGAATTGCAGTTATTCTGTCTCTTACCATCACTGGCATCCATGAGATTTTCTTTTATGGTTATTGATCTGGCCTTGGTGGGCGAAACTAGCTTTTGTTGACATTTGCCATACAAATTACTTCAAAGTCACTGATGAAGTCTTGATGGCCGAAATCAGCTAGTCTGGCCCAAACATCATAGGTAATCATGGACTCAGCTTCTACAGGTTTCCTACCGGCCCCGATAGCTCAATTGGTAGAGTGTCCGCTCCGGGGAACGGGAGGTCCGGGTTCGATCCCGGGCAGCGACATACCAAAGTCCTTAAAAATGGTACTAGCTGCTCCTCGCTTGGCACTCAGATTTACGGGGTAGAGCTAGGACTGGTCGACCCCGTGTCAGGATAATGTGACTGGGTGTGGTATCATGTAATGTGTCTGGGACATGATACTTCAGTGAGGCAGCACTATAAAAGTGAGCATTGAGCTCCCTGTCACAACCAGACACCGTCGTGATATGACTGAAAAATTGTTGAAAGCGACGTTAAACCCGAATTCACACACACACACACTCTACAGGTTTCCACTTGATGTAAATGATAATTCAGCAGATGATGATGATGATTTCGTGTTTAACGACGCGTCAACCCTCTTTGTGGGTCATAAGCGTCAAACGGTTAATGGTTAACCGGCAAGAATAATTATGATGATATTAAAAGTAAAAAGTCAGAATGATAATGTATAAAAATCTGAAACAGTTAAATCTTATGAAAAAGTCCAATTATTTTTAAGAATAAAATAATATTATCAACAGGTACATCTCGAAACAGTTGTTGCAAAGTGTCAGCTTTGAAATATAAAATACGTGAGGGTGAAAAGTCAACACAGTCAATTAAGATATGTTTCACAGTGAATGGCTGATCACAACCTACACAAGAAGGCTGATCATCACCATTAAAAATATAAGAATGAGTAACTCTAGTATGGCCGATGCGCAGTCGTGTTAATACTACGTCCTCTTTTCTGGAAAACTGTGGAGGAGAGCATTTTGTACTAACGACAGGTTTAATGGCATGGAGTTTGTTATTTATTGCACGGTCCCATTCGCCTTGCCATTCCGACAAGATGTATCGGTTGATAAATGGTTTAAAATTATTAAAAGGAATTTTAAAAACAGATGGATCAAGATTGAGCGATTCCTTTGCTTTCTTGTCAGCATATTCATTGCCGACAATGCCAATATGGCTCGGAAGCCAACAAAACAAGATTTGGTGTGTTTTAGAAATTTCATGATGTTTTTCGATCAATTTTTGAATTTGAGGATTTTTAGATGATGAATGGTCTAAAGCCTTAAGCACAGAAAGTGAATCAGAAAATATAATTGCTTTTTGAATTGTTGAAGAACTGATAAAATCTAAAGCTAGGTCTATTGCTTTGGCTTCAGCTGTAAAAATAGATGAACCATCTGGAAGGCGCATGGTTTTGTGCGTATCTTTAGAAACATACGCACAGCCAACTTTATCTCCTTCTTTGGAACCATCAGTATAGACTTGCTGGTAATCATTGTAACGTGACTGCAGTACCTGAAAGTTTTGTTTGAGAAGTATTGGATTTGATTCGGATTTTTTTCCATCATGTAAGTCGAACAGAATAGAAGGTTGTTTAATACACCAAGATGGAACTTCGGCGGTTTCATGTTTTTGAATATTTTTAAGGTCGATACCTGAATTTTCCAGCAGTGGTAAAATACGTAATCCAAAAGGTTTGATTGCTGTGGGTTTTGTTTCATACTTATCTACAAATTGAGGTGGAAATGAAATTTTGGATGCCGGGTTAGATGGATTTGCAGCAAGTCTGATAGCATACTGAAGAGAAAGTTTCTCTCTGCGCGAGGTTAAAGATGGTTCACCTGCTTCTACATAAAGGCTTAATACGGGAGAAGTACGGAAGGCTCCCATGGCCAGACGAAGGCCTTGGTGATGGATAGTATCCAAGGATTTCAAATAGGACTTTCTGGCAGAACCATAAACAACAGACCCATAATCTAATTTAGATCTTATTAAAGACCGGTAAAGATGTAACAAAGTATACCGATCTGCTCCCCAACTTGTATGAGCTAAAACTTTCAAAAGATTCAAAGCTTTTAAGCATTTCGCTTTAAGATATTTAATATGGGGAATAAAAGATAACTTTTGATCAAATATGACCCCAAGAAATTTGGCTTCATCAACAACAGGAATTTGTGATCCGTATAAAAACAGGGAAGGATGTTCGTGTTTCTTCCGTAGTTTACAAAAATGAACACACTGCGTTTTCGACTTGGAGAACTTGAAACCATTTTTATCAGTCCATTCTTCTATTCTTTTTAAATTTTGTTGTAACTTTCGTTCAATTGTTTTCATATTTTTTGAACGGTAACATATACAAAAATCATCAACATACAATGAACAATCAGTTTTGTCGTCCAAACATTGTACAATATTGTTTATTTTGATGTTAAATAGCGTAGTTGAAAGAATACTACCCTGTGGGACACCCTGTTCTTGATCATAGAAATCTGACAGGGTAGACCCCACACGCACCTGAAACATGCGCTCCCCTAAAAAGCTTCCAATAAAACTGGGAAGTTTTCCTCTTAAGCCAATGTTATGTATATCTTTCAATATTCCATAACGCCATGTTGTATCATATGCTTTCTCCAAGTCGAAAAAGACAGCCACTACGTGGTCTTTGTTAATAAAAGCATCTCGTATAAATGTTTCTAGTCTTATTAAATTGTCATTGGTACTACGTTCCGAACGAAAACCCGATTGATATTCTGAAATGAGGTTGTTGGACTCTAAGTACCAGACTAATCTCTTGTTTATCATTCTCTCCAATGTTTTACACAAACAACTTGTCAAAGCTATCGGACGATAATTTGTAGGTTCTGCATGATCTTTCCCTGGTTTCGGAATTGGTACAACTGTAGCTACACGCCAACTCTCAGGACAGACCCCCGTTTCCCAAATATTATTAAAGATATCTAAAAGTGTTGTAAGAGAACTTTTTGGCAGATGCTTAAGCATCTGATAATGAATTTCATCGGGGCCGGTTGCCGTATCATGTGATTTTTCAATGGCTTCAACGAGTTCGGATAAGTTAAAAGGTGTGTTGATGATGATGATTTCGTGTTTAACGACGCGTCAACCCTCTTTGTGGGTCATAAGCGTCAAACGGTTAATGGTTAAACGGCATGAATTATTATGATGATATTAAAAGTAAAAAGTCAGAATGATAATGTATAAAAATCTGAAACAGTTAAATCTTATGAAAAAGTCCAATTTCTTTTAAGAATAAAATAATATTATCAACAGGTACATCTCGAAACAGTTGTTGTAAAGTGTCAGCTTTGAAATATAAAATACGTGAGGGTGAAAAGTCAACACAGTCAATTAAGATATGTTTCACAGTGAATGGCTGATCACAACCTACACAAGAAGGTTGATCATCACCATTAAAAATATAAGAATGAGTAACTCTAGTATGGCCGATGCGCAGTCGTGTTAATACTACGTCCTCTTTTCTGGAAAACTGTGGAGGAGAGCATTTTGTACTAACGACAGGTTTAATGGCATGGAGTTTGTTATTTATTGCACGGTCCCATTCGCCTTGCCATTCCGACAAGATGTATCGGTTGATAAATGGTTTAAAATTATTAAAAGGAATTTTAAAAACAGATGGATCAAGATTGAGCGATTCCTTTGCTTTCTTGTCAGCATATTCATTGCCGACAATGCCAATATGGCTCGGAAGCCAACAAAACAAGATTTGGTGTGTTTTAGAAATTTCATGATGTTTTTCGATCAATTTTTGAATTTGAGGATTTTTAGATGATGAATGGTCTAAAGCCTTAAGCACAGAAAGTGAATCAGAAAATATAATTGCTTTTTGAATTGTTGAAGAACTGATAAAATCTAAAGCTAGGTCTATTGCTTTGGCTTCAGCTGTAAAAATAGATGAACCATCTGGAAGGCGCATGGTTTTGTGCGAATCTTTAGAAACATACGCACAGCCAACTTTATCTCCTTCTTTGGAACCATCAGTATAGACTTGCTGGTAATCATTGTAACGTGACTGCAGTACCTGAAAGTTTTATTTGAGAAGTATTGGATTTGATTCGGATTTTTTTCCATCATGTAAGTCGAACAGAATAGAAGGTTGTTTAATACACCAAGATGGAACTTCGGCGGTTTCATGTTTCTGAATATTTTTAAGGTCGATACCTGAATTTTCCAGCAGTGGTAAAATACGTAATCCAAAAGGTTTGATTGCTGTGGGTTTTGTTTCATACTTATCTACAAATTGAGGTGGAAATGAAATTTTGGATGCCGGGTTAGATGGATTTGCAGCAAGTCTGATAGCATACTGAAGAGAAAGTTTCTCTCTGCGCGAGGTTAAAGATGGTTCACCTGCTTCTACATAAAGGCTTAATACGGGAGAAGTACGGAAGGCTCCCATGGCCAGACGAAGGCCTTGGTGATGGATAGTATCCAAGGATTTCAAATAGGACTTTCTGGCAGAACCATAAACAACAGACCCATAATCTAATTTAGATCTTATTAAAGACCGGTAAAGATGTAATAAAGTATACCGATCTGCTCCCCAACTTGTATGAGCTAAAACTTTCAAAAGATTCAAAGCTTTTAAGCATTTCGCTTTAAGATATTTAATATGGGGAATAAAAGATAACTTTTGATCAAATATGACCCCAAGAAATTTGGCTTCATCAACAACAGGAATTTGTGATCCGTATAAAAACAGGGAAGGATGTTCGTGTTTCTTCCGTAGTTTACAAAAATGAACACACTGCGTTTTCGACTTGGAGAACTTGAAACCATTTTTATCAGTCCATTCTTCTATTCTTTTTAAATTTTGTTGTAACTTTCGTTCAATTGTTTTCATATTTTTTGAACGGTAACATATACAAAAATCATCAACATACAATGAACAATCAGTTTTGTCGTCCAAACATTGTACAATATTGTTTATTTTGATGTTAAATAGCGTAGTTGAAAGAATACTACCCTGTGGGACACCCTGTTCTTGATCATAGAAATCTGACAGGGTAGACCCCACACGCACCTGAAACATGCGCTCCCCTAAAAAGCTTTCAATAAAACTGGGAAGTTTTCCTCTTAAGCCAATGTTATGTAGATCTTTCAATATTCCATAACGCCATGTTGTATCATATGCTTTCTCCAAGTCGAAAAAGACAGCCACTACGTGTTCTTTGTTAATAAAAGCATCTCGTATAAATGTTTCTAGTCTTATTAAATTGTCATTGGTACTACGTTCCGAACGAAAACCCGATTGATATTCTGAAATGAGGTTGTTGGACTCTTAGTACCAGACTAATCTCTTGTTTATCATTCTCTCCAATGTTTTACACAAACAACTTGTCAAAGCTATCGGACGATAATTTGTAGGTTCTGCATGATCTTTCCCTGGTTTCGGAATTGGTACAACTGTAGCTACACGCCAACTCTCAGGACAGACCCCCGTTTCCCAAATATTATTAAAGATATCTAAAAGTGTTGTAAGAGAACTTTTTGGCAGATGCTTAAGCATCTGATAATGAATTTCATCGGGGCCGGTTGCCGTATCATGTGATTTTTCAATGGCTTCAACGAGTTCGGATAAGTTAAAAGGTGTGTTGTATTCTTCGTGATTAAGGGATTTGAAGTTAAGATTTCTTTTCTCTTGGTTCTTTTTGAAATTTCTAAAAGTGTCAGAATAATTACGCGATGATGAGTTTCTCAAGAATGTGTGACCAAGAGTATCTGAAATATCTTTTTTTGTTGAAGCTATTGTATCAAATTCAGTATTTAAATGTGTAAAACTAGAGGACTTTGTTTTTCCTGAAATTTTTCGTACCATATCCCAAACCTTTTTAATTGGGGTTTTGTAGTTCAATTTGGAGACATATTCTCTCCATGACTTTCGTTTTGAAGCTCGGATTGTTCGCCGAGCTTTAGCTCTAAAAACTTTTACGTCGTTTAGCTTTTCTGAAGTGGGACTTTTGCAGAACTTATTTAGAGCCTGTTTACGCTTTTAAATAGCTTCTTTACAGTCATTATTAAACCAAGGCTTGCTTTTCTTAGTATTTGTGGAGGTCTTTGGAATGCATTGTTCTGATATATTAATAAGTGTATCTGTGAAATCAGAAACAATGTCGGATGATTCATTTAAGTAATCAACTGTTAACTCTTCTTCACATAAATTATGGAATAATTCCCAGTCGGCTTTATTCATTTTCCACTTCTGGTTACAGTCTTCTTCTGGTTCGTTTACGCTCTCAATTATAACAGGGAAGTGATCACTTCCGCATTGATCATCATGCACAGACCAGTCATAGTCCAAGAAGAGAGATGGGTGACACAAAGAGAGATCTAAAGAAGACAAATGACCTGTCGCTGGGTGAAGGTAAGTATAAGATTTATCATTCATCAAGCAAAGATCGCTCTTTGCAATAAAATCTTCAACAAGTGCTCCTCTGTTATTGATATCTTTACAGCCCCATAGAATATTGTGACCATTGAAGTCGCCAACTAAAAGATATGGGGATGGAAGCTGACTCAGCAATGAGTCAAGATGTTCGGGCTTTAAAGAAAATGAGGGTGGAATATATAAAGAGCAAATTGTAGTTTCTTTATCCAGAGAAACCGATACTGCTACAGCTTGTAGGTCTGTTTTTAATTTGATCTCTCTTTGTGGTAAACATGATTTAACAAAAATTGAGCTGCCACCAGATGGTTTGTTACCATCAGAATAGATATAGTTGTATGTATTGAAACCCCTGACATCTATGTTGTCATCAGTTTTTAAAAACGTTTCTTGCAAACAAAACACCGATGGGGTTAGCAGCGAAACAAGCAATAAGAGTTCATTATAATTCGATTTAAGACCTCGACAATTCCATTGTATTATTTTGTGTTTTAAATCCATTTTAAGGAGAGATATTTAAAGACTAGAAACTATTATGGAGGTGCAATTGGTGAATTAGATCTGCTACCACCAGCTCGTGGTGTGGCAGACCTCGATCTGTTATTGCCACTTGGTGATGATGGAGTTTCAGTCAACTCCATATCACTGTCACTCAAAGATCCGAATCTGTTCTGAAATTTTATATTGTCTCTTTCCATATTACTTTGTCTGTCTGTTTGTCTTTGAGACAATTGATGTTTTTTGATCGGATCTTGCGACCCCTTATTAGTTCGACCTGAGTCGGGTTTCTCTTTTACATTCGGCGCTGGCTTCGGTACGGTCGCTGTCGACCGATCCGAAGCAACCTGGATTGCGCCTTTTGATAAATTGGTTGAACTTTGTGGTGCTGGAGTGGATTTACTCCATGCACCAGACTTTTTCAGTTCAGCAATGTATGATTCAGCAGTCTGTGTTGCGGAGCTGGTACATTTTACACCAGCACCCTTTGTGATGCTGGCGAAACTGGTGGTTGGTGTTATGTATCGCTCTTCGACAATCTTCCGCGCTTCTGGGAATGTTATCCCCCTTTGGTATTTGACGGTAAGTATTTGTTTTTCTTTTTTCCACGCCGGACAGTCTCGGGAGAAAACAGCATGTTTGCCATCACAATTTACGCATTTGGGTTCATTTTTGCAGTTGAGGTGATTATCAACATGCTTTTCTTCACCACAATTAGGACAGAGTTGTTTTCTCTGACATCTGCTTTCGTGATGGCCAAAAGCCTGACAAGAGTAGCATCTAAGAGGGTTTGGGATGTATACCTCTACGTTAATGGAAAGATATGCTACTTTGATTTTCTTGGGTAGAATTGGTGTATTAAAAGTCAACACATAAGTTGCTGTTGGTTTTAGTACACCATTTCTACGGACTTTGATGTTACGAATACCAATAACCCCTTGATCCTTCAGGTTATCAATGATCTCTTCGTCTGAACAAGGACGCAGTTCTGGACTGCGAATCACTCCTTTAGATGAGTTTAGTGTGTTGTGAAGAGATATTTTAACCGAAAGATCAAAGAGTTTTTTGGTGGCGAGCAGGCTTTCAACTTGCGGTTTTCTCTCGAGTTCCAAGAGAAGGTCACCTGATTTGAGTGATTTAATACTCTTTGGGTGTCCGGCTATGGCGACAATACTTTTCTCGATCACAAAGGGAGAAAGGCTTGACACAGTTCGTGTATCGTCAAGCGACGTGACGACCAAGAAACGCGGAACATTGTCAAAGTTTGGTTCAGCAGACTGCTGACTTGATTGTTGACTTGACTGCTGACTGGAATTTTGACTGTGTTCATCCGATTCGGATGAATCCTCGTCTTTTTTACGTTTAGGTGCGTTGCGGTTAGGTGCGTGGGTGCGGTTGTGTTTTTTTCCATGAGCCATGAGAAAAAATTCCTAGTTTCGTCCCAAGTGCTCTCCGCCCACCGTGGAGCCCTACAAGGGAACACCATAATGGAGTGGTTATCCAACTCGCAGGTGTTAAAGATACACGTGAGATATACTCGCATAAACAAAATGCCTATACGATTGATCCGTTTTGCCACCGCCTTCTAGAGATAAAAAGACAGAAAAGGGTAAGGTAAATGGGCATATGGTTGGTATCAGGAAAGATACAAAAAGAGTTGAAGAGAAAGCAAAGTGGTATCTCTAGGGCTCGGCGTGACCAGCCGATTGACCGTGCCGGACCGCACGGCCACCCGTCTACACCGAAAAGCCAGGCCAAAGAGGCGTGTTGGGAACCCGAAGCACCGCCACCTCAGGTAACCCTCAACCTCCAGGATCCCTTCTTCCGGCTTACAGGACGCCACCCACGGCAAACGGGTGGTACTTCCTTTAGCTCTTCCCAGTGGGCACAAAGACCACAGCGGCAATGTGCCCAGTGGGAATTGAGCCCCCAGGGCCACGGCAAGGCAGGAAGTCTAATACCTGGGGGAAAAGGTGTGTTGTATTCTTCGTGATTAAGGGATTTGAAGTTAAGATTTCTTTTCTCTTGGTTCTTTTTGAAATTTCTAAAAGTGTCAGAATAATTACGCGATGATGAATTTCTCAAGAATGTGTGACCAAGAGTATCTGAAATATCTTTTTTTGTTGAAGCTATTGTGTCAAATTCAGTATTTAAATGTGTAAAACTAGAGGACTTTGTTTTTCCTGAAATTTTTCGTACCATATCCCAAACCTTTTTAATTGGGGTTTTGTAGTTCAATTTGGAGACATATTCTCTCCATGACTTTCGTTTTGAAGCTCGGATTGTTCGCCGAGCTTTAGCTCTAAAAACTTTTACGTCGTTTAGCTTTTCTGAAGTGGGACTTTTGCAGAACTTATTTAGAGCCTGTTTACGCTTTTTAATAGATTCTTTACAGTCATTATTAAACCAAGGCTTGCTTTTCTTAGTATTTGTGGAGGTCTTTGGAATGCATTGTTCTGATATATTAATAAGTGTATCTGTGAAATCAGAAACAATGTCGGATGATTCATTTAAGTAATCAACTGTTAACTCTTCTTCACATAAATTATGGAATAATTCCCAGTCGGCTTTATTCATTTTCCACTTCTGGTTACAGTCTTCATCTGGTTCGTTTACGCTCTCAATTATAACAGGGAAGTGATCACTTCCGCACTGATCATCATGAACAGACCAGTCATAGTCCAAGAAGAGAGATGGGTGACACAAAGAGAGATCTAAAGAAGACAAATGACCTGTCGCTGGGTGAAGGTAAGTATAAGATTGATCATTCATCAAGCAAAGATCGCTCTTTGCAATAAAATCTTCAACAAGTGCTCCTCTGTTATTGATATCTTTACAGCCCCATAGAATATTGTGACCATTGAAGTCGCCAACTAAAAGATATGGGGATGGAAGCTGACTCAGCAATGAGTCAAGATGTTCGGGCTTTAAAGAAAATGAGGGTGGAATATATAAAGAGCAAATTGTAGTTTCTTTATCCAGAGAAACCGATACTGCTACAGCTTGTAGGTCTGTTTTTAATTTGATCTCTCTTTGTGGTAAACATGGTTTAACAAAAATTGAGCTGCCACTAGATGGTTTGTTACCATCAGAATAGATATAGTTGTATGTATTGAAACCCCTGACATCTATGTTGTCATCAGTTTTTAAAAAAGTTTCTTGCAAACAAAACACCGATGGGGTTAGTTAAGAGTTCATTACAATTCGATTTAAGACCTCGACAATTCCATTGTATTATTTTGTGTTTTAATATGTTCTATAAAAGGGTTGTCCTTTGGAAGCAACGAATACACCACAGAACTGAAAAATATGGAGTGTACATGTTTTCTGGGCCAGACTAGCTAGTTTCGGCCAATTAGGCCTCATCAGTGACCCTCAGCTATTTTCAAAATTCCACAATGGAATCAATGATCCCAAAGGACAAGAAAATATAATCTACACTATGATGTAGGGCAGGGAGACGTTTTACCGCCGCCACACATTCCCACACACCAGCTGTAGTGAAGTTAAATATGTTCTATAAAAGGGTTGTCCTTTGGAAGCAACGAATACACCACAGAACTGAAAAATATGGAGTGTACATGTTTTCTGGGCCAGACTAGCTAGTTTCGGCCAATTAGGCCTCATCAGTGACCCTCAGCTATTTTCAAAATTCCACAATGGAATCAATGATCCCAAAGGACAAGAAAATATAATCTACACTATGATGTAGGGCAGGGAGACGTTTTACCGCCGCCACACATTCCCACACACCAGCTGTAGTGAAGTTAAATATGTTCTATAAAAGGGTTGTCCTTTGGAAGCAACGAATACACCACAGAACTGAAAAATATGGAGTGTACATGTTTTCTGGGCCAGACTAGCTAGTTTCGGCCAATTAGGCCTCATCAGTGACCCTCAGCTATTTTCAAAATTCCACAATGGAATCAATGATCCCAAAGGACAAGAAAATATAATCTACACTATGATGTAGGGCAGGGAGACGTTTTACCGCCGCCACACATTCCCACACACCAGCTGTAGTGAAGTTAAATATGTTCTATAAAAGGGTTAAATCCATTTTAAGGAGAGATATTTAAAGACTAGAAACTATTATGGAGGTGCAATTGGTGATATAGATCTGCTACCACCAGCTCGTGGTGTGGCAGACCTCGATCTGTTATTGCCACTTGGTGATGATGGAGTTTCAGTCAACTCCATATCACTGTCACTCAAAGATCCGAATCTGTTCTGAAAGTTTATATTGTCTCTTTCCATTTTACGTTGTCTGTCTGTTTGTCTTTGAGACAATTGATGTTTTTTGATCGGATCTTGCGACCCCTTATTAGTTCGACCTGAGTCGGGTTTCTCTTTTACATTCGGCGCTGGCTTCGGTACGGTCGCTGTCGACCGATCCGAAGCAACCTGGATTGCGCCTTTTGATAAATTGGTTGAACTTTGTGGTGCTGGAGTGGATTTACTCCATGCACCAGACTTTTTCAGTTCAGCAATGTATGATTCAGCAGTCTGTGTTGCGGAGCTGGTACATTTTACACGAGCACCCTTTGTGATGCTGGCGAAACTGGTGGTTGGTGTAATGTATCGCTCTTCGACAATCTTCCGCGCTTCTGGGAATGTTATCCCCCTTTGGTATTTGACGGTAAGTAATTCTTTTTCTTTTTTCCACGCCGGACAGTCTCGGGAGAAAACAGCATGTTTGCCATCACAATTTACGCATTTGGGTTCATTTTTGCAGTTGAGGTGATTATCAACATGCTTTTCTTCACCACAATTAGGACAGAGTTGTTTTCTCTGACATCTGCTTTCGTGATGGCCAAAAGCCTGACAAGAGTAACATCTAAGAGGGTGTGGGATGTATACCTCTACGTTAATGGAAAGATATGCTACTTTGATTTTCTTGGGATAATTCAGCAGAAACAAACACAGTGGGCTGTATAGCCACTTAAGCTATTTAGAGCTAAATTATAAACCCATTTGTACGTAGTAGACTCGTCTACCTCTATACTTTGGACAGGTCCATTTCAAATTTTGGAGGGGCAGGGAGGTGGGTTGTATTTTAGTTATTGCAGAAATGTTTATTTTATGCAAACAGTGTAGGCCCTAAATTTGAAAAACTGGAGACCTATATTGTTATTAAATGTAATATACAAAATGGCATTGTCAGTTTTAAATAAAAAACCATTAAATAATGGAGATCAAAAAGGGTTTCTTTCTGGGAGATTTATAGGGGAAAATATGAGATTAATTTACAATATCTTATTTGAAACTAAAAAGCAGGATTTGCCAGGCTTGATTTTATCGATTGACTTGGAAAAGGCTTATGATACTGTATCATGGAAATTTATTGATAAAACACTGAAATATTATTATAACTTTGGATCTTCAATTCGAAAATGGATTCACTTAATTTCAGAAAGGTTTGGAATCATGTATAATACAAAATGGTTTTATTTCTGAGAACTTTTTAAAACGAGGGTGTGGACAAGGTGATCTGATTTCACCGTACATATTATCCTATGTGCTGAAAGTTTTGGGAAAATGATTAAGTAAAACGAAAATATAAAATGAAATAGTAGTAGGAAACAAAGAATAACAAATTAAGTCTGTACGCAGGCGACACCCAGCTACGTTAAGACTGCACCGAAAATTCACTGAAAGTTATATTAGAGGTTTTAAGAAGTTTTATACCATGTCAGGGTTAAGAAAATGTTGAAAAAACTAGATCAATATGGATAGGTAGTCCTAGGTCCTTTATCAACTCAAACGCAAATATTGATAAAAGATGTAATAAATGGTTTATTTGGTTGTTTTGATCAATTACCAATTTCCACATGTTCTTAGGCTTGCTGGTAAAATACTTCTTGTCTAGGACTTACACATTTTTATACCTGGAAGCCTTAGAGCAGTGGTATTCTCTGTAATAGATCAAAGAAATCAAATACACTTTATTTGCCAGCACTCATTATTCCTTGTCATTTCACTTCTTTTCAAAATTTTGGATATGAAACTTATTTTTTGCAGACTGAAAAAAGTTTGCTAAGATCACAATTTGAGGCAGCTCATGTGAAGTGCAACAAAATGGCATTTCCACCAGCAAAGACTCAAATCAACTTTTACATTTACTTAGTCTGATTATTGTTGTATCCATTGTTCTCTGCATGGATATAGAATCTATATAAGGCTCACAATGCAAACAGCAAGGGTAGATCAGATTTTGTATATGTACAGGCTAATCTAAGGCTTTGCTGGTCAAATATGCCACTTTTGAGCCTTTGCTGATCAAACATGCTACTTAATTGGACTTCCCATGAGTTGGCTCATTTATGCTAGGTACTTATCCCCTTGTCATCACCATAACCTGCTATTTTACGTATGTATATATTTCAGACTGTGATGACTGTCTGGCATTTGTTGGGATTCCACTACTTTTCAAAGAAAAGCCAGAGAATCTTCTGACCTTTGGGCGAGAAGAGAGATCCCCCCCCCCCCCCCCCCCATTTGAAATTAACTGTCCCAACAAACTGCTTACATTGGAACAACAAGCTTTCGCAGTTTTTGTTGAAGGACAGCCAGTTTTTTCATGTGACAATTTCTTTGAGGCATACAGTGGCTTAATGGCCACCATATATAATTTTAATCTGGCCTACCCCAAAGAAATTGAGAAGACCATGTTGTTCATGCAAAACATTATATTAGGTCTGAAAGATGGTGATGGGCAAATACAGCACGACAGGAGAATCCTTTCAGTTGTGACCCTGTTGAATTCGAAACTTCGAAATCAATAAGGGAATCAATGTGGGACTTGTGTTTTAGTATATTAGCCACTGATAATTTAAGCTGCGTTGTAAAAAAACTTGTTTAGAAAAACTGTTTTATGACTTGCGGAGGCTCAGATCAGCCTACGCATTTGTGCAGGCTAACCTGATCCTTCACAGTCAGCATGAGCCATCTTTGGTTCCTAAGCTATCCATAAAGTGAACATTTATGGTTCTGATCAGACTACACTGCAAAAACAGGCTGCGAAGCGTTTTCACTTGTCGCAATGTCACAAGACAGGTTTTCTTCCAGTGCGGCTCATATAAGGTCAGTGGACTCCAAAACATTATTCATGTTAATATATGGTAAACAACCACTTGAGAGAAATTAGATTTTTGTTAAACCTCCTTTGTCAAGAGTTGAGTTGCCACAAATGTTAGAGTGTGTGTGTGAATTCGGGTTTAACGTCGCTTTCAACAATTTTTCAGTCATATCACGACCGTGTCTGGTTGCGACAGTGAGCTCAATGCTCACTTTTATAGTGCTGCCTCACTGAAGTATCTTGTCCCAGACACATTACATGATACCACACCCAGTCACATTATCCTGACGCTGGGTCGACCAGTCCTAGCTCTACCCCGTAAATCTGAGTACCAAGCGAGGAGCAGCTAGTACCATTTTTTACGACTTTGGTATGTCGCGGCCCGGGATCGAACCCGTGACCTCCCGTTCCCCGGAGCGGACACTCTACCAACTGAGCTATCGGGGCCGGTCAACAAATGTTAGAGTACCTTAATTTTGTGAAGTGTGATGTTAAGATTTAATTTTGATCAAAAATGAATTTATTAGTTAAACAATTTAGTCCAGAAATAGTTGTTCATCACATTAAAAAGTCCGTGGAATGAATACCCTGGGAAACCCCACTTTATATAAGGAATAATGGGGTTTATAGGGGTATACATCATTTTGATTTTTTCTTATTTCTGCTCCGAACATAGGGTCTGGTTACTACATTTTACAACCGGCTCAATGACAAGGTAGTTCTAATGAGTATCCACAATCTATGTTTTGGAACAGATATAAGAAAAAAGTATCACAAATTAATATTTAAGGTGAAATGAAATCTCATCCCAGTATGACAGGGTACGTTTTTAGCCAATTAATGTCCTAATTTTCACTTCTGATATCAGTTTTCGGGTTTACTTTTCACATTCTTTTAAGAAAAATTTTTTTTGTTGTCAAGATTTAGTCCTTAATTAGTCGTAACATGCCCAGCAAAAATTTTGAAAATCGTTTGAAAATAAGGATTTTATGCCACAAAATAGTTTTGAATAGGAATTTTGCATTAACAGGGGAGATAATCCACATTCAAAATCGCGGGAATGTAGCGGCTTGAAGGTTCAGATTGATTGTTTTTATCCTATTTTTCAATGTTGGTAGTTCCAGTTGTTTAAAAGCATTTCTGTCAACATTTGCTGACTTATATATTTTTGCGGGAAAAAAGTGGCCTTCATGATATTTTTCCCATGTTAATTCGCTATTCAAAACTGTTTTGGAGCACAAAATTCTTATTCTTGAGCAGATTTTCAAAAATTTTGCTGCACATGTTACGACTAATTTAGGACCAAATCTTGACAATCAAAAATTTCTAATTTTTAAAATGTCATGAAAAGTAGACCAGAAAAACCGTTATCAGAAGCTTGTTTCAGGACAATAGTTTTACCATGTATCATTTTTTTGCCGTAAGTTGGATATTTTTTTTATAAGTGTTCATCATGATTGTATCTGTTATTTTGTCTTTTTAATATGTGTATATGGCTATTTTGCTACGGCAGTGTTGTGCTTAGATGGGGCGATTTGCCCACTATATTGTTGTGAGCCCTTTCAGTTTAACACTTGGGACCCATGTGTCCCACACCACCACCAAAAAATCAGAAAGTTAGCCAGTATTCAATGTGAGAAACCCCCTTGAAATATAAAATGTCCCCTTGAAAATTGTCATGTTGACCCAGTCTGTCCCTTAGGTCAGCGTGCCTATGCACAACACTGCTACACGGTAGATTTTGATTTCCTGTCATTGTTATGCTGCTGCAAATTGAAGTTCTTGAATTAGCATATTTGGCATTGGTCAGTGTATAAGTCAAATGGGGCTTACATTTATTGAAAAGTACACGAGGTAGATTGAGATCTTTGCCTTGTCTAGATCAGATAACGATGTGGTCAGGCATAATGACTGAAAAGGAGGAATAATCTGTTAGAACTATTACCCTTGTGACAGCTAGTTGAAAAGATTACAGATCAATGACCTTTCCGATCAAATTTTGGGTAACTAATGTTTGAACTGGAAATTGTAGTATATTATCTATAGCTATTTTGCCACAAAGTTTTCTTGAGATGATCATGATGATAATGCTGTTAAAACAGAAATAGCCTCAATGAAATTTAGGATTTGATGGATTGATTTGGTTGGGGCCATGAAATCTCAGCCTGATCAGTCCAATTCTAAATACATATGTCCAGGCCCCCCCCCCCCCAGAGGTTTGGGAAACATGGGAACATGACCAGTTATTTTCAGGGAACAAGGAAACATTGGCAAATGTTTAAAGGGAACAATGCTGATTTTGGAGGAGAGGTAATATAGAAATTTTGAAAATTACTTTTAGGGAACATTACTGAATATTTTTAGAGAACAAGGGGACATGGTACTCTCGATTGGGAGGGTCTTATGTCCAGTGTAAAGCCTTATGCAAAGCTATAGAATTGAAATTAGTAGAATTTAACTTAGTTCATACAGGGTGTTTCAAAAAACATGTAACATTTTTGAGCATTTATAAAAGTGACTACAATAATGCTATTTTTGGCACAGTTTTACCTTATACATTGTATTAAATGTCTACTAATTCAATTATTGTTTTACTCAAAACATCCCTTGTTACTACTCTTGGAAACTGTATCAAAGTTATGTCCCCTTTATTTTCATTTGACAGAAATAAATCTGGTTCTGAAATTCCTAGTAATAGCTTTGTAGGCCTCTACATTGATTCTTCACATTCCACATTTAATAGCTCAATTAGTATTTGCAAAGCTGATTGTATTGGACAATAGATCATGCCTTTCAGATGACTCCAAAGGAAGAGGGTCCCGTAGGTTTTAGTCGCGAGCAATATGGAAGCGCTATTTTGCCAGTTGATAACTTGATAAACTTGACATAAAGTGATTCCTATAGCCACTCTTATGCATTGTTTCAGTATGTGATAATATCCCCAATCTTGTGGAAAGCAAACATCACCTACATTAATTCCACTTCATTTTAATTCTGCAAGGAATTTTCACACCAAAATAGTTGCTATGAGTGTCCGATGTCATGATTGTGGTTCCCCACCTACTTCATTAACATTATGGACCGAAAAATTCTTGTAGAGCTGAAAGGAACTTAAGCCGCTGACTTTTCACTATGTAGTGTACTGCCGGCCGGTGTAGCGCAGTCGGTAGCGTGTCTGGCTGAAGAGCCAGAGGTTGCGGGTTCGATACCCCGGTCCGGCAAATATTCTTTCGTGGAGATTTCTCCCCTTTCCGCTGATTCAAGAAAGGCAGTTGTCAGTTACTGGCGAAAAATGTGCACTTAGTACTGGTTAACCGCTTAGGTCTAAGCCTGCACAGGAACAGTGTGGTTAGGTTAACTGACCGTCCCGACATGACCATAGCTGTTTACCGTGGACGTAGAGCAACAAAACAAACAAAATAAAACTATGTAGTGTATACTCTAGATGAAAGTCTGTTTTAAGACTTGGATTTTTTTCCTTACAGGATTTGTTAACTAAAGTGAGTAATTTATACCAAAAACCAGTGCTTCAGCTGAAGTGCACGACCCGCCGGATGCTTTTAGCTTTATGAGTGTTACCATATATGGGTATGGCGGCCATTTTGGTCATGTGACCTGGACATAAAACGGTTCCCCCAATTAATGCGCCTTATCGTAAGGAGCAAAAATATATCTTATACTTTAGTACTGTATTCTGAATCGTTTGCAGGATAAAATCCAACACAAAAGCATATGTGTCAAAGTTTGACCTAGGCACAAAGAAGGTCAAGGTCAACCCAGGGTCACCATTTTAGCAATTTATGATGGGCCTACGTTCCAGATGCTATTTATCAAGTTTCGTGGAAATCTGCACAGTGGTTCTGGAGAAGACTATTTTTGAAGGGTTTTTACCAAATATTGCTTGGCGGCCATTTTGGTCATGTGACCTGGACCCCATGAGGAAATTTTGGTTTCCCCCATCCCGTAGAGGCTCCATATGAAATTTGACTTCAATCGGCCCAACGATTTCCGAGGAGAAGCAGTTCGAAAATTTTCACATTTTTCGCCTCGGCGAGGCTGTACTAAATGGAATGTAATATTTCGCAAGTTCATTGATAAGATCTCATTGATATTTATCAGTATGCCAAAAATTGTTTAAATATTCCAAGCGGTTAAGTCACTATCACCAATTTTCACAAAAGGATTACGGACGGACATATAGACAGACCATATATGGCTTGGCGGCCATTTTGGTCATGTGTCCTGGACCCCATGAGCAATATTTGGTTTCCCCCATCCCATAGAGGCTCCATATGAAATTTGATTTCAATCGGCCCAACGGTTTCCGAGGAGAAGCAGTTCGAAAATTTTCACATTTTTCGCCTCGGCGAAGCTATACTAAATGGAATGTAATATTTCGCAAGTTCATTGGTTAGATCTCATTGATATCTATCAGTATGCCAAAAATTGTTTAAATATTCCAAGCGGTTAAGTCACTTTCACCATTTTCACAAACGGGTTACGGACGGACAGACAGACAAACCATATATGGCTTGGCGGCCATTTTGGTCATGTGACCTTGACCCCTTGAGCAAATTTTAGTTTCGCCCATCCCATAGAGGTTCCATATGAAATTTGACTTCAATCGGCCCAACGGTTTCCGAGGAGAAGCAGTTCAAAAATGTTCGAAAATTTTCACATTTTTCGTCTCGGCGAGGCTATACTAAATGGAATGTAATATTTCGTAAGTTCATTGGTTAGATCTCATTGATATCTATCAGTATGCCAAAAATTGTTTAAATATTCCAAGCGGTTAAGTCACTATCACCAATTTTCACAAACGGGTTACGGACGGACCCAAAGAAAGTCAAGGTCAACCCAGGGTCACCATTTTAGCAATTTATGATAGGCCTACATCCCAGATGCTATTTATCAAGTTTCGTGGAAATTTGCCCTGTGGTTCTGGAGATGACTATTTTTGAAGGGTTTTTACCATATATGGCTTGGCGGCCATTTTGGTCATGTGACCTGGACCCCATGAGCAAATTTTGGTTTCCCTATCCCATAGGGGCTCCATATGAAATTTGACTTCAATCGGCCCAACGGTTTCCGAGGAGAAGCAGTTCGAAAATTTTCACATTTTTCGCCTCGGCGAGGCTATACTAAATGGAATGTAATATTTCGCAAGTTCATTGGTTAGATCTCATTGATATTTATCAGTATGCCAAAAATTGTTTAAATATTCCAAGCGGTTAAGTCACTATCACCAATTTTCACTTACGGGTTACGGACGGACAGACAGACAAACCATATATGGCTTGGCGGCCATTTTGGTCATGTGACCTTGACCCCATGAGCAAATTTTGGTTTCCCCCATCCCATAGAGGCTCCATATGAAATTTGACTTCAATCGGCCCAACGGTTTCCGAGGAGAAGCAGTTCAAAAATGTTCGAAAATTTTCACATTTTTCGCCTCGGCGAGGCTATACTAAATGGAATGTAATATTTCGTAAGTTCATTGGTTAGATCTCATTGATATCTATCAGTATGCCAAAAATTGTTTAAATATTCCAAGCGGTTAAGTCACTATCACCAATTTTCACAAACGGGTTACGGACGGACAGACAGAATGACAGATTGACAGACTGACAGAATGACAGAATGACACGGTGATTTTAGGGCACTCTTAGAAAAAACCGACTTCAGTCGGTTGCTTTTTCTGCGGGTCGTGCAATATAGCTTAACAACATTGGAGTTGTCAGCCATATTGGATTTTGCAAAAATATGAAGACATTATAAATGACGCCATGAACTGCATGTGACATAAAAAGCATCAACATCAATACCATAAACTAAATTTTACATGTGTGCTCTATATTCTGGAACCTGAAATGGTATTTTGAAAGGAAATAGTTTCTTTCTGTGAGATTTTAAAAATGTTACATGTTCTTTGAAACACCCTGTACTTCCATAACACATCGGGTTACATGATGTTAAGTAAACATAGTTCTCTACAATCTGATTTGACGTTGGCAATATTGATGTTGTTCCACTGTTTGTAGAAAAATAACATGAATATTTTTCATCTTCAAAAGTAGCGTTTAAAACAATTTTTTGTCAGATGATGAGAAGGAAAGAATGTAAACACGATAAATCAGTTTTTCTCTAGCGAAGTTTAAACGAACCCCTTTGTATTTATTTTGCACGTGACCCACTGCATTCATACTTTCATGAACATCAGAAAAATAAAATTCATTTCTTAAACAAATGGAAGATTTGGAAAATCATAATTCTGTAATTAGTAGTTGGTGTAGTTAAATGTTTTCAACGTTGACTATTTTTTAATACTCTTCATTCACTGATGTAACATTGACACAAATCAATTATCAGTTCATGTATACATGTCATTTTCAGTGATGTGCCTCTGAATATATATATGCAAGGGATAATCGCAAAGTTGGCAAATTTTCTCCATTATGTCTTAAATAAACACTGGTTGACTCACTTTTTGTGATGCATTTTATGTAACATACTAGATATTTGTGTGTATTGGTATACTAAAAGTAATATTGTGCCCAAAGCATTGATAATCATTGCGAAACTACTGGGGTGCTTAAGTTCCAGAGTTTATGAATATTCAACCCTTGCCATTGGCATGATGCTGGGGGCAAATAGTGTCCTGGTTGTCCGTCCATCCACGAGTCTTTTAGACTCCGGTTGAAGTGTTTGTAGATGGTAGATTTTGGACTTCTATTTCCAAACAAGTGCCAGGCGGGGGAATCTATATCCTATGGATATATTTCGTTAAACACGAAATATTTACAAAGTTTTTGTTAAAGCCATTGAAGACATAAAAAAGTGATGTTTTTACCATGCGTGCTGCAGACTTGGTATTAGCTATTTGATCTTTTTGAAGTAACATCAAATTATAATGCCATTGGTATTTTCTTACTGTTTATATTTATAGGTAAACAAAGAATAAATTGCTTTCAGGTGTCTATCCCTTTTCTGCTGCTGCAATAGAAAAAAAAAAAGTCTGCCAACTTCATGAACAACCCTCATTTTTATGTGTAGTCTAACAAATGAAATGCGTATACAGTCAGTCCTCTTTATTCACTAAAACAGCAAAAATTCTTTATAATTTTGATTTGTACGAAAGTGTGCAAGGGTTCTTATAACAGCAAATTAAGTTTAACGTCAAAATGTTGGAGAACAAATGTTGTCATTGTAAACAGGGTTCACTGTATTATACACTTTGTATCTTTGTACAGTGTTCCGTAAGAAAGTCCTATAATTTTATAGCACTGCTTTGAAAAAGTGGAACTACACTAAATTTGTTTTGTGATTCTGTGAATCGTTGACCCCATAATTTGCCCCCCCCCCCCCCCCCGCCGCTAGTGAAGCGAGGCTCTTTGTTAATATACCAAACCGTTCCTCAGGACTGATTTTTCATACTGCTGTATGTATCTTCTGATTATATAATGGTGACATACTTAGCATTACACATTTATAAGTATCTGAATGATTTTTTCTAATACATTTGTAAGATTTTGTCAATGTTTTGTTCTGTTTTCTTTCAACCAGTTTGACTAGCTACCTAGTACACTGTACAGGTTTCCTAGTAAATGTGACTAGCCCTTTTATCAATGTGACTACCTGCCTTGTCATCTGTAGAGGAACTACGACTAAAGCAACTAGTAATCAGTACTAAGAATCTAGTAATCCTGACCATGCTTGCTAGTACTTTTGACAGTCACACCAGTACATTTGACTATTAAGCTAGTACATATGACTAGCTTAAACTAGTGAACTTTGACTAGATGAAGCTAGTCAAATGTACTAGGCTAAGTAAAGCTAGTCAAGTTGAGTAGTTTTTTCTAGTCAAAATGCTTGACTAGGTCTTCCTAGTCACATCGACTATTTTGCATAGGTTCCTTAGTCGGCATGACTATTTTTTTCTCACTGATGTGGAACAGGGCATATTATTTTTAGGTCTGCCATATACTACCAGAGTTATGCCTCACAGCTTTTCTAAAGATTTTGTTTCCAGATAACATTTTCTGGATAACTACTTCCATATTTTACATCTGATGAAGCTGAAACTTAACATAATAGTAAGACCATGGTGCAGAACAGTGCATATTATTTGTGAGAAAATAATTCAAAATTTGACAAATACAGGTCAGTTTATGATTTTGGAATGTTACCATGACAGACAACCACAAATAAAATCACAGTTAAATAAATTGGAAACTGACAAGTTATGAATTTTAAAATTGGCTTGCTCGAAATGACCTGCATCTACGTTGTTGTGCAACTAACACGATTCACTCATTTCATCAGCATTGCTATCAACTAGTTTGAGCCATTCAGGGTTATAAGTAGTGCCAGGTAAGATCATGTGGAGCACAAATTGTTCATTGGCTACATTCAACAAACCCAAACTTGTACAACAGTAAGTATATATATGCTCGATCTTACAAATTGTCACGGATGTATTATGCCCCACTTGCGGAGCTCTTGTTGACCTTGTCATCACCATAGCGCCTTCAGAATGTATCTGATCTTCTTGAAACTTATACACCAGTCTGTCAGGGATGAAACTCATCATGAAAGCTCAGATGAGTTCGAAAACCTGCAAGGAAGGCATGTTTTTAGCTCAACTGTCACGTAGTGACAAGGTGAGCTTTTGTGATCACTTTCTGTCAGTCGTCAGTCTGTGTGTGCATCTGTAAACAATTTCTTCAAACGACATCTCCTAAACTGCTGAGTAGATTCTGGCCAAACTTGGCAGAAATAATCTTTTTGTGGTTTCGGGTTGGATTCCGATCAGTAGTTTAGGAGATAGCGTGATGGACAGGGGAGATTTTAATATCCCCTCTGCTAAAACGTGGGGGTAAACACTCTAATGTTTTCCTCTTATGTTTTCAGAAACAAGTGAAATTGCTCTGTTGCTGGATGGTATATAATCCCAAGGAAAAAAGATACATCAGTGTGAGGATGGGCAAGGGGGGAGGAGCAAGAACCATCTGTGTCGTCAGAAGTATTTCTTATAAAGACCTAACCGATGAATTGGTGAAATTGTTTTTCCCGAATGCAAAGTCCCCCCTGGGAAAATCACCAAAATATAGCCACCGTTTTGGTGATGCTGCATCACGAATCATTCAAGAAGAAAGCTTCAACCACAGTCAGACCCTTGAAGAGATGTCTAGTGTCTCGTCTAACCGTAAATGCAAGGTTTACCTTCTATCAAGAGAAAATGTTGGTATTTGCATTGTAGGTTAAATGGGAGGCGGACAAAATCCCCCAGGACATAAGCCTTTCTGCTCATTTTGTTTTTAGCTCGCCTGACTGAAGGTGACCGTGAGATGATCGTTGTTGTTGTTCGTCGTCTGTTATATACAGACTTCTATGTAGAAAACCATAAAAAATGTCTCCTGAAACCACAAGGCCCAGGTCTTCCATATTTGATATGAAGCTTCATTTAGAGGACATATATTCAAATTATAGCCCTGGTGCTAAAAATGGCCCTGCCCCAGGGCCCATGTTTTCACAGATTTATAAAAGAAAAACTTTAAAACTAGAGGTGCCAAGAGGTGCAGATGTTGTTCGCATTTAAGCACTGCGTCTACCGTTACTTCATCTGTAAACGGTAGACGCTTCTCTGTAGTTAACATGTCTGATTTGACATGACAGTCTACAGATTTAATTTATCTAATTACATGACGTGCTGCAAACTGTAATATGCAGTATGTCGGTCAAACTAACCGCATGCTTAAAACTAGGTTGAACGAGCATTATCGTAGATGATGATGATGATGATTTCGTGTTTAACGACGCGTCAACCCTCTTTGTGGGTCATAAGCGTCTAACGGTTGATGGTTAAACGGCATGAATAATTATGATGATATTAAAAGTAAAAAGTCAGAATGATAATGTATAAAAATCTGAAACAGTTAAATCTTATGAAAAAGTCCAATTTCTTTTAAGAATAAAATAATATTATCAACAGGTACATCTCGAAACAGTTGTTGCAAAGTGTCAGCTTTGAAATATAAAATACGTGAGGGTGAAAAGTCAACACAGTCAATTAAGATATGTTTCACAGTGAATGGCTGATCACAACCTACACAAGAAGGCTGATCATCACCATTAAAAATATAAGAATGAGTAACTCTAGTATGGCCGATGCGCAGTCGTGTTAATACTACGTCCTCTTTTCTGGAAAACTGTGGAGGAGAGCATTTTGTACTAACGACAGGTTTAATGGCATGGAGTTTGTTATTTATTGCACGGTCCCATTCGCCTTGCCATTCCGACAAGATGTATCTGTTGATAAATGGTTTAAAATTATTAAAAGGAATTTTAAAAACAGATGGATCAAGATTGAGCGATTCCTTTGCTTTCTTGTCAGCATATTCATTGCCGACAATGCCAATATGGCTCGGAAGCCAACAAAACAAGATTTGGTGTGTTTTAGAAATTTCATGATGTTTTTCGATCAATTTTTGAATTTGAGGATTTTTAGATGATGAATGGTCTAAAGCCTTAAGCACAGAAAGTGAATCCGAAAATATAATTGCTTTTTGAATTGTTGAAGAACTGATAAAATCTAAAGCTAGGTCTATTGCTTTGGCTTCAGCTGTAAAAATAGATGAACCATCTGGAAGGCGCATGGTTTTGTGCGTATCTTTAGAAATATACGCACAGCCAACTTTATCTCCTTCTTTGGAACCATCAGTATAGACTTGCTGGTAATCATTGTAACGTGACTGCAGTACCTGAAAGTTTTGTTTGAGAAGTATTGGATTTGATTCGGATTTTTTTCCATCATGTAAGTCGAACAGAATAGAAGGTTGTTTAATACACCATGATGGAACTTCGGCGGTTTCATGTTTTTGAATATTTTTAAGGTCGATACCTGAATTTTCCAGCAGTGGTAAAATACGTAATCCAAAAGGTTTGATTGCTGTGGGGTTTGTTTCATACTTATCTACAAATTGAGGTCGAAATGAAATTTTGGATGCCGGGTTAGATGGATTTGCAGCAAGTCTGATAGCATACTGAAGAGAAAGTTTCTCTCTGCGCGAGGTTAAAGATGGTTCACCTGCTTCTACATAAAGGCTTAATACGGGAGAAGTACGGAAGGCTCCCATGGCCAGACGAAGGCCTTGGTGATGGATAGTATCCAAGGATTTTAAATAGGACTTTCTGGCAGAACCATAAACAAGAGACCCATAATCTAATTTAGATCTTATTAAAGACCGGTAAAGATGTAATAAAGTATACCGATCTGCTCCCCAACTTGTATGAGCTAAAACTTTCAAAAGATTCAAAGCTTTTAAGCATTTCGCTTTAAGATATTTAATATGTGGAATAAAAGATAACTTTTGATCAAATATGACCCCAAGAAATTTGGCTTCTTCAACAACAGGAATTTGTGATCCGTATAAAAACAGGGAAGGATGTTCGTGTTTCTTCCGTAGTTTACAAAAATGAACACACTGCGTTTTCGACTTGGAGAACTTGAAACCATTTTTATCAGTCCATTCTTCTATTCTTTTTAAATTTTGTTGTAACTTTCGTTCAATTGTTTTCATATTTTTTGAACGGTAACATATACAAAAATCATCAACATACAATGAACAATCAGTTTTGTCGTCCAAACATTGTACAATATTGTTTATTTTGATGTTAAATAGCGTAGTTGAAAGAATACTACCCTGTGGGACACCCTGTTCTTGATCATAGAAATCTGACAGGGTAGACCCCACACGCACCTGAAACATGCGCTCCCCTAAAAAGCTTTCAATAAAACTGGGAAGTTTTCCTCTTAAGCCAATGTTATGTAGATCTTTCAATATTCCATAACGCCATGTTGTATCATATGCTTTCTCCAAGTCGAAAAAGACAGCCACTACGTGTTCTTTGTTAATAAAAGCATCTCGTATAAATGTTTCTAGTCTTATTAAATTGTCATTGGTACTACGTTCCGAACGAAAGCCCGATTGATATTCTGAAATGAGGTTGTTGGACTCTAAGTACCAGACTAATCTCTTGTTTATCATTCTCTCCAATGTTTTACACAAACAACTTGTCAAAGCTATCGGACGATAATTTGTAGGTTCTGCATGATCTTTCCCTGGTTTCGGAATTGGTACAACTGTAGCTACACGCCAACTCTCAGGACAGACCCCCGTTTCCCAAATATTATTAAAGATATCTAAAAGTGTTGTAAGAGAACTTTTTGGCAGATGCTTAAGCATCTGATAATGAATTTCATCGGGGCCGGTTGCCGTATCATGTGATTTTTCAATGGCTTCAACGAGTTCGGATAAGTTAAATGGTGTGTTGTATTCTTCGTGATTAAGGGATTTGAAGTTAAGTTTTCTTTTCTCCTGGTCCTTTTTGACATTTCTAAAAGTGTCAGAATAATTACGCGATGATGAATTTCTCAAAAATGTGTGACCAAGAGTATGTGAAATATCTTTTTTTGTTGAAGCTATTGTGTCAAATTCAGTATTTAAATGTGTAAAACTAGAAGACTTTGTTTTTCCTGAAATTTTTCGTACCATATCCCAAACCTTTTTAATGGGGGTTTTATAGTTCAATTTGGAGACATATTCTCTCCATGACTTTCGTTTGGAAGCTCGGATTGTTCGCCGAGCTTTAGCTCTAAAAACTTTTACGTCGTTGAGCTTTTCTGAAGTGGGATTTTTGCAGAACTTATTTAGAGCCTGTTTACGCTTTTTAATAGCTTCTTTACAGTCATTATTAAACCAAGGCTTGCTTTTCTTAGTATTTGTGGAGGTCTTTGGAATGCATTGTTCTGATATGTTAATAAGTGTATCTGTGAAATCAGAAACAATGTCAGATGATTCATTTAAGTGATCAACTGATAACTCTTCTTCACATAAATTATGGAATAATTCCCAGTCGGCTTTATTCATTTTCCATTTCTGGTTACAGTCTTCATCTGGTTCGTTTACGCTCTCTATTATAACAGGAAAGTGATCACTTCCGCACTGATCATCATGAACAGACCAGTCATAGTCCAAGAAGAGAGATGGGTGACACAAAGAGAGATCTAAAGAAGACAAATGACCTGTCGCAGGGTGAAGGTAAGTATAAGATTTATCATTCATCAAGCAAAGATCGTTCTTTGCAATAAAACCTTCGACAAGTGCTCCTCTGTTATTGACATCTTTACAGCCCCATAGAATATTGTGACCATTGAAGTCGCCAACTAAAAGATATGGCGATGGAAGTTGACTCAGCAATGAGTCAAGATGTTCGGGCTTTAAAGAAAATGAGGGTGGGATATATAGAGAGCAAACTGTAGTTTCTTTATCCAGAGAAACCGATACTGCTACAGCTTGAAGGTCGGTTTTTAATTTGATCTCTCTTTGTGGTAAACATGATTTAACAAAAATTGAGCTGCCACCAGATGGTTTGTTACCATCAGAATAGATATAGTTGTATGTATTGAAACCCCTGACATCTATGTTGTCATCAGTTTTTAAAAAAGTTTCTTGCAAACAAAACACCGATGGGGTTAGTAGCGAAATAAGTAATAAGAGTTCATTATAATTTGATTTAAGACCTCGACAATTCCATTGTATTATTTTGTGTTTTATATCCATTTTAAGGAGAGATATTTAAAGACTAGAAACTATTATGGAGGTGCAATTGGTGATATAGATCTGCTACCACCAGCTCGTGGTGTGGCAGACCTCGATCTGTTATTGCCACTTGGTGATGATGGAGTTTCAGTCAACTCCATATCACTGTCACTCAAAGATCCGAATCTGTTCTGAAATTTTATATTGTCTCTTTCCATTTTACGTTGTCTGTCTGTTTGTCTTTGAGACAATTGATGTTTTTTTATCGGATCTGGCGACCCCTTATTAGTTCGACCTGGGTCGGGTTTCTCTTTTACATTCGGCGCTGGCTTCGGTACGGTCGCTGTCGACCGATCCGAAGCAACCTGGATTGCGCCTTTTGATAAATTGGTTGAACTTTGTGGTGCTGGAGTGGATTTACTCCATGCACCAGACTTTTTCAGTTCAGCAATGTATGATTCAGCAGTCTGTGTTGCGGAGCTGGTACATTTTACACCAGCACCCTTTGTGATGCTGGCGAAACTGGTAGTTGGTGTTATGTATCGCTCTTCGACAATCTTCCGCGCTTCTGGGAATGTTATCCCCCTTTGGTATTTGACGGTAAGTATTTCTTTTTCTTTTTTCCACGCCGGACAGTCTCGGGAGAAAACAGCATGTTTGCCATCACAATTTACGCATTTGGGTTCATTTTTGCAGTTGAGGTGATTATCAACATGCTTTTCTTCACCACAATTAGGACAGAGTTTTTTTCTCTGACATCTGCTTTCGTGATGGCCAAAAGCCTGACAAGAGTAACATCTAAGAGGGTTTGGGATGTATACCTCTACGTTAATGGAAAGATATGCTACTTTGATTTTCTTGGGTAGAATTGGTGTATTAAAAGTCAACACATAAGTTGCTGTTGGTTTTAGTACACCATTTCTACGAACTTGAATGTTACGAACACCAACAACTCCCTGATCCTTAAGGTTATCGACTATCTCTTCATCTGAGCAAGGACGCAGTTCTGGACTGCGAATCACTCCTTTGGATGAATTGAGCGTGTTATGTAAAGCGACTTTAACTTTTAGATCAAAGAGTTTGTTGGTGTTTAGCAGGCTTACCACTTGCTGTTTTTTCTCGACTTCTAAGAGAAGATCACCCGATTTGAGTTGTTTTATACTCTTAGGGTGTCCGGCAATGGAGAGAATACTTTTCTCGATGACGAAGGGGGAAAGGCTAGATACAGTTCGTGTATCGTCAAGTGACGTAACGACCAAGAAACGCGGAACATTGTCAAAATTTGGTTCAGCAGACTGCTGACTAGATTGTTGACTTGACTGCTGACTGGATTGTTGACTGTGTTCATCCGATTCGGATGAATCTTCTTGTTTTTTACGTTTAGGTGCGTTGTGGTTAGGTGATTTGCGGTTAGGTGATTTGCGGTTATGTTTTTTTCCAGGAGCCATAAGAAAAAAATTCTAGTTTCGTCCCAAGTGCTCTCCGCCCTCCGTGGAGCCCTACAAGGGAACACCATACTGGAGTGGTTATCCAACTCGCAGATGTTAGAGATACACGTGAGATATACTCGTATAAACAAAATGCCTACACGATTGATCCGTTAAGCCACCGCCTTCTAGAGATAAAAAGACAGAAAAGGGTAAGGTAAATGGGCATATGGTTGGTATCAGGAAAGATACAAAAAGAGTTGAAGAGAAAGCAAAGCGGTATCTCTAGGGCTCGGCGTGACCAGCCGATTGACCGTGCCGGACCGCACGGCCACCCGTCTACACCGAAAAGCCAGGCCAAAGAGGCGTGTTGGGCACCTGAAGCACCGCAACCTCAGGTAACCCTCAACCTCCAGGATCCCTTCTTCCGGTTTACAGGACGCCACCCACGGCAAACGGGTGGTACTTCCTTTAGCTCTTCCCAGTGGGCACATTGACCACAGCAGCAACGTGCCCAGTGGGAATTGAGCCCCCAGGGCCACAGCAAGGCAGGAAGTCTAATACCTGGGGGCATTATCGTAGAATGAGTAAGCCTAAGAAAACTGACACTTTCTTGTACCGTCACTTTCGACGTACAGGTCATTCTGTAAATAACATTGTTATACAACAAGTGAAAAAACTTTATTACGATGCAAATTCTACATCTAGATTCAAAATAATCAAAAGACCTAAAGCTGAACTGAAATGGATTAAATTTTTACAGACCCCTTTTCCACTGGGATTTAATGACAACATTTACCATGAGGGTTATATTTCCAGAATGCCGGACTTTGATATTTTCTCGCTCCTGGAATGTCGAAAACGCAGAACAAGATCTCACGGCACCAGGAAAAATGCTAACTTTAAACGTAAATCACGTGCGTTTAAACGAAACAATACTAGACTGAAGTGACTGTCAATTATATTATTAAATCATGGACGCCACTCTATGCGTTCATTTTCAAGTTCATTACCCGTTTCTGTTTTACGTCTTCTGGACACCGAGGCGAATAAATTCTACGATAGTTCTCATCAGTTATATGATGCAGCTCTCTTAACTAGAGGCTATACCCAGCATACTCTCCGTCCTTACATTGATTCTGAAATTAATCATAAACGCCATTTCTTCAAAATATCCTTCATTAATAAGGGTATGGATTTTATAGATTTGCCCAGTATCTTCCTTGAGAGATCGGTGCTTTCTTCCATTCCTGCTTATTTTCAAAATACTAAAACACCTATAATTTGCTATAAATATAACAAACCTGTTAGATCTATCATTTTTAATTTCAATAAACTTGTTTCAGATCTTGATATTGATACTAATACTCCTGATTTATGTGATTGTAAAAACTCAAAGTATTGCTATCCTGCTGCTGGTCATGTAATTACTGGCAATTTGAAAATTATTCCTGTTTCTAGGATAAGGAATATAATTTCTAAAGGACCGAAATATCGGTTTCCTTCTAAAATTGATTTCAGTAAATGTAGAGATGAAATCGCTGCTTCCTTGAATGAATTCGGTAATCGATGGTGTAAGCGAGAGTATGTTGAGCATAAAACCCTTAAGGACTGGAAACTTAGCATTTTAAAACTAGTGAATAAACGCATTTCTTTCTATTCTCAAAACACTAACTTATTACCTCCTAAGCCCAAGACGTATTTACGTCATCTTAAACTAGGTATTCAAGAACAACGTCGTCGTTGTGTGACGGCTCCACTATGTTAACACGCTTAAGCAGGAGCTTGGTGGTACTAAGGTCTATGAACTTCAGCCTTTAGCTGAAGAGAGAGCTACAGTAGATAAACATGTTTGTCATTCAGCCACCAAGTTTGGTGTGTGTGTGTTAACGAAGGCCAAGACAAGCTTCCTACGCAATACTGGTTACCAAAACTTCATAAAAGACCTTACAAAGCACGGTTTATTGCAAATTCTAGCTCTTGCACTACCACTGAACTTTCTAAATTATTAACTTCCTGTCTTACTGCTATTAAAACGCATGTGATTAAATATTGTGATAAAGTCTTTGAAAAATCAGGAAGAAATCTGTTTTGGTCTATAAAAAATTCGAATGAGGTTTTAAATAAATTGAAATCCAGACATTTTCGTGCTTCAAGTCTGTCTACTTACGATTTTTCCACTCTTTACACTACAATTCCTCATAATCTTATAAAAGAAAAGCTTAATGATTTAATTGAATGGGCTTTTCACAGAGAAGATTCTCTCTATCTTTCATATAATGTCAGAAATGCATTTTTCACTTCTAAAGAGCATAAAAATTATGCAAAATACACTTTGGTCATGTCAGAAAGTGTGTGTTGCCCTCACCTTTCTACTTGACAATATTTATATTAGATTCGGTACTAAGTTATTTAGACAAATTGTGGGTATTCCGATGGGTACTAATTGCGCACCTCTTGTGGCTGATCTGTTCTTGTATTGTTATGAAAGAGACTTCATGTTGTCGCTTTCCATTGATAACCAATCTGAAATTATTGAAGCTTTTAGCTCCACTTCTAGATATTTAGATGATTTATTTAATATTGATAATACCTATTTCGATGGTTTGAGCAGTCAGATTTACCCCCCAGAACTTCAGTTAAATAAAGCAAATTCTTCTGATACCGAGGCCCCGTTTTTGGATTTACAGCTATCTATTGTAGATGGATTTGTTTCGTGCAAAATTTATGATAAACGCGATGACTTTGATTTTGAGATTGTATATTTTCCTTTTTTGGATGGTGATGTTCCTCATGCGCCATCCTATGGCGTTTATATTTCGCAATTAATTCGATTTGCTAGAGTGTGTAGTCATGTAACTGACTTCAACACTCGTAATAAATTATTAACGGCTAAACTCCTTAATCAGGGTTATCGGTACCATAAACTACGCAAAGCCTTTTCAAAATTTTATAGACGCCATTCTGATTTAATTTCAAAATTCAATATTGGACTTAAATCTCTTCTGCAACAAGGTCTATCGGAACCCGAATTTTATGGTGACTTAGTATATAAATTCAGAAAAATATATAACCGCAATGACTTCAGCACCCAATTTCGTAAAATCATTCTTCGATATAAAAAGATTGGGTACAACAAGGATGATGATGATGATGATGATGATTTCGTGTTTAACGACGCGTCAACCCTCTTTGTGGGTCATAAGCGTCAAACGGTTGATGGTTAAACGGCATGAATAATTATGATGATATTAAAAGTAAAAAGTCAGAATGATAATGTATAAAAAATCTGAAACAGTTAAATCTTATGAAAAAGTCCAATTTCTTTTAAGAATAAAATAATATTATCAACAGGTACATCTCGAAACAGTTGTTGCAAAGTGTCAGCTTTGAAATATAAAATACGTGAGGGTGAAAAGTCAACACAGTCAATTAAGATATGTTTCACAGTGAATGGCTGATCACAACCTACACAAGAAGGCTGATCATCACCATTAAAAATATAAGAATGAGTAACTCTAGTATGGCCGATGCGCAGTCGTGTTAATACTACGTCCTCTTTTCTGGAAAACTGTGGAGGAGAGCATTTTGTACTAACGACAGGTTTAATGGCATGGAGTTTGTTATTTATTGCACGGTCCCATTCGCCTTGCCATTCCGACAAGATGTATCTGTTGATAAATGGTTTAAAATTGTTAAAAGGAATTTTAAAAGCAGATGGATCAAGATTGAGCGATTCCTTTGCTTTCTTGTCAGCATATTCATTGCCGACAATGCCAATATGGCTCGGAAGCCAACAAAACAAGATTTGGTGTGTTTTAGAAATTTCATGATGTTTTTCGATCAATTTTTGAATTTGAGGATTTTTAGATGATGAATGGTCTAAAGCCTTAAGCACAGAAAGTGAATCAGAAAATATAATTGCTTTTTGAATTGTTGAAGAACTGATAAAATCTAAAGCTAGGTCTATTGCTTTGGCTTCAGCTGTAAAAATAGATGAACCATCTGGAAGGCGCATGGTTTTGTGCGTATCTTTAGAAACATACGCACAGCCAACTTTATCTCCTTCTTTGGAACCATCAGTATAGACTTGCTGGTAATCATTGTAACGTGACTGCAGTACCTGAAAGTTTTGTTTGAGAAGTATTGGATTTGATTCGGATTTTTTTCCATCATGTAAGTCGAACAGAATAGAAGGTTGTTTAATACACCAAGATGGAACTTCGGCGGTTTCATGTTTTTGAATATTTTTAAGGTCGATACCTGAATTTTCCAGCAGTGGTAAAATACGTAATCCAAAAGGTTTGATTGCTGTGGGTTTTGTTTCATACTTATCTACAAATTGAGGTCGAAATGAAATTTTGGATGCCGGGTTAGATGGATTTGCAGCAAGTCTGATAGCATACTGAAGAGAAAGTTTCTCTCTGCGCGAGGTTAAAGATGGTTCACTTGCTTCTACATAAAGGCTTAATACGGGAGAAGTACGGAAGGCTCCCATGGCCAGACGAAGGCCTTGGTGATGGATAGTATCCAAGGATTTTAAATAGGACTTTCTGGCAGAACCATAAACAACAGACCCATAATCTAATTTAGATCTTATTAAAGACCGGTAAAGATGTAATAAAGTATACCGATCTGCTCCCCAACTTGTATGAGCTAAAACTTTCAAAAGATTCAAAGCTTTTAAGCATTTCGCTTTAAGATATTTAATATGTGGAATAAAAGATAACTTTTGATCAAATATGACCCCAAGAAATTTGGCTTCTTCAACAACGGGAATTTGTGATCCGTATAAAAACAGGGAAGGATGTTCGTGTTTCTTCCGTTGTTTACAAAAATGAACACACTGCGTTTTCGACTTGGAGAACTTGAAACCATTTTTATCAGTCCATTCTTCTATTCTTTTTAAATTTTGTTGTAACTTTCGTTCAATTGTTTTCATATTTTTTGAACGGTAACATATACAAAAATCATCAACATACAATGAACAATCAGTTTTGTCGTCCAAACATTGTACAATATTGTTTATTTTGATGTTAAATAGCGTAGTTGAAAGAATACTACCCTGTGGGACACCCTGTTCTTGATCATAGAAATCTGACAGGGTAGACCCCACACGCACCTGAAACATGCGCTCCCCTAAAAAGCTTTCAATAAAACTGGGAAGTTTTCCTCTTAAGCCAATGTTATGTAGATCTTTCAATATTCCATAACGCCATGTTGTATCATATGCTTTCTCCAAGTCGAAAAAGACAGCCACTACGTGTTCTTTGTTAATAAAAGCATCTCGTATAAATGTTTCTAGTCTTATTAAATTGTCATTGGTACTACGTTCCGAACGAAAGCCCGATTGATATTCTGAAATGAGGTTGTTGGACTCTAAGTACCAGACTAATCTCTTGTTTATCATTCTCTCCAATGTTTTACACAAACAACTTGTCAAAGCTATCGGACGATAATTTGTAGGTTCTGCATGATCTTTCCCTGGTTTCGGAATTGGTACAACTGTAGCTACACGCCAACTCTCAGGACAGACCCCCGTTTCCCAAATATTATTAAAGATATCTAAAAGTGTTGTAAGAGAACTTTTTGGCAGATGCTTAAGCATCTGATAATGAATTTCATCGGGGCCGGTTGCCGTATCATGTGATTTTTCAATGGCTTCAACAAGTTCGGATAAGTTAAATGGTGTGTTGTATTCTTCGTGATTAAGGGATTTGAAGTTAAGTTTTCTTTTCTCCTGGTCCTTTTTGAAATTTCTAAAAGTGTCAGAATAATTACGCGATGATGAATTTCTCAAAAATGTGTGACCAAGAGTATCTGAAATATCTTTTTTTGTTGAAGCTATTGTGTCAAATTCAGTATTTAAATGTGTAAAACTAGAAGACTTTGTTTTTCCTGAAATTTTTCGTACCATATCCCAAACCTTTTTAATGGGGGTTTTATAGTTCAATTTGGAGACATATTCTCTCCATGACTTTCGTTTGGAAGCTCGGATTGTTCGCCGAGCTTTAGCTCTAAAAACTTTTACGTCGTTGAGCTTTTCTGAAGTGGGATTTTTGCAGAACTTATTTAGAGCCTGTTTACGCTTTTTAATAGCTTCTTTACAGTCATTATTAAACCAAGGCTTGCTTTTCTTAGTATTTGTGGAGGTCTTTGGAATGCATTGTTCTGATATGTTAATAAGTGTATCTGTGAAATCAGAAACAATGTCAGATGATTCATTTAAGTGATCAACTGTTAACTCTTCTTCACATAAATTATGGAATAATTCCCAGTCGGCTTTATTCATTTTCCATTTCTGGTTACAGTCTTCATCTGGTTCGTTTACGCTCTCTATTATAACAGGAAAGTGATCACTTCCGCACTGATCATCATGAACAGACCAGTCATAGTCCAAGAAGAGAGATGGGTGACACAAAGAGAGATCTAAAGAAGACAAATGACCTGTCGCAGGGTGAAGGTAAGTATAAGATTTATCATTCATCAAGCAAAGATCGTTCTTTGCAATAAAATCTTCGACAAGTGCTCCTCTGTTATTGACATCTTTACAGCCCCATAGAATATTGTGACCATTGAAGTCGCCAACTAAAAGATATGGCGATGGAAGTTGACTCAGCAATGAGTCAAGATGTTCGGGCTTTAAAGAAAATGAGAGTGGGATATATAGAGAGCAAACTGTAGTTTCTTTATCCAGAGAAACCGATACCGCTACAGCTTGAAGGTCGGTTTTTAATTTGATCTCTCTTTGTGGTAAACATGATTTAACAAAAATTGAGCTGCCACCAGATGGTTTGTTACCATCAGAATAGATATAGTTGTATGTATTGAAACCCCTGACATCTATGTTGTCATCAGTTTTTAAAAAAGTTTCTTGCAAACAAAACACCGATGGGGTTAGTAGCGAAATAAGTAATAAGAGTTCATTATAATTTGATTTAAGACCTCGACAATTCCATTGTATTATTTTGTGTTTTAAATCCATTTTAAGGAGAGATATTTAAAGACTAGAAACTATTATGGAGGTGCAATTGGTGATATAGATCTGCTACCACCAGCTCGTGGTGTGGCAGATCTCGATCTGTTATTGCCACTTGGTGATGATGGAGTTTCAGTCAACTCCATATCACTGTCACTCAAAGATCCGAATCTGTTCTGAAATTTTATATTGTCTCTTTCCATTTTACGTTGTCTGTCTGTTTGTCTTTGAGACAATTGATGTTTTTTTATCGGATCTTGCGACCCCTTATTAGTTCGACCTGGGTCGGGTTTCTCTTTTACATTCGGCGCTGGCTTCGGTACGGTCGCTGTCGACCGATCCGAAGCAACCTGGATTGCGCCTTTTGATAAATTGGTTGAACTTTGTGGTGCTGGAGTGGATTTACTCCATGCACCAGACTTTTTCAGTTCAGCAATGTATGATTCAGCAGTCTGTGTTGCGGAGCTGGTACATTTTACACCAGCACCCTTTGTGATGCTGGCGAAACTGGTGGTTGGTGTTATGTATCGCTCTTCGACAATCTTCCGCGCTTCTGGGAATGTTATCCCCCTTTGGTATTTGACGGTTAGTATTTCTTTTTCTTTTTTCCACGCCGGACAGTCTCGGGAGAAAACAGCATGTTTGCCATCACAATTTACGCATTTGGGTTCATTTTTGCAGTTGAGGTGATTATCAACATGCTTTTCTTCACCACAATTAGGACAGAGTTTTTTTCTCTGACATCTGCTTTCGTGATGGCCAAAAGCCTGACAAGAGTAACATCTAAGAGGGTTTGGGATGTATACCTCTACGTTAATGGAAAGATATGCTACTTTGATTTTCTTGGGTAGAATTGGTGTACTAAAAGTCAACACATAAGTTGCTGTTGGTTTTAGTACACCATTTCTACGAACTTGAATGTTACGAACACCAACAACTCCCTGATCCTTAAGGTTATCGACTATCTCTTCATCTGAGCAAGGACGCAGTTCTGGACTGCGAATCACTCCCTTAGATGAATTGAGCGTGTTATGTAAAGCGACTTTAACTTTTAGATCAAAGAGTTTGTTGGTGTTTAGCAGGCTTACCACTTGCTGTTTTTTCTCGACTTCCAAGAGAAGATCACCCGATTTGAGTTGTTTTATACTCTTAGGGTGTCCGGCAATGGAGAGAATACTTTTCTCGATGACGAAGGGGGAAAGGCTAGATACAGTTCGTGTATCGTCAAGTGACGTAACGACCAAGAAACGCGGAACATTGTCAAAATTTGGTTCAGCAGACTGCTGACTAGATTGTTGACTTGACTGCTGACTGGATTGTTGACTGTGTTCATCCGATTCGGATGAATCTTCTTGTTTTTTACGTTTAGGTGCGTTGTGGTTAGGTGATTTGCGGTTAGGTGATTTGCGGTTATGTTTTTTTCCAGGAGCCATAAGAAAAAAATTCTAGTTTCGTCCCAAGTGCTCTCCGCCCTCCGTGGAGCCCTACAAGGGAACACCATACTGGAGTGGTTATCCAACTCGCAGATGTTAGAGATACACGTGAGATATACTCGTATAAACAAAATGCCTACACAATTGATCCGTTAAGCCACCGCCTTCTAGAGATAAAAAGACAGAAAAGGGTAAGGTAAATGGGCATATGGTTGGTATCAGGAAAGATACAAAAAGAGTTGAAGAGAAAGCAAAGCGGTATCTCTAGGGCTCGGCGTGACCAGCCGATTGACCGTGCCGGACCGCACGGCCACCCGTCTACACCGAAAAGCCAGGCCAAAGAGGCGTGTTGGGCACCTGAAGCACCGCCACCTCAGGTAACCCTCAACCTCCAGGATCCCTTCTTCCGGTTTACAGGACGCCACCCACGGCAAACGGGTGGTACTTCCTTTAGCTCTTCCCAGTGGGCACATTGACCACAGCAGCAACGTGCCCAGTGGGAATTGAGCCCCCAGGGCCACGGCAAGGCAGGAAGTCTAATACCTGGGGGGTACAACAAGGATGTTATACGACAGACTGCATGCATGGTAGTTAACCCAATCACGGTTGGCAACTTTGCTTCCCTCTTTAATTGCACGTCGGTGGGTCAGGCCTCAGATTCTATGATGGCTCCAACGTAAAGGCTTATTGAGAATTAGAGAGATCTAATTCAAGGTAATGTTGGTTGGTGCCTGATGCTCTGTCTCTGGTCGGGCCCATCGGAGTCTATCTGTTGGTTTTCTTTTGCTCCAGCATTTCAGTGGTTTCTTGCTGTCGAGTCCTCACCGTTGTCTCACCTCTGTGGTTCTTTGATTTTTTTGTGTTCACGGCGATGTTGCACTGATGAGTTAGGAGGCCTTCATGCGGACTGAACAAATTATGTGTCTAAATCGCGACGGAAGTAAGGGCGAGGATTGTGGCCACGTTAAATCGATTTAAGCCCCCCAGTGGAAATCATTCCACTGACCGTTCCAAGGCGGTTCTTCTGTGGCGGTTTATTTATGGTGTTGTTTGTTGCTTGCTGTGTGTATCACTTGTGTCTTTTTATTTTGGATGGCCATATGGCCATTTTGTGGGAAAGTAACTGTCTTTATGGCCTTCCTTTGTTTAGGTTTCCATTATGGTCTGGTCGCTTAATGTTTGTGTTTCTTTCCCTTTGGTGTCTTTGATGGGTGGAGTAAGTTAATTGTATCGATTCCTGATCTTTGTTTTACTTCTACTGTAAAAATCTTCTACTGTGAAACCACAAGGCCCAGGTTTTTCATATTTGATATGAAGCTTAATCTAGGGGACCCCTACCAAGATTGTTCAAATTGTAGTCCATGGGCCAAATTGCAGCACGTTCAATTAAAAATAAATTTACATCAAAATGATAGCTACATGTACATTTTTTCCTAAGTACACTCAAAATGTTGCTAGTTTTCCCTATTCTAAACTTAAAATAAAAATCAAAAATGAGTTCCTTTAAGAGCAATGAAAACATTCATAAGAAAGAAGATGGGTCATACTACGTAGTTTCGGCTAATTAAGCCTCATCAGTGACCCTGTAATGATCCGGCAAAGAAAGCCAGAGGAAACATGCTGCAATTTTGCGAATTTCCAATAGGCAGTCGATTCAAAGACTGATATAAATCAAAATGGGGTCCAAATAATTAAAAATCAGTTTGAAATATGAGTCTAAACCAATAATCTACTTCTGATTTCTCAGAATATTCACGCTGATCTCAAAGGACCAAAAGTAAAATATAAACTGCACTATGGTTGATGTACGGGGAGACGTTTTACGGCCGCCACACGGCACAACACCAGCTGCAGTGAAGGCAAATAAAAATCAAAAATGAGTTCCTTTAAGAGCAATGAAAACATTCATAAGAAAGAAGATGGGTCATACTACGTAGTTTCGGCTAATTAAGCCTCATCACACCGGCCCCATTCCCAAGAAGTGATGTGAGAGCCCTGCTTGGCCTCTCTGTCCCAATACCTCAGTACTTATGGTAAGTTTGATTTTAGTTAATACTGATGATGAAAACTCCTGCAATTCTAAAAATGTGCAATTTCTCCTAGAATTGTCCTGGAATTTTCGAAAATTCTCCTTGAGAATTACAATATGTGCTTGAATTTTGAAAAAAAAAAATCCTTTGAAAATTTTTCAGAAGGATTCCAAGAGCAAATATGAGAGTTGCTAAACTCGTAAAAAAGAAACCTGGTGTTGCACCATATTCAGATTCAGTTTTTAGCGCACCAGAGGAGCTTATAGGATAGGCGTCGTCCACTGTCGTCAACACTTTCAAACGACAGCTCCTCTGTCGCCACTTTTATCTGTAGCATGCTTGGCCTGGAGGAATGAAAGTTTTTTTTATGAAAATCGGCTTTTTAGTTTGGTTGCTATGGCAACTTGTCCCAATGACTTGTTATGCGACGTTCATTTTTGGGCCTTGTTTGCATAGGCCATGCCTGAATCGGAAATATGACACTGAATACCATGCAATAAATAACGACGCTCACCCAGAGACGATACGGTCGCCATGTATGTGTCAAGTGACAGTTTTTAGAACAGAAATTCCAAACACATGTTCGGAGTGAAGGGTAAACAAAAATGAAAACGACCATTTTCACAAAGTTCTGAAGCTGTATTTGGATCCAGAAGTGTACACATAACAAAGGAGTATGAATTGAGAATAAAAAAAAAATATATTTTTGAGACCCGGTAGCTCAATAATGATTTTCTGACACCTTATTTTCAGATATGTGTCTTCCCCTCATGTCTTTTCCAGAAAAGGATCCATATTTGTTTCTTGTAAGAGCGTACCTGACCATTTTGTCACTTATTGCGAGTGTACTTAAGAAAAACTGCTAATAAACCATAGTGCAGTTTATATTTTACTTTTGGTCCTTTGAGATCAGCGTGAATATTCTGAGAATTCGGAAATAAATTATTGGTTTAGACTCATATTCTAGACAGGTTTTTAATTATTTGGACCCCATTTTGATTTATTTTCAGTCTCTGAATCGACTGCCTATTCGAAATTCGCAAAATTGCAGTATGTTTCCTCTGGCTTTCTTTGCCGGATCATTACAGGGTCACTGATGAGGCTTTATTAGCCGAAACTACGTAGTATGACCCATCTTCTTTCTTATGAATGTTTTCATTGCTCTTAAAGGAACTCATTTTTGATTTTTATTTACATACACGAATAAGATTACCTTCTGATTGCAAATAATAGGATCTTGCATTAAGCTTATATGTCTTTTTGTTTCTTTTCCCAGTGCTTGTAACAATTACATGTCTGCAAATGAAATCTCTTTTTCTTTCATATATCATTTTGACATCATAGTACTGTTGAAATATATGCTTGCGTGTGTCCTCTGGTATATTTTTCGAACACAAATATTTGCAGCTACTGCAGTCTTTTTCTTTTAACTTCTTCGCTGCAACTGGTTTCTTTGTTGTTGGTGAGAAATATGTCTCACCTTTTAACTTTTGTTCCTTTCGAACTGTCTTTTTCCATTTGTCTGTGTTCACCTTTCTTTAGTGGGAGTGTTTCTTTTTTTCGGATGATACATAAGCAGCGGATTTTCGTGGTGTCACTACATTAGCACTTTCACTGCATTTTTCTGGTGAGGTATGAACAATTGGCTCTGCATTGGCATGACATCCTTGGTGTTCATTTATCGTCTGACCATGCACTTGCGATAGTTTCTTACATGAGTCATAATGTTCAAATCCTCTTACAGCTAAATATGCTAATGACAGGGGCTCAGCACTACTTTCAGTTCCCTGAATATCAGGCAAAATATCAATAACCGGGTTGGTAATTATACTAGAATAAATTTTAATTTGTCTTTGGAACATGTTTGCTGTTGCTAGAGTGATCAAATCACAGTTCCATGTTCCAGAGCCCATCTTTCCGAATTTCGTTAATTTTCACCTTGTATAAACTAGATGCTTCATCTTCTATTTTGTTGTACTTCTGGGTCATGAAACAAATATAATGTTTTTCATTGTCCAACATGTGATTGCTTAATCTGTTCCGCATGCTTGCTATATCATCTTCAATTTCTAGTTGATTTTTACTGCATTAAAGAAGCAGTTGCCATCCGCAGTAATGCTAACTCGACGTAGATTATTCCTGGTCAGCAAATTATTTAATCTCCCTTCATGGTGCTTTCTTAGCAAATGATTCACCTGAAATATTTTCTGGCTCTTTTGCATAATTAATTGCAGTTCACTAGTATGAGATTCATTCGTTTCTGTCTGATGCCTAATTGTGAGGAATCCGAAGCACTATGTATAGGATGACTTTTGTCTAGTTTCCTGCGTTTTTCATCACGTCTTTCTGTCTTGGGGTTCTTAAATGATTCCATGTCGGATTTGATACTTGATTTCTTCAGTTTCTTAGCTATCTTTCAATTACTATCCCCTCTACGGTCTCTTCTCTTTGGAAACTTCTCCCGTTTTGACTTAGGCCTATTTCTCTTCCGCCACCAATTATGCCTTCTGTTCTCAATGTTAGTGACTTCTATATCAATATCAGAACATTCTGACATCTCAGAAGGGATGTATGATTTATCTGCATCGCTGTCATCCAACTCTGACTCTGAAGACATTTGTTTACTAGCATAAGATGTAAGTTTCGGTCTCCTATAACGCTTGTTTGGTACATGTACACTGCTGTTTACCACATCAGGCTGATAAGTGATAGTTACAGGTTTATGTTGGCTTTCTATTCAGTTTTATCTTCTGAATAACTGAATTTCGGCAATGTCGAAAATGGAATTTCTTCATGAGGCTGATGAAGCATTGAAAGTGGATTTGTTTGATTTGAGGTTTTACGTCCCCGTCAACACTGTAAAGGTCATTTTGGAGACGTTGCTTCCAATTTTGTGGGACTTTTACCCGACATTGAGATGAAATGACATCTCAAGCCCTGTCGCCCAATGAAACCAATAGGGTTTATTAGCATGGACGGTCCGCCTCGCACCGCGGTTCCTGGACAGGCTTAGATCCTCTAAGCGGTTTACCAGTCCTAGTGTGCGGGCTTGATTCAGCTCTGCGTGGAAGCATCATGCAGCCCATATATTTCTTCAAGCCCCTATGGGCGGGGGCGCCCATTGAAAGTGGAACATTCTCGAATGCTTCTTGTAGTTTTGAAAGGGGGATGTCATCTTCATCTGCTGAATATGATGAACAAGATGCCTCTTGTGGTTTTGTGAAATGCATATCCTCTGAATGGTTTTCATTAATGGTCGCTGGTTGTGACTCATTCCTGACCAAAAGTTGCTCTTTTTCTTCATTTTCTGTGTCTGCCTTTGAAGTTGTCATCTCTGCTGTAGCAAGCTGACTGTATCTGTCTTCTGTGTAATTTAAATTTCATAAAAGTCGTCGTCTGACCATACACTTTTTTCATCCGTGGCCATGGTAAATATCTGAAAAAAAAAAACACCAAAAAGACATTAAGAATCGTAAATTTCGGAAAGGATTACATCAGATAGGACATTTAAAAAGGCACAACACTAAATTGCAAAAAAATCATTATAAATATCATTACATGTATTGTTATAATTGAAATTATATAAACATGTTAATATTGAAATTATATAAACATGTTAATATACATGTATCAATATAATTTTACTAAATGCTACTGACTTCAGATTAAATATTGCTGTTCATAGAAGGCATTCCATTGATTTTATTTAGTAAAAATTATACATTATTTGGCAAATATATAAAAGAAAATAACTGAACTTTCTGATATCTGCTCTGCTTTCGTTCATTTTCTTCATCCGTAGTTTGTCGAGCGACCCAAACTCACTAAACGCAGCTCTCAAAAGCATACATCCATGTGGCTATCACTAATTAAATGACTGATTGTATGAAATTCAGGTAATGGATATTTATAGATAAAAAAACAGCCACCTTATTCTTGTCATTGTGAGCTCATATTCTTGCATGGCAGGGTGAAGATGAGACGCCACAGAGTGTTGCATCTGATCAGGGTCTATGTTTTAATTACAATACCTGAAAGTACGGCATCACGAAAAGATGCCTATATAATTTTGCCCCTACTAAAGTAGAAGTAAAACAAAGATCAGGAATTGATACAATTAACTTACTCCACCCATAAAAGACACCAAAGGGAAAGAAATACAAACATTAAGCGACCAGACCATAATGGAAACCTAAACAAAGGAAGGCCATAAGGACAGTTACTTTCCCACAAAATGGCCATATGGCCATCCAAATCCAAAAGACACAAGTGATACACACAGTAAGTAACAAACAACAGCATAAATAAATCGCCACAGAAGAGCCGCCTTGGAACGGTCAGTGGAAGATTTCCACTGGGGGGCTTAAATCGATTTTACGTGGCCACAATCCTCGCCCTTACTTCCGTCGCGATTTAGACAAATAATTTGTTCAGTCCGCATGAAGGCCTCCTAACTCATCAGTGCAACATCTCCGTGAACACAAAAATCAAAGAACCACAGAGGTGAGACAACGGCGAGGACTCGACAGCAAGAAACCACTGAAATGCTGGAGCAAAAGAAAACCAACAGTTAGACTCCGATGAGCCCGACCAGAGACAGAGCATCAGGCACCAACCGACATTATCTCTCTAATTTTCAATAAGCCTTTACGTTGGAGCCGTCATAGAATCTGAGGCCTGACCCACCGGCGTGCAATTAAAGAGGGAAGCAAAGTTGCCAACCGTGATTGGGTTAACTACCATGCATGCAGTCTGTCGTATAATATCCATGTTGTACCCAATCTTTTTATATCGAAGAATGATTTTACGAAATTGGGTGCTGAAGTCATTGCGGTTATATATTTTTCTGAATTTATATGCCAAGTCACCATAAAATTCGGGTTCCGATAGACCTTGTTGCAGAAGAGATTTAAGTCCAATATTGAATTTTGAAATTAAATCAGAATGGCGTCTATAAAATTTTGAAAAGGCTCATATTCTAGACAGGCTTTTAATTATTTGGACCCCATTTTGATTTATATCAGTCTTTGAATCGACTGCCTATTCGAAATTCGCAAAATTGCAGTATGTTTCCTCTGGCTTTCTTTGCCGGATTATTACAGGGTCACTGATGAGGCTTTATTAGCCGAAACTACGTAGTATGACCCATTTTCTTTCTTATGAATGTTTTCATTGCTCTTAAAGGAACTCATTTTTGATTTTTATTTGCCTTCACTGCAGCTGGTGTTGTGCCGTGTGGCGGCCGTAAAACGTCTCCCCGTACATCAACCATAGTGCAGTTTATATTTTACTTTTGGTCCTTTGAGATCAGCGTGGATATTCTGAGAAATCAGAAATAAATTATTGGTTTAGACTCATATTCTAGACAGGCTTTTAATTATTTGGACCCCATTTTGATTTATATCAGTCTTTGAATCGACTGCCTATTCGAAATTCGCAAAATTGCAGTATGTTTCCTCTGGCTTTCTTTGCCGGATTATTACAGGGTCACTGATGAGGCTTTATTAGCCGAAACTACGTAGTATGACCCATTTTCTTTCTTATGAATGTTTTCATTGCTCTTAAAGGAACTCATTTTTGATTTTTATTTGCGTAGTTTATGGTACCGATAACCCTGATGAAGGAGTATAGCCGTTAATAATTTATTACGAGTGTTGAAGTCAGTTACATGACTACACACTCTAGCAAATCGAATTAATTGCGAAATATAAACGCCATAGGATGGCGCACGAGGAACATCACCATCCAAAAAAGGAAAATTTACAATCTCAAAATCAAAGTCATCGCGTTTATCATAAATTTTGCACGAAACAAATCCATCTACAATAGACAGATGTAAATCCAAAAACGGGGCCTCGGTATCAGAAGAATTTGCTTTATTTAACTGAAGTTCTAGGGGGTAAATCTGACTGATCAAACCATCAAAATAGGTATTATCAATATTTAATAAATCATCTAAATATCTAGAAGTAGAGCTAAAAGCTTCAATAATTTCAGATTGGGAAAATGAAGTCTCTTTCATAACAATACAAGAACAGATCAGCCACAAGAGGTGCGCAATTAGTACCCATCGGAATACCCACAATTTGTCTAAATAACTTAGTACCGAATCTAATATAAATATTGTCAAGTAGAAAGGTGAGGGCATCACACACTTTCTGACATGACCAAAGTGTATAATTCTTATGATCTTTAGAAGTGAAAAATGCATTTCTGACATTACATGCAAGATAGAGAGAATCTTCTCTGTGAAAAGTCCATTCAATTAAATCATTAAGCTTTTCTTTTATAAGATTATGAGGAAGTGTAGTGTAAAGAGTGCAAAAATCGTAGGTAGACAGACTAGAAGCACGAAAATGTCTAGATTTCAATTTATTTAAAACCTCATTCGAATTTTTTATAGACCAAAACAGATTTCTTCCTGATCTTTCAAAGACTTTATCACAATATTTAATTACATGCATTTTTATAGCAGTAAGACAGGAAGTTAATAATTTAGAAAGTTCAGTGGTAGTGCAAGAGCTAGAATTTGCAATAAACCGTGCTTTGTAAGGTTTTTTATGAAGTTTTGGTAACCAGTATAACGTAGGAAGCTTGTCTTGGCCTTCGTTAACACACACAGCAAACTTGGTGGCTGAAAGACAAACATGTTTATCTACTATAGCGCTCTCTTCAGCTAAAGGCTGAAGTTCATAGGCCATAGTACCACCAAGCTCCTGCTTAAGCGTGTTAACATAGTGGAGCCGTCACACAACGACGACGTTGTTAGCGGCCTTGTCTGCAGGGCAGACCCTACTTTTTTAAAGTAAAACTGGGGTTTAAGGGGGGTATACATTATTTTTCTTATTTCTGCTCAAAAACATAGATTGTGGGTACTCGATAGAACCGATCGACGCGGTTCTAGATGAGGCGGTTCTATCGAGTCCCCTCAAGCTATGTTTTGAACAAAAATATAACAATTTTTCATCTTAAAATTTCCAGTTTTTGACTGAAAAATTAACAATGTATTTGTATAGGGATGTTTTCGTAACGGGATAAATAAAATGTTGACAGTCTAAGCCACCGCTCATTTACCAGCCTACATACAGAAACAATCGACCAACCAGTACTGTCAATTCTTTGATTGTTTTATTAAGCGTATTCTGTAGTAGAAGTTTCAAATCTTTGGAGCCATAAGAGCTTCTGATAAAACCATACTTTTTATTTTAATTATCTTACTCCAAATGTTTGGAATACAATATAATACTTTTCCAAATTATGCATGAGAAATACATTAAAATAATCATACATACCTTAAACTGTATCCTTTATAACTTTTCTTTGTAACAAAACGTGTTGTCTGAGTGAACCAATTCCTGTGTATAAAGCTGCCTCTTTTACAGTATGTTTAACACATTATGAGATTAACTAGCATGATAGATTGTTTTGTTTATTAAAGCTAGAAACAAAGTGTCAAGGTTCATGACAAAAATAAATTGCTATTCCACATGTTTTAAGCACCGATAACGAATCATGCTACAGATGAGTCCTTATGGCTCTAAGAGGTGTGCAGAAGAGCCCTTATGGTACCAGCTTTTTAGGCAGGTTTGTCTTATGGTTTGGGGGTATTATATAAAACTGACCAAGATAATGGTATATTTTTAATTTTTAGCATTAACTATAACTAAAATGGCTCTCAAATCTTACATAAATGGCTTTTTCATAAAAATTGCAGATGTGCCCTTATGGTCCTTATATGACGAACTGCGCTTTAGGTCGGCACTCGTTTGTCAGTCAGGTTGATGATGTCCATAACTTGAATATGGTACTATATCGGTTAAACCTGACGGTTCAAATGTTTGCCCTTGCTTTAAACCGATGTTAAGTTTGACATGAACTTATGCTGCCTTAAACTTGCGTGAATGATTTCAGATAGTCGACTAGTTATTCCAAAAATTGAATATGGTTAAGACTTTATACATGTCTGACGTTTCTGAAAAAAAAACACTTATTATACTTGTTGGATCAAGTTTGATATTAATTAAAATAGTCTAGTGTGTGATGACAGTGCATTTGATGACATAAGTAAAGATAAATCTTGAAGTTGAGATACAGTGCACTCGTCGACTATCTTTGCATTAGTATATCTTATGTTTTGGAAATTCACGCATTTTGTGTTTCAGTGTTGATGATGATGGTGATTTCCTGTTTAACGACGCGTCAACCCTCTTTGTGGGTCATAAGCTTCAAACGGTTAATGGTTAACGGCAATTAGAATTATGAGGATATTAAGAATAAAAAAGTTGGTTTGATATGTATAAACATCTTAAACAGTTAAATCTTATGAAAAAGTCCAATTTCTTTTAAGAATAAAATATTTTCAAAAGGTACATCATGAAACAATTGTTGCAAAGTGTCAGCTTTGAAGTATAAGTTACGGGACTGTGAAAAGTCTACACATTCAATTAAAATATGTTTCACAGTGAATGGCTGATCACAGCCTACACAGGAAGGCTGTTCATCACCATTTAAAATAAAAGAATGAGTAACTCTAGTATGGCAAATGCGCAGTCGTGGCAATACTACATCCTCTTTCCTGGAAAACTGTGGAGGAGAGCATTTAGTTCCAACGACAGGTTTTCCCGTACATCAACCATAGTGCAGTTTATTTTTTACTTTTGGTCCTTTGAGATCAGCGTGAATATTCTTAGAAATCAGAAATACATTATTGGTTTAGACTCACATTCTAGACAGGTTTTTAATTATTTGGACCCCATTTCGATTTATATCAGTCTTTGAATCGACTGCCTATTCGAAATTCGTAAAATTGCAGTATGTTTCCTCTGGCTTTCCTTGCCGGATCATTACAGGGTCACTGATGAGGCTTTATTAGCCGAAACTACGTAGTATGACCCATCTTCTTTCTTATGAATGTTTTCATTGCTCTTAAAGGAACTCAATTTTGATTTTTAATGGCATGGAGTTTGTTATTTATTGCACGGTCCCATTCGCCCTGCCATTCCGACAAGATGTATCTATTGATAAATGGTTTAAAATTATTAAATGGAATATTTAAAACAGACGGATCAAGATTGAGCGATTCCTTTGCTTTCTTGTCAGCAGACTCATTGCCGACAATACCAATATGGCTCGGAACCCAACAAAACAAGATTTGATGCGTTTTAGAAATTTCATGATGTTTTTCGATCAGTTTTTGTATTTGAGGATTTTTAGATAATGAATGGTCTAAAGCCTTAAGCACAGAAAGTGAATCAGAAAATATAATTGTTTTTTGAAATGATGAAGAACTGATAAAATCTAAAGCTAGGTCTATTGCTTTGGCTTCAGCTGTAAAAATAGATGAACCATCTGGAAGCGCAAAGTTTGGTGCGTATCTTGAGAAATATACGCACAAACAACTTTTTCTCCTTCTTTGTAACCATCAGTATAGACTTGCTGGTAGTCATCATAACGTGACTGCAATACCTGAAAGTTTTGTTTGAGTAGCATTAGTTGATTCGGATTTTTTACCATCATGTAAGTCCTATAAACAGAATAGAAGGTTTTTTAATACACCAAGATGGAACTTCCGCCGTTTCATGTTTTTGAATATTTTTAAGGTCGATACCTGAATTTTCTAGCAGTGGTAAAATAGGTAATCCAAAAGGTTTGATTGCTGTGGGTTTAGTTTCATACTTATCCACAAATTGAGGTGGAAATGAAATTTTGAATGCCGGGTTAGATGGATTAGCAGCAAGTCTAATAGCATACTGAAGAGAAAGTTTCTCTCTGCGCGAAGTTAAAGATGGTTCACCTGCTTCTACATAAAGGCTTAACTCATTTTTGATTTTTATTAATACGGGAGAAGTACGAAAGGCCCCCATAGCCAGACGAAGGCCTTGGTGATGGATAGTATCCAATGATTTTAAATAGGATTTTCTGGCAGAACCATAAACAACAGACCCATAATCTAATTTAGATCTTATTAAAGACCGGTAAAGATGTAATAAAGTATACCGATCTGCTCCCCAACTTGTATGGGCTAAAACTTTCAAAAGATTCAAAGCTTTTAAGCATTTCGCTTTAAGATATTTAACATGGGGAATAAAAGATAACTTTTGATCAAATATGACCCCAAGAAATTTGGCTTCCTCAACAACAGGAATTTGTGATCCGTATAAAAACAAGGAAGGATGTTCGTGTTTCTTCCGTAGCTTACAAAAATGAACACACTGTGTTTTCGACTTGGAGAACTTGAAACCATTTTTATCAGTCCATTCTTCTATTCGTTTTAAATTTTGTTGCAACTTTCGTTCAATTGTTTTCATATTTTGTGAACGGTAACATATACAGAAATCGTCAACGTACAAGGAACAATCAGTTTTGTCGTGCAAACATTGTACAATATTGTTTATTTTGATATTAAATAGCGTAGTTGAAAGAATACTACCCTGTGGGACACCCTGCTCCTGATCATAGAAATCTGACACGGTAGATCCCACACGCACCTGAAACATGCGCTCCACTAAAAGGTTTTCAATAAAACTGGGAAGTTTTCCTCTTAAGCCAATGTTATGGAGATCTTTCAATATACCTGTCACCGATGTGCTTTTTATCTAAAACACTTAGTTTCGGTGAACTGTCATATCCGTAGTATTGTCTTGTCCGCGGTGAACTGTCTTGTTCGTCAGTTGTTATTGTTTATTACTTCCGGTTGTACGAAATGTCAAAGTTTTACTTTAAGTTTTGAATATTAGCCAATCAGTGAGGATTTATTTGATATTAATTGGTTTGGGAGTTGTCTGATTGGTTGGAATTAACCTCTTTTGCATGTTTGACCCCTGCATGTGGACTAACACACACTTTTACAGTGTTTCGGGGCATTCGCCATTACGTTCTGAAGAAGATCACAGAAATCATTTATCTTATAACATATTTCAAATATGTTGTATTGATTAGGTATATCCCTGTCCCTTACTAGTTCAGTATAATGTATATCATGCATTTATTTATTGAGCCCTAAAGGAATATTTTGTATAGTTTTGTCAGAAGACTTGATGCAATGGCTCTGATCAGTGACCACACCTGCAATCAGTCATTCCAAGGAAGGACTCCTTGCGGTGTGGTAGCAACAACATCACACTATTATACGGTCATTGTACGTATTAGTTATTGGTCCATGCCCGGTGTCAGACAGCGGCTGCATAGCATGTTTGGTGTGATGCAGTCCTTTGTCTCTCCTACATCTCAGCCTTCGTAAACTAAACCGATCCTTTGTGCTTCATTTATGTTCACTATGATGCTTGAATAGCCGGAACTGTATGGCCGTGGTATTCTGTATGCTGCTGCATATAAATAACACGCACCGTGTACAGATGTATGTGCATACTGGCATGATGTTCATTTTATTTCATCAAGATCATCCCATCAATCATTTATGTCCCAGTTATCATCCTAAAATGATGTCATATAGGTTACAGCTTCTTTGAATGCAGCTGTAGCGCTATATCAGTTATTCTTGGTATTACCCGATAGTAGATATGCGCATTTTATTTATTTTTAGGATGCCCTTTCTTCTTCACCAATAAATTAACATCAAACCTGAACTTGTCTTGATCTGTCTATGAGGAAAGAGTCTTGTGTGACATACCATAACGCAATGTTGTATCATATGCTTTCTCCAAGTCGAAAAAGACAGCTACTACGTGTTCTTTGTTAATAAAAGCATCTCGTATAAATGTTTCTAGTCTTTTTAAACTGTCATTGGTACTACGTTCCGAACGAAAACCCGATTGATATTCTAAAATGAGGTTGTAGGACTCTAAGTACCAGACTAATCTCTTGTTTATCATTCTCTCCAATGTTTTACACAAACAACTTGTCAAAGCTATCGGACGATAATTCGTAGGCTCTGCATGATCTTTCCCCGGTTTCGGAATTGGTACAACTGTAGCTACACGCCAGCTCTCAGGACAGACCCCCGTTTCCCAAATATTATTAAAGATATCTAAAAGTGTTGTAAGAGAACTTTTTGGCAGATGCTTAAGCATCTGATAATGAATTTCATCGGGGCCGTTGCCGTATCATGTGATTTTCAATGGCTTCAACTAGTTCGGATAAGTTAAAAGGTGTGTTGTATTCTTCGTGATTAAGGGATTTGAAGTTAAGTTTTCTTTTCTCCTGGTCCTTTTTGAAATTTCTAAAAGTGTCAGAATAATTACGCGATGATGAATTTCTCAAGAATGTGCTCCCAAGAGTATCTGAAATATCTTTTTTTTGTTGAAGCTATTGTGTCAAATGCAGTATTTAAATGTGTAAAACTAGAGGACTTTGTTTTTCCTGAAATTTTTCGTACCATATCCCAAACCTTTTTAATGGGGGTTTTGTAGTTCAATTTGGAGACATATTCTCTCCATGACTTTCGTTTGGAAGCTCGGATTGTTCGCCGAGCTTTAGCTCTAAAAACTTTTACGTCGTTTAGCTTTTCTGAAGTGGGACTTTTGTAGAACTTATTTAGAGCCTGTTTACGCTTTTTAATAGCTTCTTTACAGTCATTATTATACCAAGGCTTGCTTTTCTTAGTATTTGTGGAGGCCTTTGGAATGCATTGCTCTGATATATTAATAAGTGTATCTGTGAAATCAGAAACAATGTCAGATGATTCATTTAAGTGATCAACTGATAACTCTTCTTCACATAAATTATGGAATAATTCCCAGTCGGCTTTATTCACTTTCCATTTCTGGTTAGTCTTCATCTGGTTCGATTACGCTCTCTATTATATCAGGGAAGTGATCACTTCCGCACTGATCATCATGAACAGACCAGTCATAGTCCAAGAAGAGAGATGGGTGACACAAAGAGAGATCTAAAGAAGACAAATGACCTGTCGCAGGGTGAAGGTGAGTGAGTTTTAGTTTTACGTCCTACCAACAGCTAAGGTCATACGGAGACGGGACCTCGGTTTAAAGACTCATCCGAAAGTCTGGAGAAGCCCGGGATCGATCCTGCGATCCCTGGTTTACAGGGCGAGTAGCGTAACCACTGCACCACGGAGGCTTCTAACAGGGTGAAGGTAAGTATAAGATTTATCATTCATCAAGCAAAGATCGTTCTTTGCAATAAAATCTTCGACAAGTGCTCCTCTGTTATTGACATCTTTACAGGCCCATAGAATATTGTGACCATTGAAGTCGCCAACTAAAAGATATGGCGATGGAAGTTGACTCAGCAATGAGTCAAGATGTTCGGGCTTTAAAAAAAATGAGGGTGGGATATAGAGAGAGCAAATTGAAGTTTCTTTATCCAGAGAAACCGATACTGCTACAGCTTGTAGGTCTGTTTTTAATTTGATCTCTCTTTGCGGTAAACATGATTTAACAAAAATTGAGCTGCCACCAGATGGTTTGTTACCATCAGAATAGATATAGTTGTATGTATTGAAACCCCTGACATCTATGTTGTCATCAGTTTTTAAAAAAGTTTCTTGCAAACAAAACACCGATGGAGTTAGTAGCGAAATAAGTAATCAGAGTTCATTATAATTCGATTTAAGACCTCGACAATTCCATTGTATTATTTTGTGTTTCAATTCCATTTTAAGGAGAGATATTTAAAGTAGAAGTAAAACAAAGATCAGGAATTGATACAATTAACTTACTCCACCCATAAAAGACACCAAAGGGAAAGAAAAACAAACATTAAGTGACCAGACCATAATAGATGATGATGATTTCGTGTTTAACGACGCGTCAACCCTGTTTGTGGGTCATAAGCGTCAAACGGTTAATGGTTAAACGGCATGATGATGATGATTTCGTGTTTAACGACGCGTCAACCCTCTTTGTGGGTCATAAGCGTCAAACGGTTGATGGTTAAACGGCATGAATAATTATGATGATATTAAAAGTAAAAAGTCAAAATGATAATGTATAAAAATCTGAAACAGTTAAATCTTATGAAAAAGTCCAATTTCCTTTAAGAATAAAATAATATTATCAACAGGTACATCTCGAAACAGTTGTTGCAAAGTGTCAGCTTTGAAATATAAAATACGTGAGGGTGAAAAGTCAACACAGTCAATTAAGATATGTTTCACAGTGAATGGCTGATCACAACCTACACAAGAAGGCTGATCATCACCATTAAAAATATAAGAATGAGTAACTCTAGTATGGCCGATGCGCAGTCGTGTTAATACTACGTCCTCTTTTCTGGAAAACTGTGGAGGAGAGCATTTTGTACTAACGACAGGTTTAATGGCATGGAGTTTGTTATTTATTGCACGGTCCCATTCGCCTTGCCATTCCGACAAGATGTATCTGTTGATAAATGGTTTAAAATTGTTAAAAGGAATTTTAAAAACAGATGGATCAAGATTGAGCGATTCCTTTGCTTTCTTGTCAGCATATTCATTGCCGACAATGCCAATATGGCTCGGAAGCCAACAAAACAAGATTTGGTGTGTTTTAGAAATTTCATGATGTTTTTCGATCAATTTTTGAATTTGAGGATTTTTAGATGATGAATGGTCTAAAGCCTTAAGCACAGAAAGTGAATCCGAAAATATAATTGCTTTTTGAATTGTTGAAGAACTGATAAAATCTAAAGCTAGGTCTATTGCTTTGGCTTCAGCTGTAAAAATAGATGAACCATCTGGAAGGCGCATGGTTTTGTGCGTATCTTTAGAAACATACGCACAGCCAACTTTATCTCCTTCTTTGGAACCATCAGTATAGACTTGCTGGTAATCATTGTAACGTGACTGCAGTACCTGAAAGTTTTGTTTGAGAAGTATTGGATTTGATTCGGATTTTTTTCCATCATGTAAGTCGAACAGAATAGAAGGTTGTTTAATACACCAAGATGGAACTTCGGCGGTTTCATGTTTTTGAATATTTTTAAGGTCGATACCTGAATTTTCCAGCAGTGGTAAAATACGTAATCCAAAAGGTTTGATTGCTGTGGGTTTTGTTTCATACTTATCTACAAATTGAGGTCGAAATGAAATTTTGGATGCCGGGTTAGATGGATTTGCAGCAAGTCTGATAGCATACTGAAGAGAAAGTTTCTCTCTGCGCGAGGTTAAAGATGGTTCACCTGCTTCTACATAAAGGCTTAATACGGGAGAAGTACGGAAGGCTCCCATGGCCAGACGAAGGCCTTGGTGATGGATAGTATCCAAGGATTTTAAATAGGACTTTCTGGCAGAACCATAAACAACAGACCCATAATCTAATTTAGATCTTATTAAAGACCGGTAAAGATGTAATAAAGTATACCGATCTGCTCCCCAACTTGTATGAGCTAAAACTTTCAAAAGATTCAAAGCTTTTAGGCATTTCGCTTTAAGATATTTAATATGTGGAATAAAAGATAACTTTTGATCAAATATGACCCCAAGAAATTTGGCTTCTTCAACAACAGGAATTTGTGATCCGTATAAAAACAGGGAAGGATGTTCGTGTTTCTTCCGTAGTTTACAAAAATGAACACACTGCGTTTTCGACTTGGAGAACTTGAAACCATTTTTATCAGTCCATTCTTCTATTCTTTTTAAATTTTGTTGTAACTTTCGTTCAATTGTTTTCATATTTTTTGAACGGTAACATATACAAAAATCATCAACATACAATGAACAATCAGTTTTGTCGTCCAAACATTGTACAATATTGTTTATTTTGATGTTAAATAGCGTAGTTGAAAGAATACTACCCTGTGGGACACCCTGTTCTTGATCATAGAAATCTGACAGGGTAGACCCCACACGCACCTGAAACATGCGCTCCCCTAAAAAGCTTTCAATAAAACTGGGAAGTTTTCCTCTTAAGCCAATGTTATGTAGATCTTTCAATATTCCATAACGCCATGTTGTATCATATGCTTTCTCCAAGTCGAAAAAGACAGCCACTACGTGTTCTTTGTTAATAAAAGCATCTCGTATAAATGTTTCTAGTCTTATTAAATTGTCATTGGTACTACGTTCCGAACGAAAGCCCGATTGATATTCTGAAATGAGGTTGTTGGACTCTAAGTACCAGACTAATCTCTTGTTTATCATTCTCTCCAATGTTTTACACAAACAACTTGTCAAAGCTATCGGACGATAATTTGTAGGTTCTGCATGATCTTTCTCTGGTTTCGGAATTGGTACAACTGTAGCTACACGCCAACTCTCAGGACAGACCCCCGTTTCCCAAATATTATTAAAGATATCTAAAAGTGTTGTAAGAGAACTTTTTGGCAGATGCTTAAGCATCTGATAATGAATTTCATCGGGGCCGGTTGCCGTATCATGTGATTTTTCAATGGCTTCAACGAGTTCGGATAAGTTAAACGGTGTGTTGTATTCTTCGTGATTAAGGGATTTGAAGTTAAGTTTTCTTTTCTCCTGGTCCTTTTTGAAATTTCTAAAAGTGTCAGAATAATTACGCGATGATGAATTTCTCAAAAATGTGTCACCAAGAGTATCTGAAATATCTTTTTTTGTTGAAGCTATTGTGTCAAATTCAGTATTTAAATGTGTAAAACTAGAAGACTTTGTTTTTCCTGAAATTTTTCGTACCATATCCCAAACCTTTTTAATGGGGGTTTTATAGTTCAATTTGGAGACATATTCTCTCCATGACTTTCGTTTGGAAGCTCGGATTGTTCGCCGAGCTTTAGCTCTAAAAACTTTTACGTCGTTGAGCTTTTCTGAAGTGGGATTTTTGCAGAACTTATTTAGAGCCTGTTTACGCTTTTTAATAGCTTCTTTACAGTCATTATTAAACCAAGGCTTGCTTTTCTTAGTATTTGTGGAGGTCTTTGGAATGCATTGTTCTGATATGTTAATAAGTGTATCTGTGAAATCAGAAACAATGTCAGATGATTCATTTAAGTGATCAACTGATAACTCTTCTTCACATAAATTATGGAATAATTCCCACTCGGCTTTATTCATTTTCCATTTCTGGTTACAGTCTTCATCTGGTTCGTTTACGCTCTCTATTATAACAGGAAAGTGATCACTTCCGCACTGATCATCATGAACAGACCAGTCATAGTCCAAGAAGAGAGATGGGTGACACAAAGAGAGATCTAAAGAAGACAAATGACCTGTCGCAGGGTGAAGGTAAGTATAAGATTTATCATTCATCAAGCAAAGATCGTTCTTTGCAATAAAATCTTCGACAAGTGCTCCTCTGTTATTGACATCTTTACAGCCCCATAGAATATTGTGACCATTGAAGTCGCCAACTAAAAGATATGGCGATGGAAGTTGACTCAGCAATGAGTCAAGATGTTCGGGCTTTAAAGAAAATGAGGGTGGGATATATAGAGAGCAAACTGTAGTTTCTTTATCCAGAGAAACCGATACTGCTACAGCTTGAAGGTCGGTTTTTAATTTGATCTCTCTTTGTGGTAAACATGATTTAACAAAAATTGAGCTGCCACCAGATGGTTTGTTACCATCAGAATAGATATAGTTGTATGTATTGAAACCCCTGACATCTATGTTGTCATCAGTTTTTAAAAAAGTTTCTTGCAAACAAAACACCGATGGGGTTAGTAGCGAAATAAGTAATAAGAGTTCATTATAATTTGATTTAAGACCTCGACAATTCCATTGTATTATTTTGTGTTTTAAATCCATTTTAAGGAGAGATATTTAAAGACTAGAAACTATTATGGAGGTGCAATTGGTGATATAGATCTGCTACCACCAGCTCGTGGTGTGGCAGATCTCGATCTGTTATTGCCACTTGGTGATGATGGAGTTTCAGTCAACTCCATATCACTGTCACTCAAAGATCCGAATCTGTTCTGAAATTTTATATTGTCTCTTTCCATTTTACGTTGTCTGTCTGTTTGTCTTTGAGACAATTGATGTTTTTTTATCGGATCTTGCGACCCCTTATTAGTTCGACCTGGGTCGGGTTTCTCTTTTACATTCGGCGCTGGCTTCGGTACGGTCGCTGTCGACCGATCCGAAGCAACCTGGATTGCGCCTTTTGATAAATTGGTTGAACTTTGTGGTGCTGGAGTGGATTTACTCCATGCACCAGACTTTTTCAGTTCAGCAATGTATGATTCAGCAGTCTGTGTTGCGGAGCTGGTACATTTTACACCAGCACCCTTTGTGATGCTGGCGAAACTGGTGGTTGGTGTTATGTATCGCTCTTCGACAATCTTCCGCGCTTCTGGGAATGTTATCCCCCTTTGGTATTTGACGGTTAGTATTTCTTTTTCTTTTTTCCACGCCGGACAGTCTCGGGAGAAAACAGCATGTTTGCCATCACAATTTACGCATTTGGGTTCATTTTTGCAGTTGAGGTGATTATCAACATGCTTTTCTTCACCACAATTAGGACAGAGTTTTTTTCTCTGACATCTGCTTTCGTGATGGCCAAAAGCCTGACAAGAGTAACATCTAAGAGGGTTTGGGATGTATACCTCTACGTTAATGGAAAGATATGCTACTTTGATTTTCTTGGGTAGAATTGGTGTACTAAAAGTCAACACATAAGTTGCTGTTGGTTTTAGTACACCATTTCTACGAACTTGAATGTTACGAACACCAACAACTCCCTGATCCTTAAGGTTATCGACTATCTCTTCATCTGAGCAAGGACGCAGTTCTGGACTGCGAATCACTCCCTTAGATGAATTGAGCGTGTTATGTAAAGCGACTTTAACTTTTAGATCAAAGAGTTTGTTGGTGTTTAGCAGGCTTACCACTTGCTGTTTTTTCTCGACTTCCAAGAGAAGATCACCCGATTTGAGTTGTTTTATACTCTTAGGGTGTCCGGCAATGGAGAGAATACTTTTCTCGATGACGAAGGGGGAAAGGCTAGATACAGTTCGTGTATCGTCAAGTGACGTAACGACCAAGAAACGCGGAACATTGTCAAAATTTGGTTCAGCAGACTGCTGACTAGATTGTTGACTTGACTGCTGACTGGATTGTTGACTGTGTTCATCCGATTCGGATGAATCTTCTTGTTTTTTACGTTTAGGTGCGTTGTGGTTAGGTGATTTGCGGTTAGGTGATTTGCGGTTATGTTTTTTTCCAGGAGCCATAAGAAAAAAATTCTAGTTTCGTCCCAAGTGCTCTCCGCCCTCCGTGGAGCCCTACAAGGGAACACCATACTGGAGTGGTTATCCAACTCGCAGATGTTAGAGATACACGTGAGATATACTCGTATAAACAAAATGCCTACACGATTGATCCGTTAAGCCACCGCCTTCTAGAGATAAAAAGACAGAAAAGGGTAAGGTAAATGGGCATATGGTTGGTATCAGGAAAGATACAAAAAGAGTTGAAGAGAAAGCAAAGCGGTATCTCTAGGGCTCGGCGTGACCAGCCGATTGACCGTGCCGGACCGCACGGCCACCCGTCTACACCGAAAAGCCAGGCCAAAGAGGCGTGTTGGGCACCTGAAGCACCGCCACCTCAGGTAACCCTCAACCTCCAGGATCCCTTCTTCCGGTTTACAGGACGCCACCCACGGCAAACGGGTGGTACTTCCTTTAGCTCTTCCCAGTGGGCACATTGACCACAGCAGCAACGTGCCCAGTGGGAATTGAGCCCCCAGGGCCACGGCAAGGCAGGAAGTCTAATACCTGGGGGGTACAACAAGGATGTTATACGACAGACTGCATGCATGGTAGTTAACCCAATCACGGTTGGCAACTTTGCTTCCCTCTTTAATTGCACGTCGGTGGGTCAGGCCTCAGATTCTATGATGGCTCCAACGTAAAGGCTTATTGAGAATTAGAGAGATCTAATTCAAGGTAATGTTGGTTGGTGCCTGATGCTCTGTCTCTGGTCGGGCCCATCGGAGTCTATCTGTTGGTTTTCTTTTGCTCCAGCATTTCAGTGGTTTCTTGCTGTCGAGTCCTCACCGTTGTCTCACCTCTGTGGTTCTTTGATTTTTTTGTGTTCACGGCGATGTTGCACTGATGAGTTAGGAGGCCTTCATGCGGACTGAACAAATTATGTGTCTAAATCGCGACGGAAGTAAGGGCGAGGATTGTGGCCACGTTAAATCGATTTAAGCCCCCCAGTGGAAATCATTCCACTGACCGTTCCAAGGCGGTTCTTCTGTGGCGGTTTATTTATGGTGTTGTTTGTTGCTTGCTGTGTGTATCACTTGTGTCTTTTTATTTTGGATGGCCATATGGCCATTTTGTGGGAAAGTAACTGTCTTTATGGCCTTCCTTTGTTTAGGTTTCCATTATGGTCTGGTCGCTTAATGTTTGTGTTTCTTTCCCTTTGGTGTCTTTGATGGGTGGAGTAAGTTAATTGTATCGATTCCTGATCTTTGTTTTACTTCTACTGTAAAAATCTTCTACTGTGAAACCACAAGGCCCAGGTTTTTCATATTTGATATGAAGCTTAATCTAGGGGACCCCTACCAAGATTGTTCAAATTGTAGTCCATGGGCCAAATTGCAGCACGTTCAATTAAAAATAAATTTACATCAAAATGATAGCTACATGTACATTTTTTCCTAAGTACACTCAAAATGTTGCTAGTTTTCCCTATTCTAAACTTAAAATAAAAATCAAAAATGAGTTCCTTTAAGAGCAATGAAAACATTCATAAGAAAGAAGATGGGTCATACTACGTAGTTTCGGCTAATTAAGCCTCATCAGTGACCCTGTAATGATCCGGCAAAGAAAGCCAGAGGAAACATGCTGCAATTTTGCGAATTTCCAATAGGCAGTCGATTCAAAGACTGATATAAATCAAAATGGGGTCCAAATAATTAAAAATCAGTTTGGAATATGAGTCTAAACCAATAATCTATTTCTGATTTCTCAGAATATTCACGCTGATCTCAAAGGACCAAAAGTAAAATATAAACTGCACTATGGTTGATGTACGGGGAGACGTTTTACGGCCGCCACACGGCACAACACCAGCTGCAGTGAAGGCAAATAAAAATCAAAAATGAGTTCCTTTAAGAGCAATGAAAACATTCATAAGAAAGAAGATGGGTCATACTACGTAGTTTCGGCTAATTAAGCCTCATCACACCGGCCCCATTCCCAAGAAGTGATGTGAGAGCCCTGCTTGGCCTCTCTGTCCCAATACCTCAGTACTTATGGTAAGTTTGATTTTAGTTAATACTGATGATGAAAACTCCTGCAATTCTAAAAATGTGCAATTTCTCCTAGAATTGTCCTGGAATTTTCGAAAATTCTCCTTGAGAATTACAATATGTGCTTGAATTTTGAAAAAAAAAAAATCCTTTGAAAATTTTTCAGAAGGATTCCAAGAGCAAATATGAGAGTTGCTAAACTCGTAAAAAAGAAACCTGGTGTTGCACCATATTCAGATTCAGTTTTTAGCGCACCAGAGGAGCTTATAGGATAGGCGTCGTCCACTGTCGTCAACACTTTCAAACGACAGCTCCTCTGTCGCCACTTTTATCTGTAGCATGCTTGGCCTGGAGGAATGAAAGTTTTTTTTATGAAAATCGGCTTTTTAGTTTGGTTGCTATGGCAACTTGTCCCAATGACTTGTTATGCGACGTTCATTTTTGGGCCTTGTTTGCATAGGCCATGCCTGAATCGGAAATATGACACTGAATACCATGCAATAAATAACGACGCTCACCCAGAGACGATACGGTCGCCATGTATGTGTCAAGTGACAGTTTTTAGAACAGAAATTCCAAACACATGTTCGGAGTGAAGGGTAAACAAAAATGAAAACGACCATTTTCACAAAGTTCTGAAGCTGTATTTGGATCCAGAAGTGTACACATAACAAAGGAGTATGAATTGAGAATAAAAAAAAAATATATATTTTTGAGACCCGGTAGCTCAATAATGATTTTCTGACACCTTATTTTCAGATATGTGTCTTCCCCTCATGTCTTTTCCAGAAAAGGATCCATATTTGTTTCTTGTAAGAGCGTACCTGACCATTTTGTCACTTATTGCGAGTGTACTTAAGAAAAACTGCTAATAAACCATAGTGCAGTTTATATTTTACTTTTGGTCCTTTGAGATCAGCGTGAATATTCTGAGAATTCGGAAATAAATTATTGGTTTAGACTCATATTCTAGACAGGTTTTTAATTATTTGGACCCCATTTTGATTTATTTTCAGTCTCTGAATCGACTGCCTATTCGAAATTCGCAAAATTGCAGTATGTTTCCTCTGGCTTTCTTTGCCGGATCATTACAGGGTCACTGATGAGGCTTTATTAGCCGAAACTACGTAGTATGACCCATCTTCTTTCTTATGAATGTTTTCATTGCTCTTAAAGGAACTCATTTTTGATTTTTATTTACATACACGAATAAGATTACCTTCTGATTGCAAATAATAGGATCTTGCATTAAGCTTATATGTCTTTTTGTTTCTTTTCCCAGTGCTTGTAACAATTACATGTCTGCAAATGAAATCTCTTTTTCTTTCATATATCATTTTGACATCATAGTACTGTTGAAATATATGCTTGCGTGTGTCCTCTGGTATATTTTTCGAACACAAATATTTGCAGCTACTGCAGTCTTTTTCTTTTAACTTCTTCGCTGCAACTGGTTTCTTTGTTGTTGGTGAGAAATATGTCTCACCTTTTAACTTTTGTTCCTTTCGAACTGTCTTTTTCCATTTGTCTGTGTTCACCTTTCTTTAGTGGGAGTGTTTCTTTTTTTCGGATGATACATAAGCAGCGGATTTTCGTGGTGTCACTACATTAGCACTTTCACTGCATTTTTCTGGTGAGGTATGAACAATTGGCTCTGCATTGGCATGACATCCTTGGTGTTCATTTATCGTCTGACCATGCACTTGCGATAGTTTCTTACATGAGTCATAATGTTCAAATCCTCTTACAGCTAAATATGCTAATGACAGGGGCTCAGCACTACTTTCAGTTCCCTGAATATCAGGCAAAATATCAATAACCGGGTTGGTAATTATACTAGAATAAATTTTAATTTGTCTTTGGAACATGTTTGCTGTTGCTAGAGTGATCAAATCACAGTTCCATGTTCCAGAGCCCATCTTTCCGAATTTCGTTAATTTTCACCTTGTATAAACTAGATGCTTCATCTTCTATTTTGTTGTACTTCTGGGTCATGAAACAAATATAATGTTTTTCATTGTCCAACATGTGATTGCTTAATCTGTTCCGCATGCTTGCTATATCATCTTCAATTTCTAGTTGATTTTTACTGCATTAAAGAAGCAGTTGCCATCCGCAGTAATGCTAACTCGACGTAGATTATTCCTGGTCAGCAAATTATTTAATCTCCCTTCATGGTGCTTTCTTAGCAAATGATTCACCTGAAATATTTTCTGGCTCTTTTGCATAATTAATTGCAGTTCACTAGTATGAGATTCATTCGTTTCTGTCTGATGCCTAATTGTGAGGAATCCGAAGCACTATGTATAGGATGACTTTTGTCTAGTTTCCTGCGTTTTTCATCACGTCTTTCTGTCTTGGGGTTCTTAAATGATTCCATGTCGGATTTGATACTTGATTTCTTCAGTTTCTTAGCTATCTTTCAATTACTATCCCCTCTACGGTCTCTTCTCTTTGGAAACTTCTCCCGTTTTGACTTAGGCCTATTTCTCTTCCGCCACCAATTATGCCTTCTGTTCTCAATGTTAGTGACTTCTATATCAATATCAGAACATTCTGACATCTCAGAAGGGATGTATGATTTATCTGCATCGCTGTCATCCAACTCTGACTCTGAAGACATTTGTTTACTAGCATAAGATGTAAGTTTCGGTCTCCTATAACGCTTGTTTGGTACATGTACACTGCTGTTTACCACATCAGGCTGATAAGTGATAGTTACAGGTTTATGTTGGCTTTCTATTCAGTTTTATCTTCTGAATAACTGAATTTCGGCAATGTCGAAAATGGAATTTCTTCATGAGGCTGATGAAGCATTGAAAGTGGATTTGTTTGATTTGAGGTTTTACGTCCCCGTCAACACTGTAAAGGTCATTTTGGAGACGTTGCTTCCAATTTTGTGGGACTTTTACCCGACATTGAGATGAAATGACATCTCAAGCCCTGTCGCCCAATGAAACCAATAGGGTTTATTAGCATGGACGGTCCGCCTCGCACCGCGGTTCCTGGACAGGCTTAGATCCTCTAAGCGGTTTACCAGTCCTAGTGTGCGGGCTTGATTCAGCTCTGCGTGGAAGCATCATGCAGCCCATATATTTCTTCAAGCCCCTATGGGCGGGGGCGCCCATTGAAAGTGGAACATTCTCGAATGCTTCTTGTAGTTTTGAAAGGGGGATGTCATCTTCATCTGCTGAATATGATGAACAAGATGCCTCTTGTGGTTTTGTGAAATGCATATCCTCTGAATGGTTTTCATTAATGGTCGCTGGTTGTGACTCATTCCTGACCAAAAGTTGCTCTTTTTCTTCATTTTCTGTGTCTGCCTTTGAAGTTGTCATCTCTGCTGTAGCAAGCTGACTGTATCTGTCTTCTGTGTAATTTAAATTTCATAAAAGTCGTCGTCTGACCATACACTTTTTTCATCCGTGGCCATGGTAAATATCTGAAAAAAAAACACCAAAAAGACATTAAGAATCGTAAATTTCGGAAAGGATTACATCAGATAGGACATTTAAAAAGGCACAACACTAAATTGCAAAAAAATCATTATAAATATCATTACATGTATTGTTATAATTGAAATTATATAAACATGTTAATATTGAAATTATATAAACATGTTAATATACATGTATCAATATAATTTTACTAAATGCTACTGACTTCAGATTAAATATTGCTGTTCATAGAAGGCATTCCATTGATTTTATTTAGTAAAAATTATACATTATTTGGCAAATATATAAAAGAAAATAACTGAACTTTCTGATATCTGCTCTGCTTTCGTTCATTTTCTTCATCCGTAGTTTGTCGAGCGACCCAAACTCACTAAACGCAGCTCTCAAAAGCATACATCCATGTGGCTATCACTAATTAAATGACTGATTGTATGAAATTCAGGTAATGGATATTTATAGATAAAAAAACAGCCACCTTATTCTTGTCATTGTGAGCTCATATTCTTGCATGGCAGGGTGAAGATGAGACGCCACAGAGTGTTGCATCTGATCAGGGTCTATGTTTTAATTACAATACCTGAAAGTACGGCATCACGAAAAGATGCCTATATAATTTTGCCCCTACTAAAGTAGAAGTAAAACAAAGATCAGGAATTGATACAATTAACTTACTCCACCCATAAAAGACACCAAAGGGAAAGAAATACAAACATTAAGCGACCAGACCATAATGGAAACCTAAACAAAGGAAGGCCATAAGGACAGTTACTTTCCCACAAAATGGCCATATGGCCATCCAAATCCAAAAGACACAAGTGATACACACAGTAAGTAACAAACAACAGCATAAATAAATCGCCACAGAAGAGCCGCCTTGGAACGGTCAGTGGAAGATTTCCACTGGGGGGCTTAAATCGATTTTACGTGGCCACAATCCTCGCCCTTACTTCCGTCGCGATTTAGACAAATAATTTGTTCAGTCCGCATGAAGGCCTCCTAACTCATCAGTGCAACATCTCCGTGAACACAAAAATCAAAGAACCACAGAGGTGAGACAACGGCGAGGACTCGACAGCAAGAAACCACTGAAATGCTGGAGCAAAAGAAAACCAACAGTTAGACTCCGATGAGCCCGACCAGAGACAGAGCATCAGGCACCAACCGACATTATCTCTCTAATTTTCAATAAGCCTTTACGTTGGAGCCGTCATAGAATCTGAGGCCTGACCCACCGGCGTGCAATTAAAGAGGGATTTGTTTTTTTGTTTGATTTGAGGTTTAACGTCCCCGTCAACACTGTAAAGGTCATTTTGGAGACGTTGCTTCCAATTTTGTGGGACTTTTACCCGACATTGAGATGAAACGACATCTCAAGCCCTGTCGCCCAATGAAACCAATAGGGTTTATTAGCATGGACGGTCCGCCTCGCACCGCGGTTCCTGGACAGGCTTAGATCCTCTGAGCTGTTTACCAGTACTAGTGTGCGGGCCGGATTCAGCTCTGCGTGGAAGCATCATGCAGCCCATATATTTCTTCAAGCCCCTATGGGCGGGGGCTTTAATTAAAGAGGGAAGCAAAGTTGCCAACCGTGATTGGGTTAACTACCATGCATGCAGTCTGTCGTATAATATCCATGTTGTACCCAATCTTTTTATATCGAAGAATGATTTTACGAAATTGGGTGCTGAAGTCATTGCGGTTATATATTTTTCTGAATTTATATGCCAAGTCACCATAAAATTCGGGTTCCGATAGACCTTGTTGCAGAAGAGATTTAAGTCCAATATTGAATTTTGAAATTAAATCAGAATGGCGTCTATAAAATTTTGAAAAGGCTTTGCGTAGTTTATGGTACCGATAACCCTGATGAAGGAGTATAGCCGTTAATAATTTATTACGAGTGTTGAAGTCAGTTACATGACTACACACTCTAGCAAATCGAATTAATTGCGAAATATAAACGCCATAGGATGGCGCACGAGGAACATCACCATCCAAAAAAGGAAAATTTACAATCTCAAAATCAAAGTCATCGCGTTTATCATAAATTTTGCACGAAACAAATCCATCTACAATAGACAGATGTAAATCCAAAAACGGGGCCTCGGTATCAGAAGAATTTGCTTTATTTAACTGAAGTTCTAGGGGGTAAATCTGACTGATCAAACCATCAAAATAGGTATTATCAATATTTAATAAATCATCTAAATATCTAGAAGTAGAGCTAAAAGCTTCAATAATTTCAGATTGGGAAAATGAAGTCTCTTTCATAACAATACAAGAACAGATCAGCCACAAGAGGTGCGCAATTAGTACCCATCGGAATACCCACAATTTGTCTAAATAACTTAGTACCGAATCTAATATAAATATTGTCAAGTAGAAAGGTGAGGGCATCACACACTTTCTGACATGACCAAAGTGTATAATTCTTATGATCTTTAGAAGTGAAAAATGCATTTCTGACATTACATGCAAGATAGAGAGAATCTTCTCTGTGAAAAGTCCATTCAATTAAATCATTAAGCTTTTCTTTTATAAGATTATGAGGAAGTGTAGTGTAAAGAGTGGAAAAATCGTAGGTAGACAGACTAGAAGCACGAAAATGTCTAGATTTCAATTTATTTAAAACCTCATTCGAATTTTTTATAGACCAAAACAGATTTCTTCCTGATCTTTCAAAGACTTTATCACAATATTTAATTACATGCATTTTTATAGCAGTAAGACAGGAAGTTAATAATTTAGAAAGTTCAGTGGTAGTGCAAGAGCTAGAATTTGCAATAAACCGTGCTTTGTAAGGTTTTTTATGAAGTTTTGGTAACCAGTATAACGTAGGAAGCTTGTCTTGGCCTTCGTTAACACACACAGCAAACTTGGTGGCTGAAAGACAAACATGTTTATCTACTATAGCGCTCTCTTCAGCTAAAGGCTGAAGTTCATAGGCCATAGTACCACCAAGCTCCTGCTTAAGCGTGTTAACATAGTGGAGCCGTCACACAACGACGACGTTGTTAGCGGCCTTGTCTGCAGGGCAGACCCTACTTTTTTAAAGTAAAACTGGGGTTTAAGGGGGGTATACATTATTTTTCTTATTTCTGCTCAAAAACATAGATTGTGGGTACTCGATAGAACCGATCGACGCGGTTCTAGATGAGGCGGTTCTATCGAGTCCCCTCAAGCTATGTTTTGAACAAAAATATAACAATTTTTCATCTTAAAATTTCCAGTTTTTGACTAAAAAATTAACAATGTATTTGTATAGGGATGTTTTCGTAACGGGATAAATAAAATGTTGACAGTCTAAGCCACCGCTCATTTACCAGCCTACATACAGAAACAATCGACCAACCAGTACTGTCAATTCTTTGATTGTTTTATTAAGCGTATTCTGTAGCAGAAGTTTCAAATCTTTGGAGCCATAAGAGCTTCTGATAAAACCATACTTTTTATTTTAATTATCTTACTCCAAATGTTTGGAATACAATATAATACTTTTCCAAATTATGCATGAGAAATACATTAAAATAATCATACATACCTTAAACTGTATCCTTTATAACTTTTCTTTGTAACAAAACGTGTTGTCTGAGTGAACCAATTCCTGTGTATAAAGCTGCCTCTTTTACAGTATGTTTAACACATTATGAGATTAACTAGCATGATAGATTGTTTTGTTTATTAAAGCTAGAAACAAAGTGTCAAGGTTCATGACAAAAATAAATTGCTATTCCACATGTTTTAAGCACCGATAACGAATCATGCTACAGATGAGTCCTTATGGCTCTAAGAGGTGTGCAGATGAGCCCTTATGGTACCAGCTTTTTAGGCAGGTTTGTCTTATGGTTTGGGGGTATTATATAAAACTGACCAAGATAATGGTATATTTTTAATTTTTAGCATTAACTATAACTAAAATGGCTCTCAAATCTTACATAAATGGCTTTTTCATAAAAATTGCAGATGTGCCCTTATGGTCCTTATATGACGAACTGCGCTTTAGGTCGGCACTCGTTTGTCAGTCAGGTTGATGATGTCCATAACTTGAATATGGTACTATATCGGTTAAACCTGACGGTTCAAATGTTTGCCCTTGCTTTAAACCGATGTTAAGTTTGACATGAACTTATGCTGCCTTAAACTTGCGTGAATGATTTCAGATAGTCGACTAGTTATTCCAAAAATTGAATATGGTTAAGACTTTATACATGTCTGACGTTTCTGAAAAAAAACACTTATTATACTTGTTGGATCAAGTTTGATATTAATTAAAATAGTCTAGTGTGTGATGACAGTGCATTTGATGACATAAGTAAAGATAAATCTTGAAGTTGAGATACAGTGCACTCGTCGACTATCTTTGCATTAGTATATCTTATGTTTTGGAAATTCACGCATTTTGTGTTTCAGTGTTGATGATGATGGTGATTTCCTGTTTAACGACGCGTCAACCCTCTTTGTGGGTCATAAGCTTCAAACGGTTAATGGTTAACGGCAATTAGAATTATGAGGATATTAAGAATAAAAAAGTTGGTTTGATATGTATAAACATCTTAAACAGTTAAATCTTATGAAAAAGTCCAATTTCTTTTAAGAATAAAATAATATTTTCAAAAGGTACATCATGAAACAATTGTTGCAAAGTGTCAGCTTTGAAGTATAAGTTACGGGACTGTGAAAAGTCTACACATTCAATTAAAATATGTTTCACAGTGAATGGCTGATCACAGCCTACACAGGAAGGCTGTTCATCACCATTTAAAATAAAAGAATGAGTAACTCTAGTATGGCAAATGCGCAGTCGTGGCAATACTACATCCTCTTTCCTGGAAAACTGTGGAGGAGAGCATTTAGTTCCAACGACAGGTTTCCCCGTACATCAACCATAGTGCAGTTTATTTTTTACTTTTGGTCCTTTGAGATCAGCGTGAATATTCTTAGAAATCAGAAATACATTATTGGTTTAGACTCACATTCTAGACAGGTTTTTAATTATTTGGACCCCATTTCGATTTATATCAGTCTTTGAATCGACTGCCTATTCGAAATTCGTAAAATTGCAGTATGTTTCCTCTGGCTTTCCTTGCCGGATCATTACAGGGTCACTGATGAGGCTTTATTAGCCGAAACTACGTAGTATGACCCATCTTCTTTCTTATGAATGTTTTCATTGCTCTTAAAGGAACTCAATTTTGATTTTTAATGGCATGGAGTTTGTTATTTATTGCACGGTCCCATTCGCCCTGCCATTCCGACAAGATGTATCTATTGATAAATGGTTTAAAATTATTAAATGGAATATTTAAAACAGACGGATCAAGATTGAGCGATTCCTTTGCTTTCTTGTCAGCAGACTCATTGCCGACAATACCAATATGGCTCGGAACCCAACAAAACAAGATTTGATGCGTTTTAGAAATTTCATGATGTTTTTCGATCAGTTTTTGTATTTGAGGATTTTTAGATAATGAATGGTCTAAAGCCTTAAGCACAGAAAGTGAATCAGAAAATATAATTGTTTTTTGAAATGATGAAGAACTGATAAAATCTAAAGCTAGGTCTATTGCTTTGGCTTCAGCTGTAAAAATAGATGAACCATCTGGAAGCGCAAAGTTTGGTGCGTATCTTGAGAAATATACGCACAAACAACTTTTTCTCCTTCTTTGTAACCATCAGTATAGACTTGCTGGTAATCATCATAACGTGACTACAATACCTGAAAGTTTTGTTTGAGTAGCATTAGTTGATTCGGATTTTTTACCATCATGTAAGTCCTATAAACAGAATAGAAGGTTTTTTAATACACCAAGATGGAACTTCCGCCGTTTCATGTTTTTGAATATTTTTAAGGTCGATACCTGAATTTTCTAGCAGTGGTAAAATAGGTAATCCAAAAGGTTTGATTGCTGTGGGTTTAGTTTCATACTTATCCACAAATTGAGGTGGAAATGAAATTTTGAATGCCGGGTTAGATGGATTAGCAGCAAGTCTAATAGCATACTGAAGAGAAAGTTTCTCTCTGCGCGAAGTTAAAGATGGTTCACCTGCTTCTACATAAAGGCTTAATACGGGAGAAGTACGAAAGGCCCCCATAGCCAGACGAAGGCCTTGGTGATGGATAGTATCCAATGATTTTAAATAGGATTTTCTGGCAGAACCATAAACAACAGACCCATAATCTAATTTAGATCTTATTAAAGACCGGTAAAGATGTAATAAAGTATACCGATCTGCTCCCCAACTTGTATGGGCTAAAACTTTCAAAAGATTCAAAGCTTTTAAGCATTTCGCTTTAAGATATTTAACATGGGGAATAAAAGATAACTTTTGATCAAATATGACCCCAAGAAATTTGGCTTCCTCAACAACAGGAATTTGTGATCCGTATAAAAACAAGGAAGGATGTTCGTGTTTCTTCCGTAGCTTACAAAAATGAACACACTGTGTTTTCGACTTGGAGAACTTGAAACCATTTTTATCAGTCCATTCTTCTATTCGTTTTAAATTTTGTTGCAACTTTCGTTCAATTGTTTTCATATTTTGTGAACGGTAACATATACAGAAATCGTCAACGTACAAGGAACAATCAGTTTTGTCGTGCAAACATTGTACAATATTGTTTATTTTGATATTAAATAGCGTAGTTGAAAGAATACTACCCTGTGGGACACCCTGCTCCTGATCATAGAAATCTGACACGGTAGATCCCACACGCACCTGAAACATGCGCTCCACTAAAAGGTTTTCAATAAAACTGGGAAGTTTTCCTCTTAAGCCAATGTTATGGAGATCTTTCAATATACCTGTCACCGATGTGCTTTTTATCTAAAACACTTAGTTTCGGTGAACTGTCATATCCGTAGTATTGTCTTGTCCGCGGTGAACTGTCTTGTTCGTCAGTTGTTATTGTTTATTACTTCCGGTTGTACGAAATGTCAAAGTTTTACTTTAAGTTTTGAATATTAGCCAATCAGTGAGGATTTATTTGATATTAATTGGTTTGGGAGTTGTCTGATTGGTTGGAATTAACCTCTTTTGCATGTTTGACCCCTGCATGTGGACTAACACACACTTTTACAGTGTTTCGGGGCATTCGCCATTACGTTCTGAAGAAGATCACAGAAATCATTTATCTTATAACATATTTCAAATATGTTGTATTGATTAGGTATATCCCTGTCCCTTACTAGTTCAGTATAATGTATATCATGCATTTATTTATTGAGCCCTAAAGGAATATTTTGTATAGTTTTGTCAGAACACTTGATGCAATGGCTCTGATCAGTGACCACACCTGCAATCAGTCATTCCAAGGAAGGACTCCTTGCGGTGTGGTAGCAACAACATCACACTATTATACGGTCATTGTACGTATTAGTTATTGGTCCATGCCCGGTGTCAGACAGCGGCTGCATAGCATGTTTGGTGTGATGCAGTCCTTTGTCTCTCCTACATCTCAGCCTTCGTAAACTAAACCGATCCTTTGTGCTTCATTTATGTTCACTATGATGCTTGAATAGCCGGAACTGTATGGCCGTGGTATTCTGTATGCTGCTGCATATAAATAACACGCACCGTGTACAGATGTATGTGCATACTGGCATGATGTTCATTTTATTTCATCAAGATCATCCCATCAATCATTTATGTCCCAGTTATCATCCTAAAATGATGTCATATAGGTTACAGCTTCTTTGAATGCAGCTGTAGCGCTATATCAGTTATTCTTGGTATTACCCGATAGTAGATATGCGCATTTTATTTATTTTTAGGATGCCCTTTCTTCTTCACCAATAAATTAACATCAAACCTGAACTTGTCTTGATCTGTCTATGAGGAAAGAGTCTTGTGTGACATACCATAACGCAATGTTGTATCATATGCTTTCTCCAAGTCGAAAAAGACAGCTACTACGTGTTCTTTGTTAATAAAAGCATCTCGTATAAATGTTTCTAGTCTTTTTAAACTGTCATTGGTACTACGTTCCGAACGAAAACCCGATTGATATTCTAAAATGAGGTTGTAGGACTCTAAGTACCAGACTAATCTCTTGTTTATCATTCTCTCCAATGTTTTACACAAACAACTTGTCAAAGCTATCGGACGATAATTCGTAGGCTCTGCATGATCTTTCCCCGGTTTCGGAATTGGTACAACTGTAGCTACACGCCAGCTCTCAGGACAGACCCCCGTTTCCCAAATATTATTAAAGATATCTAAAAGTGTTGTAAGAGAACTTTTTGGCAGATGCTTAAGCATCTGATAATGAATTTCATCGGGGCCGGTTGCCGTATCATGTGATTTTCAATGGCTTCAACTAGTTCGGATAAGTTAAAAGGTGTGTTGTATTCTTCGTGATTAAGGGATTTGAAGTTAAGTTTTCTTTTCTCCTGGTCCTTTTTGAAATTTCTAAAAGTGTCAGAATAATTACGCGATGATGAATTTCTCAAGAATGTGCTCCCAAGAGTATCTGAAATATCTTTTTTTTGTTGAAGCTATTGTGTCAAATGCAGTATTTAAATGTGTAAAACTAGAGGACTTTGTTTTTCCTGAAATTTTTCGTACCATATCCCAAACCTTTTTAATGGGGGTTTTGTAGTTCAATTTGGAGACATATTCTCTCCATGACTTTCGTTTGGAAGCTCGGATTGTTCGCCGAGCTTTAGCTCTAAAAACTTTTACGTCGTTTAGCTTTTCTGAAGTGGGACTTTTGTAGAACTTATTTAGAGCCTGTTTACGCTTTTTAATAGCTTCTTTACAGTCATTATTATACCAAGGCTTGCTTTTCTTAGTATTTGTGGAGGCCTTTGGAATGCATTGCTCTGATATATTAATAAGTGTATCTGTGAAATCAGAAACAATGTCAGATGATTCATTTAAGTGATCAACTGATAACTCTTCTTCACATAAATTATGGAATAATTCCCAGTCGGCTTTATTCACTTTCCATTTCTGGTTAGTCTTCATCTGGTTCGATTACGCTCTCTATTATATCAGGGAAGTGATCACTTCCGCACTGATCATCATGAACAGACCAGTCATAGTCCAAGAAGAGAGATGGGTGACACAAAGAGAGATCTAAAGAAGACAAATGACCTGTCGCAGGGTGAAGGTGAGTGAGTTTTAGTTTTACGTCCTACCAACAGCTAAGGTCATACGGAGACGGGACCTCGGTTTAAAGACTCATCCGAAAGTCTGGAGAAGCCCGGGATCGATCCTGCGATCCCTGGTTTACAGGGCGAGTAGCGTAACCACTGCACCACGGAGGCTTCTAACAGGGTGAAGGTAAGTATAAGATTTATCATTCATCAAGCAAAGATCGTTCTTTGCAATAAAATCTTCGACAAGTGCTCCTCTGTTATTGACATCTTTACAGGCCCATAGAATATTGTGACCATTGAAGTCGCCAACTAAAAGATATGGCGATGGAAGTTGACTCAGCAATGAGTCAAGATGTTCGGGCTTTAAAAAAAATGAGGGTGGGATATAGAGAGAGCAAATTGAAGTTTCTTTATCCAGAGAAACCGATACTGCTACAGCTTGTAGGTCTGTTTTTAATTTGATCTCTCTTTGCGGTAAACATGATTTAACAAAAATTGAGCTGCCACCAGATGGTTTGTTACCATCAGAATAGATATAGTTGTATGTATTGAAACCCCTGACATCTATGTTGTCATCAGTTTTTAAAAAAGTTTCTTGCAAACAAAACACCGATGGAGTTAGTAGCGAAATAAGTAATCAGAGTTCATTATAATTCGATTTAAGACCTCGACAATTCCATTGTATTATTTTGTGTTTCAATTCCATTTTAAGGAGAGATATTTAAAGTAGAAGTAAAACAAAGATCAGGAATTGATACAATTAACTTACTCCACCCATAAAAGACACCAAAGGGAAAGAAAAACAAACATTAAGTGACCAGACCATAATAGATGATGATGATTTCGTGTTTAACGACGCGTCAACCCTGTTTGTGGGTCATAAGCGTCAAACGGTTAATGGTTAAACGGCATGATGATGATGATTTCGTGTTTAACGACGCGTCAACCCTCTTTGTGGGTCATAAGCGTCAAACGGTTGATGGTTAAACGGCATGAATAATTATGATGATATTAAAAGTAAAAAGTCAAAATGATAATGTATAAAAATCTGAAACAGTTAAATCTTATGAAAAAGTCCAATTTCCTTTAAGAATAAAATAATATTATCAACAGGTACATCTCGAAACAGTTGTTGCAAAGTGTCAGCTTTGAAATATAAAATACGTGAGGGTGAAAAGTCAACACAGTCAATTAAGATATGTTTCACAGTGAATGGCTGATCACAACCTACACAAGAAGGCTGATCATCACCATTAAAAATATAAGAATGAGTAACTCTAGTATGGCCGATGCGCAGTCGTGTTAATACTACGTCCTCTTTTCTGGAAAACTGTGGAGGAGAGCATTTTGTACTAACGACAGGTTTAATGGCATGGAGTTTGTTATTTATTGCACGGTCCCATTCGCCTTGCCATTCCGACAAGATGTATCTGTTGATAAATGGTTTAAAATTGTTAAAAGGAATTTTAAAAACAGATGGATCAAGATTGAGCGATTCCTTTGCTTTCTTGTCAGCATATTCATTGCCGACAATGCCAATATGGCTCGGAAGCCAACAAAACAAGATTTGGTGTGTTTTAGAAATTTCATGATGTTTTTCGATCAATTTTTGAATTTGAGGATTTTTAGATGATGAATGGTCTAAAGCCTTAAGCACAGAAAGTGAATCCGAAAATATAATTGCTTTTTGAATTGTTGAAGAACTGATAAAATCTAAAGCTAGGTCTATTGCTTTGGCTTCAGCTGTAAAAATAGATGAACCATCTGGAAGGCGCATGGTTTTGTGCGTATCTTTACAAACATACGCACAGCCAACTTTATCTCCTTCTTTGGAACCATCAGTATAGACTTGCTGGTAATCATTGTAACGTGACTGCAGTACCTGAAAGTTTTGTTTGAGAAGTATTGGATTTGATTCGGATTTTTTTCCATCATGTAAGTCGAACAGAATAGAAGGTTGTTTAATACACCAAGATGGAACTTCGGCGGTTTCATGTTTTTGAATATTTTTAAGGTCGATACCTGAATTTTCCAGCAGTGGTAAAATACGTAATCCAAAAGGTTTGATTGCTGTGGGTTTTGTTTCATACTTATCTACAAATTGAGGTCGAAATGAAATTTTGGATGCCGGGTTAGATGGATTTGCAGCAAGTCTGATAGCATACTGAAGAGAAAGTTTCTCTCTGCGCGAGGTTAAAGATGGTTCACCTGCTTCTACATAAAGGCTTAATACGGGAGAAGTACGGAAGGCTCCCATGGCCAGACGAAGGCCTTGGTGATGGATAGTATCCAAGGATTTTAAATAGGACTTTCTGGCAGAACCATAAACAACAGACCCATAATCTAATTTAGATCTTATTAAAGACCGGTAAAGATGTAATAAAGTATACCGATCTGCTCCCCAACTTGTATGAGCTAAAACTTTCAAAAGATTCAAAGCTTTTAGGCATTTCGCTTTAAGATATTTAATATGTGGAATAAAAGATAGCATTTCAGTGGTTTCTTGCTGTCGAGTCCTCACCGTTGTCTCACCTCTGTGGTTCTTTGATTTTTGTGTTCACGGAGATGTTGCACTGATGAGTTAGGAGGCCTTCATGCGGACTGAACAAATTATTTGTCTAAATCGCGACGGAAGTAAGGGCGAGGATTGTGGCCACGTAAAATCGATTTAAGCCCCCCAGTGGAAATCTTCCACTGACCGTTCCAAGGCGGCTCTTCTGTGGCGATTTATTTATGTTGTTGTTTGTTACTTACTGTGTGTATCACTTGTGTCTTTTGGTTTTGGATGACCATATGGCCATTTTGTGGGAAAGTAACTGTCCTTATGGCCTTCCTTTGTTTGGGTTTCCATTATGGTCTGGTCGCTTAATGTTTGTATTTCTTTCCCTTTGGTGTCTTTTATGGGTGGAGTAAGTTAATTGTATCAATTCCTGATCTTTGTTTTACTTCTATTTTGATCAAATATGACCCCAAGAAATTTGGCTTCTTCAACAACAGGAATTTGTGATCCGTATAAAAACAGGGAAGGATGTTTGTGTTTCTTCCGTAGTTTACAAAAATGAACACACTGCGTTTTCGACTTGGAGAACTTGAAACCATTTTTATCAGTCCATTCTTCTATTCTTTTTAAATTTTGTTGTAACTTTCGTTCAATTGTTTTCATATTTTTTGAACGGTAACATATACAAAAATCATCAACATACAATGAACAATCAGTTTTGTCGTCCAAACATTGTACAATATTGTTTATTTTGATGTTAAATAGCGTAGTTGAAAGAATACTACCCTGTGGGACACCCTGTTCTTGATCATAGAAATCTGACAGGGTAGACCCCACACGCACCTGAAACATGCGCTCCCCTAAAAAGCTTTCAATAAAACTGGGAAGTTTTCCTCTTAAGCCAATGTTATGTAGATCTTTCAATATTCCATAACGCCATGTTGTATCATATGCTTTCTCCAAGTCGAAAAAGACAGCCACTACGTGTTCTTTGTTAATAATGATGATGATGATTTCGTGTTTAACGACGCGTCAACCCTCTTTGTGGGTCATAAGCGTCAAACGGTTGATGGTTAAACGGCACGAACAATTATGATGATATTAAAAGTAAAAAGTCAGAATGATAATGTATAAAAATCTGAAACAGTTAAATCTTATGAAAAAGTCCAATTTCTTTTAAGAATAAAATAATATTATCAACAGGTACATCTCGAAACAGTTGTTGCAAAGTGTCAGCTTTGAAATATAAAATACGTGAGGGTGAAAAGTCAACACAGTCAATTAAGATATGTTTCACAGTGAATGGCTGATCACAACCTACACAAGAAGGCTGATCATCACCATTAAAAATATAAGAATGAGTAACTCTAGTATGGCCGATGCGCAGTCGTGTTAATACTACGTCCTCTTTTCTGGAAAACTGTGGAGGAGAGCATTTTGTACTAACGACAGGTTTAATGGCATGGAGTTTGTTATTTATTGCACGGTCCCATTCGCCTTGCCATTCCGACAAGATGTATCTGTTGATAAATGGTTTAAAAGTGTTAAAAGGAATTTTAAAAACAGATGGATCAAGATTGAGCGATTCCTTTGCTTTCTTGTCAGCATATTCATTGCCGACAATGCCAATATGGCTCGGAAGCCAACAAAACAAGATTTGGTGTGTTTTAGAAATTTCATGATGTTTTTCGATCAATTTTTGAATTTGAGGATTTTTAGATGATGAATGGTCTAAAGCCTTAAGCACAGAAAGTGAATCCGAAAATATAATTGCTTTTTGAATTGTTGAAGAACTGATAAAATCTAAAGCTAGGTCTATTGCTTTGGCTTCAGCTGTAAAAATAGATGAACCATCTGGAAGGCGCATGGTTTTGTGCGTATCTTTACAAACAAACGCACAGCCAACTTTATCTCCTTCTTTGGAACCATCAGTATAGACTTGCTGGTAATCATTGTAACGTGACTGCAGTACCTGAAAGTTTTGTTTGAGAAGTATTGGATTTGATTCGGATTTTTTTCCATCATGTAAGTCGAACAGAATAGAAGGTTGTTTAATACACCAAGATGGAACTTCGGCGGTTTCATGTTTTTGAATATTTTTAAGGTCGATACCTGAATTTTCCAGCAGTGGTAAAATACGTAATCCAAAAGGTTTGATTGCTGTGGGTTTTGTTTCATACTTATCTACAAATTGAGGTCGAAATGAAATTTTGGATGCCGGGTTAGATGGATTTGCAGCAAGTCTGATAGCATACTGAAGAGAAAGTTTCTCTCTGCGCGAGGTTAAAGATGGTTCACCTGCTTCTACATAAAGGCTTAATACGGGAGAAGTACGGAAGGCTCCCATGGCCAGACGAAGGCCTTGGTGATGGATAGTATCCAAGGGTTTTAAATAGGACGTTCTGGCAGAACCATAAACAACAGACCCATAATCTAATTTAGATCTTATTAAAGACCGGTAAAGATGTAATAAAGTATACCGATCTGCTCCCCAACTTGTATGAGCTAAAACTTTCAAAAGATTCAAAGCTTTTAAGCATTTCGCTTTAAGATATTTAATATGTGGAATAAAAGATAACTTTTGATCAAATATGACCCCAAGAAATTTGGCTTCTTCAACAACAGGAATTTGTGATCCGTATAAAAACAGGGAAGGATGTTCGTGTTTCTTCCGTAGTTTACAAAAATGAACACACTGCGTTTTCGACTTGGAGAACTTGAAACCATTTTTATCAGTCCATTCTTCTATTCTTTTTAAATTTTGTTGTAACTTTCGTTCAATTGTTTTCATATTTTTTGAACGGTAACATATACAAAAATCATCAACATACAATGAACAATCAGTTTTGTCGTCCAAACATTGTACAATATTGTTTATTTTGATGTTAAATAGCGTAGTTGAAAGAATACTACCCTGTGGGACACCCTGTTCTTGATCATAGAAATCTGACAGGGTAGACCCCACACGCACCTGAAACATGCGCTCCCCTAAAAAGCTTTCAATAAAACTGGGAAGTTTTCCTCTTAAGCCAATGTTATGTAGATCTTTCAATATTCCATAACGCCATGTTGTATCATATGCTTTCTCCAAGTCGAAAAAGACAGCCACTACGTGTTCTTTGTTAATAAAAGCATCTCGTATAAATGTTTCTAGTCTTATTAAATTGTCATTGGTACTACGTTCCGAACGAAAGCCCGATTGATATTCTGAAATGAGGTTGTTGGACTCTAAGTACCAGACTAATCTCTTGTTTATCATTCTCTCCAATGTTTTACACAAACAACTTGTCAAAGCTATCGGACGATAATTTGTAGGTTCTGCATGATCTTTCTCTGGTTTCGGAATTGGTACAACTGTAGCTACACGCCAACTCTCAGGACAGACCCCCGTTTCCCAAATATTATTAAAGATATCTAAAAGTGTTGTAAGAGAACTTTTTGGCAGATGCTTAAGCATCTGATAATGAATTTCATCGGGGCCGGTTGCCGTATCATGTGATTTTTCAATGGCTTCAACGAGTTCGGATAAGTTAAACGGTGTGTTGTATTCTTCGTGATTAAGGGATTTGAAGTTAAGTTTTCTTTTCTCCTGGTCCTTTTTGAAATTTCTAAAAGTGTCAGAATAATTACGCGATGATGAATTTCTCAAAAATGTGTGACCAAGAGTATCTGAAATATCTTTTTTTGTTGAAGCTATTGTGTCAAATTCAGTATTTAAATGTGTAAAACTAGAAGACTTTGTTTTTCCTGAAATTTTTCGTACCATATCCCAAACCTTTTTAATGGGGGTTTTATAGTTCAATTTGGAGACATATTCTCTCCATGACTTTCGTTTGGAAGCTCGGATTGTTCGCCGAGCTTTAGCTCTAAAAACTTTTACGTCGTTGAGCTTTTCTGAAGTGGGATTTTTGCAGAACTTATTTAGAGCCTGTTTACGCTTTTTAATAGCTTCTTTACAGTCATTATTAAACCAAGGCTTGCTTTTCTTAGTATTTGTGGAGGTCTTTGGAATGCATTGTTCTGATATGTTAATAAGTGTATCTGTGAAATCAGAAACAATGTCAGATGATTCATTTAAGTGATCAACTGATAACTCTTCTTCACATAAATTATGGAATAATTCCCACTCGGCTTTATTCATTTTCCATTTCTGGTTACAGTCTTCATCTGGTTCGTTTACGCTCTCTATTATAACAGGAAAGTGATCACTTCCGCACTGATCATCATGAACAGACCAGTCATAGTCCAAGAAGAGAGATGGGTGACACAAAGAGAGATCTAAAGAAGACAAATGACCTGTCGCAGGGTGAAGGTAAGTATAAGATTTATCATTCATCAAGCAAAGATCGTTCTTTGCAATAAAATCTTCGACAAGTGCTCCTCTGTTATTGACATCTTTACAGCCCCATAGAATATTGTGACCATTGAAGTCGCCAACTAAAAGATATGGCGATGGAAGTTGACTCAGCAATGAGTCAAGATGTTCGGGCTTTAAAGAAAATGAGGGTGGGATATATAGAGAGCAAACTGTAGTTTCTTTATCCAGAGAAACCGATACTGCTACAGCTTGAAGGTCGGTTTTTAATTTGATCTCTCTTTGTGGTAAACATGATTTAACAAAAATTGAGCTGCCACCAGATGGTTTGTTACCATCAGAATAGATATAGTTGTATGTATTGAAACCCCTGACATCTATGTTGTCATCAGTTTTTAAAAAAGTTTCTTGCAAACAAAACACCGATGGGGTTAGTAGCGAAATAAGTAATAAGAGTTCATTATAATTTGATTTAAGACCTCGACAATTCCATTGTATTATTTTGTGTTTTAAATCCATTTTAAGGAGAGATATTTAAAGACTAGAAACTATTATGGAGGTGCAATTGGTGATATAGATCTGCTACCACCAGCTCGTGGTGTGGCAGACCTCGATCTGTTATTGCCACTTGGTGATGATGGAGTTTCAGTCAACTCCATATCACTGTCACTCAAAGATCCGAATCTGTTCTGAAATTTTATATTGTCTCTTTCCATTTTACGTTGTCTGTCTGTTTGTCTTTGAGACAATTGATGTTTTTTTATCGGATCTTGCGACCCCTTATTAGTTCGACCTGGGTCGGGTTTCTCTTTTACATTCGGCGCTGGCTTCGGTACGGTCGCTGTCGACCGATCCGAAGCAACCTGGATTGCGCCTTTTGATAAATTGGTTGAACTTTGTGGTGCTGGAGTGGATTTACTCCATGCACCAGACTTTTTCAGTTCAGCAATGTATGATTCAGCAGTCTGTGTTGCGGAGCTGGTACATTTTACACCAGCACCCTTTGTGATGCTGGCGAAACTGGTGGTTGGTGTTATGTATCGCTCTTCGACAATCTTCCGCGCTTCTGGGAATGTTATCCCTCTTTGGTATTTGACGGTAAGTATTTCTTTTTCTTTTTTCCACGCCGGACAGTCTCGGGAGAAAACAGCATGTTTGCCATCACAATTTACGCATTTGGGTTCATTTTTGCAGTTGAGGTGATTATCAACATGCTTTTCTTCACCACAATTAGGACAGAGTTTTTTTCTCTGACATCTGCTTTCGTGATGGCCAAAAGCCTGACAAGAGTAACATCTAAGAGGGTTTGGGATGTATACCTCTACGTTAATGGAAAGATATGCTACTTTGATTTTCTTGGGTAGAATTGGTGTATTAAAAGTCAACACATAAGTTGCTGTTGGTTTTAGTACACCATTTCTACGAACTTGAATGTTACGAACACCAACAACTCCCTGATCCTTAAGGTTATCGACTATCTCTTCATCTGAGCAAGGACGCAGTTCTGGACTGCGAATCACTCCCTTAGATGAATTGAGCGTGTTATGTAAAGCGACTTTAACTTTTAGATCAAAGAGTTTGTTGGTGTTTAGCAGGCTTACCACTTGCTGTTTTTTCTCGACTTCCAAGAGAAGATCACCCGATTTGAGTTGTTTTATACTCTTAGGGTGTCCGGCAATGGAGAGAATACTTTTCTCGATGACGAAGGGGGAAAGGCTAGATACAGTTCGTGTATCGTCAAGTGACGTAACGACCAGGAAACGCGGAACATTGTCAAAATTTGGTTCAACAGACTGCTGACTAGATTGTTGACTTGACTGCTGACTGGATTGTTGACTGTGTTCATCCGATTCGGATGAATCTTCTTGTTTTTTACGTTTAGGTGCGTTGTGGTTAGGTGATTTGCGGTTAGGTGATTTGCGGTTATGTTTTTTTCCAGGAGCCATAAGAAAAAAATTCTAGTTTCGTCCCAAGTGCTCTCCGCCCTCCGTGGAGCCCTACAAGGGAACACCATACTGGAGTGGTTATCCAACTCGCAGATGTTAGAGATACACGTGAGATATACTCGTATAAACAAAATGCCTACACGATTGATCCGTTAAGCCACCGCCTTCTAGAGATAAAAAGACAGAAAAGGGTAAGGTAAATGGGCATACGGTTGGTATCAGGAAAGATACAAAAAGAGTTGAAGAGAAAGCAAAGCGGTATCTCTAGGGCTCGGCGTGACCAGCCGATTGACCGTGCCGGACCGCACGGCCACCCGTCTACACCGAAAAGCCAGGCCAAAGAGGCGTGTTGGGCACCTGAAGCACCGCCACCTCAGGTAACCCTCAACCTCCAGGATCCCTTCTTCCGGTTTACAGGACGCCACCCACGGCAAACTGGTGGTACTTCCTTTAGCTCTTCCCAGTGGGCACATTGACCACAGCAGCAACGTGCCCAGTGGGAATTGAGCCCCCAGGGCCACGGCAAGGCAGGAAGTCTAATACCTGGGGGAGACCATAATAGAAACCTAAACAAAGGAAGGCCATAAGGACAGTTACTTTCCCACAAAATGGCCATATGGCCATCCAAAACCAAAAGACACAAGTGATACACACAGTAAGTAACAACCAATCGCCACAGAAGAGCCGCCTTGGAACGGTCAGTGGAAGATTTAAAGACTAGAAACTATTATGGAGGTGCAATTGGTGATATAGATCTGCTACCACCAGCTCGTGGTGTGGCAGACCTCGATCTGTTATTGCCACTTGGTGATGATGGAGTTTCAGTCAACTCCATATCACTGTCACTCAAAGATCCGAATCTGTTCTGAAATTTTATATTGTCTCTTTTCATTTTACGTTGTCTGTCTGTTTGTCTTTGAGACAATTGATGTTTTTTGATCGGATCTTGCGACCCCTTATTAGTTCGACCTGAGTCGGGTTTCTCTTTTGCATTCGGCGCTGGCTTCGGTACGGTCGCTGTGGCGCAAACCTGGATTGCGCCATTTGATAAATTGGTTAAACTTTGTGGTGCTGGAGTGGGTTTACTCCATGCACCAGATTTTTTCAGTTCAGCTATGTATGATTCAGCAGTGTGTTGCGGAGCTGGTACATTTTACACCAGCACCCTTTGTGATGCTGGCGAAACTGGTGGTTGGTGTTATGTTTCGCTCTTCGACAATCTTCCGCGCTTCTGGGAATGTTATCCCCCTTTGGTATTTGACGGTGAGTATTTCTTTTTCTTTTTTCCACGCCGGACAGTCTCGGGAGAACACAGCATGTTTGCCATCACAATTTACGCATTTGGGTTCATTTTTGCAGTTGAGGTGATTATCAACATACTTTTCTTCACCACAATTAGGACAGAGTTTTTTTCTCTGACATCTGCTTTCGTGATGGCCAAAAGCCTGACAAGAGTAACATCTAAGAGAGTTTGGGATGTCTACCTCTACGTTAATGGAAAGATATGCTACTTTGATTTTCTTGGGTAGAATTGGTGTATTAAAAGTCAACACATAAGTTGCTGTTGGTTTTAGTACACCATTTCCACGGACTTTGATGTTACGAACACCAATAACCCCTTGATCTTTCAGGTTATCAATGATCCCTTCGTCTGAACAAGGACGCAGTTCTGGACTGCGAATCACTCCTTTAGATGAGTTTAGTGTGTTGTGAAGAGATATTTTTACCGAAAGATCAAAGAGTTTTTTGGTGGCGAGCAGGCTAACAACTTGCTGTTTTCTCTCAGAGAAGGTCACCTGATTTGAGTGATTTAATACTCTTTGGGTGTCCGGCTATGGCGACAATACTTTTTCTCGATAGCAAAGGGAGAAAGGCTTGACACAGTTCGTGTATCGTCAAGCGACGTGACGACCAAGAAACGCGGAACATTGTCAAAGTTTGGTTCAGCAGACTGCTGACTTGATTGTTGACTTGACTGCTGACTGGAATTTTGACTGTGTTCATCCGATGTTTTTTCCATGAGCCATGAGAAAAAAAAATCCTAGTTTCGCCCCAAGTGCTCTCCGCCCTCCGTGGAGCCCTACATGGGAACACCATAATGGAGTGGTTATCCAACTCGCAGGTGTTAGAGATACACGTGAGATATACTCGTATAAACAAAATGCCTACACGATTGATCCGTTAAGCCACCGCCTTCTAGAGATAAAAAGACAGAAAAGGATAAGGTAAATGGGCATTTGGTTGGTATCAGGAAAGATACAAAAAGAGTTGATGAGAAAGCAAAGTGGTATATCTAGGGCTCGGCGTAACCAGCCGATTGACCGTGCCGGACCGCACGGCCACCCGTCTACACCGAAAAGCCAGGCCAAAGAGGCGTGTTGGGTACCTGAAGCACCGCCACCTCAGGTAACCCTCAACCTCCAGGATCCCTTCTTCCGGCTTACAGGACGCCACCCACGGCAAACGGGTGGTACTTCCTTTAGCTCTTCCCAGTGTGCACAAAGACCACAGCGGCAATGTGCCCAGTGGGAATTGAGCCCCCAGGGCCACGGCAAGGCAGGAAGTCTAATACCTGGGGGTGTTTCAGTGTAGGTAGGAAGTTTCAGTTTGAAACGGGTCTGTATTGTTTCTGTTTGAAACGGGCAAAAAAGGTTTCTGTCAGAAACGGGAAAAGTGGCTTTTGTCTGAAATTGTTTTCACAGTTTCTGCCTGAAACTGTGTAGTTTTAAATGCGTGGGTTTCCTTATATCATTTTGACACTATTCCATTTGCACTTTTCCCGTAACCCTTCTGTATGTCTCAAGTAGCTGTAATCCATATGATAAGCTTTTGGCAAGACGGCAGCTTGTTATTGGATTACATGTTTTTCACACTTCACATTCATTTGTTCTTAGTCTTCCAAATAAGTTTATTCCCAAAAGTGTAAACCGTGCACCTTGATGCACTTATGCGTTTGCAACATCAGTTGTGTTTATAAACAGTGATTGCCGTGCTGTTAAAGACTACAAATGTTGCAAATTGCTTCCTATGATCGCTCTGTTTAAAATTATTTCAGTATATGTCTTTCTTTTGGATATTTTCAGTCTTTTCGTGATGGCCTTTGGATCTAAAGACCCGTTGGGTTTAGAGCTACAAATTGACGTCTCTGACGAAGACCTTTCTTCTCTTGACGACGACCTTAGGCCTATATTTCAACCAAATATGGCATGCCCCGTGGAGCAGTGTGGTAATAGGAGATATATAAGCCTCAACACCCTTTGGAAACATTGGAAGAAAGTTCATAGGGAAAAGGTACCTTTGTACCGGTGTTTATTTCAGAAGGACGACGGTCTGTGTACTTATCTTTCAACTCAAGTGAGTGACGTCAGAAAGCATAACATTAAAAGTCATTAACTGGACATTTCAAACATGGAAATTAACAGAGAGCTGGTGCATAACATTAAATATATTTTTTCAGGGGATGCTAAGTGCCCTAAAAGAGCTTCATCCCTAAACACTGACGGAAGGAATACAGCTGCTGCAGAGAGAAGGGCTCGTCCAGTGTTAACTGAAATAAAGTCTGGCCCTAATGTAAACAGGGATAAGAGTGTGACATTAACAAAACGTACACGACATGGTCAAACGGAGTATAAGGCCCATGTATTTCAGAAAAAAAAAACATTGGAAGCCACACTTTAATAGAAAACAGTAACATGTTAGTATGTTGTAAACCCTAGCATTTGCAAACTTTTCTCCTACCCTTTAAATTTGTTTTCATATTTTCAAACAAATATTATACTTGTTTGTAATATCTGTTCGGAAGGAGGGAATGTAAGGGCGAGAAGATCGCAAATGCTGGTTACTGATTACTATTTAAATAAAGTAGATTTTGTAAAAGATAACTTGTGATAAAAATGGATTACTTCCCTTGGATTATGGGAATTGTACTTGCAAGGTCTTCAGTGCTCTTTAAATCGCAAATATATGGTTAAATTAATTAACAATATAATCAATTTTATGATGTATTTATTTCTAAAAATGCATTTCTTTAGTCTAAGGGTGGTTTCTTGCTGTTGTTGTTGTAAACGAGGAACAACCTAGTATATATTGTTTTACCTCAATGCTTTGAAATATCTGTAGGTAAGAGGCTTCAATGTGACATTTTACAATCGATTTGGACACCCGTTCTCGTTATTGTGTTACGGGTAGACTATTTAAAAGGTACCACGTTTACCTATAATAGTCGTTGTTGGTATTAGGTACCATGCAATACTTAACCAGCAAATTCCTACACCTCATGCAGTGGGGTCGTACACTTTTACGTTAATATCTGAAACTAGTTAAGATTGTTGGTTTGTATAGTAAACTATGGTCACCCTAGGTCTAATTTTTCTCTTATTATTAAATCATTTTGTAAACAAATACTACTAGGTAAAGTTGAACTCGTGGGTATATGATTTGCTCTAGTCTGTCCGTACTTCCAGCTTGACGTCCGTTTGTCAGTCTGTGCGTCCGTCCGTCTGTTCGGTCGTTCGTATGTCTAGATTGGATCTAAACGCATTTATCATTTAATTTCGTACTAGATAAATGTAAGGGGTTGGTTTATTTGTATGAAGGGAAAAGGTATAGTCACCAAACAGTACTAGAACTAGTGTAAGGGATCAGTAGTGTCCCTTGTGTTCTAAAGATTTTGGGTCTCGTCACGCTACACCTCAAATCAAAAAAAAAAAAAATCAAAAGGATTTGCCCTACTATCATGAAACTTCACACACATACCATAACAGGACCTATATTCTGACAAAGGATCATACGTATATTACTTTTGTCCGGTTCTTTGTCTTCCAATAACCCAAAAACTTAACTTTGGTCATAACTTAAAGCATTTGCCTTTCTCTCATGAAAAATCACACAAATACTTACCATCACAAGACCTACATTCTGCCAATACCTTGTAGGCCCCTTTGATAATTTCGGTAAGCAAATTGGCCTAACATTTAGAACCGATCAAGCTGACACTTGATACAAAGTTACAGCAATATGTGGAGCAGAGAATTTTATTCCAAGATTACCGTTTATAGAGTTATGCCCCTTTGACAATTCTTGGGAATATTTTGGTACATGAACCCCTGCAGTGTTCATTTACTTTGCATGCGACCAACTGCGTTTATATTTCAAGAACAGCAGAGATTTTAATGTAATGTCTTAAATAATTCCATTTCCAGTGGAAAGCGTAATGTAAACCTATAGCAAATAACGTGGTTCATACTTCCATGAACGCACCGCGTCACATGATTTTAAGTGACATATAATTATGTAAGTCATGCATTCCATGGTTCTATACGATGCGATTGGGCGTTGGCGATTCCAATGGTGTTCAACCCTTTGTACAATAACAGCACGTAGATATTTTACAGTTTTAATAGTTTTTAATGTAAGTATCCGACCCCGCTCATTGGGGCTTGAAGAAATAGATTGGCTGCATGATGCTTCATCGCAGATGCAACTTCCGACCCAGTACTGGTAAACCGCTAAGAAGATCTAAGCCTGCGCAGGCTAAGGGGTGCGAGTCGGACCGACCATGGTTATAAACCCTTTTGGTTTCATTAGGCGATAAGGCTAAACCCTATTGGTTTCATTGGGCGACAAGGCTTGAGATGTCATTTCATCTCAATGTCGGTGTAACTGTCCAAAATTGGATGCAAAGTCTCCAAAATGACCTATACAGTATTGATGGGGACGTTAAACATCAAATTAAACAAACAAACGTTAAGTATATTCGCGCCCAGAGATGTGGAACCAACACTGCAAATATACGATTTAAATTAAACTTTTCTGCTGTTCATGAAAGCATGAATGAAAGCGGGTCAACAGCTATGGTTTGCATAAACCATTCGAATTTCGTCTACAGTGCATGCGACTCACTGCGTTCATACTTTCATGAACAGAGGAAAAATATTGTTCATTTCTTAAATGCATTTGTAAATATTAAAATTAAATGTTTTATGACTATATACTTGTTTCCCCTTCATTGACAATGACCAACGCCAATTTAATTTAATACGTTTTTTTATTCCCTATCCATAACAGGTCACCCTAAGCATATGCACATTTGAAGTCGAGCGGCGTTCTGGTTTTGCCATCGAAAAGGCTGCTGCAATACTACAGCAATTCTGTAGACCAGGCCCCAGGTATCAATCTACAGCAACTGGATTGGATGGTCAAAGAAGCAGCTTTAAAAAAATGTACCCTCCCTTGGGAAGCACGGGGGACTGGTTCTTGATGAGATGTCAGTTCAAGATGATATTCAGGCAATCCACCTAAGTGTTCGGAGCATGCGCACTTTAACATATTTTTCCCACACCTGTATGATGACAAATGCATACAAGTTTCAGTCCGTCCGCGCATCCGTCAACATGTTACACTGGGTGTCTTGTCATATTACAACTGGACAAGTTGGCCACCAAAAATATGCATGTTTGTCATTGACTTCTTCTTGACATTATTTTATCCCGCAAAAGCTTTTTTACACGTTCGGTCATAAGGATCTTATTACACGACGTTATTCAATGCTTATCCATATTATAGCATAAATGTACCTTTTACACCCAAGAAGTACGATCGACCTTCACAGAAATGGACACGCAGCTATAAAATTGTAGGATAACACAAAGTTTTTGGAAAAATAAAATGACAAGGATCTGAACGGAACTTTATCGTCAAAAAATTGACTGAATAGATTGTAGCAGTATAATCATTTGGATCGCATTTAAACCACAAACATGGAGATTACCAGGTGAATGTATTTTTGATATCAAGTTCATCAGTCAGAGCTTCGAGAACGCTAACAGAATCGCGAGGTTTCTCTAAGCCGAGCCTTATAAACTTGATTTCAAACGACACTAATCTGGTATTATTTTTATCAGATTATCCCCTTGTATACTAATTAACCATTATTTTGCTGGATATTCATTTAAGCCACACCCATTCCTGTCTATCAACCAATCAAATTACTTGATGTAATTTATTGCTACAAATTCATAAACTGAATGCCAAACACTGTATATCCTGATAGAAGCCATCTGATCTGGATCTACACTGTTTGCAAAAATAGGGTTTGTCGTGAACAGCAAGTAATGCGTAACTGTACCAAATTTAATGGCACAGAGACCTTTCTGATATTTAATCTTCATCAGTGTGTCTAAACCCAAAAGTTTTGAAACCAAAACGGATGATGGACAAGACCCGGCAAACACATCACATCCCCCTCCGAGCACACACCGACCTGCGTAGCTCATGAGGCATTAGGCAAGAGACGCCTACCAGGAAACTTATAGGCCCCCCACGGAGCCAACATCAGCAAACATGGCCCACACTCCACGGAAGTCCCTGGCATCAGGAAGGAGATGCCCAAAGAAGCGAGACGTGCGAAATTTATATTACAAAAAGTGCCAACCAAATCTGCTACGATACATGTCCCACCTGACAAGTCAGTCTTATTATGATTGAAATTTAGGATCACTAGTGCGTTCCAAGATTCCGACGTGCAATAATCGGTACATATTTCTCATCAGATTGATATGTTTCAAGTAATTTTTCGAATTTATACATTAATAATAACATTAAGCATATGACGTCGCGTCTGAGAGTGTAATAACGCCATGTAATATTTTCGATAATCCACTAGTGGATTTAATATGCAAATTAGCTAGATACGTCCCGTAACGTTACATGTACGACGTCCTTAACGACGTCGCGTTTACTAATGGCGGAATATTGATATTTGTGTAAACAATCGCGAATAAAATGCATTTTAAATGTCATATGATAAATAGAAACTTGCATTCGTGGTCATGTATTATTGAATTTTTTAAACTCGTTGAGGAAAAGGGATAAAATGCTCGGCAAAGTCTCGCATTTTATCCCTTTCCCTCAACTCGTTTAATAAATTCAATAATACATGAACACTCATGTAAGATCCTCTATTTATTGCCAATTTATCCAGGAGTCCGGTTCATTCATACAATAGCAATGTCACGTTGACCTGATACAGCTCATATGCTCTGAGATAGCATACCTTCATCAAGTCAATGTGTTGCAATGCAATTAACATCGAGAATTTCTGATAAATTAAACGTACCCATACCATCATTTTGTAATCAAATGTCTACAATATTTTATAACAGATTGTACGAAAAGGAGATATCTGGTTAGTAGTGGGAATAGTTGATAACGGACAACCGTCCAACGATATCCAAACAATCATAGATAAAGAGAACAAAGTAAGAATGGTCACACGTCCTTCAATTCGTTTTCTGAGGATTCACTGGGTTTAGGTAAGAATGTAAGAGATTTAGTATTTATGTCTATGTATTACGTCTGCATCACTCATGAGAACACGGCTATATAATTTTGACCCCCTTTAACAACACTTGTAAATAGTAAAACAGAGTTTTAGTGGGGTTAAACTTATTTTGATAAGTTCTGCTCTAAAATATAGATTGTGGGTACTCAGTAGAAATCAGAAAAATATGAGCAGTTTTCAATTAAAATTTTCGTTTTCCTTTCGGCAGTAAAGATTGGATTGTATTTGTGCAGGCGTGTTTTGGTAATGACCGGATTGCTGATCAAACTTTTCGTTTATCGGTACTATAAACTACGCAAAACCTTTTCAAAATTTTATAGACGCCATTCTGATTTATTTCAAAATTCAATATTGGACTTAAATCTCTTCTGCAACAAGGTCTATCGGAACCCGAATTTTATGGTGACTTAGTATATAACCCTCAACATCCAGACTTAGTATATAACCCTCAACATCCAGGACCCCTTCATCCGGCTTACGGTACGCCACCCACGGCAAACGGGTGGTACTTCCTTTAGCTCTTCCCAGTGGGCACGTAGACCACAGCAGCAACGTGCCCAGTGGGAATTGAGCCCCCCAGGGCCACGGCAAGGCAAGAAGTCTAATACCTGGGGGTTGTTCTGTCCGAATGAAGGTCTCCTAACTCATCAATGCAACATCTCCGTGAACACAAATAATCAAAGAACCACAGAGTTGAGACAACGGTGAGGACTCGACAGCAAGAAACCACTGAAATGCTGGAGCAAAAAAAACCAACAGTTACACTCCGCCAAAAAGGGCCCGACCAGAGACAGAGCATCAGGCACCAACCAACATTACCTTGAATTAGATCTCTCTAAGTCTCAATAAGCCTTTACGTTGGGACCGTCATAGAATCTGAGGCCTGACCCACCGGCGTGCAATTAAAGAGGGAAGCAAAGTTGCCAACCGTGATTGGGTTAACTACCATGCATGCAGTCTGTCGTATAATATCCATGTTGTACCCAATCTTTTTATATCGAAAAATACTTTTAAAAAATTTGGTGCTGAAGTCATTGCGGTTATATATTTTTCTGAATTTATATACTAAGTAACCAAAATTCGGGCAATTATTCCAAGTTGCAGCTTGGAATAATTGGGGTTACACTGAAAAAGGGCTCCAGTTGTCAATGAGTTTGAAGGGCCCTGCCCAGAAACTTCTTACAGATATACACCTTAGTCAAGTAAGAGATTTTAATTCTTTAAAACGGGCACTTGAAACCCGCTTCAATCCACATGAAAAAGGCTTTGCTTATCGGTGCGGATTTCGGTCTCGGGTGCGCAAAAAGAACGAAACTCCAGCCGAGTATGGATACGCACTTAAGAGATTGGCTGACATGACGTTTCCCAGTGTACATTATACGGGTCGCGAACATTACACAATTGCTCAGTTCATTCACGGGTTTAGCAATTCTGAACTAGAATTTGTTTTTCTACAAAAACACAGATGTCTCCCCCGTTTTTGACTGCTAAGTATAACCTTGACATTGGAGGTATTGAGCTGGGTCTTGTGTGCAGCACATCATATAATGAAGATGAACATTTCTGCATAGTAACTTTAAAAATGTTCATAAAAAAATAAAGTTATTGGCCGTAAACAAAAAAAGCACTTTTTTACCTTTGACCTCTAAGTATGGCCTTGACCTTTGCGGTACAACACATCGTCTCATGATGGTTAACATTTATGCCAAGTAATTTCATAATCCATCAAAGAATAAGGAAGTTATTGACTGTCCTTTTTTTTTTACCTTTGACCTCTAGGTATGACCTTGACATTGGAGGTATGGACCTAGGTCTTGCACATGACTCATGGTCAAACTTTCAAGCCTCTAGCTCCAATAGTTTTTGAGATATCTTGCTGACAAGATTTTATTAAAAAAAAATTCAAAGGGCAATAACTCTTGAAAGGGGCATAATCAAGACGAGAAAAAAAATACGCGTCAGCTTATTTTCCATCAGGAATGCATATATGAAATTTCAAAACCATAGCATACACAGTTCTAAAGTTCTGCTATGCATCACTTTTAGCATTCATTACAATGGGCACAAATTACCAAAATGACAAAGGGCCATAACTCGCAAAGTAGTTTTCGGAATTTTGTCAAAAGTTAATCAGTTCATATACTCATCACCACCAATATACTCAACAACTTTCAAGGGTCTAGCTCCAATAGTGTTTGAGATATTTTGCTGACAAGATTTTATTAAAAAAAAATTCAAAGGGCAATAACTCTTGAAAGGGGCATAATCCGGACGAGAAAAAGAAATACGCGTCAGCTAATTTTTCATGAGGAATCCATATATGAAATTTCAAAACCCTAGCATACACAGTTCTAAAGTTATGCTATGCATCACTTTTAGCATACATTACAATGGGCACAAATTACCAAAATGACAAAGGACCATAACTCACAAAGTATTTTTCGGAATTTTGTCAAAAGTTAATCAGTTCATCTACTCATCGCCACCAATATATTCACCAACTTTCAAGGCTCTAGCTCCAATACTTTTTGAGATATCTTGCTGACAAGATTTTATTAAAAAAATTTCAAAGGGCAATAACTCTTGAAAGGGGCATAATCCGGACGAGAAAAAAAATACACGTCAGCTTATTTTCCATCAGAAATGCATATATGAAATTTCAAAACTATAGCATACACGGTTCTAAAGTTATGCTATGCATCACTTTTAGCATACATTACAATGGGCACAAATTACCAAAATGACAAACGGCCATAACTCACTAAGTATTTTTCGGAATTTTGTCATAAGTTAATCAGTTCATCTACTCATCACCAACAATCTATTCAACAACTTTGGAGGCTCTAGCTCCAATAGTTTTTGAGATATCTTGCTGACAAGATTTTATTAAAAAAATTTCAAAGGGCAATAACTCTTGAAAGGGGCATATTCCGGACGAGAAAAAAAATACGCGTCAGCTAATTTTCCATGAGGAATCCATATATGAAATTTCAAAACCCTAGCATACACGGTTCTAAAGTTATGCTATGCATCACTTTTAGCATTCATTACAATGGGCACAAATTACCAAAATGACAAAGGGCCATAACTCACAAAGAATTTTTCGGAATTTTGTCAAAAGTTACTCAGTTCATCTACTCATCACCATCAATATATTCACCAATTTTCAAGGCTCTAACTCCAATAGTTTTTGAGATATCTTGATGACAAGATTTTATTAAAAAAAATTCAAAGGGCAATAACTCTTGAAGGGGGCATAATCCGGACGAGAAAAAAAATATGCGTAAGCTAATTTTCCATGAGGAATCCATATATGAAATTTCAAAACCCTAGCATACACGGTTCTTTAGTTATGCTATGCATCAAAAGCGTAACTGACGGACGAACGAACCGGAACCAATATGGCCCACCAACTTTTTCAAAGTTGGGGGCATAATAAGAAAGTTATTGACAGAACACAAAAAAGGCCTTTTTTTACCTTTAACCTCAATGTATGACCTGACCTTTCAGGTATTAAACTGGGTCATGCGTGCAACACTTCTGCCTAGCAATTTCAAAATCCATCTAAAAATAAGAAAGTTATTGACCAAACACGAAAAAAAGGCCCCTTTTTTACCTTTGACCTCTATATATGACCTTGACATTTTAGGTACCAAACTGAATCATGCATGCAACACATCGTCCCATGATAGTTAACATGTTTGCCAAGTAACTTCAAATTCTATTTAAAAATAGGCAAGTTATTGACAAAACCCGAAAAAAGGCCCCTTTTTTTACCTTTGACCTCGAAGTATGACCTTGACCTTTGAGGTACCAACCTGGGTCATGCGCGCAACACATCGCCTTATATTGGTTCACATTTCTGCCATGTGATTTCAAAATCCATCTCAAAATAAGAAAGTTATTGACCAAATACGAAAAAAAGGCCCACTTTTTTACCTTTGACCTCAAAGTATGACCTTGATCTTTGAGGTACCGACCTGCCTCATGTGCACCACACATCGTCTCATGATTGTTAATAATTATGCCAAGTAATTTTAAAATCCATCTCAAAATTAGAAAGTTATTGACCAAATACGAAAAAAAGGCCCCTTTTTGACCTTTGACCTCTAAGTATGACCTTGACCTTTGAGGTACCGACCTGCCTCATGCGCACCACACATCGTCTTATGGTTGTTAATATTTCTGCCGAGTAATTTTAAAATCCATCAAAAAATAAGAAAGTTATTGACCGGACAGGATTTGCCCATACATATATACATACCAACAAACTTCCAAGGGAGATAATTCAAAAAGTATAAATGCGAGAGTTATGGTTCTTGCGCACTGCACGTCGTCTAATGCTGATTAATATTTATACAAAGTTTCGTGAAGATAGCTCTAACGGTTTTCAAGTTACAGAGCGGACACGAATGTGTGACAGACAGACGGACAGACAGACAGACGGACAGACAGACAGACGCCCGGGGGAAAAACAATATGTCTCTCCGAAAAAAATTTTTTCGGGGGAGACATAATTAAGGAAACATGTACAGCTTATGCACCCTGCTAATTTGGCTATGGCAATATCGTATGCTGTTGAATTTGAAGCCGTTGATTCTCAGCTTTCTGCCGACAAAAAGCCCGCTCACGTATGCTTTAGATCAGGAACCAAGTTGCACGTCAGTTCTTACTGAAACTGTTTTTCAACTTAGAGAAAAACAAATGTCAGAGCTGCTCGAAAGCTTAAAGAATTTGCTCCATCAAATGACTCCTGAACGAACTGAAAGAATTAAAAGGTCACCCAGCCCTCGAACCAGATCGAGGATTGAGTGCTATGAAGGTCATGACTATGGACATAATGCTGCCGATTGCCCAAATAAACGCAAAACAAACCGTTCTTCGAGTCCTAGTCCGAGTCGAAAGGCTAGTTCAAATAAAAGCAAACAGGAAAACTAGGTTCGGCTGAGCTTGTGGCCGAAAGCTCAGCCACCAATACACATTTCACCAAAGTCATGCATGTTTGGGAGCATCACTGTAGGGGATCAAACTTGTCGCTGTTTGAACTGGAGTGTCCTTCCTGGGCCACATAGTCAATGAATCGCTGTTTGATTGATACGGGGTCCAGTGTAAGCATTCTGGCTAAAAGCATCTTCAATAAAATCGGATGTGATGAATCACAGTTGCAAAGGTTTAGCAAACTTTGACTACTGCTGATGGCACGCCCATGGCTGTCTTGGGTTCTAATCTGTACAAAATAGAAATTAGTGGTTATTTGACCCCACTTTCTTTAGTAATAGTCAATGAATCGGGAATCAAATGTGACCCAACCAAAGTTCAAAAGGTTCAAGAATGGCCTGTTCCCTCCAATGTCACTGAACTGATGATGATGATGATGATTTCGTGTTTAACGACGCGTCAACCCTCTTGGTGGGTCATAAGCGTCAGTCGGTTAATGGTTAAACGGCATGAATAATTATGACGATATTAAAAGTAACAAGTCAGAATGATAGTGTATAAAAATCTGAAACAGTTAAATCTTATGAAAAAGACCAATTTCTTTTAAGAATAAAATAATGTTATCAACAGGTACATCTCGAAACAGTTTTTGCAAAGTGTCAGCTTTGAAATATAAAATACGTGAGGGTGAAAAGTCAACACAGTCAATTAAGATATGTTTCACAGTGAATGGCTGATCACAACCTACACAAGAAGGCTGATAATCACCATTAAAAATATAAGAATGAGTAACTCTAGTATGGCCGATGCGCAGTCGTGTTAATACTACGTCCTCTTTTCTGGAAAACTGTGGAGGAGAGCATTTTGTACTAACGACAGGTTTAATGGCATGGAGTTTGTTATTTATTGCACGGTCCCATTCGCCTTGCCATTCCGACAAGATGTATCTGTTGATAAATGGTTTAAAATTATTAAAAGGAATTTTAAAAACAGATGGATCAAGATTGAGCGATTCCTTTGCTTTCTTGTCAGCATATTCATTGCCGACAATGCCAATATGGCTCGGAAGCCAACAAAACAAGATTTGGTGTGTTTCAGAAATTTCATGATGTTTTTCGATCAATTTTTGAATTTGAGGATTTTTAGATGATGAATGGTCTAAAGCCTTAAGCACAGAAAGTGAATCAGAAAATATAATTGCTTTTTGAATTGTTGAAGAACTGATAAAATCTAAAGCTAGGTCTATTGCTTTGGCTTCAGCTGTAAAAATAGATGAACCATCTGGAAGGCGCATGGTTTTGTGCGTATCTTTAGAAACATACGCACAACCAACTTTATCTCCTTCTTTGGAACCATCAGTATAGACTTGCTTGTAATCATCTTAACGTGATTGCAGTACCTGAAAGTTTTGTTTGAGAAGTATCGGATTTGATTCGGATTTTTTGCCATCATGTAAGTCGAACAGAATAGAAGGTTGTTTAATACACCAAGATGGAACTTCGGCGGTTTCATTTTTTTTTTGAATATTTTTAAGGTCGATACCTGAATTTTCCAGCAGTGGTAAAATGCGTAATCCAAAAGGTTTAATTGCTGTGGGTTTAATTTCATACCTATCTACAAATTGAGGTGGAAATGAAATTTTGGATGCCGGGTTAGATGGATTTGCAGCAAGTCTAATAGCATACTGAAGAGAAAGTTTCTCTCTGCGCGAGGTTAAAGATGGTTCACCTGCTTCTACATAAAGGCTTAATACGGGAGGCTCCCATAGCCAGACGAAGGCCTTGGTGATGGATAGTATCCAAGGATTTTAAATAGGACTTTCTGGCAGAACCATAAACAACAGACCCATAATCTAATTTAGATCTTATTAAAGACCGGTAAAGATGTAATAAAGTATACCGATCTGCTCCCCAACTTGTATGAGCTAAAACTTTCAAAAGATTCAAAGCTTTTAAGCATTTCGCTTTAAGATATTTAATATGGGGAATAAAAGATAACTTTTGATCAAATATGACCCCAAGAAATTTGGCTTCTTCAAGAACAGGAATTTGTGATCCGTATAAAAACAGGGAAGGATGTTCGTGTTTCTTCCGTAGTTTACAAAAATGAACACACTGCGTTTTCGACTTGGAGAACTTGAAACCATTTTTATCAGTCCATTCTTCTATTCTTTTTAAATTTTGTTGTAACTTTCGTTCAATTGTTTTCATATTTTTTGAACGGTAACATATACAAAAATCATCAACATACAATGAACAATCAGTTTTGTCGTCCAAACATTGTACAATATTGTTTATTTTGATGTTAAATAGCGTAGTTGAAAGAATACTACCCTGTGGGACACCCTGTTCTTGATCATAGAAATCTGACACGGTAGACCCCACACGCACCTGAAACATGCGCTCCCCTAAAAAGCTTTCAATAAAACTGGGAAGTTTTCCTCTTAAGCCAATGTTATGTAGATCTTTCAATATTCCATAACGCCATGTTGTATCATATGCTTTCTCCAAGTCGAAAAAGACAGCTACTACGTGTTCTTTGTTAATAAAAGCATCTCGTATAAATGTTTCTAGTCTTATTAAATTGTCATTGGTACTACGTTCCGAACGAAAGCCCGATTGATATTCTGAAATGAGGTTGTTGGACTCTAAGTACCAGACTAATCTCTTGTTTATCATTCTCTCCAATGTTTTACACAAACAACTTGTCAAAGCTATCGGACGATAATTTGTAGGCTCTGCATGATCTTTCCCTGGTTTCGGAATTGGTACAACTGTAGCTACGCCAGCTTTCAGGACAGACCCCCGTTTCCCAAATATTATTAAAGATATCTAAAAGTGTTGTAAGAGAACTTTTTGGCAGATGCTTAAGCATCTGATAATGAATTTCATCGGGGCCGGTTGCCGTATCATGTGATTTTTCAATGGCTTCGACGAGTTCGGATAAGTTAAAAGGTTTGTTGTATTCTTCGTGATTAAGTGATTTAAAGTTTAGATTTTGTTTGTTTGATTTGAGGTTTAACGTCCCCGTCAACACTGTAAAGGTCATTTTGGAGACGTTGCTTCCAATTTTGTGGGACTTTTACCCGACATTGAGATGAAATGACATCTCAAGCCCTGTCGCCCAATGAAACCAATAGGGTTTATTAGCATGGACGGTCCGCCTCGCACCGTGGTTCCTGGACAGGCTTAGATCCTCTAAGCGGTTTACCAGTACTAGTGTACGGGCCGGATTCAGCTCTGCGTGGAAGCATCATGCAGCCCATATATTTCTTCAAGCCCCTATGGGCGGGGGCTTTTAAAGTTTAGATATCTTTTCTCTTGGTCCTTTTTGACATTTCTAAAAGTGTCAGAATAATTACGCGATGATGAATTTCTCAAGAATGTGTGCCCAAGAGTATCTGAAATATCTTTTTTTGTTGAAGCTATTGTGTCAAATTCAGTATTTAAATGTGTAAAACTATAAGACTTTGTTTTTCCTGAAATTTTTCGTACCATATCCCAAACCTTTTTAATGGGGGTTTTATAGTTCAATTTGGAGACATATTCTCTCCATGACTTTCGTTTGGAAGCTCGGATTTTTCGCCGAGCTTTAGCTCTAAAAACTTTTATGTCGTTGAGCTTTTCTGAAGTGGGATTTTTGCAGAACTTATTTAGAGCCTGTTTACGCTTTTTAATAGCTTCTTTACAGTCATTATTAAACCAAGGCTTGCTTTTCTTAGTATTTGTGGAGGTCTTTGGAATGCATTGTTCTGATATGTTAATAAGTGTATCTGTGAAATCAGAAACAATGTCGGATGATTCATTAAAATGATCACTTGATAACTCTTCTTCACATAAATTATGGAATAATTCCTTGTCGGCTTTATTCATTTTCCATTTCTGGTTACAGTCCTCATCTGGTTCGTTTACACTCTCAATTATAACAGGGAAGTGATCACTTCCGCACTGATCATCATAAACAGACCAGTCATAGTCCAAGAAGAGAGATGGGTGACACAAAGAGAGATCTAAAGAAGACAAATGACCTGTCGCAGGGTGAAGGTAAGTATAAGATTTATCATTCATCAAGCAAAGATCGCTCTTTGCAATAAAATCTTCGACAAGTGCTCCTCTGTTATTGATATCTTTACAGCCCCATAGAATATTGTGACCATTGAAGTCGCCAACTAAAAGATATGGCGATGGAAGTTGCCTCAGCAATGAGTCAAGATGTTCCGGCTTTAAAGAAAATGAGGGTGGGATATATAGAGAGCAAATTGTAGTTTCTTTATCCAGAGAAACCGACACTACTATAGCTTGTAGGTCTGTTTTTAATTTGATCTCTCTTTGTGGTAAACATGATTTAACAAAAATTGAACTGCCACCAGATGGTTTGTTACCAGCAGAATAGATATAATTATATATATTGAAACCCCTGACATCAATATTGTCGTCAGTTTTTAAAAAAGTTTCTTGCAAACAAAAAACCGATGGGTTAAATAAAGAAATAAGTAATAAGAGTTCATTATAATTTGATTTAAGACCTCGACAATTCCATTGTATTATTTTGTGTTTTAAATCCATTTTTGGAGAGGTTAAGACTAGAAACTATTTTGGAGCTGCAATTGGTGATATTGATCTGTTATTACTTCGTGGTGTTGTTGACCTCGATCTGTTACTTCGAGGTGATGGAGTATCATTGAACTCCATATCACTGTCACTCAAAGATCCGAATCTGTTCTGATATTTTATACTGTCTCTTTCCATTTACGTTGCCTGTCTGTTTGTTTTTGAGATGTTTGTTGTTTTTGAAATTGTTGTTGTTTTTGTTGTTTTTTTAAATCGTTTTTCATCATTTCCAAAGTACCGTTTTTCAATATTTTGTCTGATTTTTTGTCTGGAATAGGCTGTGGCGGTGGTGCTTGAATGTTGGTATTGTTAGCTTGATCGTCAGTTTTGCTTTTTGTTTTTAATTTTTTTAAAGGTTCGAGACCAGGAATCGGATCCGTCTGAGTGACAGCATCTTCAACAGATACCTTTTTAACAGGTGCCTGTGCGATGCTGGCATAACTTACACCGGGAACAGGGGTAGTGGACTCAACAATTTTCCGCGCTTCAGGGAACGAGATGTTTTTTGTAAATTTTACTGTTAATATTTCTTTTTCTTTGTGCCAAACGTGACATTCTTTAGAGTTGGCGCTGTGCTTTTCCCCACAGTTAACACAGTGGGGTTCATTCTTACAGTTTTGTTCTGTATGGTTGGCTGGCTGTCCACAGTTGGCACAGATAGGGTCTCTGGAACATCTATTTTCGTGATGCCCATATTTCTGGCACTCGTGGCAGCGCAACGGATTTGGAATGTAAATTTCAACGTCAACTCTAAAGTATGCCACTTTGATAGTTTTGGGCAATACTGGTGCGTTAAAAGTGAAAACAAAAGTGTTTGTGTCTATTAATTGTCCGTTTCGTTTTGTTTTGAATCGTTTCACAGCTGTAACTCCTTGAGATCTGGTGCCTTCGAGAATCTCCTCCTCGCTGGAGTTCCTCAAATCTGGGCAACGAATTACCCCTTTTGAGGAATTCAGCGAGGTATGAGGATACACTCTCACTGCTAACTTGTGAAACGAACTTGTTCTCAGGAGATTCTCGGCATGACTTTTTTTGTTTACCTCAATGAGCAGCTGTTTCGATCTATATAATTTTTTTATGTTTTTGGGTTCTCCTGCAATTCCAGAAATAACTTTTTGGATGACAAAAGGCGAAAGTGACGTAATTGATTGGTTTTCTTCCTTACATTCTATGAGAATGAAGCGCGGGAAATGTTGAGCTGTAGTGTTAATTGTAGTTGTTATGTCGTCGTTGTCCGTTATGTCAGCATCTGATGTGTCTTGGGTCGATTTTTTTCTTTTATTATCTTTAACCATAATGAAAAGATAATGATTCGTCCTCCGTGCTCTCCGCCCACCGTGGAGCCCTACAAGGGAACACTTTTTGTGAGTGGATTTCCTACCTCAAGTGTTAGAGATACACAGAAGATATACTCGTACAATAAAAAAACTGCACGATTGGTCCGTTTAGCCGCCGCCTTCTAGAAATTGAAAGGTTGTGAAAAAAGACTTTATGAGCAAACGGTGGGTATTCAGGATGATACAAAAGACAAGGAAGAGAAAGTGAAAGGTATTCCTAGGGCTAGGCGCGACCAGCCGATTGATCGTGCCGGACCGCACGACCGCCCGTCTCACCGAAATCCAGGCCAAAGAGGCGTGTTGGGTAACTGAAGCACTGGACTCCAGTTAACCCTCAACCCCCAGGACCCCTTCATCCGGCTTACGGGATGCCACCCACGGCAAACGGGTGCGGCAGTGTGCCCAGTGGGAATTGAGCCCCCAGGGCCACGGCAAGGCAGGAAGTCTAATACCTGGGGGTCACTGAACTGAAACAAATATTGGGACTCGTAGGATATTATCGCAGGTTCAATCCTGAATGTAGTACAATCACAGCCTCGATAGCGCAGTACACTGAAACAGAAATTAGTGACTGCTCCTATCTTGTCCTATCCAAAATATGATGAAGGAACTTTCATTCTTGACACAGACGCTAGTCTTTATGGAATAGGCTGTGTTTTGTCACAGATACAACAAAATGAGGAACGTGTCATAGCTTAGGGCAGCAAGACTTTAAGTAAATCACAGAGACGTTATTGTACTACATATAGGGAGTTACTGGCTGTTGTGTCTTTTGTAAAGGAATCCAGGCACTTTCTGTGGGGTAGACATTTTATTATAAGGACAGATCACAGTTCCTTAGTTTGGATAAAAAAAATTCAAAGAGCCTGAAGGCATGCTTGCAAGGTGGCTTACCGTTTTGGACACGTATGACTATGAAATTCAGTTTAGAAGGGGAGCTAATCACGGTAATGCCGATGCAATGAGAAGGTTACGCTCAAAAATTTGAAACAGGGTTGACTGTCCCGATTGCTTCGAGTCAAGGAAAGCTAAAAGAAAGCGATCTGCTTACATTCAAAAACAGCCATTATCTCCTTCATCTGGAGTCACTGAGCAGTTGAATATTGTTGACCCGGTACATGAAAATAGAAACAATTAAGGTACTGGAAGTGCTGGCGGTGCTTTGGAAAATAATCAAAGTACCGTGGGTACTTCCAGTGATTTGCAAAATAACCAAAGTACCGTGGGTACTGCCAGTGATTTGCAAAATAACCAAAGTACCATGGGTACTGACAGTGATTTGCTAAATTATCAAAGTACTGAGGACACTGCTGGTGGTTTTGGTGAAACTAATCTTAGCAGTGCCCTACAGGATCCTTAAATATTGCCAAACTGGCTAGATGTATGGTCTCCTCAGCAAATCAAAGAATGACAAGAAAATGATGAATCCTTTTTGAAGATTCTTCTTCTAAAATATCAGTTCCAAAATAAACCCCCTGAGGCTGAAATTTTACCATTTTCTTACACAGTCAAAACATTGTGGTCAAACTGGGAGATGTTAGAAAGTAGAAGTAAAACTCAGATCAGGAATCGATACAATTAACTTACACCACCCATCAAAGACACCAAAGGGAAAGTAACACAAACATGAAGCGACCAGACCATAATGGAAACCTAAACAAAGGAAGGCCATAAGGACAGTTACTTTCCCACATGATGGTAATCTTTATCACAAATGGACTACTGAGGCATCACCAGATAGTTATTTGTTGCAGCTTGTAGCTCCTCAGAAGCTTAAGTCTGTTATATTTAAACATCTTCACAGTACGCATACTGCAGGGCATATGGGCAGAGAAAAAACTATCACGTCAATAAGACGTCGCTTTTATTGGCCCGGTATGTCCTCTGATACCAGAAGGTGGTGTAAACAGTGTTCCATTTGTGCATAGAGTAAACCAGGTCCAGGGATTGGGAAGGCACCTTTGACTCAATTTATAGTAGGTGCACCATTAGAAGTTATAGCCCTTGATATAGTCGGTCCATTAAAACAAACCGCAAATGGGAATTCTTTTATACTGGTTCTCGGAGATTATTATAGAAAATGGAAGGAGGCCTGGGCTATTCCTGATCATACTGCATTGACGGTAGCTGATAAACTGGTCACAGAATTCATCTGCAGATTTGGTTCTGTAAAACAAATTCATACGGATCAAGGCCATGAGTTCGAATCTCATTTGTTTGCATACATTTGCAGACTATTGGGGATTGAGAAAACAAGAACTTGTCCGTACAGGCCACAAAGTGACGGCCTTGTCGAGAATTTTAACAAAAGTTTAAAACAAATGTTAACCTGCTTCGTCAATGACCGTCAGGATGACTACCTCCCATTTTTACTAATGGCCTACAGAAGTACTGTACATGATAGCACATCTTGCACACCAAATTTACTCATGTTAGGAAGAGAAATGTCCTTGCCTATAGATTTAATGGCAGGCAACACCTCTCAGACTGAAAATCATTTTTGTACAGTGGAGTACGTTGAATGGGTACGAGACAGTATGGAATACTGCTTCATATTTGTTCAAAAATCTTTGCAAAAAGCCGCACTTAGACAAAACAAATATTATGACAGAGGGTTTAAACCTCGCTCTTTCAATATAGGAGATTATGTATGGAGATATTTCCCTCCACTTGCGGCCGAATCACTTGCTGATGATGATGATTTCGTGTTTAACGACGCGTCAACCCTCTTTGTGGGTCATAAGCGTCAAACGGTTGATGGTTAAACGGCATGAATAATTATGATGATATTAAAAGTAAAAAGTCAGAATGATAATGTATAAAAATCTGAAACAGTTAAATCTTATGAAAAAGTCCAATTTCTTTTAAGAATAAAATAATATTATCAACAGGTACATCTCGAAACAGTTGTTGCAAAGTGTCAGCTTTGAAATATAAAATACGTGAGGGTGAAAAGTCAACACAGTCAATTAAGATATGTTTCACAGTGAATGGCTGATCACAACCTACACAAGAAGGCTGATCATCACCATTAAAAATATAAGAATGAGTAACTCTAGTATGGCCGATGCGCAGTCGTGTTAATACTACGTCCTCTTTTCTGGAAAACTGTGGAGGAGAGCATTTTGTACTAACGACAGGTTTAATGGCATGGAGTTTGTTATTTATTGCACGGTCCCATTCGCCTTGCCATTCCGACAAGATGTATCTGTTGATAAATGGTTTAAAATTGTTAAAAGGAATTTTAAAAACAGATGGATCAAGATTGAGCGATTCCTTTGCTTTCTTGTCAGCATATTCATTGCCGACAATGCCAATATGGCTCGGAAGCCAACAAAACAAGATTTGGTGTGTTTTAGAAATTCCATGATGTTTTTCGATCAATTTTTGAATTTGAGGATTTTTAGATGATGAATGGTCTAAAGCCTTAAGCACAGAAAGTGAATCCGAAAATATAATTGCTTTTTGAATTGTTGAAGAACTGATAAAATCTAAAGCTTGGTCTATTGCTTTGGCTTCAGCTGTAAAAATAGATGAACCATCTGGAAGGCGCATGGTTTTGTGCGTATCTTTAGAAACATACGCACAGCCAACTTTATCTCCTTCTTTGGAACCATCAGTATAGACTTGCTGGTAATCATTGTAACGTGACTGCAGTACCTGAAAGTTTTGTTTGAGAAGTATTGGATTTGATTCGGATTTTTTTCCATCATGTAAGTCGAACAGAATAGAAGGTTGTTTAATACACCAAGATGGAACTTCGGCGGTTTCATGTTTTTGAATATTTTTAAGGTCGATACCTGAATTTTCCAGCAGTGGTAAAATACGTAATCCAAAAGGTTTGATTGCTGTGGGTTTTGTTTCATACTTATCTACAAATTGAGGTCGAAATGAAATTTTGGATGCCGGGTTAGATGGATTTGCAGCAAGTCTGATAGCATACTGAAGAGAAAGTTTCTCTCTGCGCGAGGTTAAAGATGGTTCACCTGCTTCTACATAAAGGCTTAATACGGGAGAAGTACGGAAGGCTCCCATGGCCAGACGAAGGCCTTGGTGATGGATAGTATCCAAGGATTTTAAATAGGACTTTCTGGCAGAACCATAAACAACAGACCCATAATCTAATTTAGATCTTATTAAAGACCGGTAAAGATGTAATAAAGTATACCGATCTGCTCCCCAACTTGTATGAGCTAAAACTTTCAAAAGATTCAAAGCTTTTAAGCATTTCGCTTTAAGATATTTAATATGTGGAATAAAAGATAACTTTTGATCAAATATGACCCCAAGAAATTTGGCTTCTTCAACAACAGGAATTTGTGATCCGTATAAAAACAGGGAAGGATGTTCGTGTTTCTTCCGTAGTTTACAAAAATGAACACACTGCGTTTTCGACTTGGAGAACTTGAAACCATTTTTATCAGTCCATTCTTCTATTCTTTTTAAATTTTGTTGTAACTTTCGTTCAATTGTTTTCATAGTTTTTGAACGGTAACATATACAAAAATCATCAACATACAATGAACAATCAGTTTTGTCGTCCAAACATTGTACAATATTGTTTATTTTGATGTTAAATAGCGTAGTTGAAAGAATACTACCCTGTGGGACACCCTGTTCTTGATCATAGAAATCTGACAGGGTAGACCCCACACGCACCTGAAACATGCGCTCCCCTAAAAAGCTTTCAATAAAACTGGGAAGTTTTCCTCTTAAGCCAATGTTATGTAGATCTTTCAATATTCCATAACGCCATGTTGTATCATATGCTTTCTCCAAGTCGAAAAAGACAGCCACTACGTGTTCTTTGTTAATAAAAGCATCTCGTATAAAGGTTTCTAGTCTTATTAAATTGTCATTGGTACTACGTTCCGAACGAAAGCCCGATTGATATTCTGAAATGAGGTTGTTGGACTCTAAGTACCAGACTAATCTCTTGTTTATCATTCTCTCCAATGTTTTACACAAACAACTTGTCAAAGCTATCGGACGATAATTTGTAGGTTCTGCATGATCTTTCCCTGGTTTCGGAATTGGTACAACTGTAGCTACACGCCAACTCTCAGGACAGACCCCCGTTTCCCAAATATTATTAAAGATATCTAAAAGTGTTGTAAGAGAACTTTTTGGCAGATGCTTAAGCATCTGATAATGAATTTCATCGGGGCCGGTTGCCGTATCATGTGATTTTTCAATGGCTTCAACGAGTTCGGATAAGTTAAATGGTGTGTTGTATTCTTCGTGATTAAGGGATTTGAAGTTAAGTTTTCTTTTCTCCTGGTCCTTTTTGAAATTTCTAAAAGTGTCAGAATAATTACGCGATGATGAATTTCTCAAAAATGTGTGACCAAGAGTATCTGAAATATCTTTTTTTGTTGAAGCTATTGTGTCAAATTCAGTATTTAAATGTGTAAAACTAGAAGACTTTGTTTTTCCTGAAATTTTTCGTACCATATCCCAAACCTTTTTAATGGGGGTTTTATAGTTCAATTTGGAGACATATTCTCTCCATGACTTTCGTTTGGAAGCTCGGATTGTTCGCCGAGCTTTAGCTCTAAAAACTTTTACGTCGTTGAGCTTTTCTGAAGTGGGATTTTTGCAGAACTTATTTAGAGCCTGTTTACGCTTTTTAATAGCTTCTTTACAGTCATTATTAAACCAAGGCTTGCTTTTCTTAGTATTTGTGGAGGTCTTTGGAATGCATTGTTCTGATATGTTAATAAGTGTATCTGTGAAATCAGAAACAATGTCAGATGATTCATTTAAGTGATCAACTGATAACTCTTCTTCACATAAATTATGGAATAATTCCCAGTCGGCTTTATTCATTTTCCATTTCTGGTTACAGTCTTCATCTGGTTCGTTTACGCTCTCTATTATAACAGGAAAGTGATCACTTCCGCACTGATCATCATGAACAGACCAGTCATAATCCAAGAAGAGAGATGGGTGACACAAAGAGAGATCTAAAGAAGACAAATGACCTGTCGCAGGGTGAAGGTAAGTATAAGATTTATCATTCATCAAGCAAAGATCGTTCTTTGCAATAAAATCTTCGACAAGTGCTCCTCTGTTATTGACATCTTTACAGCCCCATAGAATATTGTGACCATTGAAGTCGCCAACTAAAAGATATGGCGATGGAAGTTGACTCAGCAACGAGCCAAGATGTTCGGGCTTTAAAGAAAATGAGGGTGGGATATATAGAGAGCAAACTGTAGTTTCTTTATCCAGAGAAACCGATACTGCTACAGCTTGAAGGTCGGTTTTTAATTTGATCTCTCTTTGTGGTAAACATGATTTAACAAAAATTGAGCTGCCACCAGATGGTTTGTTACCATCAGAATAGATATAGTTGTATGTATTGAAACCCCTGACATCTATGTTGTCATCAGTTTTTAAAAAAGTTTCTTGCAAACAAAACACCGATGGGGTTAGTAGCGAAATAAGTAATAAGAGTTCATTATAATTTGATTTAAGACCTCGACAATTCCATTGTATTATTTTGTGTTTTAAATCCATTTTAAGGAGAGATATTTAAAGACTAGAAACTATTATGGAGGTGCAATTGGTGATATAGATCTGCTACCACCAGCTCGTGGTGTGGCAGACCTCGATCTGTTATTGCCACTTGGTGATGATGGAGTTTCAGTCAACTCCGTATCACTGTCACTCAAAGATCCGAATCTGTTCTGAAATTTTATATTGTCTCTTTCCATTTTACGTTGTCTTTGAGACAATTGATGTTTTTTTATCGGATCTTGCGACCCCTTATTAGTTCGACCTGGGTCGGGTTTCTCTTTTACATTCGGCGCTGGCTTCGGTACGGTCGCTGTCGACCGATCCGAAGCAACCTGGATTGTGCCTTTTGATAAATTGGTTGAACTTTGTGGTGCTGGAGTGGATTTACTCCATGCACCAGACTTTTTCAGTTCAGCAATGTATGATTCAGCAGTCTGTGTTGCGGAGCTGGTACATTTTACACCAGCACCCTTTGTGATGCTGGCGAAACTGGTAGTTGGTGTTATGTATCGCTCTTCGACAATCTTCCGCGCTTCTGGGAATGTTATCCCCCTTTGGTATTTGACGGTAAGTATTTCTTTTTCTTTTTTCCACGCCGGACAGTCTCGGGAGAAAACAGCATGTTTGCCATCACAATTTACGCATTTGGGTTCATTTTTGCAGTTTAGGTGATTATCAACATGCTTTTCTTCACCACAATTAGGACAGAGTTTTTTTTCTCTGACATCTGCTTTCGTGATGGCCAAAAGCCTGACAAGAGTAACATCTAAGAGGGTTTGGGATGTATACCTCTACGTTAATGGAAAGATATGCTACTTTGATTTTCTTGGGTAGAATTGGTGTATTAAAAGTCAACACATAAGTTGCTGTTGGTTTTAGTACACCATTTCTACGAACTTGAATGTTACGAACACCAACAACTCCCTGATCCTTAAGGTTATCGACTATCTCTTCATCTGAGCAAGGACGCAGTTCTGGACTGCGAATCACTCCCTTAGATGAATTGAGCGTGTTATGTAAAGCGACTTTAACTTTTAGATCAAAGAGTTTGTTGGTGTTTAGCAGGCTTACCACTTGCTGTTTTTTCTCGACTTCTAAGAGAAGATCACCCGATTTGAGTTGTTTTATACTCTTAGGGTGTCCGGCAATGGAGAGAATACTTTTCTCGATGACGAAGGGGGAAAGGCTAGATACAGTTCGTTTATCGTCAAGTGACGTAACGACCAAGAAACGCGGAACATTGTCAAAATTTGGTTCAGCAGACTGCTGACTTGATTGTTGACTTGACTGCTGACTGGATTGTTGACTGTGTTCATCCGATTCGGATGAATCTTCTTGTTTTTTTACGTTTAGGTGCGTTGTGGTTAGGTGATTTGCGGTTAGGTGATTTGCGGTTATGTTTTTTTCCAGGAGCCATAAGAAAAAAATTCTAGTTTCGTCCCAAGTGCTCTCCGCCCTCCGTGGAGCCCTACAAGGGAACACCATACTGGAGTGGTTATCCAACTCGCAGATGTTAGAGATACACGTGAGATATACTCGTATAAACAAAATGCCTACACGATTGATCCGTTAAGCCACCGCCTTCTAGAGATAAAAAGACAGAAAAGGGTAAGGTAAATGGGCATATGGTTGGTATCAGGAAAGATACAAAAAGAGTTGAAGAGAAAGCAAAGCGGTATCTCTAGGGCTCGGCGTGACCAGCCGATTGACCGTGCCGGACCGCACGGCCACCCGTCTACACCGAAAAGCCAGGCCAAAGAGGCGTGTTGGGCACCTGAAGCACCGCCACCTCAGGTAACCCTCAACCTCCAGGATCCCTTCTTCCGGCTTACAGGACGCCACCCACGGCAAACGGGTGGTACTTCCTTTAGCTCTTCCCAGTGGGCACATTGACCACAGCAGCAACGTGCCCAGTGGGAATTGAGCCCCCAGGGCCACGGCAAGGCAGGAAGTCTAATACCTGGGGGAATCACTTGCTGAGTTACTGAGAAATTTTCAAATGTGACATACCAAATTCAACGTAATCCATCTACATCACCTTTGGTAGTGCATGTTGATCACTTGAAATTATATGAGGGTGATCAAGACCCATCTGAGTGGATCCAGAATGCCGAATCTGACGAAAGCTTTGTTTCAGAACTTACACCTCAGCAGGTGACGTATGCGGATGATGCCAGTGAGCACGATGACGTCCGCTATGAAAGTCCTGATTATCAGTTCGCTAATGACGCATATCAGTCACCTCAAGCTGAACTTCTGAGAATATCACGTTGGGGAAGAACTTTACGACGCCCTATTCATATTCACCAACCTTGTGAACATTAAAATGTTGAAGAGCCATAACAAAAGACAGTTTATTCCAAAGTTAGTCTATTTGTAGATATTTCTAAACAGGACATGTTTTCATGACATTGTCTCCTAATCACTGGGTCTCTCAACCCTATTGGCTTGTCTTGAGCCTGACTTAGGCCACAGAGTGGGTTGCAAGGATTGCATTGAAATGTCAGGTGGTTTTCTCCGGTAACGCCATTTATGGTTGCCTCCTTGTGGCGATCAACACATATAAGAACAAGGCAACGCAAGCGTAGCATCCCCTCGCAACTGCATACCATTCATTAACATGAAAATCCAATCTGAATATGTTAGACAAATTAGACATAATAGATTACCTTTGACTTCGCCCCTGCAAATCGGGGCTTGAAGAAGTATGGGCAAGATGCTTCAATGTAGAACTGAATCCGACCGCACATGAGTACTGGTTAACCCCTTATAGGATCTAATCCTGCCCAGGTTAAGCGGTACGAGTTGGACCGTCCATGATTATGAACCCAATTGGTTTTATTGGGTCAAAGGAACTGAGGTGTGGAAGGTTTGATGCTTCTACGAAGAATACTGTGTCTTCTATCCTGCTCACAAAGTTTTCAAGGTCAAGTCCATTGTGACCTTGACCTTTGACCCCTGACCTTGAAATTCAATAGGGTTCATCCTCTGTACATGGTGAACATTTGTGGAAGGTTTGATGCTTCTACGATGAATACTGTGTCTGCTATCCTGCTCACAAGGTTTTCAAGGTCAAGTCCATTGTGACCTTGACCTTTGACCCTGAAATTCAATAGGTTCATCCGCTGTACATGGTGAACATTTGTGGAAGGTTTGATGCTTCTACGATGAATACTGTGTCTTCTATCCTGCTCACAAGGTTTTCAAGGTCAAGTCCATTGTGACCTTGACCTTTGACCCCTGACCTTGAAATTCAATAGGGTTCATCCTCTGTACATGGTGAACATTTGTGGAAGGTTTGATGCTTCTACGATGAATACTGTGTCGTCTATCCTGCTCACAAGGTTTTCAAGGTCAAGTCCATTGTGACCTTGACCTTTGACCCCTGACCTTGAAATTCAATAGGTTCATCCTCTATACATGGTGAACATTTGTGGAAGGTTTGATGCTTCTACGATGAATACTGTGTCTTCTATCCTGCTCACAAGGTTTTCAAGGTCAAGAGCATTGTGACCTTGACCATTGACCCCTGACCTTGAAATTCAATAGGTCAAAGGAACTGAGGTGTGGAAGGTTTGATGCTTCTACGAAGAATACTGTGTCTTCTATCCTGCTCACAAGGTTTTTCAAGGTCAAGTCCATTGTAACCTTGACCTTTGACCTTGAAATTCAATAGGATTCATCCTCTGTACATGGTGAACATTTGTGGAAGGTTTGATGCTTCTACGATGAATACTGTGTCTTCTATCCTGCTCACAAGGTTTTCAAGGTCAAGTCCATTGTGACCTTGACCTTTGACCCTGAAATGCAATAGGGTTCATCCTCTGTACATGGTGAACATTTGTGGCAGGTTTGATGCTTCTACGATGAATACTGTGTCTTCTATCCTGCTCACAAGGTTCCGGACAGACACACACACAGACACACACACTAACACACGGCACCAATGCTATATCCCCATTCGCAACGTTGTTGCGAGGGGATAAAAAAATATTAGCATATATTAGAAGTTGAAGTTATTTAGTCCATTTTGAGCAAAGTAGAAGTTAAACAAAGATCAGGAATCGATACAATTAACTTACTCCACCCAACAAAGACACCACAGTGAAAGAAACACAACTATTAAGAGACCAGACATTAATGGAAACCTAAACAAAGGAAGGCCATAAGGAGTTACTTTCCCACAGAATGGCCATATGGCCATCCAAAATAAAAAGACAAGTGATACACACAGTAACAAACAACAACATAAATAAATCGCCACAGAAGAACCGCCTTGGAACAGTCAGTGGAAAGATTTCCACTGGGGGGCTTAAATCGATTTTACGTGGCCACAATCCTCGCCCTTACTTCCGTCGCGATTTAGACAAATAATTTGTTCAGTCCGCATGGAGGCCTCCTAACTCATCAGTGCAACATCTCCGTGAACAAAAAAAAAATCAAAGAACCACAGAGGTGAGACAACGGTGAGGACTCGACAGCAAGAAACCACTGAAATGCTGGAGCAAAAGAAAACCAACAGTTGGACTCCGATGGGCCCGACCAGAGACAGAGCATCGGGCACCAACCAACATTACCAAGAATTAGATCTCTCTAATTCTCAATAAGCCTTTACGTAGAATCTGTGGCCTGACCCACCGGCGTGCAATTAAAGAGGGAAGCAAAGTTGCCAACCGTGATTGGGTTAACTACCATGCATGCAGTCTGTCGTATAACAGAGTCTCTCTGTTCTCGTTTTGTTAAAAACACATTGCACAGGGTAAGGACTAAGTCCAAATTTCATGAAAATTGTCTGTTGCATTTTGAAATTTTGACTGAGAGAATGAGGGTTTCGGTATGTTTCTAAACAAAATCAGTGCTGAATCTTTCAAATGACCGTTCCAAGGCGGTTCTTCTGTGGCAGTTTATTTATGTTGTTGTTTGTTACTTACTGTGTGTATCACTTGTGTCTTTTTAGTTTGGATGACCATATGGCCATTTTGTGGGAAAGTGACTGTTATTATGGCTTTCCTCTGTTTAGGTTTCCATTATGGTCTCGTCGCTTAATGTTTGTGTTTCTTTCTCTTTGGTGTCTTTGAAAGGTGGAGTAAGTTAATTGTATCGATTCCTGATCTTTGTTTTACTTCTACTTTGAATGCCAGTAGTAAAGTGCTAGTTTGTAAAATCATCAAACTACCTCCTAATATTTTTTAAGTTTGAGAAATTGCAACCTTTTGATTAAATTATCAGGCTGGAAAGGTTTGAGTTAACCGTAGTGATTTACAATTGCTTGTCAGTTCTGATTTGGATGAATCTTAGGGTCGATGTAGTTCTCATATCTTCGAGTGTATTCTTACAGGGGAGTTAATCCAGAGTTCCGGCTGGATCGGATTTAATACTGTTTTAGCCTTGATCTTTCAGCTTTTTAGATGGGTTTGGCTCATCCTTTGTTGCTCCATTCATGGAGATGATAAGTCACCCAAATGGAACAAACTTTATCAATGTGGAATCTTTCCACCCATGCAATACATTTTTATAATTCCCTTTCGTACTGAATTGTAACACCCATACTCAAAGTTTGTTTGTATTTCAGACTATTCCTCTCCAATATGGCTCAAATTCTAGAATTACACCCGGCAGAGAACGAAACTCACTTTCTCTATGAACACCTTCGTCCTAATTGGGTTCCTGGTGATATCTACACTACAAGCGTTTCTCCGCCACTGGAACATGGTGCATGTTGCACAAGTCACACTATGTATGTGAGCGCATGGACTGCATGGGAGAAGTTGTCTTCAAGTCAAAGAATGATCTCCACCATCATATCGTAAAGAAACACAAGGTTACAACGTCAGAGGCGCACCATCTTGCTGCGATGTATCCGCCGAGGGTTGAATCTAATAACAAGTACATCAACCCTCGGGAGAATTTACCACCACGACAACTCAACACGTCATCAGAGATGGCAAGACAAGCAGACCGGCTGCGATGCCATCAGTTAGTCGGTGTAACACAGTAGGGGTTCTTGTATGTATTGTTTTTCTTATATTAGATGATGATGATTTCGTGTTTAACGACGCGTCAACCCTCTTTGTGGGTCATAAGCGTCAAACGGTCGATGGTTAAACGGCATGAATAATTATGATGATATTAAAAGTAAAAAGTCAGAATGATAATGTATAAAAATCTGAAACAGTTAAATCTTATGAAAAAGTCCAATTTCTTTTAAGAATAAAATAATATTATCAACAGGTACATCTCGAAACAGTTGTTGCAAAGTGTCAGCTTTCAAATATAAAATACGTGAGGGTGAAAAGTCAACACAGTCAATTAAGATATGTTTCACAGTGAATGGCTGATCACAACCTACACAAGAAGGCTGATCATCACCATTAAAAATATAAGAATGAGTAACTCTAGTATGGCCGATGCGCAGTCGTGTTAATACTACGTCCTCTTTTCTGGAAAACTGTGGAGGAGAGCATTTTGTACTAACGACAGGTTTAATTCTTATATTAGAAATGACCTATATCATATAGGTAGGGTCAGGCGAGAAGACAATCTCAGTACATTTTTAATGTTAATAAGTAATATCAGACCATAATTGTGACCAACACTCACATGACCGGTCAAAGCCAGGTTAATTCCGTTTAATGACGGATTGAGATGAAAACTGCGAAGTAATATCAGACCATAATTGTGACAAACACTCATATGACCGTTCAAAGTCAGGTTAATTCCGTTTAATGACGGATTGAGTGCTCATATGACTAGCCCCGAGCGATAGCTGTCATGTGAACCCGGTCAAAGTTAGTTTAAATACCGGATAATGACTGATTAAGTGCTGATGCATGGATGTGTCATGTTTTTTATTGTCAGTTATGAAACATGGGAGCTGTATATAAACTGGGGTTGTTTTCTAGTCGGCAGTCAGTCTTTCACTCCGCTTGGTAAAGAGCTGAAATAAAGCAAGTTGAACATTTTCCGTGTGTTCTGTTTCCTTGACTGTGTGACAGATAAACGAAGTGGTGAACCGTGACCAGATCTGAAGAAAAAGAAGGAGAAGAGGAACTAAGGTAAGTGTCTTTTTGATTATTGCTTTTCTTGTAATGGCGGAAGGAAATCAGTTGCCAGATGTTGATCAGAATGCTCAAAATGTTTTATTTCACAATGAAGTCACAAACGCTTTTCGGCAATTAACAGAACAACTTGGGGCTTTATCAAATTCGGTTGGTAATGCTAGTATAGGGCAGTTTATTTCACCTTTTGATGGGAAAAACAGTAGAGAATTTCATCCTTGGGTATAATAAGTAGAGAAATTTTGTAAATTGACAAATGTACCAGCAAACGGCGTGAAACTTGTAGCGTACAATGCTAGCAGAGAGGCTGTTAGTAATTTTCTTGCTAGATACTTGACTCAATTTCCTGCAGCAACTTGGGACATGATAAAAATAGAACTTTCTCGCAGGTTTTCCACTATTATTGACCCCTCCCATGCGTCCTGTTTATTACGGCGCATTCATCAAAGGGACTCGGAATCGGTACAGTCTTATGCAGAAAGGCTGATTGAATTAGCGGAACAGGCTTCCACAGGTTTGGACAACGCTGCGCAGCAAGCCTTGGCTACGCAGTTGGTGGGGTATTTTATTGATGGGTTAACATCAGACCAAATTAAAATGAAACTTCTTAGGGTAAACCCACCCACTCTAGATGAGGCGGTAAATAGTGCGATATATGAGGTAAATTTGAGAAAACGGTTCAATCTCCGCGCAGGCAGAGATGTGCAGCCTGATCGGCCTGGTCATGAGCCAATGGATATTGGTCATATTAGACCAAGACGATGGCAAAACCCAAGACGTGAAAGGGGAGGTAATTTTGACCAAAACACAAGGCGTGAAAGGGGAGGTAATTATGACCAAAGAAGGCAGGTCAACGCAGTAAGCAATCAAGAGAGTTATTATAGCCGAGGGCAAAATTCTCAATACAGACAGCAAGGTCATGAGCTAGGTCATAAGACCAGATTCAATATGAACGGAAGGCGCTGTTATCTTTGCAATTCGCCAAATCATTTACAAAGAGAGTGTCCTGAGAAAACTCGACCTAAAAGCGCAACCCAAGATGAAACCACTCAGGAACAGAAAAACCATTTAAACTAAAAACCTCTCTCTATCGTAAGGCGGCAGATAGAGGGAGAAATAGCACATCAACATTTAAAATTTCTTTGGCGGGAAATCCAAATTCACGTTGTTTAACATTAGAGAAAAGAAAACTAAGAGCTTTGGTAGATTCAGGAGCTGAAGTAAGTCTAATAAATTTAAAAACTTACCAGTCCTTAAAAGTAAAATCTCCTTTAAGAAAAATAAAAGTAAATCTGCAGTCAGTAAATGGGGAACAACTAAAGGTGCATGGCATAACTAATTTAAACTTTTCGCTCAAGGGCACAAAATTGAACCATAATTTTTACGTAGTTTCTAACATGAATAGGAACATTATTTTAGGACAAGATTGGCTGATAAAAAATGGGGTCAGAATGTATTACGACTTAGGCTGCCTGAGGGTAAATAACACTTATGTTCCTTTAGTTGAAGATATACATATAGCATCAATTGTACGGTTAAAGTCTACACTGGTGCTTAAACCACACACTGCCTATGTTTGCAAGGGCAGGGTGAAAAACAACCCACAAATATCAAAACAATGCATTTATCAAGTGTCCGCAATTGAGCAGAGCTTCATTAGCGATGAACCAGGGATAGAATTGACAGATGCTGTCATAAAATTAGATGACTCAGGGTCATGTCCAGTCCGCATAGCTAATAACACAGGTAAAACATACAAATTAAAGAAAGGATGTGTCATAGGAAAAGTTAATCAGGTGAATGAGGAATGCATTCAGCAAATAAATTCAATAAGCAGTAATGTTAACGATCAGTACACCCATGAGGAGCTATTGACCGAACTCAATTGTCCTGAGCAACATAAGGATCTGATAACTAATCTTTTGCAGCAAAATAGGGATATATTGGCAAAGAAAGACACTGATTTAACACCAACAGACACGGTTACCCTAAAAATCGAAACCAATGACCATCCTCCCATAAAACTGAGGCCCTATCGCACACCCCTAAATACCCGAAAAATTATTGACAAGGCCGTAGATGAAATGCTAGAGGCAAATATCATTGAAAGATCTAGGTCAAGTTGGGCGTTTCCGGTTATCATAGTGGAAAAGAAAGATGGTAGTAGTAGGTTCTGTATAGACTATAGAAAGCTGAATAAAATAACAAGGCCAATGGCTATAAACTTACCTCTCATTGACGATGTAATAAACCGACTATCAGGGGCCAAATACTTCACATCTATGGACCTTCGGGCGGGTTACTGGCAGGTTAAGTGCCATGAGGACTCCCAAGACCGTACTGCATTCACGTGTCACAGGGGCCTTTTCTCCTTTAAGGTCATGCCATTTGGCTTGTGCAATGCGCCGGCCATCTTCACTGAGCTCATGAGTGAGGTGTTAAGTGGCTTAGACGACTTTGCCGCAAGCTATTTAGATGATGTGTTAATTTGGTCAAATAGCTTGGAGGAACATTTGAATCATATCCAACAAGTATTTGATAGATTTAGACAGCACAAACTAAAACTAAAGCTTAAAAAGTGTAGCTTTCTCCAAAAAGAAACTTCTCATTTAGGGTTTGTCATAAGCAAGCAAGGGGTAAAACCGGATGATGATGATGATGATGATGATTTCGTGTTTAACGACGCGTCAACCCTCTTTGTGGGTCATAAGCGTCAAACGGTTGATGGTTAAACGGCATGAATAATTATGATGATATTAAAAGTAAAAAGTCAGAATGATAATGTATAAAAATCTGAAACAGTTAAATCTTATGAAAAAGTCCAATTTCTTTTAAGAATAAAATAATATTATCAACAGGTACATCTCGAAACAGTTGTTGCAAAGTGTCAGCTTTGAAATATAAAATACGTGAGGGTGAAAAGTCAACACAGTCAATTAAGATATGTTTCACAGTGAATGGCTGATCACAACCTACACAAGAAGGCTGATCATCACCATTAAAAATATAAGAATGAGTAACTCTAGTATGGCCGATGCGCAGTCGTGTTAATACTACGTCCTCTTTTCTGGAAAACTGTGGAGGAGAGCATTTTGTACTAACGACAGGTTTAATGGCCCAGAGTTTGTTATTTATTGCACGGTCCCATTCGCCTTGCCATTCCGACAAGATGTATCTGTTGATAAATGGTTTAAAATTATTAAAAGGAATTTTAAAAACAGATGGATCAAGATTGAGCGATTCCTTTGCTTTCTTGTCAGCACATTCATTGCCGACAATGCCAATATGGCTCGGAAGCCAACAAAACAAGATTTGGTGTGTTTTAGAAATTTCATGATGTTTTTCGATCAATTTTTGAATTTGAGGATTTTTAGATGACGAATGGTCTAAAGCCTTAAGCACAGAAAGTGAATCAGAAAATATAATTGTTTTTTGAATTGTTGAAGAACTGATAAAATCTAAAGCTAGGTCTATTGCTTTGGCTTCAGCTGTAAAAATAGATGAACCATCTGGAAGGCGCATGGTTTTGTGCGTATCTTTAGAAACATACGCACAACCAACTTTATCTCCTTCTTTGGAACCATCAGTATAGACTTGCTGGTAATCATTGTAACGTGACTGCAGTACCTGAAAGTTTTGTTTGAGAAGTATTGGATTTGATTTGGATTTTTTGCCATCATGTAAGTCGAACAGAATAGAAGGTTTTTTAATACACCAAGATGGAACTTCGGCCGTTTCATGTTTTTGAATATTATTAAGGTCGATACCTGAATTTTCTAGCAGTGGTAAAATACGTAATCCAAAAGGTTTGATTGCTGTGGGTTTTGTTTCATACTTATCTACAAATTGAGGTGGAAATGAAATTTTGGATGCCGGGTTAGATGGATTTGCAGCAAGTCTAATAGCATACTGAAGAGAAAGTTTCTCTCTGCGCGAGGTTAAAGATGGTTCACCTGCTTCTACATAAAGGCTTAATACGGGAGAAGTACGGAAGGCTCCCATGGCCAGACGAAGGCCTTGGTGATGGATAGTATCCAAGGATTTTAAATAGGACTTTCTGGCAGAACCATAAACAACAGACCCATAATCTAATTTAGATCTTATTAAAGACCGGTAAAGATGTAATAAAGTATACCGATCTGCTCCCCAACTTGTATGAGCTAAAACTTTCAAAAGATTCAAAGCTTTTAAGCATTTCGCTTTAAGATATTTAATATGTGGAATAAAAGATAACTTTTGATCAAATATGACCCCAAGAAATTTGGCTTCTTCAACAACAGGAATTTGTGATCCGTATAAAAACAGGGAAGGATGTTCGTGTTTCTTCCGTAGTTTACAAAAATGAACACACTGCGTTTTCGACTTGGAGAACTTGAAACCATTTTTATCAGTCCATTCTTCTATTCTTTTTAAATTTTGTTGTAACTTTCGTTCAATTGTTTTCATATTTTTTGAACGGTAACATATACAAAAATCATCAACATACAATGAACAATCAGTTTTGTCGTCCAAACATTGTACAATATTGTTTAGTTTGATGTTAAATAGCGTAGTTGAAAGAATACTACCCTGTGGGACACCCTGTTCTTGATCATAGAAATCTGACAGGGTAGACCCCACACGCACCTGAAACATGCGCTCCCCTAAAAAGCTTTCAATAAAACTGGGAAGTTTTCCTCTTAAGCCAATGTTATGTAGATCTTTCAATATTCCATAACGCCATGTTGTATCATATGCTTTCTCCAAGTCGAAAAAGACAGCCACTACGTGTTCTTTGTTAATAATGATGATGATGATTTCGTGTTTAACGACGCGTCAACCCTCTTTGTGGGTCATAAGCGTCAAACGGTTGATGGTTAAACGGCACGAACAATTATGATGATATTAAAAGTAAAAAGTCAGAATGATAATGTATAAAAATCTGAAACAGTTAAATCTTATGAAAAAGTCCAATTTCTTTTAAGAATAAAATAATATTATCAACAGGTACATCTCGAAACAGTTGTTGCAAAGTGTCAGCTTTGAAATATAAAATACGTGAGGGTGAAAAGTCAACACAGTCAATTAAGATATGTTTCACAGTGAATGGCTGATCACAACCTACACAAGAAGGCTGATCATCACCATTAAAAATATAAGAATGAGTAACTCTAGTATGGCCGATGCGCAGTCGTGTTAATACTACGTCCTCTTTTCTGGAAAACTGTGGAGGAGAGCATTTTGTACTAACGACAGGTTTAATGGCATGGAGTTTGTTATTTATTGCACGGTCCCATTCGCCTTGCCATTCCGACAAGATGTATCTGTTGATAAATGGTTTAAAAGTGTTAAAAGGAATTTTAAAAACAGATGGATCAAGATTGAGCGATTCCTTTGCTTTCTTGTCAGCATATTCATTGCCGACAATGCCAATATGGCTCGGAAGCCAACAAAACAAGATTTGGTGTGTTTTAGAAATTTCATGATGTTTTTCGATCAATTTTTGAATTTGAGGATTTTTAGATGATGAATGGTCTAAAGCCTTAAGCACAGAAAGTGAATCCGAAAATATAATTGCTTTTTGAATTGTTGAAGAACTGATAAAATCTAAAGCTAGGTCTATTGCTTTGGCTTCAGCTGTAAAAATAGATGAACCATCTGGAAGGCGCATGGTTTTGTGCGTATCTTTACAAACAAACGCACAGCCAACTTTATCTCCTTCTTTGGAACCATCAGTATAGACTTGCTGGTAATCATTGTAACGTGACTGCAGTACCTGAAAGTTTTGTTTGAGAAGTATTGGATTTGATTCGGATTTTTTTCCATCATGTAAGTCGAACAGAATAGAAGGTTGTTTAATACACCAAGATGGAACTTCGGCGGTTTCATGTTTTTGAATATTTTTAAGGTCGATACCTGAATTTTCCAGCAGTGGTAAAATACGTAATCCAAAAGGTTTGATTGCTGTGGGTTTTGTTTCATACTTATCTACAAATTGAGGTCGAAATGAAATTTTGGATGCCGGGTTAGATGGATTTGCAGCAAGTCTGATAGCATACTGAAGAGAAAGTTTCTCTCTGCGCGAGGTTAAAGATGGTTCACCTGCTTCTACATAAAGGCTTAATACGGGAGAAGTACGGAAGGCTCCCATGGCCAGACGAAGGCCTTGGTGATGGATAGTATCCAAGGGTTTTAAATAGGACGTTCTGGCAGAACCATAAACAACAGACCCATAATCTAATTTAGATCTTATTAAAGACCGGTAAAGATGTAATAAAGTATACCGATCTGCTCCCCAACTTGTATGAGCTAAAACTTTCAAAAGATTCAAAGCTTTTAAGCATTTCGCTTTAAGATATTTAATATGTGGAATAAAAGATAACTTTTGATCAAATATGACCCCAAGAAATTTGGCTTCTTCAACAACAGGAATTTGTGATCCGTATAAAAACAGGGAAGGATGTTCGTGTTTCTTCCGTAGTTTACAAAAATGAACACACTGCGTTTTCGACTTGGAGAACTTGAAACCATTTTTATCAGTCCATTCTTCTATTCTTTTTAAATTTTGTTGTAACTTTCGTTCAATTGTTTTCATATTTTTTGAACGGTAACATATACAAAAATCATCAACATACAATGAACAATCAGTTTTGTCGTCCAAACATTGTACAATATTGTTTATTTTGATGTTAAATAGCGTAGTTGAAAGAATACTACCCTGTGGGACACCCTGTTCTTGATCATAGAAATCTGACAGGGTAGACCCCACACGCACCTGAAACATGCGCTCCCCTAAAAAGCTTTCAATAAAACTGGGAAGTTTTCCTCTTAAGCCAATGTTATGTAGATCTTTCAATATTCCATAACGCCATGTTGTATCATATGCTTTCTCCAAGTCGAAAAAGACAGCCACTACGTGTTCTTTGTTAATAAAAGCATCTCGTATAAATGTTTCTAGTCTTATTAAATTGTCATTGGTACTACGTTCCGAACGAAAGCCCGATTGATATTCTGAAATGAGGTTGTTGGACTCTAAGTACCAGACTAATCTCTTGTTTATCATTCTCTCCAATGTTTTACACAAACAACTTGTCAAAGCTATCGGACGATAATTTGTAGGTTCTGCATGATCTTTCCCTGGTTTCGGAATTGGTACAACTGTAGCTACACGCCAACTCTCAGGACAGACCCCCGTTTCCCAAATATTATTAAAGATATCTAAAAGTGTTGTAAGAGAACTTTTTGGCAGATGCTTAAGCATCTGATAATGAATTTCATCGGGGCCGGTTGCCGTATCATGTGATTTTTCAATGGCTTCAACGAGTTCGGATAAGTTAAATGGTGTGTTGTATTCTTCGTGATTAAGGGATTTGAAGTTAAGTTTTCTTTTCTCCTGGTCCTTTTTGAAATTTCTAAAAGTGTCAGAATAATTACGCGATGATGAATTTCTCAAAAATGTGTGACCAAGAGTATCTGAAATATCTTTTTTTGTTGAAGCTATTGTGTCAAATTCAGTATTTAAATGTGTAAAACTAGAAGACTTTGTTTTTCCTGAAATTTTTCGTACCATATCCCAAACCTTTTTAATGGGGGTTTTATAGTTCAATTTGGAGACATATTCTCTCCATGACTTTCGTTTGGAAGCTCGGATTGTTCGCCGAGCTTTAGCTCTAAAAACTTTTACGTCGTTGAGCTTTTCTGAAGTGGGATTTTTGCAGAACTTATTTAGAGCCTGTTTACGCTTTTTAATAGCTTCTTTACAGTCATTATTAAACCAAGGCTTGCTTTTCTTAGTATTTGTGGAGGTCTTTGGAATGCATTGTTCTGATATGTTAATAAGTGTATCTGTGAAATCAGAAACAATGTCAGATGATTCATTTAAGTGATCAACTGATAACTCTTCTTCACATAAATTATGGAATAATTCCCAGTCGGCTTTATTCATTTTCCATTTCTGGTTACAGTCTTCATCTGGTTCGTTTACGCTCTCTATTATAACAGGAAAGTGATCACTTCCGCACTGATCATCATGAACAGACCAGTCATAGTCCAAGAAGAGAGATGGGTGACACAAAGAGAGATCTAAAGAAGACAAATGACCTGTCGCAGGGTGAAGGTAAGTATAAGATTTATCATTCATCAAGCAAAGATCGTTCTTTGCAATAAAATCTTCGACAAGTGCTCCTCTGTTATTGACATCTTTACAGCCCCATAGAATATTGTGACCATTTAAGTCGCCAACTAAAAGATATGGCGATGGAAGTTGACTCAGCAATGAGTCAAGATGTTCGGGCTTTAAAGAAAATGAGGGTGGGATATATAGAGAGCAAACTGTAGTTTCTTTATCCAGAGAAACCGATACTGCTACAGCTTGAAGGTCGGTTTTTAATTTGATCTCTCTTTGTGGTAAACATGATTTAACAAAAATTGAGCTGCCACCAGATGGTTTGTTACCATCAGAATAGATATAGTTGTATGTATTGAAACCCCTGACATCTATGTTGTCATCAGTTTTTAAAAAAGTTTCTTGCAAACAAAACACCGATGGGGTTAGTAGTGAAATAAGTAATAAGAGTTCATTATAATTCGATTTAAGACCTCGACAATTCCATTGTATTATTTTGTGTTTTAAATCCATTTTAAGGAGAGATATTTAAAGACTAGAAACTATTATGGAGGTGCAATTGGTGATATAGATCTGCTACCACCAGCTCGTGGTGTGGCAGACCTCGATCTGTTATTGCCACTTGGTGATGATGGAGTTTCAGTCAACTCCATATCACTGTCACTCAAAGATCCGAATCTGTTCTGAAATTTTATATTGTCTCTTTCCATTTTACGTTGTCTGTCTGTTTGTCTTTGAGACAATTGATGTTTTTTTATCGGATCTTGCGACCCCTTATTAGTTCGACCTGGGTCGGGTTTCTCTTTTACATTCGGCGCTGGCTTCGGTACGGTCGCTGTCGACCGATCCGAAGCAACCTGGATTGCGCCTTTTGATAAATTGGTTGAACTTTGTGGTGCTGGAGTGGATTTACTCCATGCACCAGACTTTTTCAGTTCAGCAATGTATGATTCAGCAGTCTGTGTTGCGGAGCTGGTACATTTTACACCAGCACCCTTTGTGATGCTGGCGAAACTGGTGGTTGGTGTTATGTATCGCTCTTCGACAATCTTCCGCGCTTCTGGGAATGTTATCCCCCTTTGGTATTTGACGGTAAGTATTTCTTTTTCTTTTTTCCACGCCGGACAGTCTCGGGAGAAAACAGCATGTTTGCCATCACAATTTACGCATTTGGGTTCATTTTTGCAGTTGAGGTGATTATCAACATGCTTTTCTTCACCACAATTAGGACAGAGTTTTTTTCTCTGACATCTGCTTTCGTGATGGCCAAAAGCCTGACAAGAGTAACATCTAAGAGGGTTTGGGATGTATACCTCTACGTTAATGGAAAGATATGCTACTTTGATTTTCTTGGGTAGAATTGGTGTATTAAAAGTCAACACATAAGTTGCTGTTGGTTTTAGTACACCATTTCTACGAACTTGAATGTTACGAACACCAACAACTCCCTGATCCTTAAGGTTATCGACTATCTCTTCATCTGAGCAAGGACGCAGTTCTGGACTGCGAATCACTCCCTTAGATGAATTGAGCGTGTTATGTAAAGCGACTTTAACTTTTAGATCAAAGAGTTTGTTGGTGTTTAGCAGGCTTACCACTTGCTGTTTTTTCTCGACTTCCAAGAGAAGATCACCCGATTTGAGTTGTTTTATACTCTTAGGGTGTCCGGCAATGGAGAGAATACTTTTCTCGATGACGAAGGGGGAAAGGCTAGATACAGTTCGTGTATCGTCAAGTGACGTAACGACCAAGAAATGCGGAACATTGTCAAAATTTGGTTCAGCAGACTGCTGACTAGATTGTTGACTTGACTGCTGACTGGATTGTTGACTGTGTTCATCCGATTCGGATGAATCTTCTTGTTTTTTACGTTTAGGTGCGTTGTGGTTAGGTGATTTGCGGTTAGGTGATTTGCGGTTATGTTTTTTTCCAGGAGCCATAAGAAAAAAATTCTAGTTTCGTCCCAAGTGCTCTCCGCCCTCCGTGGAGCCCTACAAGGGAACACCATACTGGAGTGGTTATCCAACTCGCAGATGTTAGAGATACACGTGAGATATACTCGTATAAACAAAATGCCTACACGATTGATCCGTTAAGCCACCGCCTTCTAGAGATAAAAAGACAGAAAAGGGTAAGGTAAATGGGCATATGGTTGGTATCAGGAAAGATACAAAAAGAGTTGAAGAGAAAGCAAAGCGGTATCTCTAGGGCTCGGCGTGACCAGCCGATTGACCGTGCCGGACCGCACGGCCACCCGTCTACACCGAAAAGCCAGGCCAAAGAGGCGTGTTGGGCACCTGAAGCACCGCCACCTCAGGTAACCCTCAACCTCCAGGATCCCTTCTTCCGGTTTACAGGACGCCACCCACGGCAAACGGGTGGTACTTCCTTTAGCTCTTCCCAGTGGGCACATTGACCACAGCAGCAACGTGCCCAGTGGGAATTGAGCCCCCAGGGCCACGGCAAGGCAGGAAGTCTAATACCTGGGGGTTCTTTGTTAATAAAAGCATCTCGTATAAATGTTTCTAGTCTTATTAAATTGTCATTGGTACTACGTTCCGAACGAAAGCCCGATTGATATTCTGAAATGAGGTTGTTGGACTCTAAGTACCAGACTAATCTCTTGTTTATCATTCTCTCCAATGTTTTACACAAACAACTTGTCAAAGCTATCGGACGATAATTTGTAGGTTCTGCATGATCTTTCTCTGGTTTCGGAATTGGTACAACTGTAGCTACACGCCAACTCTCAGGACAGACCCCCGTTTCCCAAATATTATTAAAGATATCTAAAAGTGTTGTAAGAGAACTTTTTGGCAGATGCTTAAGCATCTGATAATGAATTTCATCGGGGCCGGTTGCCGTATCATGTGATTTTTCAATGGCTTCAACGAGTTCGGATAAGTTAAACGGTGTGTTGTATTCTTCGTGATTAAGGGATTTGAAGTTAAGTTTTCTTTTCTCCTGGTCCTTTTTGAAATTTCTAAAAGTGTCAGAATAATTACGCGATGATGAATTTCTCAAAAATGTGTGACCAAGAGTATCTGAAATATCTTTTTTTGTTGAAGCTATTGTGTCAAATTCAGTATTTAAATGTGTAAAACTAGAAGACTTTGTTTTTCCTGAAATTTTTCGTACCATATCCCAAACCTTTTTAATGGGGGTTTTATAGTTCAATTTGGAGACATATTCTCTCCATGACTTTCGTTTGGAAGCTCGGATTGTTCGCCGAGCTTTAGCTCTAAAAACTTTTACGTCGTTGAGCTTTTCTGAAGTGGGATTTTTGCAGAACTTATTTAGAGCCTGTTTACGCTTTTTAATAGCTTCTTTACAGTCATTATTAAACCAAGGCTTGCTTTTCTTAGTATTTGTGGAGGTCTTTGGAATGCATTGTTCTGATATGTTAATAAGTGTATCTGTGAAATCAGAAACAATGTCAGATGATTCATTTAAGTGATCAACTGATAACTCTTCTTCACATAAATTATGGAATAATTCCCACTCGGCTTTATTCATTTTCCATTTCTGGTTACAGTCTTCATCTGGTTCGTTTACGCTCTCTATTATAACAGGAAAGTGATCACTTCCGCACTGATCATCATGAACAGACCAGTCATAGTCCAAGAAGAGAGATGGGTGACACAAAGAGAGATCTAAAGAAGACAAATGACCTGTCGCAGGGTGAAGGTAAGTATAAGATTTATCATTCATCAAGCAAAGATCGTTCTTTGCAATAAAATCTTCGACAAGTGCTCCTCTGTTATTGACATCTTTACAGCCCCATAGAATATTGTGACCATTGAAGTCGCCAACTAAAAGATATGGCGATGGAACTTGACTCAGCAATGAGTCAAGATGTTCGGGCTTTAAAGAAAATGAGGGTGGGATATATAGAGAGCAAACTGTAGTTTCTTTATCCAGAGAAACCGATACTGCTACAGCTTGAAGGTCGGTTTTTAATTTGATCTCTCTTTGTGGTAAACATGATTTAACAAAAATTGAGCTGCCACCAGATGGTTTGTTACCATCAGAATAGATATAGTTGTATGTATTGAAACCCCTGACATCTATGTTGTCATCAGTTTTTAAAAAAGTTTCTTGCAAACAAAACACCGATGGGGTTAGTAGCGAAATAAGTAATAAGAGTTCATTATAATTTGATTTAAGACCTCGACAATTCCATTGTATTATTTTGTGTTTTAAATCCATTTTAAGGAGAGATATTTAAAGACTAGAAACTATTATGGAGGTGCAATTGGTGATATAGATCTGCTACCACCAGCTCGTGGTGTGGCAGACCTCGATCTGTTATTGCCACTTGGTGATGATGGAGTTTCAGTCAACTCCATATCACTGTCACTCAAAGATCCGAATCTGTTCTGAAATTTTATATTGTCTCTTTCCATTTTACGTTGTCTGTCTGTTTGTCTTTGAGACAATTGATGTTTTTTTTATCGGATCTTGCGACCCCTTATTAGTTCGACCTGGGTCGGGTTTCTCTTTTACATTCGGCGCTGGCTTCGGTACGGTCGCTGTCGACCGATCCGAAGCAACCTGGATTGCGCCTTTTGATAAATTGGTTGAACTTTGTGGTGCTGGAGTGGATTTACTCCATGCACCAGACTTTTTCAGTTCAGCAATGTATGATTCAGCAGTCTGTGTTGCGGAGCTGGTACATTTTACACCAGCACCCTTTGTGATGCTGGCGAAACTGGTGGTTGGTGTTATGTATCGCTCTTCGACAATCTTCCGCGCTTCTGGGAATGTTATCCCTCTTTGGTATTTGACGGTAAGTATTTCTTTTTCTTTTTTCCACGCCGGACAGTCTCGGGAGAAAACAGCATGTTTGCCATCACAATTTACGCATTTGGGTTCATTTTTGCAGTTGAGGTGATTATCAACATGCTTTTCTTCACCACAATTAGGACAGAGTTTTTTTCTCTGACATCTGCTTTCGTGATGGCCAAAAGCCTGACAAGAGTAACATCTAAGAGGGTTTGGGATGTATACCTCTACGTTAATGGAAAGATATGCTACTTTGATTTTCTTGGGTAGAATTGGTGTATTAAAAGTCAACACATAAGTTGCTGTTGGTTTTAGTACACCATTTCTACGAACTTGAATGTTACGAACACCAACAACTCCCTGATCCTTAAGGTTATCGACTATCTCTTCATCTGAGCAAGGACGCAGTTCTGGACTGCGAATCACTCCCTTAGATGAATTGAGCGTGTTATGTAAAGCGACTTTAACTTTTAGATCAAAGAGTTTGTTGGTGTTTAGCAGGCTTACCACTTGCTGTTTTTTCTCGACTTCCAAGAGAAGATCACCCGATTTGAGTTGTTTTATACTCTTAGGGTGTCCGGCAATGGAGAGAATACTTTTCTCGATGACGAAGGGGGAAAGGCTAGATACAGTTCGTGTATCGTCAAGTGACGTAACGACCAGGAAACGCGGAACATTGTCAAAATTTGGTTCAACAGACTGCTGACTAGATTGTTGACTTGACTGCTGACTGGATTGTTGACTGTGTTCATCCGATTCGGATGAATCTTCTTGTTTTTTACGTTTAGGTGCGTTGTGGTTAGGTGATTTGCGGTTAGGTGATTTGCGGTTATGTTTTTTTCCAGGAGCCATAAGAAAAAAATTCTAGTTTCGTCCCAAGTGCTCTCCGCCCTCCGTGGAGCCCTACAAGGGAACACCATACTGGAGTGGTTATCCAACTCGCAGATGTTAGAGATACACGTGAGATATACTCGTATAAACAAAATGCCTACACGATTGATCCGTTAAGCCACCGCCTTCTAGAGATAAAAAGACAGAAAAGGGTAAGGTAAATGGGCATACGGTTGGTATCAGGAAAGATACAAAAAGAGTTGAAGAGAAAGCAAAGCGGTATCTCTAGGGCTCGGCGTGACCAGCCGATTGACCGTGCCGGACCGCACGGCCACCCGTCTACACCGAAAAGCCAGGCCAAAGAGGCGTGTTGGGCACCTGAAGCACCGCCACCTCAGGTAACCCTCAACCTCCAGGATCCCTTCTTCCGGTTTACAGGACGCCACCCACGGCAAACTGGTGGTACTTCCTTTAGCTCTTCCCAGTGGGCACATTGACCACAGCAGCAACGTGCCCAGTGGGAATTGAGCCCCCAGGGCCACGGCAAGGCAGGAAGTCTAATACCTGGGGGAGACCATAATAGAAACCTAAACAAAGGAAGGCCATAAGGACAGTTACTTTCCCACAAAATGGCCATATGGCCATCCAAAACCAAAAGACACAAGTGATACACACAGTAAGTAACAACCAATCGCCACAGAAGAGCCGCCTTGGAACGGTCAGTGGAAGATTTAAAGACTAGAAACTGTTATGGAGGTGCAATTGGTGATATAGATCTGCTACCACCAGCTCGTGGTGTGGCAGACCTCGATCTGTTATTGCCACTTGGTGATGATGGAGTTTCAGTCAACTCCATATCACTGTCACTCAAAGATCCGAATCTGTTCTGAAATTTTATATTGTCTCTTTTCATTTTACGTTGTCTGTCTGTTTGTCTTTGAGACAATTGATGTTTTTTGATCGGATCTTGCGACCCCTTATTAGTTCGACCTGAGTCGGGTTTCTCTTTTGCATTCGGCGCTGGCTTCGGTACGGTCGCTGTGGCGCAAACCTGGATTGCGCCATTTGATAAATTGGTTAAACTTTGTGGTGCTGGAGTGGGTTTACTCCATGCACCAGATTTTTTCAGTTCAGCTATGTATGATTCAGCAGTGTGTTGCGGAGCTGGTACATTTTACACCAGCACCCTTTGTGATGCTGGCGAAACTGGTGGTTGGTGTTATGTTTCGCTCTTCGACAATCTTCCGCGCTTCTGGGAATGTTATCCCCCTTTGGTATTTGACGGTGAGTATTTCTTTTTCTTTTTTCCACGCCGGACAGTCTCGGGAGAACACAGCATGTTTGCCATCACAATTTACGCATTTGGGTTCATTTTTGCAGTTGAGGTGATTATCAACATACTTTTCTTCACCACAATTAGGACAGAGTTTTTTTCTCTGACATCTGCTTTCGTGATGGCCAAAAGCCTGACAAGAGTAACATCTAAGAGAGTTTGGGATGTCTACCTCTACGTTAATGGAAAGATATGCTACTTTGATTTTCTTGGGTAGAATTGGTGTATTAAAAGTCAACACATAAGTTGCTGTTGGTTTTAGTACACCATTTCCACGGACTTTGATGTTACGAACACCAATAACCCCTTGATCTTTCAGGTTATCAATGATCCCTTCGTCTGAACAAGGACGCAGTTCTGGACTGCGAATCACTCCTTTAGATGAGTTTAGTGTGTTGTGAAGAGATATTTTTACCGAAAGATCAAAGAGTTTTTTGGTGGCGAGCAGGCTAACAACTTGCTGTTTTCTCTCAGAGAAGGTCACCTGATTTGAGTGATTTAATACTCTTTGGGTGTCCGGCTATGGCGACAATACTTTTTCTCGATAGCAAAGGGAGAAAGGCTTGACACAGTTCGTGTATCGTCAAGCGACGTGACGACCAAGAAACGCGGAACATTGTCAAAGTTTGGTTCAGCAGACTGCTGACTTGATTGTTGACTTGACTGCTGACTGGAATTTTGACTGTGTTCATCCGATGTTTTTTCCATGAGCCATGAGAAAAAAAAATCCTAGTTTCGCCCCAAGTGCTCTCCGCCCTCCGTGGAGCCCTACATGGGAACACCATAATGGAGTGGTTATCCAACTCGCAGGTGTTAGAGATACACGTGAGATATACTCGTATAAACAAAATGCCTACACGATTGATCCGTTAAGCCACCGCCTTCTAGAGATAAAAAGACAGAAAAGGATAAGGTAAATGGGCATTTGGTTGGTATCAGGAAAGATACAAAAAGAGTTGATGAGAAAGCAAAGTGGTATATCTAGGGCTCGGCGTAACCAGCCGATTGACCGTGCCGGACCGCACGGCCACCCGTCTACACCGAAAAGCCAGGCCAAAGAGGCGTGTTGGGTACCTGAAGCACCGCCACCTCAGGTAACCCTCAACCTCCAGGATCCCTTCTTCCGGCTTACAGGACGCCACCCACGGCAAACGGGTGGTACTTCCTTTAGCTCTTCCCAGTGTGCACAAAGACCACAGCGGCAATGTGCCCAGTGGGAATTGAGCCCCCAGGGCCACGGCAAGGCAGGAAGTCTAATACCTGGGGGTGTTTCAGTGTAGGTAGGAAGTTTCAGTTTGAAACGGGTCTGTATTGTTTCTGTTTGAAACGGGCAAAAAAGGTTTCTGTCAGAAACGGGAAAAGTGGCTTTTGTCTGAAATTGTTTTCACAGTTTCTGCCTGAAACTGTGTAGTTTTAAATGCGTGGGTTTCCTTATATCATTTTGACACTATTCCATTTGCACTTTTCCCGTAACCCTTCTGTATGTCTCAAGTAGCTGTAATCCATATGATAAGCTTTTGGCAAGACGGCAGCTTGTTATTGGATTACATGTTTTTCACACTTCACATTCATTTGTTCTTAGTCTTCCAAATAAGTTTATTCCCAAAAGTGTAAACCGTGCACCTTGATGCACTTATGCGTTTGCAACATCAGTTGTGTTTATAAACAGTGATTGCCGTGCTGTTAAAGACTACAAATGTTGCAAATTGCTTCCTATGATCGCTCTGTTTAAAATTATTTCAGTATATGTCTTTCTTTTGGATATTTTCAGTCTTTTCGTGATGGCCTTTGGATCTAAAGACCCGTTGGGTTTAGAGCTACAAATTGACGTCTCTGACGAAGACCTTTCTTCTCTTGACGACGACCTTAGGCCTATATTTCAACCAAATATGGCATGCCCCGTGGAGCAGTGTGGTAATAGGAGATATATAAGCCTCAACACCCTTTGGAAACATTGGAAGAAAGTTCATAGGGAAAAGGTACCTTTGTACCGGTGTTTATTTCAGAAGGACGACGGTCTGTGTACTTATCTTTCAACTCAAGTGAGTGACGTCAGAAAGCATAACATTAAAAGTCATTAACTGGACATTTCAAACATGGAAATTAACAGAGAGCTGGTGCATAACATTAAATATATTTTTTCAGGGGATGCTAAGTGCCCTAAAAGAGCTTCATCCCTAAACACTGACGGAAGGAATACAGCTGCTGCAGAGAGAAGGGCTCGTCCAGTGTTAACTGAAATAAAGTCTGGCCCTAATGTAAACAGGGATAAGAGTGTGACATTAACAAAACGTACACGACATGGTCAAACGGAGTATAAGGCCCATGTATTTCAGAAAAAAAAAACATTGGAAGCCACACTTTAATAGAAAACAGTAACATGTTAGTATGTTGTAAACCCTAGCATTTGCAAACTTTTCTCCTACCCTTTAAATTTGTTTTCATATTTTCAAACAAATATTATACTTGTTTGTAATATCTGTTCGGAAGGAGGGAATGTAAGGGCGAGAAGATCGCAAATGCTGGTTACTGATTACTATTTAAATAAAGTAGATTTTGTAAAAGATAACTTGTGATAAAAATGGATTACTTCCCTTGGATTATGGGAATTGTACTTGCAAGGTCTTCAGTGCTCTTTAAATCGCAAATATATGGTTAAATTAATTAACAATATAATCAATTTTATGATGTATTTATTTCTAAAAATGCATTTCTTTAGTCTAAGGGTGGTTTCTTGCTGTTGTTGTTGTAAACGAGGAACAACCTAGTATATATTGTTTTACCTCAATGCTTTGAAATATCTGTAGGTAAGAGGCTTCAATGTGACATTTTACAATCGATTTGGACACCCGTTCTCGTTATTGTGTTACGGGTAGACTATTTAAAAGGTACCACGTTTACCTATAATAGTCGTTGTTGGTATTAGGTACCATGCAATACTTAACCAGCAAATTCCTACACCTCATGCAGTGGGGTCGTACACTTTTACGTTAATATCTGAAACTAGTTAAGATTGTTGGTTTGTATAGTAAACTATGGTCACCCTAGGTCTAATTTTTCTCTTATTATTAAATCATTTTGTAAACAAATACTACTAGGTAAAGTTGAACTCGTGGGTATATGATTTGCTCTAGTCTGTCCGTACTTCCAGCTTGACGTCCGTTTGTCAGTCTGTGCGTCCGTCCGTCTGTTCGGTCGTTCGTATGTCTAGATTGGATCTAAACGCATTTATCATTTAATTTCGTACTAGATAAATGTAAGGGGTTGGTTTATTTGTATGAAGGGAAAAGGTATAGTCACCAAACAGTACTAGAACTAGTGTAAGGGATCAGTAGTGTCCCTTGTGTTCTAAAGATTTTGGGTCTCGTCACGCTACACCTCAAATCAAAAAAAAAAAAATCAAAAGGATTTGCCCTACTATCATGAAACTTCACACACATACCATAACAGGACCTATATTCTGACAAAGGATCATACGTATATTACTTTTGTCCGGTTCTTTGTCTTCCAATAACCCAAAAACTTAACTTTGGTCATAACTTAAAGCATTTGCCTTTCTCTCATGAAAAATCACACAAATACTTACCATCACAAGACCTACATTCTGCCAATACCTTGTAGGCCCCTTTGATAATTTCGGTAAGCAAATTGGCCTAACATTTAGAACCGATCAAGCTGACACTTGATACAAAGTTACAGCAATATGTGGAGCAGAGAATTTTATTCCAAGATTACCGTTTATAGAGTTATGCCCCTTTGACAATTCTTGGGAATATTTTGGTACATGAACCCCTGCAGTGTTCATTTACTTTGCATGCGACCAACTGCGTTTATATTTCAAGAACAGCAGAGATTTTAATGTAATGTCTTAAATAATTCCATTTCCAGTGGAAAGCGTAATGTAAACCTATAGCAAATAACGTGGTTCATACTTCCATGAACGCACCGCGTCACATGATTTTAAGTGACATATAATTATGTAAGTCATGCATTCCATGGTTCTATACGATGCGATTGGGCGTTGGCGATTCCAATGGTGTTCAACCCTTTGTACAATAACAGCACGTAGATATTTTACAGTTTTAATAGTTTTTAATGTAAGTATCCGACCCCGCTCATTGGGGCTTGAAGAAATAGATTGGCTGCATGATGCTTCATCGCAGATGCAACTTCCGACCCAGTACTGGTAAACCGCTAAGAAGATCTAAGCCTGCGCAGGCTAAGGGGTGCGAGTCGGACCGTCCATGGTTATAAACCCTTTTGGTTTCATTAGGCGATAAGGCTAAACCCTATTGGTTTCATTGGGCGACAAGGCTTGAGATGTCATTTCATCTCAATGTCGGTGTAACTGTCCAAAATTGGATGCAAAGTCTCCAAAATGACCTATACAGTATTGATGGGGACGTTAAACATCAAATTAAACAAACAGACGTTTAGTATATTCGCGCCCAGAGATGTGGAACCAACACTGCAAATATACGATTTAAATTAAACTTTTCTGCTGTTCATGAAAGCATGAATGAAAGCGGGTCAACAGCTATGGTTTGCATAAACCATTCGAATTTCGTCTACAGTGCATGCGACTCACTGCGTTCATACTTTCATGAACAGAGGAAAAATATTGTTCATTTCTTAAATGCATTTGTAAATATTAAAATTAAATGTTTTATGACTATATACTTGTTTCCCCTTCATTGACAATGACCAACGCCAATTTAATTTAATACGTTTTTTTATTCCCTATCCATAACAGGTCACCCTAAGCATATGCACATTTGAAGTCGAGCGGCGTTCTGGTTTTGCCATCGAAAAGGCTGCTGCAATACTACAGCAATTCTGTAGACCAGGCCCCAGGTATCAATCTACAGCAACTGGATTGGATGGTCAAAGAAGCAGCTTTAAAAAAATGTACCCTCCCTTGGGAAGCACGGGGGACTGGTTCTTGATGAGATGTCAGTTCAAGATGATATTCAGGCAATCCACCTAAGTGTTCGGAGCATGCGCACTTTAACATATTTTTCCCACACCTGTATGATGACAAATGCATACAAGTTTCAGTCCGTCCGCGCATCCGTCAACATGTTACACTGGGTGTCTTGTCATATTACAACTGGACAAGTTGGCCACCAAAAATATGCATGTTTGTCATTGACTTCTTCTTGACATTATTTTATCCCGCAAAAGCTTTTTTACACGTTCGGTCATAAGGATCTTATTACACGACGTTATTCAATGCTTATCCATATTATAGCATAAATGTACCTTTTACACCCAAGAAGTACGATCGACCTTCACAGAAATGGACACGCAGCTATAAAATTGTAGGATAACACAAAGTTTTTGGAAAAATAAAATGACAAGGATCTGAACGGAACTTTATCGTCAAAAAATTGACTGAATAGATTGTAGCAGTATAATCATTTGGATCGCATTTAAACCACAAACATGGAGATTACCAGGTGAATGTATTTTTGATATCAAGTTCATCAGTCAGAGCTTCGAGAACGCTAACAGAATCGCGAGGTTTCTCTAAGCCGAGCCTTATAAACTTGATTTCAAACGACACTAATCTGGTATTATTTTTATCAGATTATCCCCTTGTATACTAATTAACCATTATTTTGCTGGATATTCATTTAAGCCACACCCATTCCTGTCTATCAACCAATCAAATTACTTGATGTAATTTATTGCTACAAATTCATAAACTGAATGCCAAACACTGTATATCCTGATAGAAGCCATCTGATCTGGATCTACACTGTTTGCAAAAATAGGGTTTGTCGTGAACAGCAAGTAATGCGTAACTGTACCAAATTTAATGGCACAGAGACCTTTCTGATATTTAATCTTCATCAGTGTGTCTAAACCCAAAAGTTTTGAAACCAAAACGGATGATGGACAAGACCCGGCAAACACATCACATCCCCCTCCGAGCACACACCGACCTGCGTAGCTCATGAGGCATTAGGCAAGAGACGCCTACCAGGAAACTTATAGGCCCCCCACGGAGCCAACATCAGCAAACATGGCCCACACTCCACGGAAGTCCCTGGCATCAGGAAGGAGATGCCCAAAGAAGCGAGACGTGCGAAATTTATATTACAAAAAGTGCCAACCAAATCTGCTACGATACATGTCCCACCTGACAAGTCAGTCTTATTATGATTGAAATTTAGGATCACTAGTGCGTTCCAAGATTCCGACGTGCAATAATCGGTACATATTTCTCATCAGATTGATATGTTTCAAGTAATTTTTCGAATTTATACATTAATAATAACATTAAGCATATGACGTCGCGTCTGAGAGTGTAATAACGCCATGTAATATTTTCGATAATCCACTAGTGGATTTAATATGCAAATTAGCTAGATACGTCCCGTAACGTTACATGTACGACGTCCTTAACGACGTCGCGTTTACTAATGGCGGAATATTGATATTTGTGTAAACAATCGCGAATAAAATGCATTTTAAATGTCATATGATAAATAGAAACTTGCATTCGTGGTCATGTATTATTGAATTTTTTAAACTCGTTGAGGAAAAGGGATAAAATGCTCGGCAAAGTCTCGCATTTTATCCCTTTCCCTCAACTCGTTTAATAAATTCAATAATACATGAACACTCATGTAAGATCCTCTATTTATTGCCAATTTATCCAGGAGTCCGGTTCATTCATACAATAGCAATGTCACGTTGACCTGATACAGCTCATATGCTCTGAGATAGCATACCTTCATCAAGTCAATGTGTTGCAATGCAATTAACATCGAGAATTTCTGATAAATTAAACGTACCCATACCATCATTTTGTAATCAAATGTCTACAATATTTTATAACAGATTGTACGAAAAGGAGATATCTGGTTAGTAGTGGGAATAGTTGATAACGGACAACCGTCCAACGATATCCAAACAATCATAGATAAAGAGAACAAAGTAAGAATGGTCACACGTCCTTCAATTCGTTTTCTGAGGATTCACTGGGTTTAGGTAAGAATGTAAGAGATTTAGTATTTATGTCTATGTATTACGTCTGCATCACTCATGAGAACACGGCTATATAATTTTGACCCCCTTTAACAACACTTGTAAATAGTAAAACAGAGTTTTAGTGGGGTTAAACTTATTTTGATAAGTTCTGCTCTAAAATATAGATTGTGGGTACTCAGTAGAAATCAGAAAAATATGAGCAGTTTTCAATTAAAATTTTCGTTTTCCTTTCGGCAGTAAAGATTGGATTGTATTTGTGCAGGCGTGTTTTGGTAATGACCGGATTGCTGATCAAACTTTTCGTTTATCGGTACTATAAACTACGCAAAACCTTTTCAAAATTTTATAGACGCCATTCTGATTTATTTCAAAATTCAATATTGGACTTAAATCTCTTCTGCAACAAGGTCTATCGGAACCCGAATTTTATGGTGACTTAGTATATAACCCTCAACATCCAGACTTAGTATATAACCCTCAACATCCAGGACCCCTTCATCCGGCTTACGGTACGCCACCCACGGCAAACGGGTGGTACTTCCTTTAGCTCTTCCCAGTGGGCACGTAGACCACAGCAGCAACGTGCCCAGTGGGAATTGAGCCCCCCAGGGCCACGGCAAGGCAAGAAGTCTAATACCTGGGGGTTGTTCTGTCCGAATGAAGGTCTCCTAACTCATCAATGCAACATCTCCGTGAACACAAATAATCAAAGAACCACAGAGTTGAGACAACGGTGAGGACTCGACAGCAAGAAACCACTGAAATGCTGGAGCAAAAAAAACCAACAGTTACACTCCGCCAAAAAGGGCCCGACCAGAGACAGAGCATCAGGCACCAACCAACATTACCTTGAATTAGATCTCTCTAAGTCTCAATAAGCCTTTACGTTGGGACCGTCATAGAATCTGAGGCCTGACCCACCGGCGTGCAATTAAAGAGGGAAGCAAAGTTGCCAACCGTGATTGGGTTAACTACCATGCATGCAGTCTGTCGTATAATATCCATGTTGTACCCAATCTTTTTATATCGAAAAATACTTTTAAAAAATTTGGTGCTGAAGTCATTGCGGTTATATATTTTTCTGAATTTATATACTAAGTCACCAAAATTCGGGCAATTATTCCAAGTTGCAGCTTGGAATAATTGGGGTTACACTGAAAAAGGGCTCCAGTTGTCAATGAGTTTGAAGGGCCCTGCCCAGAAACTTCTTACAGATATACACCTTAGTCAAGTAAGAGATTTTAATTCTTTAAAACGGGCACTTGAAACCCGCTTCAATCCACATGAAAAAGGCTTTGCTTATCGGTGCGGATTTCGGTCTCGGGTGCGCAAAAAGAACGAAACTCCAGCCGAGTATGGATACGCACTTAAGAGATTGGCTGACATGACGTTTCCCAGTGTACATTATACGGGTCGCGAACATTACACAATTGCTCAGTTCATTCACGGGTTTAGCAATTCTGAACTAGAATTTGTTTTTCTACAAAAACACAGATGTCTCCCCCGTTTTTGACTGCTAAGTATAACCTTGACATTGGAGGTATTGAGCTGGGTCTTGTGTGCAGCACATCATATAATGAAGATGAACATTTCTGCATAGTAACTTTAAAAATGTTCATAAAAAAATAAAGTTATTGGCCGTAAACAAAAAAAGCACTTTTTTACCTTTGACCTCTAAGTATGGCCTTGACCTTTGCGGTACAACACATCGTCTCATGATGGTTAACATTTATGCCAAGTAATTTCATAATCCATCAAAGAATAAGGAAGTTATTGACTGTCCTTTTTTTTTTACCTTTGACCTCTAGGTATGACCTTGACATTGGAGGTATGGACCTAGGTCTTGCACATGACTCATGGTCAAACTTTCAAGCCTCTAGCTCCAATAGTTTTTGAGATATCTTGCTGACAAGATTTTATTAAAAAAAAATTCAAAGGGCAATAACTCTTGAAAGGGGCATAATCAAGACGAGAAAAAAAAATACGCGTCAGCTTATTTTCCATCAGGAATGCATATATGAAATTTCAAAACCATAGCATACACAGTTCTAAAGTTCTGCTATGCATCACTTTTAGCATTCATTACAATGGGCACAAATTACCAAAATGACAAAGGGCCATAACTCGCAAAGTAGTTTTCGGAATTTTGTCAAAAGTTAATCAGTTCATATACTCATCACCACCAATATACTCAACAACTTTCAAGGGTCTAGCTCCAATAGTGTTTGAGATATTTTGCTGACAAGATTTTATTAAAAAAAAATTCAAAGGGCAATAACTCTTGAAAGGGGCATAATCCGGACGAGAAAAAGAAATACGCGTCAGCTAATTTTTCATGAGGAATCCATATATGAAATTTCAAAACCCTAGCATACACAGTTCTAAAGTTATGCTATGCATCACTTTTAGCATACATTACAATGGGCACAAATTACCAAAATGACAAAGGACCATAACTCACAAAGTATTTTTCGGAATTTTGTCAAAAGTTAATCAGTTCATCTACTCATCGCCACCAATATATTCACCAACTTTCAAGGCTCTAGCTCCAATACTTTTTGAGATATCTTGCTGACAAGATTTTATTAAAAAAATTTCAAAGGGCAATAACTCTTGAAAGGGGCATAATCCGGACGAGAAAAAAAATACACGTCAGCTTATTTTCCATCAGAAATGCATATATGAAATTTCAAAACTATAGCATACACGGTTCTAAAGTTATGCTATGCATCACTTTTAGCATACATTACAATGGGCACAAATTACCAAAATGACAAACGGCCATAACTCACTAAGTATTTTTCGGAATTTTGTCATAAGTTAATCAGTTCATCTACTCATCACCAACAATCTATTCAACAACTTTGGAGGCTCTAGCTCCAATAGTTTTTGAGATATCTTGCTGACAAGATTTTATTAAAAAAATTTCAAAGGGCAATAACTCTTGAAAGGGGCATATTCCGGACGAGAAAAAAAATACGCGTCAGCTAATTTTCCATGAGGAATCCATATATGAAATTTCAAAACCCTAGCATACACGGTTCTAAAGTTATGCTATGCATCACTTTTAGCATTCATTACAATGGGCACAAATTACCAAAATGACAAAGGGCCATAACTCACAAAGAATTTTTCGGAATTTTGTCAAAAGTTACTCAGTTCATCTACTCATCACCATCAATATATTCACCAATTTTCAAGGCTCTAACTCCAATAGTTTTTGAGATATCTTGATGACAAGATTTTATTAAAAAAAATTCAAAGGGCAATAACTCTTGAAGGGGGCATAATCCGGACGAGAAAAAAAATATGCGTAAGCTAATTTTCCATGAGGAATCCATATATGAAATTTCAAAACCCTAGCATACACGGTTCTTTAGTTATGCTATGCATCAAAAGCGTAACTGACGGACGAACGAACCGGAACCAATATGGCCCACCAACTTTTTCAAAGTTGGGGGCATAATAAGAAAGTTATTGACAGAACACAAAAAAGGCATTTTTTTACCTTTAACCTCAATGTATGACCTGACCTTTCAGGTATTAAACTGGGTCATGCGTGCAACACTTCTGCCTAGCAATTTCAAAATCCATCTAAAAATAAGAAAGTTATTGACCAAACACGAAAAAAAGGCCCCTTTTTTACCTTTGACCTCTATATATGACCTTGACATTTTAGGTACCAAACTGAATCATGCATGCAACACATCGTCCCATGATAGTTAACATGTTTGCCAAGTAACTTCAAATTCTATTTAAAAATAGGCAAGTTATTGACAAAACCCGAAAAAAGGCCCCTTTTTTTACCTTTGACCTCGAAGTATGACCTTGACCTTTGAGGTACCAACCTGGGTCATGCGCGCAACACATCGCCTTATATTGGTTCACATTTCTGCCATGTGATTTCAAAATCCATCTCAAAATAAGAAAGTTATTGACCAAATACGAAAAAAAGGCCCACTTTTTTACCTTTGACCTCAAAGTATGACCTTGATCTTTGAGGTACCGACCTGCCTCATGTGCACCACACATCGTCTCATGATTGTTAATAATTATGCCAAGTAATTTTAAAATCCATCTCAAAATTAGAAAGTTATTGACCAAATACGAAAAAAAGGCCCCTTTTTGACCTTTGACCTCTAAGTATGACCTTGACCTTTGAGGTACCGACCTGCCTCATGCGCACCACACATCGTCTTATGGTTGTTAATATTTCTGCCGAGTAATTTTAAAATCCATCAAAAAATAAGAAAGTTATTGACCGGACAGGATTTGCCCATACATATATACATACCAACAAACTTCCAAGGGAGATAATTCAAAAAGTATAAATGCGAGAGTTATGGTTCTTGCGCACTGCACGTCGTCTAATGCTGATTAATATTTATACAAAGTTTCGTGAAGATAGCTCTAACGGTTTTCAAGTTACAGAGCGGACACGAATGTGTGACAGACAGACGGACAGACAGACAGACGGACAGACAGACAGACGCCCGGGGGAAAAACAATATGTCTCTCCGAAAAAAAATTTTTCGGGGGAGACATAATTAAGGAAACATGTACAGCTTATGCACCCTGCTAATTTGGCTATGGCAATATCGTATGCTGTTGAATTTGAAGCCGTTGATTCTCAGCTTTCTGCCGACAAAAAGCCCGCTCACGTATGCTTTAGATCAGGAACCAAGTTGCACGTCAGTTCTTACTGAAACTGTTTTTCAACTTAGAGAAAAACAAATGTCAGAGCTGCTCGAAAGCTTAAAGAATTTGCTCCATCAAATGACTCCTGAACGAACTGAAAGAATTAAAAGGTCACCCAGCCCTCGAACCAGATCGAGGATTGAGTGCTATGAAGGTCATGACTATGGACATAATGCTGCCGATTGCCCAAATAAACGCAAAACAAACCGTTCTTCGAGTCCTAGTCCGAGTCGAAAGGCTAGTTCAAATAAAAGCAAACAGGAAAACTAGGTTCGGCTGAGCTTGTGGCCGAAAGCTCAGCCACCAATACACATTTCACCAAAGTCATGCATGTTTGGGAGCATCACTGTAGGGGATCAAACTTGTCGCTGTTTGAACTGGAGTGTCCTTCCTGGGCCACATAGTCAATGAATCGCTGTTTGATTGATACGGGGTCCAGTGTAAGCATTCTGGCTAAAAGCATCTTCAATAAAATCGGATGTGATGAATCACAAGTGCAAAGGTTTAGCAAACTTTGACTACTGCTGATGGCACGCCCATGGCTGTCTTGGGTTCTAATCTGTACAAAATAGAAATTAGTGGTTATTTGACCCCACTTTCTTTAGTAATAGTCAATGAATCGGGAATCAAATGTGACCCAACCAAAGTTCAAAAGGTTCAAGAATGGCCTGTTCCCTCCAATGTCACTGAACTGATGATGATGATGATGATTTCGTGTTTAACGACGCGTCAACCCTCTTGGTGGGTCATAAGCGTCAGTCGGTTAATGGTTAAACGGCATGAATAATTATGACGATATTAAAAGTAACAAGTCAGAATGATAGTGTATAAAAATCTGAAACAGTTAAATCTTATGAAAAAGACCAATTTCTTTTAAGAATAAAATAATGTTATCAACAGGTACATCTCGAAACAGTTTTTGCAAAGTGTCAGCTTTGAAATATAAAATACGTGAGGGTGAAAAGTCAACACAGTCAATTAAGATATGTTTCACAGTGAATGGCTGATCACAACCTACACAAGAAGGCTGATAATCACCATTAAAAATATAAGAATGAGTAACTCTAGTATGGCCGATGCGCAGTCGTGTTAATACTACGTCCTCTTTTCTGGAAAACTGTGGAGGAGAGCATTTTGTACTAACGACAGGTTTAATGGCATGGAGTTTGTTATTTATTGCACGGTCCCATTCGCCTTGCCATTCCGACAAGATGTATCTGTTGATAAATGGTTTAAAATTATTAAAAGGAATTTTAAAAACAGATGGATCAAGATTGAGCGATTCCTTTGCTTTCTTGTCAGCATATTCATTGCCGACAATGCCAATATGGCTCGGAAGCCAACAAAACAAGATTTGGTGTGTTTCAGAAATTTCATGATGTTTTTCGATCAATTTTTGAATTTGAGGATTTTTAGATGATGAATGGTCTAAAGCCTTAAGCACAGAAAGTGAATCAGAAAATATAATTGCTTTTTGAATTGTTGAAGAACTGATAAAATCTAAAGCTAGGTCTATTGCTTTGGCTTCAGCTGTAAAAATAGATGAACCATCTGGAAGGCGCATGGTTTTGTGCGTATCTTTAGAAACATACGCACAACCAACTTTATCTCCTTCTTTGGAACCATCAGTATAGACTTGCTTGTAATCATCTTAACGTGATTGCAGTACCTGAAAGTTTTGTTTGAGAAGTATCGGATTTGATTCGGATTTTTTGCCATCATGTAAGTCGAACAGAATAGAAGGTTGTTTAATACACCAAGATGGAACTTCGGCGGTTTCATGTTTTTGAATATTTTTAAGGTCGATACCTGAATTTTCCAGCAGTGGTAAAATGCGTAATCCAAAAGGTTTAATTGCTGTGGGTTTAATTTCATACCTATCTACAAATTGAGGTGGAAATGAAATTTTGGATGCCGGGTTAGATGGATTTGCAGCAAGTCTAATAGCATACTGAAGAGAAAGTTTCTCTCTGCGCGAGGTTAAAGATGGTTCACCTGCTTCTACATAAAGGCTTAATACGGGAGGCTCCCATAGCCAGACGAAGGCCTTGGTGATGGATAGTATCCAAGGATTTTAAATAGGACTTTCTGGCAGAACCATAAACAACAGACCCATAATCTAATTTAGATCTTATTAAAGACCGGTAAAGATGTAATAAAGTATACCGATCTGCTCCCCAACTTGTATGAGCTAAAACTTTCAAAAGATTCAAAGCTTTTAAGCATTTCGCTTTAAGATATTTAATATGGGGAATAAAAGATAACTTTTGATCAAATATGACCCCAAGAAATTTGGCTTCTTCAAGAACAGGAATTTGTGATCCGTATAAAAACAGGGAAGGATGTTCGTGTTTCTTCCGTAGTTTACAAAAATGAACACACTGCGTTTTCGACTTGGAGAACTTGAAACCATTTTTATCAGTCCATTCTTCTATTCTTTTTAAATTTTGTTGTAACTTTCGTTCAATTGTTTTCATATTTTTTGAACGGTAACATATACAAAAATCATCAACATACAATGAACAATCAGTTTTGTCGTCCAAACATTGTACAATATTGTTTATTTTGATGTTAAATAGCGTAGTTGAAAGAATACTACCCTGTGGGACACCCTGTTCTTGATCATAGAAATCTGACACGGTAGACCCCACACGCACCTGAAACATGCGCTCCCCTAAAAAGCTTTCAATAAAACTGGGAAGTTTTCCTCTTAAGCCAATGTTATGTAGATCTTTCAATATTCCATAACGCCATGTTGTATCATATGCTTTCTCCAAGTCGAAAAAGACAGCTACTACGTGTTCTTTGTTAATAAAAGCATCTCGTATAAATGTTTCTAGTCTTATTAAATTGTCATTGGTACTACGTTCCGAACGAAAGCCCGATTGATATTCTGAAATGAGGTTGTTGGACTCTAAGTACCAGACTAATCTCTTGTTTATCATTCTCTCCAATGTTTTACACAAACAACTTGTCAAAGCTATCGGACGATAATTTGTAGGCTCTGCATGATCTTTCCCTGGTTTCGGAATTGGTACAACTGTAGCTACGCCAGCTTTCAGGACAGACCCCCGTTTCCCAAATATTATTAAAGATATCTAAAAGTGTTGTAAGAGAACTTTTTGGCAGATGCTTAAGCATCTGATAATGAATTTCATCGGGGCCGGTTGCCGTATCATGTGATTTTTCAATGGCTTCGACGAGTTCGGATAAGTTAAAAGGTTTGTTGTATTCTTCGTGATTAAGTGATTTAAAGTTTAGATTTTGTTTGTTTGATTTGAGGTTTAACGTCCCCGTCAACACTGTAAAGGTCATTTTGGAGACGTTGCTTCCAATTTTGTGGGACTTTTACCCGACATTGAGATGAAATGACATCTCAAGCCCTGTCGCCCAATGAAACCAATAGGGTTTATTAGCATGGACGGTCCGCCTCGCACCGTGGTTCCTGGACAGGCTTAGATCCTCTAAGCGGTTTACCAGTACTAGTGTACGGGCCGGATTCAGCTCTGCGTGGAAGCATCATGCAGCCCATATATTTCTTCAAGCCCCTATGGGCGGGGGCTTTTAAAGTTTAGATATCTTTTCTCTTGGTCCTTTTTGACATTTCTAAAAGTGTCAGAATAATTACGCGATGATGAATTTCTCAAGAATGTGTGCCCAAGAGTATCTGAAATATCTTTTTTTGTTGAAGCTATTGTGTCAAATTCAGTATTTAAATGTGTAAAACTATAAGACTTTGTTTTTCCTGAAATTTTTCGTACCATATCCCAAACCTTTTTAATGGGGGTTTTATAGTTCAATTTGGAGACATATTCTCTCCATGACTTTCGTTTGGAAGCTCGGATTTTTCGCCGAGCTTTAGCTCTAAAAACTTTTACGTCGTTGAGCTTTTCTGAAGTGGGATTTTTGCAGAACTTATTTAGAGCCTGTTTACGCTTTTTAATAGCTTCTTTACAGTCATTATTAAACCAAGGCTTGCTTTTCTTAGTATTTGTGGAGGTCTTTGGAATGCATTGTTCTGATATGTTAATAAGTGTATCTGTGAAATCAGAAACAATGTCGGATGATTCATTAAAATGATCACTTGATAACTCTTCTTCACATAAATTATGGAATAATTCCTTGTCGGCTTTATTCATTTTCCATTTCTGGTTACAGTCCTCATCTGGTTCGTTTACACTCTCAATTATAACAGGGAAGTGATCACTTCCGCACTGATCATCATAAACAGACCAGTCATAGTCCAAGAAGAGAGATGGGTGACACAAAGAGAGATCTAAAGAAGACAAATGACCTGTCGCAGGGTGAAGGTAAGTATAAGATTTATCATTCATCAAGCAAAGATCGCTCTTTGCAATAAAATCTTCGACAAGTGCTCCTCTGTTATTGATATCTTTACAGCCCCATAGAATATTGTGACCATTGAAGTCGCCAACTAAAAGATATGGCGATGGAAGTTGCCTCAGCAATGAGTCAAGATGTTCCGGCTTTAAAGAAAATGAGGGTGGGATATATAGAGAGCAAATTGTAGTTTCTTTATCCAGAGAAACCGACACTACTATAGCTTGTAGGTCTGTTTTTAATTTGATCTCTCTTTGTGGTAAACATGATTTAACAAAAATTGAACTGCCACCAGATGGTTTGTTACCAGCAGAATAGATATAATTATATATATTGAAACCCCTGACATCAATATTGTCGTCAGTTTTTAAAAAAGTTTCTTGCAAACAAAAAACCGATGGGTTAAATAAAGAAATAAGTAATAAGAGTTCATTATAATTTGATTTAAGACCTCGACAATTCCATTGTATTATTTTGTGTTTTAAATCCATTTTTGGAGAGGTTAAGACTAGAAACTATTTTGGAGCTGCAATTGGTGATATTGATCTGTTATTACTTCGTGGTGTTGTTGACCTCGATCTGTTACTTCGAGGTGATGGAGTATCATTGAACTCCATATCACTGTCACTCAAAGATCCGAATCTGTTCTGATATTTTATACTGTCTCTTTCCATTTACGTTGCCTGTCTGTTTGTTTTTGAGATGTTTGTTGTTTTTGAAATTGTTGTTGTTTTTGTTGTTTTTTTAAATCGTTTTTCATCATTTCCAAAGTACCGTTTTTCAATATTTTGTCTGATTTTTTGTCTGGAATAGGCTGTGGCGGTGGTGCTTGAATGTTGGTATTGTTAGCTTGATCGTCAGTTTTGCTTTTTGTTTTTAATTTTTTTAAAGGTTCGAGACCAGGAATCGGATCCGTCTGAGTGACAGCATCTTCAACAGATACCTTTTTAACAGGTGCCTGTGCGATGCTGGCATAACTTACACCGGGAACAGGGGTAGTGGACTCAACAATTTTCCGCGCTTCAGGGAACGAGATGTTTTTTGTAAATTTTACTGTTAATATTTCTTTTTCTTTGTGCCAAACGTGACATTCTTTAGAGTTGGCGCTGTGCTTTTCCCCACAGTTAACACAGTGGGGTTCATTCTTACAGTTTTGTTCTGTATGGTTGGCTGGCTGTCCACAGTTGGCACAGATAGGGTCTCTGGAACATCTATTTTCGTGATGCCCATATTTCTGGCACTCGTGGCAGCGCAACGGATTTGGAATGTAAATTTCAACGTCAACTCTAAAGTATGCCACTTTGATAGTTTTGGGCAATACTGGTGCGTTAAAAGTGAAAACAAAAGTGTTTGTGTCTATTAATTGTCCGTTTCGTTTTGTTTTGAATCGTTTCACAGCTGTAACTCCTTGAGATCTGGTGCCTTCGAGAATCTCCTCCTCGCTGGAGTTCCTCAAATCTGGGCAACGAATTACCCCTTTTGAGGAATTCAGCGAGGTATGAGGATACACTCTCACTGCTAACTTGTGAAACGAACTTGTTCTCAGGAGATTCTCGGCATGACTTTTTTTGTTTACCTCAATGAGCAGCTGTTTCGATCTATATAATTTTTTTATGTTTTTGGGTTCTCCTGCAATTCCAGAAATAACTTTTTGGATGACAAAAGGCGAAAGTGACGTAATTGATTGGTTTTCTTCCTTACATTCTATGAGAATGAAGCGCGGGAAATGTTGAGCTGTAGTGTTAATTGTAGTTGTTATGTCGTCGTTGTCCGTTATGTCAGCATCTGATGTGTCTTGGGTCGATTTTTTTCTTTTATTATCTTTAACCATAATGAAAAGATAATGATTCGTCCTCCGTGCTCTCCGCCCACCGTGGAGCCCTACAAGGGAACACTTTTTGTGAGTGGATTTCCTACCTCAAGTGTTAGAGATACACAGAAGATATACTCGTACAATAAAAAAACTGCACGATTGGTCCGTTTAGCCGCCGCCTTCTAGAAATTGAAAGGTTGTGAAAAAAGACTTTATGAGCAAACGGTGGGTATTCAGGATGATACAAAAGACAAGGAAGAGAAAGTGAAAGGTATTCCTAGGGCTAGGCGCGACCAGCCGATTGATCGTGCCGGACCGCACGACCGCCCGTCTCACCGAAATCCAGGCCAAAGAGGCGTGTTGGGTAACTGAAGCACTGGACTCCAGTTAACCCTCAACCCCCAGGACCCCTTCATCCGGCTTACGGGATGCCACCCACGGCAAACGGGTGCGGCAGTGTGCCCAGTGGGAATTGAGCCCCCAGGGCCACGGCAAGGCAGGAAGTCTAATACCTGGGGGTCACTGAACTGAAACAAATATTGGGACTCGTAGGATATTATCGCAGGTTCAATCCTGAATGTAGTACAATCACAGCCTCGATAGCGCAGTACACTGAAACAGAAATTAGTGACTGCTCCTATCTTGTCCTATCCAAAATATGATGAAGGAACTTTCATTCTTGACACAGACGCTAGTCTTTATGGAATAGGCTGTGTTTTGTCACAGATACAACAAAATGAGGAACGTGTCATAGCTTAGGGCAGCAAGACTTTAAGTAAATCACAGAGACGTTATTGTACTACATATAGGGAGTTACTGGCTGTTGTGTCTTTTGTAAAGGAATCCAGGCACTTTCTGTGGGGTAGACATTTTATTATAAGGACAGATCACAGTTCCTTAGTTTGGATAAAAAAAATTCAAAGAGCCTGAAGGCATGCTTGCAAGGTGGCTTACCGTTTTGGACACGTATGACTATGAAATTCAGTTTAGAAGGGGAGCTAATCACGGTAATGCCGATGCAATGAGAAGGTTACGCTCAAAAATTTGAAACAGGGTTGACTGTCCCGATTGCTTCGAGTCAAGGAAAGCTAAAAGAAAGCGATCTGCTTACATTCAAAAACAGCCATTATCTCCTTCATCTGGAGTCACTGAGCAGTTGAATATTGTTGACCCGGTACATGAAAATAGAAACAATTAAGGTACTGGAAGTGCTGGCGGTGCTTTGGAAAATAATCAAAGTACCGTGGGTACTTCCAGTGATTTGCAAAATAATCAAAGTACCGTGGGTACTGCCAGTGATTTGCAAAATAACCAAAGTACCATGGGTACTGACAGTGATTTGCTAAATTATCAAAGTACTGAGGACACTGCTGGTGGTTTTGGTGAAACTAATCTTAGCAGTGCCCTACAGGATCCTTAAATATTGCCAAACTGGCTAGATGTATGGTCTCCTCAGCAAATCAAAGAATGACAAGAAAATGATGAATCCTTTTTGAAGATTCTTCTTCTAAAATATCAGTTCCAAAATAAACCCCCTGAGGCTGAAATTTTACCATTTTCTTACACAGTCAAAACATTGTGGTCAAACTGGGAGATGTTAGAAAGTAGAAGTAAAACTCAGATCAGGAATCGATACAATTAACTTACACCACCCATCAAAGACACCAAAGGGAAAGTAACACAAACATGAAGCGACCAGACCATAATGGAAACCTAAACAAAGGAAGGCCATAAGGACAGTTACTTTCCCACATGATGGTAATCTTTATCACAAATGGACTACTGAGGCATCACCAGATAGTTATTTGTTGCAGCTTGTAGCTCCTCAGAAGCTTAAGTCTGTTATATTTAAACATCTTCACAGTACGCATACTGCAGGGCATATGGGCAGAGAAAAAACTATCACGTCAATAAGACGTCGCTTTTATTGGCCCGGTATGTCCTCTGATACCAGAAGGTGGTGTAAACAGTGTTCCATTTGTGCATAGAGTAAACCAGGTCCAGGGATTGGGAAGGCACCTTTGACTCAATTTATAGTAGGTGCACCATTAGAAGTTATAGCCCTTGATATAGTCGGTCCATTAAAACAAACCGCAAATGGGAATTCTTTTATACTGGTTCTCGGAGATTATTATAGAAAATGGAAGGAGGCCTGGGCTATTCCTGATCATACTGCATTGACGGTAGCTGATAAACTGGTCACAGAATTCATCTGCAGATTTGGTTCTGTAAAACAAATTCATACGGATCAAGGCCATGAGTTCGAATCTCATTTGTTTGCATACATTTGCAGACTATTGGGGATTGAGAAAACAAGAACTTGTCCGTACAGGCCACAAAGTGACGGCCTTGTCGAGAATTTTAACAAAAGTTTAAAACAAATGTTAACCTGCTTCGTCAATGACCGTCAGGATGACTACCTCCCATTTTTACTAATGGCCTACAGAAGTACTGTACATGATAGCACATCTTGCACACCAAATTTACTCATGTTAGGAAGAGAAATGTCCTTGCCTATAGATTTAATGGCAGGCAACACCTCTCAGACTGAAAATCATTTTTGTACAGTGGAGTACGTTGAATGGGTACGAGACAGTATGGAATACTGCTTCATATTTGTTCAAAAATCTTTGCAAAAAGCCGCACTTAGACAAAACAAATATTATGACAGAGGGTTTAAACCTCGCTCTTTCAATATAGGAGATTATGTATGGAGATATTTCCCTCCACTTGCGGCCGAATCACTTGCTGATGATGATGATTTCGTGTTTAACGACGCGTCAACCCTCTTTGTGGGTCATAAGCGTCAAACGGTTGATGGTTAAACGGCATGAATAATTATGATGATATTAAAAGTAAAAAGTCAGAATGATAATGTATAAAAATCTGAAACAGTTAAATCTTATGAAAAAGTCCAATTTCTTTTAAGAATAAAATAATATTATCAACAGGTACATCTCGAAACAGTTGTTGCAAAGTGTCAGCTTTGAAATATAAAATACGTGAGGGTGAAAAGTCAACACAGTCAATTAAGATATGTTTCACAGTGAATGGCTGATCACAACCTACACAAGAAGGCTGATCATCACCATTAAAAATATAAGAATGAGTAACTCTAGTATGGCCGATGCGCAGTCGTGTTAATACTACGTCCTCTTTTCTGGAAAACTGTGGAGGAGAGCATTTTGTACTAACGACAGGTTTAATGGCATGGAGTTTGTTATTTATTGCACGGTCCCATTCGCCTTGCCATTCCGACAAGATGTATCTGTTGATAAATGGTTTAAAATTGTTAAAAGGAATTTTAAAAACAGATGGATCAAGATTGAGCGATTCCTTTGCTTTCTTGTCAGCATATTCATTGCCGACAATGCCAATATGGCTCGGAAGCCAACAAAACAAGATTTGGTGTGTTTTAGAAATTCCATGATGTTTTTCGATCAATTTTTGAATTTGAGGATTTTTAGATGATGAATGGTCTAAAGCCTTAAGCACAGAAAGTGAATCCGAAAATATAATTGCTTTTTGAATTGTTGAAGAACTGATAAAATCTAAAGCTTGGTCTATTGCTTTGGCTTCAGCTGTAAAAATAGATGAACCATCTGGAAGGCGCATGGTTTTGTGCGTATCTTTAGAAACATACGCACAGCCAACTTTATCTCCTTCTTTGGAACCATCATGATGATGATGATTTCGTGTTTAACGACGCGTCAACCCTCTTTGTGGGTCATAAGCGTCAAACGGTTAATGGTTAAACGGCATGAATAATTATGATGATATTAAAAGTAAAAAGTCAGAATGATAATGTATAAAAATCTGAAACAGTTAAATCTTATGAAAAAGTCCAATTTCTTTTAAGAATAAAATAATATTATCAACAGGTACATCTCGAAACAGTTGTTGTAAAGTGTCAGCTTTGAAATATAAAATACGTGAGGGTGAAAAGTCAACACAGTCAATTAAGATATGTTTCACAGTGAATGGCTGATCACAACCTACACAAGAAGGTTGATCATCACCATTAAAAATATAAGAATGAGTAACTCTAGTATGGCCGATGCGCAGTCGTGTTAATACTACGTCCTCTTTTCTGGAAAACTGTGGAGGAGAGCATTTTGTACTAACGACAGGTTTAATGGCATGGAGTTTGTTATTTATTGCACGGTCCCATTCGCCTTGCCATTCCGACAAGATGTATCGGTTAATAAATGGTTTAAAATTATTAAAAGGAATTTTAAAAACAGATGGATCAAGATTGAGCGATTCCTTTGCTTTCTTGTCAGCATATTCATTGCCGACAATGCCAATATGGCTCGGAAGCCAACAAAACAAGATTTGGTGTGTTTTAGAAATTTCATGATGTTTTTCGATCAATTTTTGAATTTGAGGATTTTTAGATGATGAATGGTCTAAAGCCTTAAGCACAGAAAGTGAATCAGAAAATATAATTGCTTTTTGAATTGTTGAAGAACTGATAAAATCTAAAGCTAGGTCTATTGCTTTGGCTTCAGCTGTAAAAATAGATGAACCATCTGGAAGGCGCATGGTTTTGTGCGTATCTTTAGAAACATACGCACAACCAACTTTATCTCCTTCTTTGGAACCATCAGTATAGACTTGCTGGTAATCATCGTAACGTGATTGCAGTACCTGAAAGTTTTGTTTGAGAAGTATCGGATTTGATTCGGATTTTTTGCCATCATGTAAGTCGAACAGAATAGAAGGTTGTTTAATACACCAAGATGGAACTTCGGCGGTTTCATGTTTTTGAATATTTTTAAGGTCGATACCTGAATTTTCCAGCAGTGGTAAAATACGTAATCCAAAAGGTTTAATTGCTGTGGGTTTAGTTTCATACCTATCTACAAATTGAGGTCGAAATGAAATTTTGGATGCCGGGTTAGATGGATTTGCAGCAAGTCTAATAGCATACTGAAGAGAAAGTTTCTCTCTGCGCGAGGTTAAAGATGGTTCACCTGCTTCTACATAAAGGCTTAATACGGGAGAAGTACGGAAGGCTCCCATGGCCAGACGAAGGCCTTGGTGATGGATAGTATCCAAGGATTTTAAATAGGACTTTCTGGCAGAACCATAAACAACAGACCCATAATCTAATTTAGATCTTACTAAAGACCGGTAAAGATGTAATAAAGTATACCGATCTGCTCCCCAACTTGTATGAGCTAAAACTTTCAAAAGATTCAAAGCTTTTAAGCATTTCGCTTTAAGATATTTAATATGGGGAATAAAAGATAACTTTTGATCAAATATGACCCCAAGAAATTTGGCTTCTTCAACAACAGGAATTTGTGATCCGTATAAAAACAGGGAAGGATGTTCGTGTTTCTTCCGTAGTTTACAAAAATGAACACACTGCGTTTTCGACTTGGAGAACTTGAAACCATTTTTATCAGTCCATTCTTCTATTCTTTTTAAATTTTGTTGTAACTTTCGTTCAATTGTTTTCATATTTTTTGAACGGTAACATATACAAAAATCATCAACATACAATGAACAATCAGTTTTGTCGTCCAAACATTGTACAATATTGTTTATTTTGATGTTAAATAGCGTAGTTGAAAGAATACTACCCTGTGGGACACCCTGTTCTTGATCATAGAAATCTGACACGGTAGACCCCACACGCACCTGAAACATGCGCTCCCCTAAAAAGCTTTCAATAAAACTGGGAAGTTTTCCTCTTAAGCCAATGTTATGTAGATCTTTCAATATTCCATATCGCCATGTTGTATCATATGCTTTCTCCAAGTCGAAAAAGACAGCTACTACGTGTTCTTTGTTAATAAAAGCATCTCGTATAAATGTTTCTAGTCTTATTAAATTGTCATTGGTACTACGTTCCGAACGAAAGCCCGATTGATATTCTGAAATGAGGTTGTTGGACTCTAAGTACCAGACTAATCTCTTGTTTATCATTCTCTCCAATGTTTTACACAAACAACTTGTCAAAGCTATCGGACGATAATTTGTAGGTTCTGCATGATCTTTACCTGGTTTCGGAATTGGTACAACTGTAGCTACACGCCAGCTCTCAGGACAGACCCCCGTTTCCCAAATATTATTAAAGATATCTAAAAGTGTTGTAAGAGAACTTTTTGGCAGATGCTTAAGCATCTGATAATGAATTTCATCGGGGCCGGTTGCCGTATCATGTGATTTTTCAATGGCTTCAACGAGTTCGGATAAGTTAAAAGGTTTGTTGTATTCTTCGTGATTAAGTGATTTAAAGTTTAGATTTCTTTTCTCTTGGTCCTTTTTGAAATTTCTAAAAGTGTCAGAATAATTACGCGATGATGAATTTCTCAAGAATGTGTGCCCAAGAGTATCTGAAATATCTTTTTTTGTTGAAGCTATTGTGTCAAATTCAGTATTTAAATGTGTAAAACTAGAAGACTTTGTTTTTCCTGAAATTTTTCGTACCATATCCCAAACCTTTTTAATGGGGGTTTTATAGTTCAATTTGGAGACATATTCTCTCCATGACTTTCGTTTGGAAGCTCGGATTGTTCGCCGAGCTTTAGCTCTAAAAACTTTTACGTCGTTGAGCTTTTCTGAAGTGGGATTTTTGCAGAACTTATTTAGAGCCTGTTTACGCGTTTTAATAGCTTCTTTACAGTCATTATTAAACCAAGGCTTGCTTTTCTTAGTATTTGTGGAGGTCTTCGGAATGCATTGTTCTGATATGTTAATAAGTGTATCTGTGAAATCAGAAACAATGTCGGATGATTCATTAAAATGATCAATTGATAACTCCTCTTCACATAAATTATGGAATAATTCCCAGTCGGCTTTATTCATTTTCCATTTCTGGTTACAGTCCTCATCTGGTTCGTTTACACTCTCAATTATAACAGGGAAGTGATCACTTCCGCACTGATCATCATGAACAGACCAGTCATAGTCCAAGAAGAGAGATGGGTGACACAAAGAGAGATCCAAAGAAGACAAATGACCAGTCGCTGGGTGAAGGTAAGTATAAGATTTATCATTCATCAAGCAAAGATCGCTCTTTGCAATAAAATCTTCAAAAAGTGCTCCTCTGTTATTGATATCTTTACAGCCCCATAGAATATTGTGACCATTGAAGTCGCCAACTAAAAGATATGGCGATGGAAGTTGACTCAGCAATGAGTCAAGATGTTCGGGCTTTAACGAAAATGAGGGTGGAATATATAAAGAGCAAATTGTAGTTTCTTTATCCAGAGAAACCGATACTGCTACAGCTTGTAGGTCTGTTTTTAATTTGATCTCTCTTTGTGGTAAACATGATTTAACAAGAATTGAACTGCCACCAGATGGTTTGCTACCATCAGAATAGATATAGTTGTATGTATTGAAACCCCTGACATCAATGCTGTCATCAGTTTTTAAAAAAGTTTCTTGTAAACAAAAAACCGATGGGTTTAATAACGAAATAAGTAATAAGAGTTCATTGTAATTTGGTTTAAGACCTCGACAATTCCATTGTATTATTTTGTGTTTTAAATCCATTTTATGAAGAGATTAAGACTAGAAACTATATTGGAGCTGCAATTGGTGATATAGATCTGCTACCACCAGCTCGTGGTGTTGCTGACCTCGATCTGTTATTGCCATTTGGTGATGATGGAGTTTCAGCGAACTCCATATCACTGTCACTCAAAGATCCGAATCTGTTCTGAAATCTAATATTGTCTCTTTCCATTTTACGTTGTCTGTCTGTATGTTTTTGAGACAATTGATGTTTTTTGGTCGGATCTTCCGATCCCTTATTAGTACGACCTGAGTCGAGTTTCTCTTTTACGTGCGGCGCTGGCTTCGGTACGGTCGCTGTCGACCGATCCGAAGCAATCTGGATTGCGCCATTTGATAAGTTGGTTGAACTTTGCGGTGCTGGAGTGGGTTTACTCCATGCACCAGATTTTTTCAGTTCAGCTATGTATGATTCAGCAGTCTGTGTCGCGGAGCTGGTACATTTTACACCAGTACCCTTTGTGATGCTGGCGAAACTGGTGGTTGGTGTTATATATCGCTCATCGACAATTTTTCGCGCTTCTGGGTTTGGAACCATCAGTATAGACTTGCTGGTAATCATTGTAACGTGACTGCAGTACCTGAAAGTTTTGTTTGAGAAGTATTGGATTTGATTCGGATTTTTTTCCATCATGTAAGTCGAACAGAATAGAAGGTTGTTTAATACACCAAGATGGAACTTCGGCGGTTTCATGTTTTTGAATATTTTTAAGGTCGATACCTGAATTTTCCAGCAGTGGTAAAATACGTAATCCAAAAGGTTTGATTGCTGTGGGTTTTGTTTCATACTTATCTACAAATTGAGGTCGAAATGAAATTTTGGATGCCGGGTTAGATGGATTTGCAGCAAGTCTGATAGCATACTGAAGAGAAAGTTTCTCTCTGCGCGAGGTTAAAGATGGTTCACCTGCTTCTACATAAAGGCTTAATACGGGAGAAGTACGGAAGGCTCCCATGGCCAGACGAAGGCCTTGGTGATGGATAGTATCCAAGGATTTTAAATAGGACTTTCTGGCAGAACCATAAACAACAGACCCATAATCTAATTTAGATCTTATTAAAGACCGGTAAAGATGTAATAAAGTATACCGATCTGCTCCCCAACTTGTATGAGCTAAAACTTTCAAAAGATTCAAAGCTTTTAAGCATTTCGCTTTAAGATATTTAATATGTGGAATAAAAGATAACTTTTGATCAAATATGACCCCAAGAAATTTGGCTTCTTCAACAACAGGAATTTGTGATCCGTATAAAAACAGGGAAGGATGTTCGTGTTTCTTCCGTAGTTTACAAAAATGAACACACTGCGTTTTCGACTTGGAGAACTTGAAACCATTTTTATCAGTCCATTCTTCTATTCTTTTTAAATTTTGTTGTAACTTTCGTTCAATTGTTTTCATAGTTTTTGAACGGTAACATATACAAAAATCATCAACATACAATGAACAATCAGTTTTGTCGTCCAAACATTGTACAATATTGTTTATTTTGATGTTAAATAGCGTAGTTGAAAGAATACTACCCTGTGGGACACCCTGTTCTTGATCATAGAAATCTGACAGGGTAGACCCCACACGCACCTGAAACATGCGCTCCCCTAAAAAGCTTTCAATAAAACTGGGAAGTTTTCCTCTTAAGCCAATGTTATGTAGATCTTTCAATATTCCATAACGCCATGTTGTATCATATGCTTTCTCCAAGTCGAAAAAGACAGCCACTACGTGTTCTTTGTTAATAAAAGCATCTCGTATAAAGGTTTCTAGTCTTATTAAATTGTCATTGGTACTACGTTCCGAACGAAAGCCCGATTGATATTCTGAAATGAGGTTGTTGGACTCTAAGTACCAGACTAATCTCTTGTTTATCATTCTCTCCAATGTTTTACACAAACAACTTGTCAAAGCTATCGGACGATAATTTGTAGGTTCTGCATGATCTTTCCCTGGTTTCGGAATTGGTACAACTGTAGCTACACGCCAACTCTCAGGACAGACCCCCGTTTCCCAAATATTATTAAAGATATCTAAAAGTGTTGTAAGAGAACTTTTTGGCAGATGCTTAAGCATCTGATAATGAATTTCATCGGGGCCGGTTGCCGTATCATGTGATTTTTCAATGGCTTCAACGAGTTCGGATAAGTTAAATGGTGTGTTGTATTCTTCGTGATTAAGGGATTTGAAGTTAAGTTTTCTTTTCTCCTGGTCCTTTTTGAAATTTCTAAAAGTGTCAGAATAATTACGCGATGATGAATTTCTCAAAAATGTGTGACCAAGAGTATCTGAAATATCTTTTTTTGTTGAAGCTATTGTGTCAAATTCAGTATTTAAATGTGTAAAACTAGAAGACTTTGTTTTTCCTGAAATTTTTCGTACCATATCCCAAACCTTTTTAATGGGGGTTTTATAGTTCAATTTGGAGACATATTCTCTCCATGACTTTCGTTTGGAAGCTCGGATTGTTCGCCGAGCTTTAGCTCTAAAAACTTTTACGTCGTTGAGCTTTTCTGAAGTGGGATTTTTGCAGAACTTATTTAGAGCCTGTTTACGCTTTTTAATAGCTTCTTTACAGTCATTATTAAACCAAGGCTTGCTTTTCTTAGTATTTGTGGAGGTCTTTGGAATGCATTGTTCTGATATGTTAATAAGTGTATCTGTGAAATCAGAAACAATGTCAGATGATTCATTTAAGTGATCAACTGATAACTCTTCTTCACATAAATTATGGAATAATTCCCAGTCGGCTTTATTCATTTTCCATTTCTGGTTACAGTCTTCATCTGGTTCGTTTACGCTCTCTATTATAACAGGAAAGTGATCACTTCCGCACTGATCATCATGAACAGACCAGTCATAATCCAAGAAGAGAGATGGGTGACACAAAGAGAGATCTAAAGAAGACAAATGACCTGTCGCAGGGTGAAGGTAAGTATAAGATTTATCATTCATCAAGCAAAGATCGTTCTTTGCAATAAAATCTTCGACAAGTGCTCCTCTGTTATTGACATCTTTACAGCCCCATAGAATATTGTGACCATTGAAGTCGCCAACTAAAAGATATGGCGATGGAAGTTGACTCAGCAACGAGCCAAGATGTTCGGGCTTTAAAGAAAATGAGGGTGGGATATATAGAGAGCAAACTGTAGTTTCTTTATCCAGAGAAACCGATACTGCTACAGCTTGAAGGTCGGTTTTTAATTTGATCTCTCTTTGTGGTAAACATGATTTAACAAAAATTGAGCTGCCACCAGATGGTTTGTTACCATCAGAATAGATATAGTTGTATGTATTGAAACCCCTGACATCTATGTTGTCATCAGTTTTTAAAAAAGTTTCTTGCAAACAAAACACCGATGGGGTTAGTAGCGAAATAAGTAATAAGAGTTCATTATAATTTGATTTAAGACCTCGACAATTCCATTGTATTATTTTGTGTTTTAAATCCATTTTAAGGAGAGATATTTAAAGACTAGAAACTATTATGGAGGTGCAATTGGTGATATAGATCTGCTACCACCAGCTCGTGGTGTGGCAGACCTCGATCTGTTATTGCCACTTGGTGATGATGGAGTTTCAGTCAACTCCATATCACTGTCACTCAAAGATCCGAATCTGTTCTGAAATTTTATATTGTCTCTTTCCATTTTACGTTGTCTTTGAGACAATTGATGTTTTTTTATCGGATCTTGCGACCCCTTATTAGTTCGACCTGGGTCGGGTTTCTCTTTTACATTCGGCGCTGGCTTCGGTACGGTCGCTGTCGACCGATCCGAAGCAACCTGGATTGTGCCTTTTGATAAATTGGTTGAACTTTGTGGTGCTGGAGTGGATTTACTCCATGCACCAGACTTTTTCAGTTCAGCAATGTATGATTCAGCAGTCTGTGTTGCGGAGCTGGTACATTTTACACCAGCACCCTTTGTGATGCTGGCGAAACTGGTAGTTGGTGTTATGTATCGCTCTTCGACAATCTTCCGCGCTTCTGGGAATGTTATCCCCCTTTGGTATTTGACGGTAAGTATTTCTTTTTCTTTTTTCCACGCCGGACAGTCTCGGGAGAAAACAGCATGTTTGCCATCACAATTTACGCATTTGGGTTCATTTTTGCAGTTTAGGTGATTATCAACATGCTTTTCTTCACCACAATTAGGACAGAGTTTTTTTTCTCTGACATCTGCTTTCGTGATGGCCAAAAGCCTGACAAGAGTAACATCTAAGAGGGTTTGGGATGTATACCTCTACGTTAATGGAAAGATATGCTACTTTGATTTTCTTGGGTAGAATTGGTGTATTAAAAGTCAACACATAAGTTGCTGTTGGTTTTAGTACACCATTTCTACGAACTTGAATGTTACGAACACCAACAACTCCCTGATCCTTAAGGTTATCGACTATCTCTTCATCTGAGCAAGGACGCAGTTCTGGACTGCGAATCACTCCCTTAGATGAATTGAGCGTGTTATGTAAAGCGACTTTAACTTTTAGATCAAAGAGTTTGTTGGTGTTTAGCAGGCTTACCACTTGCTGTTTTTTCTCGACTTCTAAGAGAAGATCACCCGATTTGAGTTGTTTTATACTCTTAGGGTGTCCGGCAATGGAGAGAATACTTTTCTCGATGACGAAGGGGGAAAGGCTAGATACAGTTCGTTTATCGTCAAGTGACGTAACGACCAAGAAACGCGGAACATTGTCAAAATTTGGTTCAGCAGACTGCTGACTTGATTGTTGACTTGACTGCTGACTGGATTGTTGACTGTGTTCATCCGATTCGGATGAATCTTCTTGTTTTTTTACGTTTAGGTGCGTTGTGGTTAGGTGATTTGCGGTTAGGTGATTTGCGGTTATGTTTTTTTCCAGGAGCCATAAGAAAAAAATTCTAGTTTCGTCCCAAGTGCTCTCCGCCCTCCGTGGAGCCCTACAAGGGAACACCATACTGGAGTGGTTATCCAACTCGCAGATGTTAGAGATACACGTGAGATATACTCGTATAAACAAAATGCCTACACGATTGATCCGTTAAGCCACCGCCTTCTAGAGATAAAAAGACAGAAAAGGGTAAGGTAAATGGGCATATGGTTGGTATCAGGAAAGATACAAAAAGAGTTGAAGAGAAAGCAAAGCGGTATCTCTAGGGCTCGGCGTGACCAGCCGATTGACCGTGCCGGACCGCACGGCCACCCGTCTACACCGAAAAGCCAGGCCAAAGAGGCGTGTTGGGCACCTGAAGCACCGCCACCTCAGGTAACCCTCAACCTCCAGGATCCCTTCTTCCGGCTTACAGGACGCCACCCACGGCAAACGGGTGGTACTTCCTTTAGCTCTTCCCAGTGGGCACATTGACCACAGCAGCAACGTGCCCAGTGGGAATTGAGCCCCCAGGGCCACGGCAAGGCAGGAAGTCTAATACCTGGGGGAATCACTTGCTGAGTTACTGAGAAATTTTCAAATGTGACATACCAAATTCAACGTAATCCATCTACATCACCTTTGGTAGTGCATGTTGATCACTTGAAATTATATGAGGGTGATCAAGACCCATCTGAGTGGATCCAGAATGCCGAATCTGACGAAAGCTTTGTTTCAGAACTTACACCTCAGCAGGTGACGTATGCGGATGATGCCAGTGAGCACGATGACGTCCGCTATGAAAGTCCTGATTATCAGTTCGCTAATGACGCATATCAGTCACCTCAAGCTGAACTTCTGAGAATATCACGTTGGGGAAGAACATTACGACGCCCTATTCATATTCACCAACCTTGTGAACATTAAAATGTTGAAGAGCCATAACAAAAGACAGTTTATTCCAAAGTTAGTCTATTTGTAGATATTTCTAAACAGGACATGTTTTCATGACATTGTCTCCTAATCACTGGGTCTCTCAACCCTATTGGCTTGTCTTGAGCCTGACTTAGGCCACAGAGTGGGTTGCAAGGATTGCATTGAAATGTCAGGTGGTTTTCTCCGGTAACGCCATTTATGGTTGCCTCCTTGTGGCGATCAACACATATAAGAACAAGGCAACGCAAGCGTAGCATCCCCTCGCAACTGCATACCATTCATTAACATGAAAATCCAATCTGAATATGTTAGACAAATTAGACATAATAGATTACCTTTGACTTCGCCCCTGCAAATCGGGGCTTGAAGAAGTATGGGCAAGATGCTTCAATGTAGAACTGAATCCGACCGCACATGAGTACTGGTTAACCCCTTATAGGATCTAATCCTGCCCAGGTTAAGCGGTACGAGTTGGACCGTCCATGATTATGAACCCAATTGGTTTTATTGGGTCAAAGGAACTGAGGTGTGGAAGGTTTGATGCTTCTACGAAGAATACTGTGTCTTCTATCCTGCTCACAAAGTTTTCAAGGTCAAGTCCATTGTGACCTTGACCTTTGACCCCTGACCTTGAAATTCAATAGGGTTCATCCTCTGTACATGGTGAACATTTGTGGAAGGTTTGATGCTTCTACGATGAATACTGTGTCTGCTATCCTGCTCACAAGGTTTTCAAGGTCAAGTCCATTGTGACCTTGACCTTTGACCCTGAAATTCAATAGGTTCATCCGCTGTACATAGTGAACATTTGTGGAAGGTTTGATGCTTCTACGATGAATACTGTGTCTTCTATCCTGCTCACAAGGTTTTCAAGGTCAAGTCCATTGTGACCTTGACCTTTGACCCCTGACCTTGAAATTCAATAGGGTTCATCCTCTGTACATGGTGAACATTTGTGGAAGGTTTGATGCTTCTACGATGAATACTGTGTCGTCTATCCTGCTCACAAGGTTTTCAAGGTCAAGTCCATTGTGACCTTGACCTTTGACCCCTGACCTTGAAATTCAATAGGTTCATCCTCTATACATGGTGAACATTTGTGGAAGGTTTGATGCTTCTACGATGAATACTGTGTCTTCTATCCTGCTCACAAGGTTTTCAAGGTCAAGAGCATTGTGACCTTGACCATTGACCCCTGACCTTGAAATTCAATAGGTCAAAGGAACTGAGGTGTGGAAGGTTTGATGCTTCTACGAAGAATACTGTGTCTTCTATCCTGCTCACAAGGTTTTTCAAGGTCAAGTCCATTGTAACCTTGACCTTTGACCTTGAAATTCAATAGGATTCATCCTCTGTACATGGTGAACATTTGTGGAAGGTTTGATGCTTCTACGATGAATACTGTGTCTTCTATCCTGCTCACAAGGTTTTCAAGGTCAAGTCCATTGTGACCTTGACCTTTGACCCTGAAATGCAATAGGGTTCATCCTCTGTACATGGTGAACATTTGTGGCAGGTTTGATGCTTCTACGATGAATACTGTGTCTTCTATCCTGCTCACAAGGTTCCGGACAGACACACACACAGACACACACACTAACACACGGCACCAATGCTATATCCCCATTCGCAACGTTGTTGCGAGGGGATAAAAAAATATTAGCATATATTAGAAGTTGAAGTTATTTAGTCCATTTTGAGCAAAGTAGAAGTTAAACAAAGATCAGGAATCGATACAATTAACTTACTCCACCCAACAAAGACACCACAGTGAAAGAAACACAACTATTAAGAGACCAGACATTAATGGAAACCTAAACAAAGGAAGGCCATAAGGAGTTACTTTCCCACAGAATGGCCATATGGCCATAAACAAAGGAAGGCCATAAGGAGTTACTTTCCCACAGAATGGCCATATGGCCATCCAAAATAAAAAGACAAGTGATACACACAGTAACAAACAACAACATAAATAAATCGCCACAGAAGAACCGCCTTGGAACAGTCAGTGGAAAGATTTCCACTGGGGGGCTTAAATCGATTTTACGTGGCCACAATCCTCGCCCTTACTTCCGTCGCGATTTAGACAAATAATTTGTTCAGTCCGCATGGAGGCCTCCTAACTCATCAGTGCAACATCTCCGTGAACAAAAAAAAAATCAAAGAACCACAGAGGTGAGACAACGGTGAGGACTCGACAGCAAGAAACCACTGAAATGCTGGAGCAAAAGAAAACCAACAGTTGGACTCCGATGGGCCCGACCAGAGACAGAGCATCGGGCACCAACCAACATTACCAAGAATTAGATCTCTCTAATTCTCAATAAGCCTTTACGTAGAATCTGTGGCCTGACCCACCGGCGTGCAATTAAAGAGGGAAGCAAAGTTGCCAACCGTGATTGGGTTAACTACCATGCATGCAGTCTGTCGTATAACAGAGTCTCTCTGTTCTCGTTTTGTTAAAAACACATTGCACAGGGTAAGGACTAAGTCCAAATTTCATGAAAATTGTCTGTTGCATTTTGAAATTTTGACTGAGAGAATGAGGGTTTCGGTATGTTTCTAAACAAAATCAGTGCTGAATCTTTCAAATGACCGTTCCAAGGCGGTTCTTCTGTGGCAGTTTATTTATGTTGTTGTTTGTTACTTACTGTGTGTATCACTTGTGTCTTTTTAGTTTGGATGACCATATGGCCATTTTGTGGGAAAGTGACTGTTATTATGGCTTTCCTCTGTTTAGGTTTCCATTATGGTCTCGTCGCTTAATGTTTGTGTTTCTTTCTCTTTGGTGTCTTTGAAAGGTGGAGTAAGTTAATTGTATCGATTCCTGATCTTTGTTTTACTTCTACTTTGAATGCCAGTAGTAAAGTGCTAGTTTGTAAAATCATCAAACTACCTCCTAATATTTTTTAAGTTTGAGAAATTGCAACCTTTTGATTAAATTATCAGGCTGGAAAGGTTTGAGTTAACCGTAGTGATTTACAATTGCTTGTCAGTTCTGATTTGGATGAATCTTAGGGTCGATGTAGTTCTCATATCTTCGAGTGTATTCTTACAGGGGAGTTAATCCAGAGTTCCGGCTGGATCGGATTTAATACTGTTTTAGCCTTGATCTTTCAGCTTTTTAGATGGGTTTGGCTCATCCTTTGTTGCTCCATTCATGGAGATGATAAGTCACCCAAATGGAACAAACTTTATCAATGTGGAATCTTTCCACCCATGCAATACATTTTTATAATTCCCTTTCGTACTGAATTGTAACACCCATACTCAAAGTTTGTTTGTATTTCAGACTATTCCTCTCCAATATGGCTCAAATTCTAGAATTACACCCGGCAGAGAACGAAACTCACTTTCTCTATGAACACCTTCGTCCTAATTGGGTTCCTGGTGATATCTACACTACAAGCGTTTCTCCGCCACTGGAACATGGTGCATGTTGCACAAGTCACACTATGTATGTGAGCGCATGGACTGCATGGGAGAAGTTGTCTTCAAGTCAAAGAATGATCTCCACCATCATATCGTAAAGAAACACAAGGTTACAACGTCAGAGGCGCACCATCTTGCTGCGATGTATCCGCCGAGGGTTGAATCTAATAACAAGTACATCAACCCTCGGGAGAATTTACCACCACGACAACTCAACACGTCATCAGAGATGGCAAGACAAGCAGACCGGCTGCGATGCCATCAGTTAGTCGGTGTAACACAGTAGGGGTTCTTGTATGTATTGTTTTTCTTATATTAGATGATGATGATTTCGTGTTTAACGACGCGTCAACCCTCTTTGTGGGTCATAAGCGTCAAACGGTCGATGGTTAAACGGCATGAATAATTATGATGATATTAAAAGTAAAAAGTCAGAATGATAATGTATAAAAATCTGAAACAGTTAAATCTTATGAAAAAGTCCAATTTCTTTTAAGAATAAAATAATATTATCAACAGGTACATCTCGAAACAGTTGTTGCAAAGTGTCAGCTTTCAAATATAAAATACGTGAGGGTGAAAAGTCAACACAGTCAATTAAGATATGTTTCACAGTGAATGGCTGATCACAACCTACACAAGAAGGCTGATCATCACCATTAAAAATATAAGAATGAGTAACTCTAGTATGGCCGATGCGCAGTCGTGTTAATACTACGTCCTCTTTTCTGGAAAACTGTGGAGGAGAGCATTTTGTACTAACGACAGGTTTAATTCTTATATTAGAAATGACCTATATCATATAGGTAGGGTCAGGCGAGAAGACAATCTCAGTACATTTTTAATGTTAATAAGTAATATCAGACCATAATTGTGACCAACACTCACATGACCGGTCAAAGCCAGGTTAATTCCGTTTAATGACGGATTGAGATGAAAACTGCGAAGTAATATCAGACCATAATTGTGACAAACACTCATATGACCGTTCAAAGTCAGGTTAATTCCGTTTAATGACGGATTGAGTGCTCATATGACTAGCCCCGAGCGATAGCTGTCATGTGAACCCGGTCAAAGTTAGTTTAAATACCGGATAATGACTGATTAAGTGCTGATGCATGGATGTGTCATGTTTTTTATTGTCAGTTATGAAACATAGGAGCTGTATATAAACTGGGGTTGTTTTCTAGTCGGCAGTCAGTCTTTCACTCCGCTTGGTAAAGAGCTGAAATAAAGCAAGTTGAACATTTTCCGTGTGTTCTGTTTCCTTGACTGTGTGACAGATAAACGAAGTGGTGAACCGTGACCAGATCTGAAGAAAAAGAAGGAGAAGAGGAACTAAGGTAAGTGTCTTTTTGATTATTGCTTTTCTTGTAATGGCGGAAGGAAATCAGTTGCCAGATGTTGATCAGAATGCTCAAAATGTTTTATTTCACAATGAAGTCACAAACGCTTTTCGGCAATTAACAGAACAACTTGGGGCTTTATCAAATTCGGTTGGTAATGCTAGTATAGGGCAGTTTATTTCACCTTTTGATGGGAAAAACAGTAGAGAATTTCATCCTTGGGTATAATAAGTAGAGAAATTTTGTAAATTGACAAATGTACCAGCAAACGGCGTGAAACTTGTAGCGTACAATGCTAGCAGAGAGGCTGTTAGTAATTTTCTTGCTAGATACTTGACTCAATTTCCTGCAGCAACTTGGGACATGATAAAAATAGAACTTTCTCGCAGGTTTTCCACTATTATTGACCCCTCCCATGCGTCCTGTTTATTACGGCGCATTCATCAAAGGGACTCGGAATCGGTACAGTCTTATGCAGAAAGGCTGATTGAATTAGCGGAACAGGCTTCCACAGGTTTGGACAACGCTGCGCAGCAAGCCTTGGCTACGCAGTTGGTGGGGTATTTTATTGATGGGTTAACATCAGACCAAATTAAAATGAAACTTCTTAGGGTAAACCCACCCACTCTAGATGAGGCGGTAAATAGTGCGATATATGAGGTAAATTTGAGAAAACGGTTCAATCTCCGCGCAGGCAGAGATGTGCAGCCTGATCGGCCTGGTCATGAGCCAATGGATATTGGTCATATTAGACCAAGACGATGGCAAAACCCAAGACGTGAAAGGGGAGGTAATTTTGACCAAAACACAAGGCGTGAAAGGGGAGGTAATTATGACCAAAGAAGGCAGGTCAACGCAGTAAGCAATCAAGAGAGTTATTATAGCCGAGGGCAAAATTCTCAATACAGACAGCAAGGTCATGAGCTAGGTGATAAGACCAGATTCAATATGAACGGAAGGCGCTGTTATCTTTGCAATTCGCCAAATCATTTACAAAGAGAGTGTCCTGAGAAAACTCGACCTAAAAGCGCAACCCAAGATGAAACCACTCAGGAACAGAAAAACCATTTAAACTAAAAACCTCTCTCTATCGTAAGGCGGCAGATAGAGGGAGAAATAGCACATCAACATTTAAAATTTCTTTGGCGGGAAATCCAAATTCACGTTGTTTAACATTAGAGAAAAGAAAACTAAGAGCTTTGGTAGATTCAGGAGCTGAAGTAAGTCTAATAAATTTAAAAACTTACCAGTCCTTAAAAGTAAAATCTCCTTTAAGAAAAATAAAAGTAAATCTGCAGTCAGTAAATGGGGAACAACTAAAGGTGCATGGCATAACTAATTTAAACTTTTCGCTCAAGGGCACAAAATTGAACCATAATTTTTACGTAGTTTCTAACATGAATAGGAACATTATTTTAGGACAAGATTGGCTGATAAAAAATGGGGTCAGAATGTATTACGACTTAGGCTGCCTGAGGGTAAATAACACTTATGTTCCTTTAGTTGAAGATATACATATAGCATCAATTGTACGGTTAAAGTCTACACTGGTGCTTAAACCACACACTGCCTATGTTTGCAAGGGCAGGGTGAAAAACAACCCACAAATATCAAAACAATGCATTTATCAAGTGTCCGCAATTGAGCAGAGCTTCATTAGCGATGAACCAGGGATAGAATTGACAGATGCTGTCATAAAATTAGATGACTCAGGGTCATGTCCAGTCCGCATAGCTAATAACACAGGTAAAACATACAAATTAAAGAAAGGATGTGTCATAGGAAAAGTTAATCAGGTGAATGAGGAATGCATTCAGCAAATAAATTCAATAAGCAGTAATGTTAACGATCAGTACACCCATGAGGAGCTATTGACCGAACTCAATTGTCCTGAGCAACATAAGGATCTGATAACTAATCTTTTGCAGCAAAATAGGGATATATTGGCAAAGAAAGACACTGATTTAACACCAACAGACACGGTTACCCTAAAAATCGAAACCAATGACCATCCTCCCATAAAACTGAGGCCCTATCGCACACCCCTAAATACCCGAAAAATTATTGACAAGGCCGTAGATGAAATGCTAGAGGCAAATATCATTGAAAGATCTAGGTCAAGTTGGGCGTTTCCGGTTATCATAGTGGAAAAGAAAGATGGTAGTAGTAGGTTCTGTATAGACTATAGAAAGCTGAATAAAATAACAAGGCCAATGGCTATAAACTTACCTCTCATTGACGATGTAATAAACCGACTATCAGGGGCCAAATACTTCACATCTATGGACCTTCGGGCGGGTTACTGGCAGGTTAAGTGCCATGAGGACTCCCAAGACCGTACTGCATTCACGTGTCACAGGGGCCTTTTCTCCTTTAAGGTCATGCCATTTGGCTTGTGCAATGCGCCGGCCATCTTCACTGAGCTCATGAGTGAGGTGTTAAGTGGCTTAGACGACTTTGCCGCAAGCTATTTAGATGATGTGTTAATTTGGTCAAATAGCTTGGAGGAACATTTGAATCATATCCAACAAGTATTTGATAGATTTAGACAGCACAAACTAAAACTAAAGCTTAAAAAGTGTAGCTTTCTCCAAAAAGAAACTTCTCATTTAGGGTTTGTCATAAGCAAGCAAGGGGTAAAACCGGATGATGATGATGATGATGATGATTTCGTGTTTAACGACGCGTCAACCCTCTTTGTGGGTCATAAGCGTCAAACGGTTGATGGTTAAACGGCATGAATAATTATGATGATATTAAAAGTAAAAAGTCAGAATGATAATGTATAAAAATCTGAAACAGTTAAATCTTATGAAAAAGTCCAATTTCTTTTAAGAATAAAATAATATTATCAACAGGTACATCTCGAAACAGTTGTTGCAAAGTGTCAGCTTTGAAATATAAAATACGTGAGGGTGAAAAGTCAACACAGTCAATTAAGATATGTTTCACAGTGAATGGCTGATCACAACCTACACAAGAAGGCTGATCATCACCATTAAAAATATAAGAATGAGTAACTCTAGTATGGCCGATGCGCAGTCGTGTTAATACTACGTCCTCTTTTCTGGAAAACTGTGGAGGAGAGCATTTTGTACTAACGACAGGTTTAATGGCCCAGAGTTTGTTATTTATTGCACGGTCCCATTCGCCTTGCCATTCCGACAAGATGTATCTGTTGATAAATGGTTTAAAATTATTAAAAGGAATTTTAAAAACAGATGGATCAAGATTGAGCGATTCCTTTGCTTTCTTGTCAGCACATTCATTGCCGACAATGCCAATATGGCTCGGAAGCCAACAAAACAAGATTTGGTGTGTTTTAGAAATTTCATGATGTTTTTCGATCAATTTTTGAATTTGAGGATTTTTAGATGACGAATGGTCTAAAGCCTTAAGCACAGAAAGTGAATCAGAAAATATAATTGTTTTTTGAATTGTTGAAGAACTGATAAAATCTAAAGCTAGGTCTATTGCTTTGGCTTCAGCTGTAAAAATAGATGAACCATCTGGAAGGCGCATGGTTTTGTGCGTATCTTTAGAAACATACGCACAACCAACTTTATCTCCTTCTTTGGAACCATCAGTATAGACTTGCTGGTAATCATTGTAACGTGACTGCAGTACCTGAAAGTTTTGTTTGAGAAGTATTGGATTTGATTTGGATTTTTTGCCATCATGTAAGTCGAACAGAATAGAAGGTTTTTTAATACACCAAGATGGAACTTCGGCCGTTTCATGTTTTTGAATATTATTAAGGTCGATACCTGAATTTTCTAGCAGTGGTAAAATACGTAATCCAAAAGGTTTGATTGCTGTGGGTTTTGTTTCATACTTATCTACAAATTGAGGTGGAAATGAAATTTTGGATGCCGGGTTAGATGGATTTGCAGCAAGTCTAATAGCATACTGAAGAGAAAGTTTCTCTCTGCGCGAGGTTAAAGATGGTTCACCTGCTTCTACATAAAGGCTTAATACGGGAGAAGTACGGAAGGCTCCCATGGCCAGACGAAGGCCTTGGTGATGGATAGTATCCAAGGATTTTAAATAGGACTTTCTGGCAGAACCATAAACAACAGACCCATAATCTAATTTAGATCTTATTAAAGACCGGTAAAGATGTAATAAAGTATACCGATCTGCTCCCCAACTTGTATGAGCTAAAACTTTCAAAAGATTCAAAGCTTTTAAGCATTTCGCTTTAAGATATTTAATATGTGGAATAAAAGATAACTTTTGATCAAATATGACCCCAAGAAATTTGGCTTCTTCAACAACAGGAATTTGTGATCCGTATAAAAACAGGGAAGGATGTTCGTGTTTCTTCCGTAGTTTACAAAAATGAACACACTGCGTTTTCGACTTGGAGAACTTGAAACCATTTTTATCAGTCCATTCTTCTATTCTTTTTAAATTTTGTTGTAACTTTCGTTCAATTGTTTTCATATTTTTTGAACGGTAACATATACAAAAATCATCAACATACAATGAACAATCAGTTTTGTCGTCCAAACATTGTACAATATTGTTTATTTTGATGTTAAATAGCGTAGTTGAAAGAATACTACCCTGTGGGACACCCTGTTCTTGATCATAGAAATCTGACAGGGTAGACCCCACACGCACCTGAAACATGCGCTCCCCTAAAAAGCTTTCAATAAAACTGGGAAGTTTTCCTCTTAAGCCAATGTTATGTAGATCTTTCAATATTCCATAACGCCATGTTGTATCATATGCTTTCTCCAAGTCGAAAAAGACAGCCACTACGTGTTCTTTGTTAATAAAAGCATCTCGTATAAATGTTTCTAGTCTTATTAAATTGTCATTGGTACTACGTTCCGAACGAAAGCCCGATTGATATTCTGAAATGAGGTTGTTGGACTCTAAGTACCAGACTAATCTCTTGTTTATCATTCTCTCCAATGTTTTACACAAACAACTTGTCAAAGCTATCGGACGATAATTTGTAGGTTCTGCATGATCTTTCCCTGGTTTCGGAATTGGTACAACTGTAGCTACACGCCAACTCTCAGGACAGACCCCCGTTTCCCAAATATTATTAAAGATACTTAAAAGTGTTGTAAGAGAACTTTTTGGCAGATGCTTAAGCATCTGATAATGAATTTCATCGGGGCCGGTTGCCGTATCATGTGATTTTTCAATGGCTTCAACGAGTTCGGATAAGTTAAATGGTGTGTTGTATTCTTCGTGATTAAGGGATTTGAAGTTAAGTTTTCTTTTCTCCTGGTCCTTTTTGAAATTTCTAAAAGTGTCAGAATAATTACGCGATGATGAATCTCTCAAAAATGTGTGACCAAGAGTATCTGAAATATCTTTTTTTGTTGAAGCTATTGTGTCAAATTCAGTATTTAAATGTGTAAAACTAGAAGACTTTGTTTTTCCTGAAATTTTTCGTACCATATCCCAAACCTTTTTAATGGGGGTTTTATAGTTCAATTTGGAGACATATTCTCTCCATGACTTTCGTTTGGAAGCTCGGATTGTTCGCCGAGCTTTAGCTCTAAAAACTTTTACGTCGTTGAGCTTTTCTGAAGTGGGATTTTTGCAGAACTTATTTAGAGCCTGTTTACGCTTTTTAATAGCTTCTTTACAGTCATTATTAAACCAAGGCTTGCTTTTCTTAGTATTTGTGGAGGTCTTTGGAATGCATTGTTCTGATATGTTAATAAGTGTATCTGTGAAATCAGAAACAATGTCAGATGATTCATTTAAGTGATCAACTGATAACTCTTCTTCACATAAATTATGATATAATTCCCAGTCGGCTTTATTCATTTTCCATTTCTGGTTACAGTCTTCATCTGGTTCGTTTGCGCTCTCTATTATAACAGGAAAGTGATCACTTCCGCACTGATCATCATGAACAGACCAGTCATAGTCCAAGAAGAGAGATGGGTGACACAAAGAGAGATCTAAAGAAGACAAATGACCTGTCGCAGGGTGAAGGTAAGTATAAGATTTATCATTCATCAAGCAAAGATCGTTCTTTGCAATAAAATCTTCGACAAGTGCTCCTCTGTTATTGACATCTTTACAGCCCCATAGAATATTGTGACCATTGAAGTCGCCAACTAAAAGATATGGCGATGGAAGTTGACTCAGCAATGAGTCAAGATGTTCGGGCTTTAAAGAAAATGAGGGTGGGATATATAGAGAGCAAACTGTAGTTTCTTTATCCAGAGAAACCGATACTGCTACAGCTTGAAGGTCGGTTTTTAATTTGATCTCTCTTTGTGGTAAACATGATTTAACAAAAATTGAGCTGCCACCAGATGGTTTGTTACCATCAGAATAGGTATAGTTGTATGTATTGAAACCCCTGACATCTATGTTGTCATCAGTTTTTAAAAAAGTTTCTTGCAAACAAAACACCGATGGGGTTAGTAGCGAAATAAGTAATAAGAGTTCATTATAATTTGATTTAAGACCTCGACAATTCCATTGTATTATTTTGTGTTTTAAATCCATTTTAAGGAGAGATATTTAAAGACTAGAAACTATTATGGAGGTGCAATTGGTGATATAGATCTGCTACCACCAGCTCGTGGTGTGGCAGACCTCGATCTGTTATTGCCACTTGGTGATGATGGAGTTTCAGTCAACTCCATATCACTGTCACTCAAAGATCCGAATCTGTTCTGAAATTTTATATTGTCTCTTTCCATTTTACGTTGTCTGTCTGTTTGTCTTTGAGACAATTGATGTTTTTTTATCGGATCTTGCGACCCCTTATTAGTTCGACCTGGGTCGGGTTTCTCTTTTACATTCGACGCTGGCTTCGGTACGGTCGCTGTCGACCGATCCGAAGCAACCTGGATTGCGCCTTTTGATAAATTGGTTGAACTTTGTGGTGCTGGAGTGGATTTACTCCATGCACCAGACTTTTTCAGTTCAGCAATGTATGATTCAGCAGTCTGTGTTGCGGAGCTGGTACATTTTACACCAGCACCCTTTGTGATGCTGGCGAAACTGGTGGTTGGTGTTATGTATCGCTCTTCGACAATCTTCCGCGCTTCTGGGAATGTTATCCCCCTTTGGTATTTGACGGTAAGTATTTCTTTTTCTTTTTTCCACGCCGGACAGTCTCGGGAGAAAACAGCATGTTTGCCATCACAATTTACGCATTTGGGTTCATTTTTGCAGTTGAGGTGATTATCAACATGCTTTTCTTCACCACAATTAGGACAGAGTTTTTTTCTCTGACATCTGCTTTCGTGATGGCCAAAAGCCTGACAAGAGTAACATCTAAGAGGGTTTGGGATGTATACCTCTACGTTAATGGAAAGATATGCTACTTTGACTTTCTTGGGTAGAATTGGTGTATTAAAAGTCAACACATAAGTTGCTGTTGGTTTTAGTACACCATTTCTACGAACTTGAATGTTACGAACACCAACAACTCCCTGATCCTTAAGGTTATCGACTATCTCTTCATCTGAGCAAGGACGCAGTTCTGGACTGCGAATCACTCCCTTAGATGAATTGAGCGTGTTATGTAAAGCGACTTTAACTTTTAGATCAAAGAGTTTGTTGGTGTTTAGCAGGCTTACCACTTGCTGTTTTTTCTCGACTTCCAAGAGAAGATCACCCGATTTGAGTTGTTTTATACTCTTAGGGTGTCCGGCAATGGAGAGAATACTTTTCTCGATGACGAAGGGGGAAAGGCTAGATACAGTTCGTGTATCGTCAAGTGACGTAACGACCAAGAAACGCGGAACATTGTCAAAATTTGGTTCAGCAGACTGCTGACTAGATTGTTGACTTGACTGCTGACTGGATTGTTGACTGTGTTCATCCGATTCGGATGAATCTTCTTGTTTTTTACGTTTAGGTGCGTTGTGGTTAGGTGATTTGCGGTTAGGTGATTTGCGGTTATGTTTTTTTCCAGGAGCCATAAGAAAAAAATTCTAGTTTCGTCCCAAGTGCTCTCCGCCCTCCGTGGAGCCCTACAAGGGAACACCATACTGGAGTGGTTATCCAACTCGCAGATGTTAGAGATACACGTGAGATATACTCGTATAAACAAAATGCCTACACGATTGATCCGTTAAGCCACCGCCTTCTAGAGATAAAAAGACAGAAAAGGGTAAGGTAAATGGGCATATGGTTGGTATCAGGAAAGATACAAAAAGAGTTGAAGAGAAAGCAAAGCGGTATCTCTAGGGCTCGGCGTGACCAGCCGATTGACCGTGCCGGACCGCACGGCCACCCGTCTACACCGAAAAGCCAGGCCAAAGAGGCGTGTTGGGTACCTGAAGCACCGCCACCTCAGGTAACCCTCAACCTCCAGGATCCCTTCTTCCGGCTTACAGGACGCCACCCACGGCAAACGGGTGGTACTTCCTTTAGCTCTTCCCAGTGGGCACAGAGACCACAGCGGCAATGTGCCCAGTGAGAATTGAGCCCCCAGGGCCACGGCAAGGCAGGAAGTCTAATACCTGGGGGAAAACCGGATGAAAATAAGGTACAGGCAATACGGAGCATGCCTCCACCTAGTAGTGTCAGGGAAGTAAGGGGTTTTATTGGTGCTATGTCTTGGTATCGGAGGTACGTGCCAAACTTTTCAAAGATAGCTGAACCTTTAATTGCCTTGACAAGAAAACATGCTAGGTTTAAGTGGACACCTGAATGTCAGACTGCTTTCGAATTTCTTAAAGAAAGTTTGTCGGTCATTCCACTGCTTGCCTATCCGGACACCAATTTGCCATACAAACTATACACAGATGCAAGTGCAGACTGCATAGGGGCTGTCCTGTCCCAGGAACAGGAAGACATTGATGAAGACGGAAATGGAACGGGCAAGATGGTCGAAAAGCCCATTTATTTCCTGTCGCATAAACTCAGCCCTACGCAATGTAGGTATTCCACTATTGAAAGGGAATGTTATGCCATTTATTATGCGCTGCAGAAGTTGCACACCTACTTGCACAATGCCCAGTTTGAAATCTTCTGTGATCATCAACCCCTGAAATACCTCCTTGGGAGCCCAATGATGAATAAAAGGGTACAGATGTGGGCTCTTACCATACAGGGGTACAATGCAGAAATAAAATATATAAAAGGAAGCTCGAATTGCTTGGCCGATATGCTTTCGCGACTTCCGGGAAAAAAAGAGGATAAGGTGCCTCAAGGCCAGTCAGTTACTGAGGAAGAAATAGTCCCTGACGTATCTGACCGGTCGTATGAGATAGGGGTAATTAACTCCAACGAGGCTGACCTAAATAAATTTGCATCATGTAAATTTCAAGAAAATGACAAGTTAAATAAACCAGACACTTTGGGGTTAGACATGGTTGCTGAACAATTAAAAGATCCAGAAATATATACCATAAAAACTCAGCTAGAGGCGGATAGTCAGGCCCATAAGAAATACATAGTATTAGACAATGTACTATACTATATTTCCCATGTTGACGAAGACCCAGTAGTACGCCTATATGTCCCAACTCACCTCACTGAAAAGGTAATAGCAAACATCCACAGTGTAGTACATTTGGGGTTCGATAAGACCTTTGACGCCATACGGTCAAAATATTTCTGGCCGAACCTATATAAACATGTATATGACTATGTTTCCAAATGTGTAGATAACCAGACCCGCAATATGCAGAAGGTTAAGTCCCCCTTAAAAGAGGTCGACACACCCCCTTTTCCATTTGCAAAAATGGCCATAGATATGGTGGGACCCTTACCCAAAACCTTATCAGGGAATCAGTACATCTTTACGGCCATTGATTGGTACTCTGGTTACTTAGAGGCGTGGCCACTACCTGATAAAAAGGCTGACGGCATCGCTCATCTCATACTAGATGAGTTATTTCCCCGATATGGGTGCCCATTAGAGGTGGTGTCGGATAATGGAAAAGAACTGTGCAATGCCACCCTGGAGAACCTCTTTAACAAGTTAAACGTCCGTCACAGGAAAACGAATGTTTACAGCCCAAATGAAAACAGGGTCGAGCGATCCCATAGAACGTTGTTAGACGTGTTGTCCAAAAAGGTAAAAGACAACCCGCAGGCGTGGGATTTGTACTTAAATCAAGCCCTAGCAGCTATACGGTTCAGTGAAAATGTGTCAACCAAACAATCCCCCTTCTTTTACTTGTTCCAGCGAGACCCCGTCTTACCCATTGATAACTTGCTCAAACCCCGACGAAAGTATTATGGTGATGACATCATAGAAAGGGGCTTAGAACAAACTCATCAAGCCTTCGTATTAATGCACCGTAGGCGTAAACAAGCTCATAGAAGACAGGCAAAATATGCAGACAAGACCCGTAAGATAACAGACTTCAAAGTAGGGCAACCTGTGTATCTTAAGAAACATAAACGAAACAGCAAAATAGACAAAAAATGGAGCCCATATTTTAGGATAATAAAGCAATTAGGGGACAAGACTTGGGAGTTAAGAGATCAATTAACAGGGGAGATCCTAAAAAGCAGTGCTGACAATATGAGGCTAGCTGGGAGATACCGAAATCCCAGAGCCAGCGAAAGTTTCGCAGAGCCCACTATGTCATGACCCCTGAAGGTACAGAAAACGAGACCGCGACATCCGACACTGATTCAGAATCAGAAGGTCCGGACGTTCGTTTAGCTAAGAAGTACCGGAGGGTAAGGTCAGACTCCGAGGAGGAAGAACACATTCCTCTGGCCGAGCTTGCCCGCAGGCTAAAAGCTAGGAAAGCTAGGCTAAGACAAGAAAATGCAGACCTTAATTCAAGGGAAACAACCCAGAAAAGAAATATCATGAAAGATAAGGGTAGTGGGTCCGAAACAGCTTCTGAACATACCAGCTCTTCAGACAATGAAAACAGCAGCCTAAGTGGCCCTGAACGAAGCTCTGACGAGGGCAGGGTCAGAAAAATGGAAGTAGATAATGTCATCAGAAACAAACAAAAGAAATTCCGTAGAGATAAAACGGAAAAGAGTAAAGTTAAAACTTTGCTCGAGAGCCTTGTTGATGTGCTATAAAGCTGCCTAAACCTTTTGTAAATAAGAAAAATGAACAATTAGGGTGATGGAATTTAATACTTAATTGTGTTTTTTTTTTTGTTTTGTTGTAGCAGACAGCTTATACCCACAGCTAGAAGCAACCCTCTGATTAACTTGTTTTTTTTGTTCTTTTGATAATAAGAAAATTATTAAAACTATGTCGGCTAAGGCAGGATTCACTTCAGAACTCGTGGGGTTCGAAAGGTGTTTGGCCTTTATTGATTGGTGCGAGTTTCCAGAGGCCGTTAAGCTGGAACTCAAGGATTTCATAACTTGGGGTGAATTCAGTTTACTCGATCACGAGCCATGCGCACTCTTCAACCTACTGGAGAGGTTCGCGCTCCTTAACGTTGTGGCCTACCTGACTGAGGTGGGAATGTGTGAGAGCTGCCTTCAAGAAGTCGAGCAGCATCTGAAGGAGATCACAAACTATTTGATCTCTAACCTTTCACATGGGGCTGACGCGCTGACAAGGCCTTCGACCTTGTACATGCGCTGTCTCAAAAATATCGTCCTTCGTAGACAGGGTGTCCTACAAGCGACCGTCAATGACAGGTCCATACCGCGCCTTATGCGTTTCCATATCAACTATTATAGGAAACTGCACATTCATCTGGAGATGTTTAAGGTGGAGCAGACAGGTCTGCCATGGGAGGTCATTGAAGACCTATACACCCTGAAAGATCTGAATGATTTGGGGAAAGCAGAGTCTCCCATGAGCCTCTACGAGATCCTTGAAAGAGGGGTGGTCTATGATGTAGTCCATCGACTAAGATGGGGGGGTACTGCTGAAAATTTTATAGAATTAATAGAAATAAAATACAGATGGGTTAGGAGAAGTCTCTTAGAGATCCACTTTGGGTACGATCTTCTTCACGACGAGAGACCGGATTTCTTCGAAAGGTCCCTGCATTATGTCATGAGGAACCTACCCCTGCCTTATGATTTTACGGAAATGGCGGCCCGACTGCGCCGCATAATTACATTTCACCAAGAATATTATGAGGACCTCTTCGCGTTTGCGTAAGGCCTAGTAGTGACCGATGACCTATTTTTGAGGTCAATTTCATGGAAACCGATCATTTCCGACCACCATTCCAGGTCGTACTAGTAATGATCTTTGTGTTTTTCAGGTTGAAATGGCTCGTGTGACCACATTCCTTCTTATTTTTGGCTATGGGTTAGTTTTAATTAATCGGATCCTGCAGTTGATCATTCGATAATTCACGAAAATGTCTTATTTTACAAGGACGGGGAGATGTCTCTCTCTAGTTCCCGTTGGATTTTAACTTTAGTATTGGATATTGGAGTATACGAAAACTTCATTAGTAAGCTTACTGCTGATTTGAAAATGGCTAAGAACCTAACAGTATGGGCGTCTAAACATTAAAGTGGGGATAAACTGGCAGGGTATTCATCTGTCTTTCGGTCTCTTCAAGATGAGATAATCATGTTAGAAAACATTAACGTTGACATTAAAAGGAGTTTTTTGAACTTGAAATCTTTGAAGCATAGACAAAAACGGGCACTATTTGGCTTCATGTCTGGAGTTTTAGGATACCTCTTCGGCACCTTAAGTAGCTCAGATCTTAATGACATACGGGGTAACATAAATACCTTAGCTAGGAACCAACAGTTAATCACACACACACTTGAAAAAAGTCTCTCTGTACTGAATGTAACCCGGTCTGAAATCGCCCAAAATAGACAAAGCCTGAATGACATAATAGATGCAATGGCAAAAATTGACAAAGAACTAGAAAATGTGGCACAAGCATTAAGCCGACGGGTAAACCAATTGCAAGAGACTGTACATTTGTTCGCTAACATAGATATGGTAGTGGAGGAAATGAGAACGGCGATTCAAAGGTCAATGTACTATTTCCTCCGGCTACAAGTGCAATTAAATGCACTGTCAACAAATAGGTTATCCCCGAGCATCATGGAACCTGCTGAATTCAAGAAGGTTCTTAAAGACATTGAGACCCAACTGCCCAAGTCTTTTGGATTGCCAGTGGACATTGAGGTTGATCTTTGGTCATTGTACAAACACCTTGTTTGTCAAACAATAATGGAAGATGATAAAATCATAATAATAATACCCATACCGTTAATAGACTATACGAAACAGATGGATCTATATAAGGTTTATAACTTACCCTTACCCATAAGCACGGTTTATCGATCCAATAATAAGACAGAAACGGAAATGTTAACGTACTATACACTTGAATCAGAATATATCGCTATCAACCCCGATGATGATGATGATTTCGTGTTTAACGACGCGTCAACCCTCTTTGTGGGTCATAAGCGTCAAACGGTTGATGGTTAAACGGCATGAATAATTATGATAATATTAAAAGTAAAAAGTCAGAATGATAATGTATAAAAATCTGAAACAGTTAAATCTTATGAAAAAGTCCAATTTCTTTTAAGAATAAAATAATATTATCAACAGGTACATCTCGAAACAGTTGTTGCAAAGTGTCAGCTTTGAAATATAAAATACGTGAGGGTGAAAAGTCAACACAGTCAATTAAGATATGTTTCACAGTGAATGGCTGATCACAACCTACACAAGAAGGCTGATCATCACCATTAAAAATATAAGAATGAGTAACTCGAGTATGGCCGATGCGCAGTCGTGTTAATACTACGTCCTCTTTTCTGGAAAACTGTGGAGGAGAGCATTTTGTACTAACGACAGGTTTAATGGCATGGAGTTTGTTATTTATTGCACGGTCCCATTCGCCTTGCCATTCCGACAAGATGTATCTGTTGATAAATGGTTTAAAATTGTTAAAAGGAATTTTAAAAACAGATGGATCAAGATTGAGCGATTCCTTTGCTTTCTTGTCAGCATATTCATTGCCGACAATGCCAATATGGCTCGGAAGCCAACAAAACAAGATTTGGTGTGTTTTAGAAATTTCATGATGTTTTTCGATCAATTTTTGAATTTGAGGATTTTTAGATGATGAATGGTCTAAAGCCTTAAGCACAGAAAGTGAATCCGAAAATATAATTGCTTTTTGAATTGTTGAAGAACTGATAAAATCTAAAGCTAGGTCTATTGCTTTGGCTTCAGCTGTAAAAATAGATGAACCATCTGGAAGACGCATGGTTTTGTGCGTATCTTTAGAAACATACGCACAGCCAACTTTATCTCCTTCTTTGGAACCATCAGTATAGACTTGCTGGTAATCATTGTAACGTGACTGCAGTACCTGAAAGTTTTGTTTGAGAAGTATTGGATTTGATTCGGATTTTTTTCCATCATGTAAGTCGAACAGAATAGAAGGTTGTTTAATACACCAAGATGGAACTTCGGCGGTTTCATGTTTTTGAATATTTTTAAGGTCGATACCTGAATTTTCCAGCAGTGGTAAAATACGTAATCCAAAAGGTTTGATTGCTGTGGGTTTTGTTTCATACTTATCTACAAATTGAGGTGGAAATGAAATTTTGGATGCCGGGTTAGATGGATTTGCAGCAAGTCTGATAGCATACTGAAGAGAAAGTTTCTCTCTGCGCGAGGTTAAAGATGGTTCACCTGCTTCTACATAAAGGCTTAATACGGGAGAAGTACGGAAGGCTCCCATGGCCAGACGAAGGCCTTGGTGATGGATAGTATCCAAGGATTTTAAATAGGACTTTCTGGCAGAACCATAAACAACAGACCCATAATCTAATTTAGATCTTATTAAAGACCGGTAAAGATGTAATAAAGTATACCGATCTGCTCCCCAACTTGTATGAGCTAAAACTTTCAAAAGATTCAAAGCTTTTAAGCATTTCGCTTTAAGATATTTAATATGTGGAATAAAAGATAACTTTTGATCAATTATGACCCCAAGAAATTTGGCTTCTTCAACAACAGGAATTTGTGATCCGTATAAAAACAGGGAAGGATGTTCGTGTTTCTTCCGTAGTTTACAAAAATGAACACACTGCGTTTTTTGACTTGGAGAACTTGAAACCATTTTTATCAGTCCATTCTTCTATTCTTTTTAAATTTTGTTGTAACTTTCGTTCAATTGTTTTCATATTTTTTGAACGGTAACATATACAAAAATCATCAACATACAATGAACAATCAGTTTTGTCGTCCAAACATTGTACAATATTGTTTATTTTGATGTTAAATAGCGTAGTTGAAAGAATACTACCCTGTGGGACACCCTGTTCTTGATCATAGAAATCTGACAGGGTAGATCCCACACGCACCTGAAACATGCGCTCCCCTAAAAAGCTTTCAATAAAACTGGGAAGTTTTCCTCTTAAGCCAATGTCATGTAGATCTTTCAATATTCCATAACGCCATGTTGTATCATATGCTTTCTCCAAGTCGAAAAAGACAGCCACTACGTGTTCTTTGTTAATAAAAGCATCTCGTATAAATGTTTCTAGTCTTATTAAATTGTCATTGGTACTACGTTCCGAACGAAACCCCGATTGATATTCTGAAATGAGGTTGTTGGACTCTAAGTACCAGACTAATCTCTTGTTTATCATTCTCTCCAATGTTTTACACAAACAACTTGTCAAAGCTATCGGACGATAATTTGTAGGTTCTGCATGATCTTTCCCTGGTTTCGGAATTGGTACAACTGTAGCTACACGCCAACTCTCAGGACAGACCCCCGTTTCCCAAATATTATTAAAGATATCTAAAAGTGTTGTAAGAGAACTTTTTGGCAGATGCTTAAGCATCTGATAATGAATTTCATCGGGGCCGGTTGCCGTATCATGTGATTTTTCAATGGCTTCAACGAGTTCGGATAAGTTAAAAGGTGTGTTGTATTCTTCGTGATTAAGGGATTTGAAGTTAAGTTTTCTTTTCTCCTGGTCCTTTTTGAAATTTCTAAAAGTGTCAGAATAATTACGCGATGATGAATTTCTCAAGAATGTGTGACCAAGAGTATCTGAAATATCTTTTTTTGTTGAAGCTATTGTGTCAAATTCAGTATTTAAATGTGTAAAACTAGAGGACTTTGTTTTTCCTGAAATTTTTCGTACCATATCCCAAACCTTTTTAATGGGGGTTTTGTAGTTCAATTTGGAGACATATTCTCTCCATGACTTTCGTTTTGAAGCTCGGATTGTTCGCCGAGCTTTAGCTCTAAAAACTTTTACGTCGTTTAGCTTTTCTGAAGTGGGACTTTTGCAGAACGTATTTAGAGCCTGTTTACGCTTTTTAATAGCTTCTTTACAGTCATTATTATACCAAGGCTTGCTTCTCTTAGTATTTGTGGAGGTCTTTGGAATGCATTGCTCTGATATATTAATAAGTGTATCTGTGAAATCAGAAACAATGTCAGCTGATTCATTTAAGCGATCAACTGATAACTCTTCTTCACATAAATTATGGAATAATTCCCAGTCGGCTTTATTCATTTTCCATTTCTGGTTACAGTCTTCATCTGGTTCGTTTACGCTCTCTATTATAACAGGAAAGTGATCACTTCCGCACTGATCATCATGAACAGACCAGTCATAGTCCAAGAAGAGAGATGGGTGACACAAAGAGAGATCTAAAGAAGACAAATGACCTGTCGCAGGGTGAAGGTAAGTATAAGATTTATCATTCATCAAGCAAAGGTCGTTCTGTGCAATAAAATCTTCAATAAGTGCTCCTCTGTTATTGACATCTTTACAGCCCCATAGAATATTGTGACCATTGAAGTCGCCAACTAAAAGATATGGCGATGGAAGTTGACTCAGCAATGAGTCAAGATGTTCGGGCTTTAAAGAAAATGAGGGTGGGATATATAGAGAGCAAATTGTAGTTTCTTTATCCAGAGAAACCGATACTGCTACAGCTTGAAGGTCTGTTTTTAATTTGATCTCTCTTTGTGGTAAACATGATTTAACAAAAATTGAGCTGCCACCAGATGGTTTGTTACCATCAGAATAGATATAGTTGTATGTATTGAAACCCCTGACATCTATGTTGTCATCAGTTTTTAAAAAAGTTTCTTGCAAACAAAACACCGATGGGGTTAGTAGCGAAATAAGTAATAAGAGTTCATTATAATTTGATTTAAGACCTCGACAATTCCATTGTATTATTTTGTGTTTTAAATCCATTTTAAGGAGAGATATTTAAAGACTAGAAACTATTATGGAGGTGCAATTGGTGATATAGATCTGCTACCACCAGCTCGTGGTGTGGCAGACCTCGATCTGTTATTGCCACTTTGTGATGGAGTTTCAGTCAACTCCATATCACTGTCACTCAAAGATCCGAATCTGTTCTGAAATTTTATATTGTCTCTTTCCATTTTACGTTGTCTGTCTGTTTGTCTTTGAGACAATTGATGTTTTTTGATCGGATCTTGCGACCCCTTATTAGTTCGACCTGAGTCGGGTTTCTCTTTTACATTCGGCGCTGGCTTCGGTACGGTCGCTGTCGACCGATCCGAAGCAACCTGGATTGCGCCTTTTGATAAATTGGTTGAACTTTGTGGTGCTGGAGTGGATTTACTCCATGCACCAGACTTTTTCAGTTCAGCAATGTATGATTCAGCAGTCTGTGTTGCGGAGCTGGTACATTTTACACTAGCACCCTTTGTGATGCTGGCGAAACTGGTGGTTGGTGTTATGTATCGCTCTTCGACAATCTTCCGCGCTTCTGGGAATGTTATCCCCCTTTGGTATTTGACGGTATTTCTTTTTCTTTTTTCCACGCCGGACAGTCTCGGGAGAAAACAGCATGTTTGCCATCACAATTTACGCATTTGGGTTCATTTTTGCAGTTGAGGTGATTATCAACATGCTTTTCTTCACCACAATTAGGACAGAGTTGTTTTCTCTGACATCTGCTTTCGTGATGGCCAAAAGCCTGACAAGAGTAACATCTAAGAGGGTTTGGGATGTATACCTCTACGTTAATGGAAAGATATGCTACTTTGATTTTCTTGGGTAGAATTGGTGTATTAAAAGTCAACACATAAGTTGCTGTTGGTTTTAGTACACCATTTCTACGGACTTTGATGTTACGAACACCAATAACCCCTTGATCTTTCAGGTTATCAATGATCTCTTCGTCTGAACAAGGACGCAGTTCTGGACTGCGAATCACTCCTTTAGATGAGTTTAGTGTGTTGTGAAGAGATATTTTTACCGAAAGATCAAAGAGTTTTTTGGTGGCGAGCAGGCTTACAACTTGCGGTTTTCTCTCGAGTTCCAAGAGAAGGTCACCTGATTTGAGTGATTTAATACTCTTTGGGTGTCCGGCTATGGCGACAATACTTTTCTCGATAACAAAGGGAGAAAGGCTTGACACAGTTCGTGTATCGTCAAGCGACGTGACGACCAAGAAACGCGGAACATTGTCAAAGTTTGGTTCAGCAGACTGCTGACTCGATTGTTGACTTGACTGCTGACTGGATTTTTGACTGCGTTCATCCGATTCGGATGAATCCTCGTCTTTTTTACGTTTAGGTGCGTTGCGGTTAGGTGCGTGGTTGCGGTTATGTTTGTTTTTAGGAGCCATAAGAAAAAAATCCTAGTTTCGTCCCAAATGCTCTCCGCCCTCCACGGAGCCCTACAAGGGAACACCATAATGGAGTGGTTATCCAACTCGCAGGTGTTAGAGATACACCTGAGATATACTCGTATAAACAAAATGCCTACACGATTGATCCGTTAAGCCACCGCCTTCTAGAGATAAAAAGACAGAAAAGGGTAAGGTAAATGGGCATATGGTTGGTATCAGGAAAGATACAAAAAGAGTTGAAGAGAAAGCAAAGCGGTATCTCTAGGGCTCGGCGTGACCAGCCGATTGACCGTGCCGGACCGCACGGCCACCCGTCTACACCGAAAAGCCAGGCCAAAGAGGCGTGTTGGGTACCTGAAGCACCGCCACCTCAGGTAACCCTCAACCTCCAGGATCCCTTCTTCCGGCTTACAGGACGCCACCCACGGCAAACGGGTGGTACTTCCTTTAGCTCTTCCCAGTGGGCACAAAGACCACAGCAGCAATGTGCCCAGTGGGAATTGAGCCCCCAGGGCCACGGCAAGGCAGGAAGTCTAATACCTGGGGGCTATCAACCCCGAACGCACTCAGTACATGCTCTTAAGTCAACATGATAGGGATGTATGTAAAGTGGGGTTTCCTAAGCTATGCACTTTAAGGAAACCAATTCATCATACAAATTTGGCCAGAATGTGCCTCTTAGCCGTATTCAGCAATGATAAGGAAAAAATAAAACGCCTGTGTACTACAGTCGTAACTTTTAGCCAAGACCTTCCACATGTTCAATACTTAAGCGACGATACATATATCATTATCACTAGGGTTCCCCTGATATTTAATCTGGCATGTCAAAACGAAGTACGCCAAAAGATTGACATCTCTGTACCTTATGGGTTCATTAGGGTCAGGAAGGGTTGTAAAGCGACTTCTGACAGGGTAACCCTTATGGGGGTCTATGAACATGGGTCTTCACATACGATTCACAACAATGCATTGAGTATTTTGCAAGCTTACAACTTCACCAACCTAAACATTTGGGAGCCATTTAAGGCAAACATGCCCAACTTGAGGGGCGCTGTGAGATTACCTCAGAAACTTAAGCATCTTAAAGAAGTTCCGGTGGATTAGCTTCTCGAAGGGATAAACCAGGTGGGTCCAGTCAGACCCATGAAGGTCATCCATTTTCCTTGGTGGGGTTACGGTTTAATGATTCTTGGTAGTGTAACTTCAGTTATTATGGGCATTCTGATCTATCATAAATGGGGCAATGCTGTTGCTGGTTCCTTGCCTGCCGCCTGCAGGAAGAGTGGTGATCGAGGGGCACGAGCCAGCGTTCCGTACTCCGACGACCCTGGTCAAGAAATGGCTGAACTAAACCATGGAGAAGAGCGCCACTCTCGCATTATCTACAGACGGGAGAACATAATGGGAGATGACATGTTGCAGCAAACGAGAACTTTGCTAGAGAAAGATAAACCGACAAGCCAGCCAGACAAGCAAGGGTCAGCAGGTGGGATGATACGACTACTCCCACTACAACCCACCAACCAGTCAACAACTGCTAGAGAACAGTAACTATGAACATTATTGTTAAATGAAATTATGGTCAGTGGACACTGTGAGATTATCACGAAATGAACTTCAGCAAAATGTGCTTGAATCCACATGACTAGTTAATTAGAGCAGTGATAGTCAAGATTTTATCGTTAGTTTAATTCTCCGACTTAATCTTCAGTCATGTCTGTCTAGACATAACCTGATACGAGAACCGATAGGATACATGTCACACATGGTCAACACGGATGAAAAGAAAGAAAACACAACGCGTAATCCGAAGAAACCTATACGATCACATGGTACAACACAAATGGTACTATACCATAATGGTACGACATACTGGTACGTCACATGGAACAACATAAATGGTACTACACGACAATGGTACGACATAGTAGTACGACAAATGGCACAATGGTGCTGCAAGTGAATAGTACAACTACTATGGTACGACTCAATGGTGCTGCAAGTGAATAGTACAACTACTATGGTACGACTCAATGGTACAACCGACATGGTACTACTCTGGTACAACTACTATGGTACAACTCAATGGTACAACCGACATGGTACTACTCTGGTACGACTAACTATGGTACAACTTAATGGTACTACGTGACACGAGAAACCAGCTGTGAACGTTATTAACAGAATAGAAGAAATATTCTATTGACTAGAGACTGCTAATTGTGATAGCTTGTGTATATAATAAAGACTTGAAAAACTCAGACATACTGAGTATTGTATACAGAGACTGTTTTAAAGATGCTATGAATTAATGACTTAACCTTACTGTGTTACTGACCACTACAAGTTGAGTTGATTTGGTTATAAAAAAGGAATATGCTATCAAACGGTAGCATATTTCTTTTTAAAATACGTTAGGGGGGGATGTAACACAGTAGGGGTTCTTGTATGTATTGTTTTTCTTATATTAGAAATGACCTATATCATATAGGTAGGGTCAGGCGAGAAGACAATCTCAGTACATTTTTTACAGTAGATGAAAACTGCGAAGTAATATCAGACCATAATTGTGACCAACACTCACATGACCGGTCAAAGCCAGGTTAATTCCGTTTAATGACGGATTGAGATGAAAACTGCGAAGTAATATCAGACCATAATTGTGACAAACACTCATATGACCGTTCAAAGTCAGGTTAATTCCGTTTAATGACGGATTGAGTGCTCATATGACTAGCCCCGAGCGATAGCTGTCATGTGAACCCGGTCAAAGTTAGTTTAAATACCGGATAATGACTGATTAAGTGCTGATGCATGGATGTGTCATGTTTTTTATTGTCAGTTATGAAACATAGGAGCTGTATATAAACTGGGGTTGTTTTCTAGTCGGCAGTCAGTCTTTCACTCCGCTTGGTAAAGAGCTGAAATAAAGCAAGTTGAACATTTTCCGTGTGTTCTGTTTCCTTGACTGTGTGACATCGGTGTACTGGGAGATCTGGAGGGGCAGGATGACAACCCCATCAACGCCGTTTGCCGCGATGTATTTGTCACTGTCAACTCTTAGGGAGAAGCTACGGGGAAACAGTACAAGCGCAGAAGACATGTCAAAGACCCAAAAGAAGATAATGGACTTGTCCAGTGATTTTAGATCTACTTCATTTAATGATTAGATAAACTTTAGGACGTACAAGGACACCAGGTGGAATTCTAAATTTTAAAACATCAACCTTAAGGTTCTTCAAATATTCATTTCAAATCGTAGTTCTGATTACCCCAGTAAAGTAGTAGTAAAACAAAGTTCAGGAATCGATACAATTAACTTACTCCACCCACCAAAGGGGTAGAACTCGTCAGGGCTTCTGAACAGTGAATTTTGGTTTCCCCCATCCCATAGAGACTCCATATGAAATTTGACTTCAATCAGCCCAACGGTTTCCGAGGAGAAGCAGTTCGAAAATTTTCACATTTTTCGCTTCGGCGAGGCTATACTAAATGGAATGTAATATTTCGCAAGTTCATTGGTTAGATCTCATTGATATCTATCAGTATGCCAAAAATTGTTTAAATATTCCAAGCCACTAAGTCACTATCACCAATTTTCACAAACGGGTTACGGACGGACAGACAGACTGACACAGTGATTTTAGGGCACTCTTAGAAAATCAACCGACTTCAGTCGGTCGCTTTTTCTGCGGGTCGTGCAATTACTGCTGTATATTGTATAAAGCTAGCAATACTTGAATTGTTCCTTTTTTTGAAATCCCTTTATCATACATGTATATCACTCATTGCTTAGTACTGGTTCCTACCCAGGAAAAGAGGGTCACATGGAAGATTAGTACTAATACTAAATGTTACCCTGTATAAATAAGGTTTAATATTATTATTGTTGTTTCATAGATCTAGTCATACACATGGATCAAACTATTTTCTAGTCAGCTCCTATTTTTTTTATTTAAAATAGCTCTAGTATAGTGAATAGTTTTGTTATTCACTGGTTCTCATGGAGTTTAAATCAATGATATGATATAGTTATTTACAAAATGTAGTACATTTAGTCTTAAGGAGGGAAGAGTGCAACGGGGATGCCCTTTTTGGCCCATGTCAAATCACTTTACAGAAACTTCCCATTGAAGTTCACCTCCCACACTTAGCTTTTAGCAGCGGCCCATATTTTGGTATTGTAAGAACTTTATCCCTACCTCGGAAACTCCAATTAGAACGTTATTTATTCCAAACGTTTGTTTTGCATTTTTCTGTCGCTTTCCGCTGCTTCGTCCGCCATTATTTTTGACGTAACCGACCTTGACGAAGTAAGCTCAATGGGTATGAATGGGATCGTCCGTAGCTCTTTCTGTAAGCCTCTACCTGATTGGTTGGCTTCCCTTTATAAGCGTGTGATTCAATTTATATGTCGCATTGGACTCAATACGAGGTGCTCGTTCAAGTCTCTTGCCCTTTCTCTTTTCGGAAGCAATGTGAGCTTCTGATAAGTCTTTTCATTTCGGCTCAAAGATCTAAAAAGGGAGGGTGGACGTATTTTCTGTTAGGCACACAGTTTTCTTAAGGGATATTAAGGGGTAATTAAGGGAGTGGTTCGTTGTCTTGGGGTCTCAAGCCTGACTCTGGGGGATCCTCAGACTGTGCTCCGTTCCACTGGTCCTTCCAATGCTCAGTATATAAGGCTAGCTTTTCATCTTGCTAAAATGTTTGAATTGTGATTTATTTGCTAGGAATCAGAATCAGAATTGTTACTGGTGACACGTCAAATGACATTCACACACTAGGGAAAACATGGAAACTCTTTTTCTCGTTTCATTACTGCTTCCCAAGATTGCGTCTTTCTCCAGGTAAATCGAGCCTGGGTACAGACAGCCGGGCAGGGGGAGGTGTCAGTAGTCTGTCGCCTGACCCTGCTCAGTTGATCAGACGAACCGTAACCAGGTCTGGATATACTGGAGAGGTCAAAAGGGGACTAGCCCCGTTACACAGAAACTACCTAGCTTCAACAGATTACAAAACTTTAAATAGTACTTTTTTCAACCTTTATTTTGGAAGATACGCATCGATTCTCACGTGCAAACCTATAACTGTTCTTCAGTTTTCAGCGTAGCTTCAATGACATAGCGCATGGGAAGGTGGTGGTGCGCATGCGCGCGAATTGTGCGCTTCCCTATTTTCAGGGACAAATTTTGGATTTTTTTGGAATAATTAGGAATACCCTGGATGAGTTGTTTAGCTATTTATCTTAACTTAACTTATTTATTGTCCTGAGTCTTCTTTTTCAGCTCTAGGTTTTTTGTTTGTTGAATTGTAAAGTGCGTAGCCCGGTCATTTTTGTAGTGGTAATTTTCTACCCTGCACCGGTCACCGGAACTTAATTTAGTTCCGGTTCGCGGATTGGACACAAATAGGTAAACAACAAAATAATGAAAATATAGAATAAAAGTTATCCATTCTGATATTGCCCACCAGAGGAGATTTTCCAAGACACACACAGTAACTTTTGCCCTTCATACACCAGGAAGTCAGTACTCAACCACCCATGATGTGTCATTTTGTATTTGACATCTTATAGGAGTGTGTTGCTTGCTGTTGGCAACACGTTTTGATTCACTTTTTAACTGCAGTGGACAAGACCTACAGGAAATTCCAATTGACTTCTACCCTGTTTACACTGACTCTAGAGGTACAACAGCTAACCAGCAAAACCTTTTGTTTCATGTACCCCAGTTGTGCACGGTATCAATTCTAAAGAAATCTTTTAGGTTTAAGGAATTTCCTGGCTCAAATAAACTTTGTTATTTATACATATTTACAGTGATGATAGGAAATGCTTGGGATGTTGAAACTAATCCTGGTCCAGATTCCCGAAGTAACAGTACACATTTCCCATGTGGGGTCTGTACTGAAAGTGTTGGTTGGGATGACCGAGGAATTTGTTGTGATACTTGTAATGTCTGGTATCATATAGGCTGTCAAGGCATGTCTTCAACTATGTATAGCATTTATACTAGTCCATTGAGTACAAGCATGGCATGGGATTGCTTGAAATGTGGAATGCCTAACTTTTCCACATCGCTATTTGGTGACTCAGCAACTTTAGATACTCATAATAGATTTGATCCATTATCATCCCTGTCCGAGCCTGATAGTCCGATACCAGACAATATTGGCCCACCAACTGCAGCTTCTTCGCCCATTGTGCAGCAACCAAGAGGAGCTAAACCGAGGACCAAAAAAGCGGTCCTCAACCACCCCCTCAGAATCTTGATTATGAATTGTCAGTCAATTAAGAATAAAAGGGCTGAAATTCACACAATTATCGACTCGGCTAAACCAGACATCATTTTGGGGAATGAGTCTTGGTTAACCCCAGATATCAAAAACTCGGAAATTTTCCCAGATTCATTCGAGGCCATCCGGAAAGACAGAGTTGGAGATGCCCATGGTGGTGTCTTCGTGGCATTTAAAAGAGACCTGCTCTGCACAGAAACTCCGGAGTTGGACACCGACTGTGAAATAGTTTGGTGTAAGTTGAACATTATTGGGTGTAGGACTCTGTACCTTGGATCTTTTTATCGTCCACCAGATCAGATTGACCCAGATTATCTTGAGGCCTTCAATACATCCTTGGCTAGGATAATGTCAAATGGAAATGTCCACATATTGGTAGGAGGGGACTTCAATTGTGGTGATATTGAATGGTGCAACCAGCAGGTACCCCATGGGGTGTCTAAAAGGCAAACGCAACAACAGCTTTAGGATATAGTAAAAGAACATTGCCTCTCTCAAGTCGTAAATATACCCACCCGGCAAGAAAAAACCCTGGATTTGCTATTTACAAATTCTCCATCCCCAGTTAGTCGTGTCAAAGGGATGCCCCCGATCGGCAAGGCCGATCATGATATAGTTTATATTGAGTATGACATAAAAGCAAAGCGAATCCGACAGGTCCCGCGTAAAATATATTTATATAAGCGTGCGGATATGGATGGTCTGCGAGACCATATGGCGCGATTTAAGGATTCCTTCCTTTCCTCTGACCTCTCTCGCATGTCAGTAAATGACTTGTGGGTCAGTTTTAAGACCGAACTTACGACGGCCATGGAAAGGTACATACCAATAACTAGAGCTATCACTAAAGGTGATGAATACCCCCACAAAAACTGCCTTGATAGTACATCAGCGCCATTTTGCAATTTTTTCATTTGAAAGGGGCCATAACTATGTCGAAAATTGACGAATTGTAGTGGAAATCGAACTTGACCTGTATTTTATGATGTTACATCAGTGTACCAAAAATTATAAAAATCGGTGAAGCGGTTTTTGAGTTATCGTCTGGAAACCAAGTCAACAGACCGACCGACCGACCGACAGACCGACCGACAGACAGACCGACCGACCGACAAGCTCACTCCTATATACCCCCCCAAATTTCATTTGTGGGGGTATAAAAATGACCAAAACAAAGCATAGTGTACCATGGATCGATAACACGATCAAACACCTAATCAGAAGGCGTGACAGAATGTACTTTCGTGCTCGTAAGTCTTGCAATCCCGACGTGAAGAACCATTACAAAAGGTTCAGAGCACATGTACAAAAGGTAATTAGAGATGCATATTGGAATCATGTTTCCAGCATCTTTACCTTTGATGATGAAAATATTGATCCCGAGGGCCCCCAGAAGAATGGAAAAGTTAAGAAATTTTGGTCATTTGTAAAGTCCCTGAAAAAAGAATCATTTGGGATCACTTCACTTAGAGAAAATGGAATTTTGAAAACTGAATCACGCGAAAAGGCAAATATATGTAATAAGCAGTTTCAATCGGCGTTTACACGTGAAGCTGACGGTGAGCTACCATCAAAAGGTACAAGTCCGTTCCCCTCTATGGGGGACATAACAGTTGACCCCAAAGGGGTCGCAAAACTGTTGGACAAGCTCAACATACATAAGGCATCTGGGCCTGACGGTCTGCATGCCAGGGTGCTTAAGGAATGTAGTGCTGAAATATCTCCCCTGCTGGCCTTTATTTTCAATGAATCACTTGCTCGGGGCACTGTACCAGATGACTGGCGACAAGCAAACATAACCCCGGTCTTTAAGAAAGGAGAAAAATATGATGCTGCGAATTACAGACCGGTGTCGCTCACATGCATCTGTTGCAAAACCCTGGAGCATATATTAGTCAGCAACATTAACAAGCACCTAGCCTTTGAAAGCATTCTTGCTGACTGCCAGCATGGTTTCCGAAGTCGAAGGTCTTGTGAAACTCAATTAGTTCAGTTCTACCATGACATAGTGAGCAATCTGGATGGGGCCATTAATCGTGGCCACAAACAGACTGACCTGATTATCATGGATTTTGCAAAGGCCTTCATATATATAGATAGTGCCGGTTTTGAGGTAATCTGTTAAAAACCCTCACAAATCACCTCTTCAACCAGCACTATCTATATATAAACACATCTTACCACATATATATTTTACCGCAGTATTTTGAGCAGACAGATAAACCGACTATTACATGTCAATTTATCTTTACCACACTGATAGTTGGACATCAAAGTCCAAAAGGGAAATCACCTACGGACTATTTCAGTATTTAGAAAACCATTCACTGGACAAAAAACTAGTCATTTATTTACGTTCAATTTCTTACTATTCTAGTACAAGCCGTGATAGCCGAGTGGTCTAGATGGTTTGGACTGTAAATGGTGGGGCATGAGTTCGAATCCCGGTAATGACATAAAAATCTTTTTATAATGGAACATTGAATAAAAATGATGACAGCGTAATCGGTTTCAATAAAAAGCGTTTCTAAGCGATAAAAATGGGTTAAAAAAAAAGAAAAAAAAATACAAAAAAATCCTGATAACACTGTAATCGGTTTAATTAAGAAAGGTTACTAAGCAACTCGTAGAGAACAACAAATAATTAAAAGTAATATCCAAAATCTGCTCCGATAAAAGTCGCGGATAGAAACTATATAGAAACATATTAAAAAGAATTTTGAAAATTCCACTTTGGGGCAAAAACTTTAACCCCTCCTGAAAGTGCCTTTACATAATCCAATGACCACCAGATTTTGCACATATAACAAGACTTTAAGGCTGTATAACATATTAAAATTCCAAGTTCCTATGACAACTTTTGGAATTTCAGAAAGTCTTTGAGTCTTCCTAAAAGTGGAATCCCATCAACCGATTAGTCTCAGATTTTACATATGTATTTGGGTTGCATATATACATATTATCACAAAATTTCAAAGTTCTAGCATCATTTTGGAATTTCCTGCAAGTCTTTGAATTGTTGTAAAATAACATTGGTTCAACCAATTACCACCAAACTTTGTACATATGTTTCAACATACAAAATGCACATTCTTATAACATTGTAGGTCGGAAGTGAAGCAAAAAAAAAAAATATTAACTTTCATATTTTGGTGGTGGGTCATTTACTATTGTAATTTTATTGAATAAAATCAAGCATTTTCTATCTTTTTTTTCATTTCATTCTTCGCTTGAGCCTTACCTTCCTCAATAAGTTTCTTTCTCTCACTTTCACTCAATCCTGTTTGTTTTGAATGTATATTGTCTTTGAGTTTATTATATTTGTCCAACTCATCCAACACAAGTTTAAATTCATTCTCAGATATCTGTCCGTCTGTCAAAGCCTTAGAAATCAAATCCTTTATACTATTCAACTTACTATCAGCAATAGTTTTAATCTCATAATGTTTCTGTGCTTTTGAAGTCATTTTACGCCTAATTAGTTTAACACACACACCCAAACTCCCACACACAACAGCACCAATCTCTAAAGGCAACATAATTGGAACAGCCAATCCAACACCTGCCAAAATAACACTTGTTGATATCAAACCAGTATCAACTCCATCAGTAATATTTATTCCACGTTTGTATTTTTTGTATAATGCTTTTCTCACATCTCTCTCATTAATTAACGTCTTCTCTATCTCAGATATCTTCTGTAATCTATAATTTTGCCCATCTTCAATAGGCAACTCTGGATATAGCGGTGCATTAGGTTGTTTCATTTTTTTCTTGATAACATATATTTTTTTTTATTCAATAAATAATTCAATTATCATCGAAGCCACAGTATTGACACACGTAGCATTATTAGTCTGGCAAACAAAATCAATTGCATCACCAGCTTCAACCTTTAACGGTGTATCAAAGTTATCGTGTTTCCTTAAAATATTATTCAATAATATACCATATCCTGCTTGTGGATTTCCATTTATAGAAACAACAACAGATACATCACCTTTTGTTCTTTTACTCGATAACCCCACACCCAATATTTGACCTGGAAAGTTCATCACATATCCACAACCTACCTCTCTACCACCATTACCAAAACTAAACACTTCATTCTCCTGCAATGATCCTTTACTCTCTGCACAGATGCTTATCAATTTTTTGTCTGACATATTTTCAACTTTATTGTATAACAACCGATGATTGACATACATATCCCGAAATCTATCTTGAAGTCCTGTATGTCTATCATTCAATGTATTTATTTGTGTAAATGCTTGACCTCTCATATTAAATATTTCTTGTTTCAACCCCAATGCATCTACGTGTTTTCATTTTTTTATTATAATTATATAATTTCCAAAACGCAATTAATTGGTAGATGATTAATTACCTTGTTGTTATTTTCATCCCTGATTTCTAATTTCAATTCTGCTATAGCATCATTCACCAAACACTTATATTCTGGATGCTCAAATCTCACTGTTGTTATCTCTCCAAACTCTTTATTTTCCACTGGAACAACAGCCAACACAGTACTCGGCATACCATCTAAATAATTATTTGAAGTATTAATCTGTTCCAAATGAACATACAATGATTTATAAACAGCAAAATCTACAGCTCTCTCACCATAATGAGTTTCATTAACAGCAAACTTTCGCTTATTTCCAAACCCCAACATTTGTTTTAAGCCCTTGCTTATCTTCAATTCATCCGGTGTAATTAAAGAAGCAATTCCATTTGTTTCATTTACAGATAATGTAATATTATTACTTTGAAATAAATCTGCTATTTGTTGGAAACTATAATAACCATCTATAATCTTATGAGGTCTCTCTTTAGTCTTCTGCAAATATTCATCAACAACATTATACCATCCAACACCATATGTTATAGATTTCAAACCAATACGTTTATTCCCATCTCTGTTATCAATGTATTGTTGCAAGTTTATTGTCTTGTCAATATTCGAAATTGTATGATACATTTTTATTTTTTATATATAATCAATAATAAAAATGATACCTAGAGAATTCAAGTACAATCCCAATGCATCATATAACCCCAATACTAAATATACCGAAAAGAATATTGAACTTATAAAACAAACGATTTATGTTAATAAAGACGACCATTTTCCAGTAACGTTTCCCGACTTATTTCAAAACTATCAAAATCCAACATTACACACCAATGAACCGTGGAATACATGGCTTCATTCATCATTTGACTGGTGGCAATGTCAATTAAATTTTGCTGTCTGGTGTGCCACTGCAGGATGTGGAGTAAGTTATCAAGACCATTTGCAAAACACTTCAGGACTAACTAAAACAGTATATACATTTCATGTTTATTATTGTATTGCTCGTATTTTGAAAGAACTTCAAACACCTTTACCAACAGATGCATCATTTTGTTATTACAAAAACCCATACGACAAAGCAACCTATCAAAAGTTATGCAATGAATTCAATGTTTCACCTAATACAGATTGGCGTCAAAAATTAGAAAGTAGTTCTAAATGCAGTGGTCTAGGGAGTTACACACAATATTTTAAACCAAGTGGAAAATATAGACAAGATCATAGAAGTGATGGACCATTCTTTAATCCAAATGATAAAATAGCACATACAGTAGATATAAGTGACGCCTGGACAATGTTCATATTAGACAAATCAAAAGGATTAACAAAAACAGGTATTGAACGAATTAACGAAAGTATTAGAATGTTTGTATGGGCTCTATTAGGAGCACAATCTCAAACACGTGTAGAAATACTAAAAATAGGCACAGGATTTGATGCTCAGAAACAATTTCTTGCTAACATTGAAGACGCTATTAATAGTCCAGTTGATTTACCAAGTCAAATACAAAGATATCAAAACACACTCAAATATGCAAGAAGTAAAGTAGATTTTGTTTATGGTATTGGATTATATATGTCTCCCAGTGATATGATTTTACAAATTGGCACTATCGCTGGATATAATAATAAAATTGTAATTGCAACAGAAAATCAAACACTTGGTTTCAATAGTGATGTAAATGTTAAACCTGTTGCACCTACTACACAACCTGCAACTATACAAGGCACACCAACAAAGAAATCTCTACCAGAACCAAAACATCAGGAAACAAAGAAATCTCTACCAGAACCAAAACATCAGGAAACAAAGAAATCTCTACCAGAACCAAAAATCAAATCTCTACCAGAACCCGTTGAAAAAAAAGAAGCAATACAACACGAAGACAACAAAACAGCATTAATAGTTGGTAGTATTGCAATTGGACTATTAATTATGTATGAAATTTATTAAGTTCTTTTTTTTCTTATAAACTCTCTTGCAGATGCATATAACAATCCAGCAACCAATACAACTAATGCCCATAGATGTTCTCCAAACCAATTAACAACTTTACCCGCAGAAGACAACAACCAAGACACAATAGAACCAATAATACCTGGTAATGTAGAAGCTACTTTTCCTGCAAGGGTAGAAAGTAATTTACCAAGATTTGATAATTGTTTCTTAACCCAATCTTTAACACCACCTTTTGGTGGAGAAGGAGGGGTTGAAGTAGTACCACCACCAGTAGGAATAACAGCCTCAACAATAACTCCAATAATCATTCCAAAAGCGGTTAAAATACTAACAATTGTAATGCCTTGTTCTCTGAATAATGTTCTAATTCTTTCACCCAATGTAGTGTCTTCTTTTAATACTTTGTTTATAGTCTCTTTGATTCTATTTACCTGACTACGTAGTTTATCTTTATTAACATTAATAACTTCCAATCTTGCACTTCTCTCACTTTCTAACTCTTTGATTCGACTACTTATCCTCTCTATTTGAAATTCATCATTGTCTGCTTTGGCTTGTTCTAATTTTGTATTTTCTTTTGCTAAGTCTTTATTTGTTTCATTCAGTTTTGCCAATTCATTTGCTATCTCTTCTTTGACTGTTGTCATTGCATTTGCTATTCCATCAATCTCTCTTTTTGTCCAATCTGTTTGTGTTTCTTGTTCATTAGTAAATGATGTCTCCAATTTTTTCACAGCAGTTTCTACATCAACTGTTGTATTTAATAGTTCTTGAGTTTGTTCTTGTGACGATATATCTTGTAAAGGTATTTCTTCTTCTGTTATTTGAGTTCTCGTTTGAAGTAATTGTGTGAATGCTTTTCTACCTTCTTTAAGTCTTGTAGCAGATGGTTTAAAATCATCTACATCTAATACATTCCTAACAAAATCAACACCATATTTCCTTTGCAAAGTATTAAATGATAAAAATGTTGCTATTTCATCTGGTGCATTGGAACGATAATATGTTAATGCAACATTATTACCATCACTATCCTTTACATATAACATTGGTCTCCCTATATCATCTTTCTTGAGAGACAAACCTTTGATTTTACGTTTAGATTCATCATTCCTTTCGTAAAATCTATCTATCATTTTTTGACCTATGCTATTACGCAGAGTTTTCCAATCATCACCGGTTAAATCATTCAAACCAGCAAACTGACTATTTAATGTTCTCTGAAACTGCTCTTCATCTGTAAAAGATGTTTCTGCTTCTTCATCATAATCCTCCCTGTCATACTCAGGATTTTCATATTCAGCCATTATTTATTTATTATTTAAAAATATTTTTTATCTTTTAATAAAAACATGTCAGCTTACGGAGATAAACTAAACCCTTACAGAAAATTAAGAGAACCACGTGGTGTAAAAGGCATTCGCCAAAGTGTAGTAATAACAAATAACCCTTCAACTATTGACCAAAATCAACAATTATTAGTGAGATTTCCTAATCTAAGTAGTAATGATGTTATTGTTCCCGGAACAGTCAGATTAGCATTTGAAATTGAACTAACCTCTAAAGATGCAAATGCAACTATATTTTAAAACATAGGAAGAGCAATAATTAAGAAAACAACAATTAGAATAAGTGGAAATGAAGTTATGTCCATTGACGATAGTGACATCTATCATTGTTATATTGATTTATGGAAGACTATTACAGAACGTGTAAATATGGTATATCAAGGCGTTGGCAAAGAGAACATGTTGAGACATAGAGTGGGTGCAGGAAACGCAACAGCAGATAAAGAAGATCAAGCCATCGCAAAAGCATATGGAAACAGGTTTTGCATCCCACTTGATTTTGAATTATTGGAAACCCATATGCCATTTTATCAAGCAGGATTAGGAGATAGACTTGAATATGAACTTACATTCAATGATTATAATAAAGTAATTAAATCAGGCGATGCAACTTCAACTTATACAATCAAAAATATTTGTTTGGAATTTGATATTGTTTCTGATACTGAATTAGCAAGACAAATAAGACAGCAAGTTGATGGTAAAATGGTTATTTTGTATGACAGAATACTAAGACACAGAAAAATAACTAAAAACAAATCTGATACACTATGGAATATCAATCTAAATGTTCCTGCAAGAAGTATGAAAGGAATTCTTATGCTATTCGAAGATCCTGAAAGGGCCAGCACAGAAGAATATTATAATCCAGAAATTACAAAAGTGGAAATGACAATAGAAGGGATTCCGAATCAATTGTATAGTCAAGGAATGAAGTCCCACCAACACTGGGACGAAATAAATAAATTCTTTGCTTTGAATTCAAAAAGAAACAAAGAAACAAGTATGGTCGTTAAAGATTTATATTTTACTGATACAACAATAGAAAAATATCTAACGAACAGGTATGCTTTATGGTTGGATTTACGTTCAACTGATGATAATACACTTCATGGTTCTGGAAGAAGAATTGAAAATGCATCAGAAGGTATTACAATACAAATAACGAAAGAAGCAGGAGCAGATGAACCAATCAATCTTTATTTGTTTGTTATACAAGATGCACAAATCAACTTTGAAGATGGTAGATTTAAAGAAGTCAGTTATTAATATTTTTTTTTTTTTTTTACAAATAAAAATGGAACTACCAAAATATCCTCATTGTGCTATTATATGTGGTCAAACTGGATGCGGGAAAACAGAGTTTGTCCTTGACCTTTTGGAAGAGGAATATCGTCAAGTATTTAAACATATTGTTATACTTTGCCCAACCATTCAATGGAACAAGGCTTATAAAAATCGTGAGTGGATTGGTGATGTCAGGAAACCTAAAACAAAAAATATAACAATTGTTAATCCTACTGTTAATGGAGAAGAAAAACTACAAGAACTACTAAGAATGTTCTTTAATAAATATGCTGGTCATTCTACTCTCTACATTATTGATGATTGCAGTGCAACGAAAGAACTAACAAAGAAAAAAGATATGTTATCAGAATTAGCATTTTCTGGTAGGCATGCAGAACAATCAGTGTGGGTTATTTCGCAGAGATATAATTCTGTGTTAAAAGATTTAAGAGAACAAACAAAATGGCTATGCATGTTCTACACAAAAGATAGAGATAGTTTTGAAAATTGTTTAAGAGAGAATGATGTTATTCCAACTTTGGAAGAACGACAGAGAATAAAAGAAGAACTGAAAAAAAAGAAGCATCGTAAGTTAATTTTGAAGACTGACCAGCCTACTGGTTATTGGTTGGTTGATTGATTATTTTTTTAGCAATGATTAAGTAATGTTTATGCAATGATTAAGTAATGCTTATACAATGCTGTAGCAAATCTTAAGTAATGCTTATGCAATGTTTTAAGTAAAATAGCAATACTAAAAAACAATGCTGTTAGAAATATTATCAATCACTGCAATCTTATCAATAATCATAACAAACACTGCAATCTTATCAATAGTCGGATATGCGATGTTTTATTTTTTAAAAATAAAAAATAAATTACATAAAATAAAAATGAATGCTGAAGAATTATTACAAGACATTGAATGTGAAAGCACAGAAAATAATGAACAAGAAACAAAACGTGAGCGATTATCAGCCATTGTTGCTGGTGGTGGTAGTAAGCAGTATCTTGGTAAAGACTTACAACTATCAGACATTGATACAATGACAGCAGAACAAATAAACAAACTTTACTGCAGATATGAAGCAAGATTGGGAGCAAGTATGACTAAGACATTGGGTAATTCTTTCATTAGCTTATACGTGATGGGTGTATCAAAGTATTTCAATGTTGTTAATCCACCTAAACTGATACAAGACTTAGAGGAAGACCCTTTTATCAATCACGCTTTGACAAGTTCGTGTTGTGAATTGTATTATAGATATGGAATGTACCTTGCTCCATTAACTGCAATGCTAACAACAGCAAGACATATTGATTTTAATAAAAAAGAAAATATCTCCTTAGAAAAAAATGAGTGATACTGAAGTTAAAACAAAAGACCCAAGACGAGTAGTTGCTGGTAAGAAAGGTGCAGAAGCAAGAAAAAGAAATGCAGAATTAAGAAGAAAGGAGACTGAAACTATAAAGAAAGAAAACATGGAATTAAAATCTATAACAAAAGATGATGATGTCGGCTCTCCAAATTCACAGAATATAAATATATACAAAAATTATATACCATTATGCATAACAGTTGGAGTTGTTGGAATAGGATTGTATATGTACAAGTCTAAACAAGTTGTACCACAACAACAACCTATGATGCAACAACCTGCACCTATTATACAACAAAAAGAAATTGACCCATTTGAATTTAATTAATTTAAAAAAATAATATTCTCATTAAAAAAAAATGACAACCTCAATAGACGGAAAACAAATTGCAAACATGTTATATCATGCTGGAGTGGAAACTGTATTAACTGTTGGATATTCAGAATTAGGTAGAAAACTATTGAAAAGACCAGCACCAAAAGTAGATTTTAATATGACAGATATTGGTATGTTGTCCATTGATATATTACTTGCAATGGCAACAAAGGATATGCTTGTTAAGCAAGGTATTATTCCTGCAGATATTATGAAGTAATTTTAATATTTTTTTTTTCATTATATAAAAATGGCAAGTGCAGTAGCATTAATGGTTGGAGGAGCAATTACAAACGCCTTAGCCTTTTCAGGTAGTAATTATTTATTTTCACATATGGGTAGTAATAGTGATGAAGAGAGAAAACGACATGATAAAGCGATGGAACAATTAGAATCAGCAACAACTGCATGGAATGAGAAGAGAACACAAAGATTGGATTTTATTAATGAGCAACTGAAGAAGGAACATCATGCTGTGGATGAGTTCAGTGATGCTGACACTGCTATGAAACAATATTATTATATTACAGGAAAACAATTGCCAGATAATTTATCCACACCATTACCACCAAAACCTACATTGAGTGATTTTTACACTCCATCAGAAGACCAGAAAAATAGAGAGATTGCATTTGTTGTTGGTGGTATGGCATTGACAGGATTTGTTGCTTGGAAGTTGATGTAGGTAAAAAAAAAAATATTTTTTGACATAATCTTTCTTTGGAAAAACTAAATCATAAGCATGATATTTATTTTTTTTATTATTCTTACATGGTTTCAAACCAAGTGGTCTTACATAAAATGGTGGTTCTTTACCTTCTATCTTCTTTGTGAGATGTGCAGGACTCCATACTTCACCATTGTCTTTGAGAGTTAAAATTACACTCACACCATTTTCTGTGTTAATTTCTCTGTAGTCAGTGATTGTATAAATGTTGTTGATTTCTAAATCAGTCCATTTCTTTGTGTCAAATTGACTTTGTTCCTTTAACAGCTCTTCAAACTCTTCTTTTGTAGGTGTATAGTCATCATCAAGCAATTGTGCTATATTTTGCGTTTGTGCATTCTTTGACATCTTCTTATATATAAATATTTTTTCTTAAATAAAAATAAATGGAGAAGATATACTATAGTCCAAAAGGTTTCTGGAAAGGACACTCAGCAGTTAGTAAATTAGCAAAAGAAGCAAAGGTTAGTCAGAAACAAGCATTAGAATTCTTAAAGAAACAAGCAGTATGGCAAATATATTTACCTGCACCTAAGAAAATAATAAGACCTAAATTTGATGTGTCTGCAGAGAATGAAGTTCATCAGGCTGATTTGTTGTTTTTACCTCACGATACTATTGGTAGGAAGACATACAAGTATGCATTGACAGTGGTTGATGTTGGAACAAGATATAAAGAAGCCGAACCTTTGACGTCGAAAGATAGTAAAGAAGTTGCAAATGCTTTTGAGAAGATTTATAAAAGACATTTGAAGTATCCTAAACTATTGCAAGTTGATCCTGGTAGAGAATTTATGAGTTCCGTTTCAACTTTGATGGAAAAGCATAATACCAAAATAAGAAGAGGTAGAAAAGAAATACACAGAGACCAAGGAATAGTAGAAAGATTTAATAGAACCTTAGCAGAAAGATTGTTTGGTTATCAGTATGCTAAAGAGATTGATACTAAAAAAAGAAACAGAGAATGGGTTAAGAGATTATCTGATGTTATTAAAGCATTAAATAAGGAGACGAAAAAACCTCCTCCAATTATAACAAGAAAAGTTGATGCTGAAATTTGTCCTTATGCAAATGTTAGATATTTGTATCAACCTGGAGAATTAGAAGGTGGAAAGAGAAGGGCTACTGACCCAGTATGGTCTGTTGATATTCATAAGATTGACTATCATATTATAACGCAGGGAATAAGAGTTTATTATTTGAAATCTCCTGCACCTAAGAGAGGGTTTGTCAAAGAGGAATTACTTATTGTTCCGGCTGATACCCATACGCGTATGTCGTGATTCCATCTGGTGCTATGTATCTTTTTGTGTCTAAAGGAGAAAGTGTAGTCTTATTTACTTTTAATCCATATATGTTGTGATGCATTGAGCGTAGCATGTTCATTGAGTGTGTGTATTTCTTTTTGTTGAATAATGCATCTCTGTAGTTTTCAAAATTGATTTGTTTTTTGATTACATATTTTTTTGTTCCTTTCGCTTTTTTGATGACTTGTTCATCTGCTCTTAATACTGAATATAGTTTAGGACGAAGACCAATATATTCTGATATTGGAACACCAGCACATTCATCCTTCATCTTACCTATGACCTTCTTGTTTGTTTCATCGTATAGTGGATGTTCTTTTGGATAATCAGAGAAATCGTATTCATCTTTCATTTCAGACATATCTTTGTAAGCATCTTTGGTTTTGATATCTACTAATAAACTGTCTGTGTCGGTGTATAACAAGGTGCAGTTATCACCATACTTCTTTTTCAATGTATTATAATACCAATCATACATAAGATGTTTTGATAAATCTAAAACACAGAAGCCAACATATATTGGTTTATTGAGAGTTAATCTTGTTTTATTCACTTGAATGGCAGATAACTCATTAGAGAACTTTATTCTACGATTGAAGTTTGGTTTGGCTATTATCTTGCGGATTTTTTCATTTTCACTGCCATCTGTTTTGACTAATTTAATATCAACTCTTTTACGTATGTTTTCCATTGTTTTGCCAAATACTGAGTTGTTCATAAGTTTAAAGAAATCTTTTTCAAATGTAGTCTTTGCTTTTTTACGTAATTCTGTATTCAGACGTATGTAAGGTTCCATCCAAGGTTTCTCATCAAATTCTAATATTCTGTGTATTTTTGTTATTTTCATACCAAGTTGTTTGTATAGTCTTAAGTTTTTGTAATGTACTACATATTTCTTCTTATCCATTAGATTGGGGACAAGTTTTTCTGTTTTTAACATACTATTTTCAATTAGTTCATTTTGATAGTCGGATAACCATTCTTTTTTAATTGCTAATTTTTCAGGTGCAAGTGGATAGTCATTATGTAGTTTATGTAAATGTTTGGGGTATTCTAAATCTACTTCATATATTCTTCCTCTACCTTTTTGTAATTTTGGAAGTTTTCCATCTATTAAATCTTTATTAGTTATCCATTTGAAACCACCAAATGGAAGTGGTTGGCTCATTCAATGACCATATAAATTATTTTCATCTAAATACATTATGTAATTGTCTTCTTCATTTGGATTATAATCTGCTACATATTTATTGTTTGCTTTTGCGTGTCTTTTAGAAACCATACTTATTCCACCTCTCATTCCTTTTTCAATGAAAAGATGCATATCCAAATCTGATAGAAGTTGTAATTCTATTTCTGTGTATTTTAGAAGAGCATCCCAAGATAGACCAGGTGCAGTGTAGTAATGTAGAGGGTCAAGTTTATAGTTATTCATACAGGTTTCTCTAAACTTTTGAAAAACATCTGCAAGTAAGAGAACATCTGTTTTGAGATATAAATCATGATAATCACCAAGTGTTTTACAGTTAAATTGTTTCCATACTTTTTGAGCGTGTTCATAGTCTTTTTGTTTGATACTTTCATCTGTAAGACTGCTGTAGAATTTGTCTATGGGTGGTAGTTGTGTTTCATCAAATCTATCAAAACTATCAATGTATTCATATGGATAGATACCTTTACGAGCAAGAAGATGTGAGTTAGTTGTATGTTTTACAGTTAATGGTAAGTCTGATTTGTTGAGTTTTTTATATCTTGTATTGTGACATTTTTTACATTTCGCTGTTAATAACCAATTTTCATTGATGTTTATTTCTTCTGTACCTTTACATTTTTCACATTCTGTCTTTACACCAATTGCTCCATCTACCAACTTTTCAAGAGAGGAAGCCATAAATTGAAAACTGTCTAAGAATTTCAGTTGTCCAATACTGAATGAGATGAATTTCTCTGAATTATTTGCAATACAAGTAATGTTTCCACTTGCTTTGTGTATTTTCTGCATTATTAGATGGCTATCATAACCTTTTAAGTTGTGGAAGATAACTGGAATTTTGGTTTTATTTGGTTTGATTGCAAGTTTGAGATTACAGGATTTGTGTGCTGGTCCTCTATATTCTCCTGTGAAATGACAGTGGTCTTTTACTTTTGGATTCTTTTCATTATTAATTTCTTTTTCACATATCCAACAATGGGAAGCATTTTCATAATCTTGTATGTTCTGTTCTGTTGGCATTATTAATGGTTTAGGATGTCTGAAGATGTTGTTGATGTTATTCACTTCACATTTTAAATGATTTAGAAAAACCTCTGCAACATCTTCACCTCTGTATATTACTGGTTTGTCTGCTTTACCATCATATCTAACAACTTGATATCCAAATCCACACGCTTCGTGTTCGCTTGTTATTTCTGATTTATCTCCTTTTTGTTGTGATTTGGGTTTGATTTGTGCTTCAAAGTCAGCATAGATAACATATGGAACGGGCATTTGATTTTGATGGTTTTTAAACTTGATAAGACCTTTTGATGGCATTTCTATTCGCATTGGAGATTTATTTATGCCTTCACAGTCTTCTTTATGTTTGATTAGTAGGTCTTCTCTTGTAAAACCATAAAGACATCTATCACAGAAATGTGTTTTATGTTTGTGTTTATTGTTCTGATTGTAAAGTAATCTATTAAGGTTTTTAATAAAACAGTAGTGATATTTTGTTTTTGACTCATCAGGAGGATAGTCATCAGGATTATAATCTTCATCTATCATTTCTTCTTCACTATCATCAATTTCCTCTTCAACATCTTCAGTTATCAAAAGCAGATTAATTCGTTCTTTTTCATTTGGTTGATTTGAAATATGATATGGAAATATAGTAAGTTTCTCTGTCTTTTTTGTTAATGTGTATCCATAAACATTGATTGCTATATTGTTTTGTTTCTCAACTTTTGGTATTTGTGAGATTGGTGTGGGAAAGTCTATTCCTTCCATATTTAATGTGCCTAAATATTTACGATAACTTGATAACTTACTTGGATTGTTTTTGTTTGGGTATTTAGAAGCAAGTATATGCCATTCTAAACATCTATCATCATCATTTGATAAATTAATTATTGCTTTTTTTATTTGCTATTGCACTTGGAAGAGAAATATACGAAGAACCTTTGAGTGGTTCATATTTTGCTATATTAAGATAAAGTTTGATACAATGGTCAATTTCTAAACCCGTTGCGGTATTTGTGAATTTTTCAATCCATGTTTGTATATAAGTTGTTTGTTTGTTATAGTTTTCATCTAAATTATTTCCATCAAGAACTGCACATTGTTCTCCATGTGATGCACCGGTAACTTCTTTTCTTTCACCATTAAGTTCATCTTTAAAAAACTTTATAGATAACCCAATTGAAAATTTAATACCATTGTATTCTTTAATGTTTTCATTAATTTTATCTATAATGACAGATTTTTTATCATTAAACAAAATATTTGGGTCTTTATATTTATGAGCATCTATTTCATACGCTTTGAAGTAATTGCATAATGGTTTATCAACCAGTTTCAGAACATTTTTCTCTTTAGTATCTTCATCATTAATTTTTTCACTTGTTTTAACAGCATTTTGTTGCTGTCGTTTTCTTATCTTTTTATCTCTACGTCTTTTACGCAGATTTTCCAATGTAGAAGTTTGTTGTAGTGCATCACTCTTCTGTTTCTCAATATCTAAGGATTTAAGACCCTTGTCTAAAGCCTCATCACTAATTCTTCCTTCACTATGCAATTGTATTAGTCTCTCTACAGAACTCATTTTTTTGTTTTCTTTTAAACTATAAAAAAAAAATTTAAATATAATAATAAAAATGGATATAGAAAAAGCAAAGATGCAAAATATATGTGCTATGTTGCCGTTAGGTTCAAATAAACCATGTAAAAACAAATCAGTAAAGCATTCTATATACTGCAAGGCTCATAATTTTATTATAAAACATAACAAAAGTAAAGTAGTGAAATGTTTACAATGTGGTAAAGGTACTACAGCAAAATATCAAATCTGTGATAAGTGTGGTGGAAAGAATTTTAGAGAAAAACAGAGATATTTTAACTCTATAAAACCTTTTAAGCAGGAAATTGCAAGATTGAGTATGATAGAGTGTTGAGGATGATTCAGGACTGAAAGAGAACATACATTCAAAACATTCAAAACTGAGTGAAAGTGAGAGAAAGAAACTTATTGAGGAAGGTAAGGCTCAAGCGAAGAATGAAATGAAAAAAAAGATAGAAAATGCTTGATTTTATTCAATAAAATTACAATAGTAAATGACCCACCACCGAAATATGAAAGTTAATATTTTTTTTTGCTTCACTTCCGACCTACAATGTTATAAGAATGTGCATTTTGTATGTTGAAACATATGTACAAAGTTTGGTGGTAATTGGTTGAACCAATGTTATTTTACAACAATTCAAAGACTTGCAGGAAATTCCAAAATGATGCTAGAACTTTGAAATTTTGTGATAATATGTATATATGCAACCCAAATACATATGTAAAATCTGAGACTAATCGGTTGATGGGATTCCACTTTTAGGAAGACTCAAAGACTTTCTGAAATTCCAAAAGTTGTCATAGGAACTTGGAATTTTAATATGTTATACAGCCTTAAAGTCTTGTTATATGTGCAAAATCTGGTGGTCATTGGATTATGTAAAGGCACTTTCAGGAGGGGTTAAAGTTTTTGCCCCAAAGTGGAATTTTCAAAATTCTTTTTAATATGTTTCTATATAGTGTCTATCCGCGACTTTTATCGGAGCAGATTTTGGATATTACTTTTAATTATTTGTTGTTCTCTACGAGTTGCTTAGTAACCTTTCTTAATTAAACCGATTACAGTGTTATCAGGATTTTTTTGTATTTTTTTTCTTTTTTTTTAACCCATTTTTATCGCTTAGAAACGCTTTTTATTGAAACCGATTACGCTGTCATCATTTTTATTCAATGTTCCATTATAAAAAGATTTTTATGTCATTACCGGGATTCGAACTCATGCCCCACCATTTACAGTCCAAACCATCTAGACCACTCGGCTATCACGGCTTGTACTAGAATAGTAAGAAATTGAACGTAAATAAATGACTAGTTTTTTGTCCAGTGAATGGTTTTCTAAATACTGAAATAGTCCGTAGGTGATTTCCCTTTTGGACTTTGATGTCCAACTATCAGTGTGGTAAAGATAAATTGACATGTAATAGTCGGTTTATCTGTCTGCTCAAAATACTGCGGTAAAATATATATGTGGTAAGATGTGTTTATATATAGATAGTGCTGGTTGAAGAGGTGATTTGTGAGGGTTTTTAACAGATTACCTCAAAACCGGCACTATCTATATATATCCTTCGACAAGGTACCTCACAGGAGGCTATTGTACAAACTAGATCATTATGGGATTAGAGGATCCACACTTAAGTGGGTTAGCTCATGGCTCTCTGGACGCACTCAACAAGTTGTACTTGACGGCCAAGCGTCGGATCCAGTCCCTGTTTTGTCCGGTGTCCCACAAGGTTCGGTACTTGGACCGGTCCTTTTCTTGATATTTATTAATGATCTTCCTGATAATATCAGGTCATCTGTTCGTTTGTTTGCTGATGATTGTGTTTTGTATAGGAACATATATACTACTTCTGACTGTCTTATCTTACAAGATGACCTGAATAGCCTAGCACGTTGGGAGGCCGATTGGCAAATGAAGTTCAATGTGGCCAAATGTCATTCAATGAGAGTGTCACGGCACCCTCCAGACAAGCAGATTAAATTCAACTACTCATTACATCAGCATACTTTGGAACATGTCCAATCCGCAAAATATCTTGGTATCACCATTACTGATAATCTTGATTGGGGTCAACATATTTCTGAGATTACCTCTAAAGCAACTAGGACATTAGGGTTTCTTAGACGTAATTTGGCTTTTGCACCTAGGCAGACAAAGGGTGTTGCATACAAAACCTTGGTTAGACCTCAATTAGAGTATGCATCACCTGTTTGGCACCCCCATGTTAAAACTCAGGTTCAGCAGGTTGAGAAGGTTCAGAGAACGGCTGCCCGATGGACCTGCAGGCGATGGCGGAACAGAAGCAGTGTTGGTGATATGCTCGATGAGCTGGAGTGGCCATCCTTGGAGGCCCGTCGCGAGCAGTCCTCTTTAACCTTCTTTTATAAGATTCACTCTGACACAGTGTCTCTTAATAAAGATAAATACTTGACCCCTGTGACTACTTCAACTCAAACAAGGGCATCAAAACTAAACAACAGTCAATATCGTAGGTACCAGGCCTATAGTGATGCCCTGAAGAATTCTTTCTTCCCTAGAACTATTCCTCAGTGGAATAGTCTTCCCTCCTCTGTGGTAAATGCCAAAACTGCAGAGGAGTTCAAAGCCCGCATAGTGTAGATTGGGATCCAGAGGTGTGCGTTTTAGTACACCTCTGGAAGCAGATTGTAAATAGTTTTAAGAACTCATCCAGTGGGTGTGTTTTTTTTTTTTTGCTAAATTCTAAATTTAGCGCACCACCCAACTGAGGTAATGGCCAAGTTTGACCGACTCAGTATATGAAGATAGATAGATAGATTTAATCGATACTTTCGATTTATGGACCGTTATTTTACTACATTATATAGAGTCGTAGCGCTGTATTTATGACATTGCTAATATACTCTGTTTACTTACTTTACTTTAGGATGATGGGGGTATGATTTACGCAGATGCCTCTTGTGCCCCATGTCTGTTCTTATTGAAACGTTCTAGCCTGTTTTGGAAGCTTTTCACCGTTGAAGCTGATATGACATCATTACCTGGATGTTTATTGCGTACACCTGTGGCATTTAAATATCAAGCTACCCACGGCACTGAAACCAGTACAGCTTTTATGGCTATATTGTGATTCTTCCCCGTAGGAGGAGATTTTTTTTGGATTAGATTTTTTATGTCGTAGAACCTTACTTTTACGACATTTATCATGATCTGTGTCATCCAGACGCTTGACAAAATAAAATACTTGACTGTGTTTCAGGTGACCCTTGCAAAAGTTTGTATATATATACTGATCATGAACTTTCCCCGTCTCTGTCTAATAAGAATGAAATGTAGACGGGGAAAATTCATGATCAGTATATAGGGCAAGATCCTATCCAACAACTTAAGGGGCTTAAAGAAGTAGATGGGCTGCATGATGCTTCCACGCAGAGCTGAAACCGACCCGCACACGAGTACTGGTAATCTGCTTAGAGGATCTAAGCCTGCCCAGGCAAAGCGGTGCGAGTCAGACCGTCCATGCATAAAAACCCTATTGGTTTCATTGGGCGGCAGGGCTTGAGATGTTATTTCATCTCATTGTCGGGTAAAAGTCCCACAAAATTGGAAGCAACGTCTCCAAAATGACCTATAAAGTGTTGACGGGGACGTTAAACATCAAATCAAACAAACAAAAACAAAACAAACTTAAATGCATGCAAGGGGGAGGATTTCCCCCTCCTAGGGTCTTAAGTTAAAGGGTCTTAATTGGGGACTTTAAAACAGGAAAAGGGGTTTTGTTATCTTTTGGGGTATTTCAAAGATACGGGTCGAAGAGCATCTTCCCCCGTGCCAATGTCCACTCTCACATTTGTGTATTGATACTTACTGTAATATGGACAGTTTCACATACCGTATTACGGGGAAAATTCACGATCCGTATACCGACAGACGGGGAAAATTCATGATCAGTATATAGAGTGAGATCCTATCCAACAAACTTCAATGCATGTAAGGGGGTGGATTCCCCCCTCCTAGTGTCTTATTTAAAACAGGAAAAGGGGCTTGGTTATCTTTTGGGGTATTTCAAAGATACGGGTGGAAAGATATACTATAGGGGGGGGGGGGAATTTAAAGATAGGGGGAAATTTAAGCAGACCTTATTTTCATCGTTTTTCGTCTTTCTTTCCTCTTTTCACGTAATAAAGAGCATCTTCTCACGTGCCAATCAATGTTCACTGTTACATTTGTATATGGATACTTACTTTTATATAAACAATTTCATAACGGGGAAAATTCACGATCAGTATACCAACGGACGGGGAAAATCCATGATCAGTATATAGAGCGAGATCCTATCCAACAAACTTAAATGCATGCAGAGGGGAGGATTTCCCCATCCTAGTGTCTTAAAGTGTCTTATTTCGGGACTTTAAAACAGGGAAAGGGGCTTGGTTATCTTTTTGGGTATTTCAAAGATACGGGTCAAAACGATAGGGGGGAATTTAAACGTAGGGGGAAATTAAAGCAGACCTTATTTTCACCATTTTTCGTTATATTCTGTTTTTTGTTGTTTTTTTTTTTCTGCTCACATTTCTGATTTCTTTGTCCTGGAAAGTAACAGCGTTCATGTCGCATTATTATCTTGGAGAATCGTGAATCCAGTGCTTTCCTGTGGTTAATCTTTGAGTCCCGCATGTAAACCAGTCCAAAAAAAAAAGTTTTGATCAAGATCACTCAGACGCTTGCAAGGAATAAAGGAAACGGACATATTCAGGGATATTACTAAGGCTGCAACGATACACTCACCTCACGATACGATACGTATCGCGATACATGGCTCACGATACGATACGTATCGCGATATTTTATTTAGGATCTCTGTGGAAAAGATAGCTGCATGTGGAACAAAAATAAATTTATTGTAACATTAAACTGTAAAAATTGGTTGTAAAATTAAACTTTAAAAATGGAAACAATTGATTAACTGTAACACCAGTAACTAGATCATATGAGATCAGATTTTCCCCTTTAGGAATGTAAATTCCCTGATAACAAATTGCACCCATTAACAGGTCTGTGCTAAACTTTGACAAAACATGTAGTTATAATCAAAACTCTCTAAGTCTGTCTTTTTCAGCTGTAAACCAAACCAGCTGAAAAAAGACAGACTGTGAGAGTTTTGATTATAACTACTCGTTTCAGGCATTCGCATTCTATATTGAAACAATTGAAAGCATTGACCTATTAATTAACACAGTTTCAGTCATTCATCGTCAGGGTCCTCCTTAGGCAGATGGACCTGCATGTTTTTCTTTAAGAACACAAGCATATCAACATTGTCTGGTGACAGTGATGCACGTTGTGCAGACACAATGTCACCCGCAGTTGAGAATACCCTTTCACTAGGGACAGATGTGGCAGGGACACAAAGTATGCTTTTAGCAGTTTGTGCCAGCAAAGGGTATTTGTGGCTATTTGACTGCCACCAATCAAGTGGGGATTTGTCTAATGGCAAAACTGGTTCCTGATAATAGTTATTAAGTTCACTGTGAATCCTGTCAAGCAGAGATGCTGGTCGTTCAATTTTGGTGATGAAAACATCACCAAATAAATTGTTCAGTGCACTTCTAGGTTTCTTCTCTGGAGTTGCTCCTTCAGCCGGTTCTGTCTTAATTTCAGGTGGAGGTACAGGGAGCTGTGGTTGATTGGGACCTCTAGCATCACCATCAGCTGGTTCAGCCATTTTGAATTGCCGAGTGTCGCTCCCGTAATGCAAAATCGAGAAATATTTTTACATTTTACAAGTGCAATTGCGAATAAATACGCATACAAGTGATAGGCATACCGTCAAAAAAATAATTTTGGCTATTTTTGAGGTAATTCTTGCTTATTTTCTGAATTTTCCCCCGATTTATTGATATAAGCGCCAACATCATCGACCGGCCATTTCGGCCCATTTGTCGATTTTCGGAACTGATCGTCGAACCGAACCGAAAATGGAGGAAACAAAACCGTGAACCGAATCGTAGCTTATGTACCGCGATAAACCGAGTTTACCGTGAATCTTTTCACCTCTAGATATTACAAGAAGTAATTTTAAATTTCCCCGTATTTGGACTTTACGGGGAATAATCACGATATAGTCGCTTTTATTCAATTTCTAAACGAATTAAACCTTAAAAAGCGCAATATTGAATTATGAAATAATGGGGGTATGTTTACAAAATTGCATTTTTTTAAAGAATTACTCAACGTACCTTTGTTCTACTGTCAAATACAGATATAAAAGTCCTTTTATATTACAACATAATAAATAAATTAAATCAGTTGGTTATGTTCCCTAAGAAAAAACAAGGCATATTTTTTTTTTTACCATTTTGAAGGTTCATTTTCAGACACTATTTAAAAGAATATGGTTTGGAATTAAATGGCATAAACTGTAGTGAACATTGGCTCAATGTATTCCAAATTACAGGACAGGAAAGATTTTATAGGATTTCCTGAAGTTTTGCAAAAAAAAAAGCGTTGTTGAGTTTTGCACATTTTTTTTTTACACAATTCGGGTGATTAGCAAAAGGGTCCATTTTGAAGCCCTTGTCCCCACTTAAAATTGCGACAACACCCAGAATGCGAAAGTTTAGACTTTGATCTATCCATTTCAGGTGAGTTTATCCTTTCGAACCGCCAACTAATTAAATTTTCGAAATACATTGCAGTAAAAGATAATAAATTGTCTTGACTGACTTAAGTTAGTGCATGGATGTCTATTGCAACAGCCTCAGTGTATTATCATTATGATTTACCACGAAAACATGTCTATATAATTTTGAATCCCCCAAACCCCAATATTATATAGTATATACATTGTGTAACCGGCCCCGATAGCTCAGGTGGTAGAGTGTCCGCTTCGGGGAACGGGAGGTCACGGGTTCCATCCCGGGCCGCGACATACCAAAGTCGTTAAGAATGGTACTAGCTGCTCCTCGCCTGGCACTCAGATTTACGGGGTAGAGCTAGGACTGGTCGACCCAGTGTCAGGATAATGTAACTGGGTGTGGTATAATGTAATGAATGTGTCTGGGACGTGATACTTTAGTGAGGTAGCACTGTAAAATTGAGCATTGAGCTCCCTGTCGCAACCAGACACCGTCGTGGTATGACTGAAAAATTGTTGAAAGCGACGTTAAACCCGAATTCACACACACACATATACATTGTTTACATTAAACAGTATTTCCCTTCTTTCTGCTTGGACACATAGAATGTGGGTACTCGTTATTTTGAAATAATATACATATAAATAAAAAACTTAATTTGTATTCTGCGAGGCATCAAGTTATAAAGATCTTGGGAGATCAGCACCAGATTGGAAAACAACATCAATATGATTCCTGCAGGAGTAGTGGTCAACGAGGTACCTGAAATTATAACAGCATTGGTATATTCTTACTTGTTCCAGATAAGATATGTAGAGAAATAAATACGCATAACCTCAAGCGGAAGAGTCCCGGGATTCTCCAGACTTTCTGGTCGGGTCCATCGGAGGCTAACTGTTGGTTTTCTTTTGCTCCAGCATTTCAGTGGTTTCTTGCTGTCGAGTCCTCACCGTTGTCTCATATCTGTGGTTCTTTGATTATTTGTGTTCACGGAGATGTTGCACTGATGAGTTAGGAGGCCTTCATGCTGACTGAACAAATTATTTGTCTAAATCGCGACGTAAAATCGATTTAAGTCCCCCCCCCCCCCAGTGGAAATCTTTCCACTGACCGTTCCAAGGCGGTTCTTCTGTAGCGGTTTATTTATGTTGTTGTTTGTTATTTACTGTGTGTATCACTTGTGTCTTTTTATTTTGGATGGCCATTTTGTGGGAAAGTAACTGTCTTTATGGCCTTTCTTTGTTTAGGTTTCCATTATTGGTCGGGTCGCTTCATGTTTGTGTTTCTTCCATTTGGTGTCTATGATGGGTCGAGTAAGTTAATTGTATCGGTTCCTGATCTTTGTTTTATTCTATTTTTCGGATGAGTCTTTAAACCGAGGTCCCGTCTCCGTATGACCTTACCTGTTGGTGGGACGTAAAATTCAAACACTCAAGCGGAAGATAACGTTAACAAATCCGTGCAACATAATTCATTCTTTCATATACCCAAAAAGAAGCCTGTGGTGTAGTGGTTACGCTACTCGCCTTGTAAACCAGGGGTCGCAGGATCGATCCCGGGCTTCTCCAAACTTTCGGATGGGTGTTTAAACCGAGGTCCCGTCTCCGTATGACCTTAGCTGTTGGTGGGACGGAAAACTCGAACACTCACTTATATACCCAAAACTATACATTCGCCTCGAGGAGGCTGTTCGAACAAGGTTCGCCAAGAATACATATGAAATTGCAGCTAAACTCTTAAAAATTCTCATAAATTTCCATCCCGAATTCCAGCTGGAGAAAAAATCCGGGTGGAAAAATACCAGCCAGATACATTTCCATCCCGAATTCCAGCTGGAGAAAAAATCCAGGTGGAAAAATACCAGGTGGAAAAATACCAGCCAGATACATTTCCATCCCGAATTCCAGCTGGAGAAAAAATCCAGGTGGAAAAATTGCACCTGGATTTTTATCTCGGAGGCTGGATTTTTTCGGAATACAAATTTATGAGCGGCTGCAATTTTTCCACCTGTATTTTTTCTCCAGCTGGAATTCGGGATGGAATTTTTTTTTGGTTCTAAATATAGCTTTCCATCTGTAAAATTCAAAATCAAGCTTGATTTTTCCCTCCTGTCTGGAAATAATCCAGCTGGAATTCCAAGAAATTTTTTCACCTCGAAAAATGGGTACAGAATAAAGAGTAGAAACTTCAAAATGCCGTGGCATTTAACCTCTTTAAAGAACCATCTCTGTAAATTGTCACCATATTTTAAAGAAAAAAGTGGGTTTTACAAGAGCTTACTCTTTATATTCATACTTCAAATACAGAGTTTTGGCTAATTAGATTTGATTGATTGGAGGTTTAAAATCCTAGTCATCACTATTTAGGTCACTTTAGTTGCTTACAATTTTGTGGGACTTTTACCGACATTTAGATGAAATTGTCATCACAGTCCCTGCCAACCAATACAACCAATAATGTTAAAATGCATGGACGGTCCGACTTGCACCACTTTGTTTGGACAGGCTTAGACCTTCTAAGTGGTTTACTGGTACTCACTGTGTGGTTAGTTTCAATTCTGCATGGAAGCATCATGCAGGCAAATCTATTTCTCCAAGCCTTGGCTAATTAGAAGAACCTCTGTAAGGCGTGTATAATGTACCAATAAATCTTTATCTTAGGCATAAATAAAACCTTCGTAAAAAAAAAACAGTAGATTAATTATATAAAAAAACTAGCCTTGTCCCTAAATAAGTCTTGTTAACAAAACATTGTCACTGCCAATCAGGGCTAGGAGAAAAAGCTTTAACTGTGCTGTCAACCGCACCTGAAACCGGAGAACTGGCTTAGGTTTAAAAGTAGAAGTAAAACAAAGACCAAGAATCGATACAATTAACTTACTCCACCCATCAAAGACACCAAAGGGAAAGAAACACAAACATTAAGCGACCAGACCATAATGGAAACCTAAACAAAGGAAGGCCATAAGGACAATTACTTTCCGACAAAATGGCCATTTGGCCATCCAAAATAAAAAGACACAAGTGATACACACAGTAAGTAACAAACAACACCATAAATAAACCGCCACAGAAGAACCGCCTTGGAACGGTCAGTGGAATGATTTCCACTGGGGGGCTTAAATCGATTTTACGTGGCCACAATCCTCGCCCTTACTTCGGTCGCGATTTAGACAAATAATTTGTTCAGTCCGCATGAAGGCCTCCTAACTCAACAGTGCAACATCTCCGTGAACACAAAAAATCATAGAACCACAGAGGTGAGACAACGGTGAGGACTCGACAGCAAGAAACCACTGAAATGCTGGAGCAAAAGAAAACCAACAGTTAGACTCCGATGGGCCCCACCAGAGAACCTGCACTGGAAAGTGGTAAGAGTGAGACCCCTCCTTAAACCGTAGCAGTTTCTTTGGTCAGTAAGGCATTTTATGTCAGACCCAACGTTATGAGAATAAGATTGATCGTGAAATATTTCTTACACTCATTCTCTCCCTTCTTCTGATTCAAGATGAGCAGTGGTCAGTTTCTGGCAAAAGAATGTGCACTATACTGGATAATCGCTTTAGTATATGCCTTCCAAGGAAAGTGTGGATAGATAAACTGACCAGCTCTAAAATGACCTAAATAGTGTGGACTGGGCTGTTAAACTCCAGTACGATCAAACAAATATACAAGTTAATATCATATCACTCCATTTATTTTTTCCCTTGAATTTTTTGTCTTGCATAGTGAATCTGCTGTGTGACAGCTGAAGTTCATCTCTTTAACATCTGGAGGACCACACCTATGTTGGTTCATCCACTTGATTACATAGTCTGAAAAAAATTTAGAAATAACAAAAAATAAGCTCCAAAATATTTGATGATTGCTGGATGAGGCAAAGGTTATGTGTAGCTTGCGTCACAGGGGCGTCCAACTGATATTGGCTTACAGCAACACTTCAAATTCATTTTCCTCTTCTCATCTGTCCCTCACTTTCATCTCATCTACTATTTATGTTTTTTTCTCTCTTTCTCTGGAAGAGATGCAAAATAACCCACAAGGGTTGACGTGTTATTAAACCCAATGTATGTGGCCCTGAAGCTCATGGAATGTCTTATATGATGACAGTGCTCAAAATGCTTTTGAGAGAAAACCATAGCACATACGTTTTTGCTATTATGGTCCTTTCAAGAAAAATCTACTTATTTCAAGCCAGTTGTTAATCAGAAGTGGGTGAAAATATGAGAACCAGGAGAAAAACCAGCTTGCATTGCAGAACTTGACATCACATTTACATGAGGCCCAAGCCAGGCAAGAACCTAACGATCAAGAGTCGGCACTTTAGGCCGTCAGGTCCTGAGCAATGATATTTAATTAAAAGACAGGTAACTGTCCATATGGCCATCCTTTGTTTAGGTTTCCATTATGGTATGGTCGCTTAATGTTTGTATTTCTTTCCCTTTGGTGTCTTTTATGGATGGAGTAAGTTAATTGTATCAGTTCCTGATCTTTGTTTTACTTCTACTTTGATTGCACACCGGTGGGTCGGGCTTAAGATTATATGGCGGTTCCAGCGTAAAAACATAAATGGATATTTTAGTATTTTGTTTGTTGGTTGGCACCTGATGCTCCGTCTTTGCTCGGTCCCCTCGGAGTCTAACTGTTGGTTTTCGTTTGCTCCAGCAATTATGTTGTTGTATGCTGTCGAGTGCTCAACCTTGTTTCATCTCTGTAGTTTTTTATTTGTATGTTCTCGGAGATGTTACACTGATGAGTTAGGAAGCCTTCGTGCGGACTAAACAAAATTAGTGTATACCGCGCCAGAGGTAAGGGCGAGGATTATGGCCATGTAAAATCGATTTAAGCCCATTGGTGGAATTATTTCCACTGACCGTTCCAAGGCGGTTCTTCTGTGGCGGTTTATTTATGTCGTTGTTGTTTGTTACCTACTGTATGTATCACTTGTGTCTTTTTATTTTGGATGGCCATTTGGCCATTTTGTGGGAAAGAAACTGTCCTTATGGCCTTCCTTTGTTGAGGTTTCCATTATGGTCTGGTCGCTTCATGTTTGTGTTTCTTTCCCTTTGGTGTCTTTGATGGGCGGAGTAAGTTAATTGTATCGATTCCTGATCTTTGTTTTACTTCTACTTTTCATTTCTCTGACCTTAAAAGAAACCCTTGTGGTATATTGCTTAAGCTATAACCCTTGTGAACCAGGGTTTGAGTCTGAGCCGAGGTTTATCCATTTATTATAGTGTAGTGCTTTAGAATCAATGATTCTCAGGCCCTATACCTCAGAAACAGCTCAGATCCCCACTCCTAAACCATATATTTATTGACCCTTATGATAAGATACATTCAATGACGCCAGAACAGATGTGGAGGCAATGACCAGGAATCGATGCCGTTAACCCACAGCTCCCATCAGAGACACCAAAGGGAAAGAAACAGAAACATGAAACAACAGACCCTAATGGAAACATCAATAGCGGAAATCCAAAAGGACAGTTACTTTCCCACAAAATTGCCAATAGGTTATCCAAAATAAACTAATAATATAAGCGACACAAACACCCAAAGACAAACCATAACAAAAATAAACCGCGATAGAAGAACCGCCTTGGAAAGGTCAGCGAAAACGACGAATTCCACTGGGTTAGGTGGGGGGGGGGACTAAAATCGATTTTACGTGGCCACAATCCTCGCCCTTACTTCCAACCAGGACGTGCAAGAACAGTGTTATATTTGGCTCTGCCAGAAGCATGGGGATTTGCTTGCATTGTTGTGCCACTTACTGCGCACTCTAGTAATTATTCTACGAGCATTTATGCATTTCTTTGACTATTTACCCACCACATACATGGCGTGTTTTATTTCATTTTCCATTGTGGAATGGTAATTTTTTGTGTTCTTCCCCTAATTTTGGGTGAAAAAGGTGTTACCCAACGGTAATAGTAGTTTAGGTCTTTGTACCAAAGCGGTAATCCAAAATCATTAGTCCATAGACAAAATGGCAAATATCAATGTTCAGATCAACAGACCTGGACTCCAGAAGAATGTAATCAGGCGACCGCGGATAGTAAACATTACTTGGTAAGCAAGCTTCGCCCACCATGCCCATTGACCCGAACGAAGAAAAGGTGTAAATGCTGAGAAGGGTATGTCCGAGATTTTGGAAGTCTTCCTTTGGCTTTCCATTGGCAAACATATCAGAAATAATTCTGGAAATGGCCACATTGTACGGATCAAGATCGTGGTGCCTCCAATAGAACTTCTTAAGTGTTGATACCTGTTTGGTTTTTTGATACCCATACCCCTGGCATAACAACCTGGTAGTGAGCACCTTCGTCCCTCTGTTTTCTCTCAATAAAATTAGGGAAAGAACACAAATGCGAACCATGTATATTTTAGAAATTCAAGTGCTAAAAAAAAAAAAAAAAAAAAATAGAAGTACATTTAAAATAAAAATCAAAAACGAGTTCCTTTAAGAGCAATGAAAACATTCATAAAAAAGAAGATTGGTCATACTACGTAGTTTCGGCTAACAAAGCCTCATCAGTGACCCTGTGATGATCCGGCAAAGAAAGCCAGAGGAAACATACTGCAATTTTGCGAATTACGAATAGGCAGTCGATTCAAAGACTGATATAAATCAAAATGGGGTCCAAATAATTAAAAACCTGTCTAGAATATGAGTCCAAACCAGTAATTTATTTCCGATTTCTCAGAATATTCACGTTGATCTTAAAGGACTAAAAATAAAATATAAACTGCACTATGGTTGATGTACGGGGAGACGTTTTACGGCCGCCACACGGCACAACACCACCTGCAGTGAAGGCAAATAAAAATAAAAAATGAGTTCCTTTAAGAGCAATGAAAACATTCATAAGAAAGAAGATGGGTCATACTACGTAGTTTCGGCTAACAAAGCCTCATCAGTGACCCTGTGATGATCCGGCAAAGAAAGCCAGAGGAAACATACTGCGATTTTGCGAATTACGAATAGGCAAAGTAAAATATAAACTGCACTATGGTTAAAGCCTGCATTTTGCTCTCATCAAGGCCAATTCGCATGTCCCCATCTTTAGCTGGAGCAATTCCTTGTCCCCTGGACATGGCCAATTCTCTTGAGCTGAACACCACTATAGTAAAGGGTCAAGTGAAGAAAATTAAATGCTTCACATCACAAATACACCTCCCACACACAGCATAACAACAGTAAACTGTAATGATCATTTTTGATTGATTTATTTGAAGTTTAACGTCCCAGTTCGTCTCTTCATTTGTGCATTGCTCATATCTTATTATTTTGGTTAGCCATTAGGCCATTTTGTGGAAAATGAGTGTCCTTTTGGCTTTCCGCCTTTGACATTTTTATCATAGTAATGTTAATTATCCCAATTCTTTAGGGCATATTGTAATCGGCTCCATCCGCCCGTCAGTCTGTCCGTAATGTTTTACCCTAAACCGTTAATCTGAATCCATCCAAATTTAGCGTGTGGGTTGCATACATGAGTGGCGTGTGCAAGAGCATATTTATTTTTGGAGCCCCATCCCCAGGGGCCCTGGGAAGGGGTCAAAAGATCACATATCAATAAAATTCAATAAAAAGGTCAATTTTATAGATTTGATGCCGCATTCTGGTTTATGTTTGTGATTTCTTGGATTGGAAGTGTGAGGTAATTATAACCATTCCTGATTATTGCCTTCACTTCTATATTTCAACTTATTACAAAATGTAAAATAACTTTAGACCTTAATTAATCAGAAATCTGTATAGTGGGGAGTGACCATGAAATAAAAAACAGACCCACCCAGGTACTCAACTTTCACATGCATGGTTGCAGATATATCTTCCATTGCAAGTTAACCATGGTAGACATTCGTCTTTGGCATCCCACATGACCAGAGCCAGGCTCGAACCAAAAGTGGTGAGTGACCAAGTGATTAAGATACAGCTCTCTTATCAACAAGGCCACGGAGGCCCGTTCGTGTGTAGAGTTTGATGTTTAAAAAGGATGTCTAAGCAGTTGGATACTAAACCTCACGTGATTGCCCTTCCTTCATTTTTAACCCATTTTGGTTTGAAGTGTACATCTTGCAAAAATTATTGTAGTATTGTTTGAAAGCTCCAATACAGTCCCACCGAAAAATATAAGTCTTCTGCACATTGTTTGAAAATTACCTTGTGATATTACCATGTGATATACTTACATGGCAGTAGCTTTGCCATCAATGTGTATGCCTTTCTGAGCAGCCTTTCTAATCATAATGTCTTTATTGTCAACATGTCTGTAGTCTATTTGTGGTTTTTTTTCTAATGAAAAGGGTTGATTATAGCAGTGAGAACTTCTGAGTAGCATGGTAGTAAATGTTTTTCACTTAACAGAATGAACAACAGTGTAGGTCATCGTTAAAATGCTTCTTCAGTTAACTACACTATTTACAAAGGTAGTTCAGCAGGATGAGGGTCGATGATAAAATTTTGTCACCTCTACCCAAACCGCTCTTTGTAAAAGAACAAGCTAAAGGAAAAGTTTACTTGGAATAAAACAGCCCGTTATCACTAATTAGGTGATATTGAGCCGGTCCGTTTTCATACGTAAGTGCACATTCTTTTGACAGAAATGACAACTGCCATTCTTGAAGTCATTTAGGGAGAGAACGGCCATTGAAAAACAGGACTGTGATTGATGATCATTGATCTACTTCTCCAGAGAACACTTTTTCTGAGCATTTCAGATCAAAAAGTCTAAAAGAGGACTTTCTCTGATACGAGGAAGAAACACACCACTGTGTTCATGATCAATCTCCAGAAAAAAGAAGCCAAATATGTTCTGTAAAAGGGTTATCCTTTGGAAGCAAGGATTACACCACAGAAGTGAAAAATATGGAGTGTACATGTTTTCTGGGCCAGACTAGCTAGTTTCGGCCAATTAGGCCTCATCAGTAACCCTGCAGTTATGGACGCTACAACTCAGACACCCATCCCAATGAGCTACCAAGGGAGAAGATCCATATTTTTTTTCATACATACATACATACCTCACTATTCCCTGGACTTCTGTCAGTCCCTGGACTCCTGTTAGGGCTGTCGACATCAAGGCGTTTTAACGCATTTGGCAGTTGTTCTCTGTGTGAAGCTCTAGGAGACACCAGTTGGTTGTTTGTAGAGGCGACTGATTGAAAAGATGATTGTGTGAGAGTTCTGTTTCGAGTTGATGACCTGATAGGAACTGCTTGCATGATGGGATCCAAGTTAAAGTGACTGTGAAGTGTGTACGTAGCTCTGGTAGGTGTCCTGGACTGTGAAGGTGGTGGATTGAAAGTTGAAGATGTGTGTGTGTTGAATGGTTGAGCCTCAGCATTTGAACTGGGTGCAAATGTTGCTGTTGCACTAAGTAGCAGCCGTGTTGTCGGCGGTAGTGGTGCTGGTGCACTTTGTGGCAGTGGTGCTGTAAAAGATGGTGCTGGTGCACTTGGTAGCATTGGTGCTGGTGCACTTGGTAGCATTGGTGCTGTAAAAGTTGGTGCTGGTGCATTTGGTGGCAGTGGTGCTGTAAAAGTTGGTGCTGGTGCAAGTGGTGCTGGTGCTGGTAGTGTTGGTGCTTGTGATGCTGTGATGATTGTGTTCATTTGGCAAAGCTCTTCATGGAAAGGGCTGTAGGCCATATACTCTGGCTGCTGTATTGGCAGACAGGAAACTGCTGGCAGTTCTGGTTGCGAGGCATCCATATTTACAAATGTTCTTGAGTCTTGAAAAAAATACAATATCATAATGCCAGTCCACTATAATAATTACTGGTTAACCGCTTAGAGGATCTAAGCCTGCCCAGGCGAAGCGGTGCAAGTCGGACCGTCCATGCTTATAAACCCTATTGGTTTCATTTGGCAAAGGGCTCGAGAAATCATTTCATATCAATGTCGGGTAAAAGTCCCACAAAATTGAAAGCAAAGTCTCAAAATGACCTATATAGTGTTAACGGGGACGTTAAACATAAAATCAAACAAACAAAAACTAAAACAAGCTGCAGCCAATAGAACGTAAACTAGGAGGAGTTAGCCGGAAATACACTATCAAAAGATTTAACATATACTGTAAAATCATAGAAATTTGAACACCGTGATAACTTGCTGTATCCTTATATAAATAAATTTGCTTCAAGATCCAGCAAAGAGCTCAAAACGTGTAGATGGGACGGCAAACAGTGAAGACTCTGGTTAGGAGCAGTCTGGTCTGGATCTGCACTATTTGCTTAAAACTACATGTATCTTGTTTGTTTGATTTGAAGTTTAACGTCCCCGTCAACACTGTAAAGGTCAGTTTGGAGACGTTGCTTCCAATTTGTGGGACTTTTACCCGACATTGAGATGACATGACATCTCAAGCCCGGCCGCACAATGAAACCGATAGAGTTTATAAGGGTGCACGGGCCGACTCGCACCACATTGCCTGGGCAGGCTTAGATCCTCTAAGCGGGTTACCAGTACTCGTGTGCGGGTCGGTTTCAGCTCTGCGTGGAAGCATCATGCAGCCCATTTATTTCTTCAAGCCCCGATGGGCGGGGAAAGTATCTGCCCCAATACCTAGGATCATTTTGCTAAGGTTCCATTTTACAATGGAAATCGTATAATTTTTAAATGTGTACAGCATATATATCTTTTGGATATTAAATAGCTGAATTTCTAGCCCCCGCCCATTGGGGCTTGGAGATATAGTTTGGGCTGTATGATGACTACACGCATAGCTGAACTGACCACAAATTAGTACTTGTAAACCGCGCCTTTGCAGGCAAAGTGGTGAGAGTCAGACTGTCCAATGCATATAAGCGTTTTGGTTTTATTGGGCGGCAGGGCTTTAGAAGTCATTCATCTCACTGCCGGGTAAATGTCCGACAAAATTGGAAGCACCGTCTCCAAAATGACCTAAATAGTGTTGATGGAACAAATAGCTGTGTGTTTTTCTTTTTCACGTAAATATGGGATTTTTATTCATAGCAAATGAGCTCAAGTAAATGAGGGATCTTCATTAAATTAGTGGATAAGCTTATCTTATTTAGAATATGTAAATTAAAATCAGGTTGTCATGCAAAGTATGCATTTTGTCTTATGATGAAAAGTTTTACCCATCAAAAGAAAAACAAATCACCAGAGAACCCTGGGACTCCAGGGCATTTATTAATTTTCGGCATTCATCCTGAAATTGACGGGATATCAACTGTTTCAGAATATAAATCATGTTTTCTGAAGTCCTGAAGGCGTTATCTCTACCAGGAGGCTGTGGAGCAGACACTTCATCTGAAATGTATGTATATTATGTAAACGCATGTACATTAAAATAACATATAGCAGACTCTTTGGGACCAGTTCCTGTTTCGTACACATTCTACTCTTAAACAACTTATCTTGCATAAAAACATATGAACATAGCTGTGTAAAGATATTCTTGACGGCCCCCATCCATCGGGGCTTGAAGAAGTAGATGGGCTGCATGATGCTTCCAAGCAGAGCTGAAACCAACCGCACATGAGTACTGGTAAACCGCTTAAGACGATCTAAGCCTGCCAAAACCTAATGCTGGGATAATTTGCTGTGAATCCAATGCCAGTTTTAATTCCATAACATCACAGAACACTTCATTAAAATTAACGAGGCAGTTTGAAGTTCCTCTGTTTCTATGAAATATTTCACACTTCAGATTGTAATATCTCGAGGACTAATAAAGACTAGAACCATCACAGTCATGATCAGGGCCCCAAAATAGCATGTGGTTGGGGGTGGGGTAGGGGTGAGGACAAATTCGTAGAAAGGTTTTTCTTGCACACCAGACAAGAAAATCCATGATTTTACCCTGGGATAAAAATTTATGTTCTGACCCTGGTGTTCCGACCCCAAATCGAAAATAATCGCGTGTTTGATAAATGCACTGGTTGATTACAACCTCATGCGCGGTGTCGTCATGCGTGACGTCACTAAACATTCCTGTTGTGTCATCACAAAATGGCGGACGTCGGTAACCGAAGTGACAGCAGCATTAAAAATTCGCAGAAGAAATGGAAGGTATACAAGAAAAAGAATCCAATATGGGTGTGAGGGTTGGATAGAAAAATCCGTCCCTCGGGATCACTGTCCGGCATCACTCGGCAAGCCTCGTGATGCCGGACAGTGTCCCTCGGGACGGATTTTCAATCCACCCCTCACACCCATATAAGATTCTTATAAGACATACAGTGGGGTTGCCCTGTCAGTACTCAAAGGCGCGATATTTGAAAAGTGATAAAAAAGGGCCATAACTCTGACAATTTGTGGCAAGATTAACATAACTTGATATTAAACTCTGTATTATTGTTGTGCCTCATGTTTAAAGTTTGAAGCTTATGTGTTTCACAGTTTGTAAGTTATTAAGAAAAAACAAGACAAATGTTGACGGACAGATAAAAGGGCATAAGTCAATTTCTATTTAAGCTAGTCGTTGCCATTTGCTACACATGTATGTATTGTTACTGGCAATAACTACAGCAAGTGTCAGTTGAATACCTATAACGGTTTTGAAATTATGATGGAAAAAAACTGCAGGGTAACAAAATCATAAGTTTTACGCTCAACGTCAAGGCAAGGCCAAATATCACTTTCAGGCGGGGAATGTGATCCCATGTTCGCCGTCAAGAATCAAAATAATAATGCATTTGGCTCAACTAATGTATTCAGCAGGATATGGGTTAAAGATTTAAAGTAACCAGAGTAGGAGAGCTCATTACTGTCTTTTACAAAAGGCATTCAACTGACTCTTGATTTATCAGCCTCCAAGTCTCCGTTAAGGAGGTTTCTCCCAAAACCATGTCGGTATATGACACCGCTCTTTTCGGTGTCTCTGCTACTTCCTTTCTCTTTGGCACTGCTGAATCTGCTCCTTTTTGCTTTTCTTTTCTTAGTCTGTCTCTGGCCTTCATCCTTCTGAATATATTCCCGAAGCAGTGGTACAGGGTCATTTGTGGCTTGATGTAAGACATCCTTTACCAGCCTGTTGTCTCTGGCCTTCTTCCTTCTGAATATATTCCCGAAGCAGTGGTACAGGGTCATTTGTGGCTTGATGTAAGACATCCTTTACCAGCCTGTTGTCTCAGGCCTTCTTCCTTCTGAATATATTCCCGAAGCAGTGGTACAGGGTCATTTGTGGCTTGATGTAAGACATCCTTTACCAGCCTGTTGTCTCTGGCCTTCTTCCTTCTGAATATATTCCCGAAGCAGTGGTACAGGGTCATTTGTGGCTTGATGTAAGACATCCTTTACCAGCCTGTTGTCTCAGGCCTTCTTCCTTCTGAATATATTCCCGAAGCAGTGGTACAGGGTCATTTGTGGCTTGATGTAAGACATCCTTTACCAGCCTGTTGTCTCTGGCCTTCTTCCTTCTGAATATATTCCCGAAGCAGTGGTACAGGGTCATTTGTGACTTGATGTAAGACATCCTTTACCAGCCTGTTGTCTCAGGCCTTCTTCCTTCTGAATATATTCCCGAAGCAGTGGTACAGGGTCATTTGTGGCTTGATGTAAGACATCCTTTACCAGCCTGTTGTCTCAGGCCTTCTTCCTTCTGAATATATTCCCGAAGCAGTGGTACAGGGTCATTTGTGGCTTGATGTAAGACATCCTTTACCAGCCTGATGTCTCTGGCCTTCTTCCTTCTGAATATATTCCCGAAGCAGTGGTACAGGGTCATTTGTGGCTTGATGTAAGACATCCTTTACCAGCCTGTTGTCTCTGGCCTTCTTCCTTCTGAATATATTCCCGAAGCAGTGGTACAGGGTCATTTGTGGCTTGATGTAAGACATCCTTTACCAGCCTGTTGTCTCTGGCCTTCTTCCTTCTGAATATATTCCCGAAGCAGTGGTACAGGGTCATTTGTGGCTTGATGTAAGACATCCTTTACCAGCCTGTTGTCTCAGGCCTTCTTCCTTCTGAATATATTCCCGAAGCAGTGGTACAGGGTCATTTGTGGCTTGATGTAAGACATCCTTTACCAGCCTGTTGTCTCTGGCCTTCTTCCTTCTGAATATATTCCCGAAGCAGTGATACAGGGTCATTTGTGGCTTGATGTAAGACATCCTTTACCAGCCTGTTGTCTCAGGCCTTCTTCCTTCTGAATATATTCCCGAAGCAGTGGTACAGGGTCATTTGTGGCTTATGTAAGACATCCTTTACCAGCCTGTTGTCTCTGGCCTTCTTCCTTCTGAATATATTCCCGAAGCAGTGGTACAGGGTCATTTGTGACTTGATGTAAGACATCCTCAGCCTGTTGTCTCTGGCCTTCTTCCTTCTGAATATATTCCCTAAGCAGTGGTACAGGGTCATTTGTGGCTTGATGTAAGACATCCTTTACCAGCCTGTTGTCTCTGGCCTTCTTCCTTCTGAATATATTCCCGAAGCAGTGGTACAGGGTCATTTGTGGCTTGATGAAAGACATCCTTTACCAGCCTGTTGTCTCTGGCCTTCTTCCTTCTGAATATATTCCCGAAGCAGTGGTACAGGGTCATTTGTGGCTTGATGTAAGACATCCTTTACCAGCCTGTTGTCTCTGGCCTTCTTCCTTCTGAATATATTCCCGAAGCAGTGGTACAGGGTCATTTGTGGCTTGATGTAAGACATCCTTTACCAGCCTGTTGTCTCTGGCCTTCTTCCTTCTGAATATATTCCCGAAGCAGTGGTACAGGGTCATTTGTGGCTTGATGTAAGACATCCTATACCAGCCTTTTGTCTCTGGCCTTCTTCCTTCTGAATATATTCCCGAAGCAGTGGTACAGGGTCATTTGTGGCTTGATGTAAGACATCCTTTACCAGCCTGTTGTCTCTGGCCTTCTTCCTTCTGAATATATTCCCGAAGCAGTGGTACAGGGTCATTTGTGGCTTGATGTAAGACATCCTTTACCAGCCTGTTGTCTCTGGCCTTCTTCCTTCTGAATATATTCCCGAAGCAGTGGTACAGGGTCATTTGTGGCTTGATGTAAGACATCCTTTACCAGCCTGTTGTCTCTGGCCTTCTTCCTTCTGAATATATTCCCGAAGCAGTGGTACAGGGTCATTTGTGGCTTGATGTAAGACATCCTTTACCAGCCTGTTGTCTCTGGCCTTCTTCCTTCTGAATATATTCCCGAAGCAGTGGTACAGGGTCATTTGTGGCTTGATGTAAGACATCCTTTACCAGCCTGTTGTCTCTGGCCTTCTTTTTTCTGAATATATTCCCGAAGCAGTGGTACAGGGTCATTTGTGGCTTGATGTAAGACATCCTTTACCAGCCTGTTGTCTCCGGCCTTCTTCCTTCTGAATATATTCCCGAAGCAGTGGTACAGGATCATTTGTGGCTTGATTTAAGACATCCTTTACCAGCCTGTTGTCTCTGGCCTTCTTCCTTCTGAATATATTCCCGAAGCAGTGGTACAGGGTCATTTGTAGCTTGATGTAAGACATCCTCTACCAGTCTGTTCGCAAGTTTTAGTATTGCTTCTCCTTTACCAGCCTGTTCGCAAGTTTCTTTAGTATTGCTTCTCCTTTACCAGCCTGTTCGCAAGTTTCTTTAGTTTTGCTTCTTTTTCTGCAAATAATGATATTCTGATATACAGTCCAACTTCGATGGCTCGAGCCCCTTTGGGACCATGGATATTTGTTCGAGACAGCGTAGTTCGAGCCACGGAGTGTTACTGTTGGTGTCATACCAGGAGGCATAAGGGACATTTCGGTGTTCTTTAGTATAAATGTATGTTGTGTGTACTCATCGAGGCGATTCTAATGAGTACATACAACACACATTTGCAAAATTAAAGAAGAAGAATCTCCCTACATTATCCCTATCTCATATTTCAAGGAATTTCCTACGGACTCAAGAACGGATTCGACTCATCCATGGTGAACAAGCCACCGGGGTTCGACCCATCGAAGTTCAAATGTAGAATGATATAGTAGTGATTGGTGTAAAACTACACAAGTAAAACCACGTTTTTATAACAACACAGTAGAGTGTTAGCCTGTCACTCCAGCCCGGCCGGGTAAAGGTGATTAGCGTTTTTTTTTTTTCACCGGTTACATTTGCTTAACCTTTTTAGCTCACCAGACCGAAGGTCATGGTGAGTTTTTGTGACTGTGAGATGTCCGGCGTCGTCGTTCGTCGTGCGTGCGTAAACTTTTCTTGTTAACACTCTAGAGGCCACATTTGTGATCAAATCATCATCAAACTTGCTCAGAATGATCATCGTGACAATATGTTGGACAAATTCGAATATGGGTCATGTGTGGTCAAAAAGTAGGTCACCTGGTCATATCAAAGGAAAACCTTGTTAACACTCTAGAGGCGACAGTTATGGTCCAATCATCCTAAAACTGGCTCAGGATGATCATCTTGATAATATCTCGGGTCAAGTGCGAATATGGGTCATGTCAGGTCAAAACGTATGTCAGTACGTCAAACCACAGAAAAACTTTGTTAGCACTCTAGAGGCCACAGTTTTGGTCCAATCATCCTCACAATATCTAGCCCCCAGGTATTAGACTTCCTGCCTTGCCGTGGCCCTGGGGGCTCAATTCCCACTGGGCACATTGCCGCTGTGGTCTTTGTGCCCACTGGGAAGAGCTAAAGGAAGTACCACCCGTTTGCCGTGGGTGGCGTCCTGTAAGCCGGAAGAAGGGATCCTGGAGGTTGAGGGTTACCTGAGGTGGCGGTGCTTCAGGTTCTCAACACGCCTCTTTGGCCTGGCTTTTCGGTGTAGACGGGTGGCCGTGCGGTCCGGCACGGTCAATCGGCTGGTCACGCCGAGCCCTAGAGATACCACTTTGCTTTCTCTTCAACTCTTTTTGTATCTTTCCTGATACCAACCATATGCCCATTTACCTTACCCTTTTCTGTCTTTTTATCTCTAGAAGGCGGTGGCAAAACGGATCAATCGTGTAGGCATTTTGTTTATGCGAGTATATCTCACGTGTATCTCTAACACCTGCGAGTTGGATAACCACTCCATTATGGTGTTCCCTTGTAGGGCTCCACGGAGGGCGGAGAGCACTTGGGACGAAACTAGGAATTTTTTCTCATGGCTCATGGAAAAAAACACAACCGCACCCACGCACCTAACCGCAACGCACCTAAACGTAAAAAAGACGAGGATTCATCCGAATCGGATGAACACAGTCAAAATTCCAGTCAGCAGTCAAGTCAACAATCAAGTCAGCAGTCTGCTGAACCAAACTTTGACAATGTTCCGCGTTTCTTGGTCGTCACGTCGCTTGACGATACACGAACTGTGTCAAGCCTTTCTCCCTTTGTGATCGAGAAAAGTATTGTCGCCATAGCCGGACACCCAAAGAGTATTAAATCACTCAAATCAGGTGACCTTCTCTTGGAACTCGAGAGAAAACCGCAAGTTGTAAGCCTGCTCGCCACCAAAAAACTCTTTGATCTTTCGGTTAAAATATCTCTTCACAACACACTAAACTCATCTAAAGGAGTGATTCGCAGTCCAGAACTGCGTCCTTGTTCAGACGAAGAGATCATTGATAACCTGAAGGATCAAGGGGTTATTGGTGTTCGTAACATCAAAGTCCGTAGAAATGGTGTACTAAAACCAACAGCAACTTATGTGTTGACTTTTAATACACCAATTCTACCCAAGAAAATCAAAGTAGCATATCTTTCCATTAACGTAGAGGTATACATCCCAAACCCTCTTAGATGTTACTCTTGTCAGGCTTTTGGCCATCACGAAAGCAGATGTCAGAGAAAACAACTCTGTCCTAATTGTGGTGAAGAAAAGCATGTTGATAATCACCTCAACTGCAAAAATGAACCCAAATGCGTAAATTGTGATGGCAAACATGCTGTTTTCTCCCGAGACTGTCCGGCGTGGAAAAAAGAAAAAGAAATACTTACCGTCAAATACCAAAGGGGGATAACATTCCCAGAAGCGCGGAAGATTGTCGAAGAGCGATACATAACACCAACCACCAGTTTCGCCAGCATCACAAAGGGTGCTGGTGTAAAATGTACCAGCTCCGCAACACAGACTGCTGAATCATACATTGCTGAACTGAAAAAGTCTGGTGCATGGAGTAAATCCACTCCAGCACCACAAAGTTCAACCAATTTATCAAAAGGCGCAATCCAGGTTGCTTCGGATCGGTCGACAGCGACCGTACCGAAGCCAGCGCCGAATGTAAAAGAGAAACCCGACTCAGGTCGAACTAATAAGGGGTCGCAAGATCCGATCAAAAAACATCAATTGTCTCAAAGACAAACAGACAGACAACGTAAAATGGAAAGAGACAATATAAAATTTCAGAACAGATTCGGATCTTTGAGTGACAGTGATATGGAGTTGACTGAAACTCCATCATCACCAAGTGGCAATAACAGATCGAGGTCTGCCACACCACGAGCTGGTGGTAGCAGATCTATATCACCAATTGCACCTCCATAATAGTTTCTAGTCTTTAAATATCTCTCCTTAAAATGGATTTAAAACACAAAATAATACAATGGAATTGTCGAGGTCTTAAATCGAATTATAATGAACTCTTATTACTTATTTCGCTACTAACCCCATCGGTGTTTTGTTTGCAAGAAACTTTTTTAAAAACTGATGACAACATAGATGTCAGGGGTTTCAATACATACAACTATATCTATTCTGATGGTAACAAACCATCTGGTGGCAGCTCAATTTTTGTTAAATCATGTTTACCACAAAGAGAGATCAAATTAAAAACAGACCTACAAGCTGTAGCAGTATCGGTTTCTCTAGATAAAGAAACTACAATTTGCTCTTTATATATTCCACCCTCATTTTCTTTAAAGCCCGAACATCTTGACTCATTGCTGAGTCAGCTTCCATCCCCATATCTTTTAGTTGGCGACTTCAATGGTCACAATATTCTATGGGGCTGTAAAGATATCAATAACAGAGGAGCACTTGTTGAAGATTTTATTGCAAAGAGCGATCTTTGCTTGATGAATGATAAATCTTATACTTACCTTCACCCAGCGACAGGTCATTTGTCTTCTTTAGATCTCTCTTTGTGTCACCCATCTCTCTTCTTGGACTATGACTGGTCTGTTCATGATGATCAGTGCGGAAGTGATCACTTCCCTGTTATAATTGAGAGCGTAAACGAACCAGATGAAGACTGTAACCAGAAGTGGAAAATGAATAAAGCCGACTGGGAATTATTCCATAATTTATGTGAAGAAGAGTTAACAGTTGATTACTTAAATGAATCATCCGACATTGTTTCTGATTTCACAGATACACTTATTAATATATCAGAACAATGCATTCCAAAGACCTCCACAAATACTAAGAAAAGCAAGCCTTGGTTTAATAATGACTGTAAAGAAGCTATTAAAAAGCGTAAACAGGCTCTAAATAAGTTCTGCAAAAGTCCCACTTCAGAAAAGCTAAACGACGTAAAAGTTTTTAGAGCTAAAGCTCGGCGAACAATCCGAGCTTCCAAACGAAAGTCATGGAGAGAATATGTCTCCAAATTGAACTATAAAACCCCCATTAAAAAGGTTTGGGATATGGTACGAAAAATTTCAGGAAAAACAAAATCCTCTATTTTTACACATTTAAATACTGAATTTGACACAATAGCTTCAACAAAAAAAGATATTTCAGATACTCTTGGGCACACATTCTTGAGAAATTCATCATCGCGTAATTATTCTGACACTTTTAGAAATTTCAAAAAGGACAAAGAGAAAAGAAATCTAAACTTTAAATCCCTTAATCACGAAGAATACAACAAACCTTTTAACTTATCCGAACTCGTTGAAGCCATTGAAAAATCACATGATACGGCAACCGGCCCCGATGAAATTCATTACCAGATGCTTAAGCATCTGCCAAAAAGTTCTCTTTCAACACTTTTAGATATCTTTAATAATATTTGGGAAACGGGGGTCTGTCCTGAGAGCTGGCGTGTAGCTACAGTTGTACCAATTCCGAAACCAGGGAAAGATCATGCAGAACCTACAAATTATCGTCCGATAGCTTTGACAAGTTGTTTGTGTAAAACATTGGAGAGAATGATAAACAAGAGATTAGTCTGGTACTTAGAATCCAACAACCTCATTTCAGAATATCAATCGGGTTTTCGTTCGGAACGTAGTACCAACGACAATTTAATAAAACATTTATACGAAATGCTTTTATTAACAAAGAACACGTAGTAGCTGTCTTTTTCGACTTGGAGAAAGCATATGATACAACATGGCGATATGGAATATTAAAAGATCTCCATGACATTGGCTTAAGAGGAAAACTTCCCAATTTTATTGAAAGCTTTTTAGGGGAGCGTATGTTTCAAGTGCGTGTGGGGTCTACTCTGTCAGATTTCTACGATCAAGAACAGGGTGTCCCACAGGGTAGTATTCTTTCAACTACGCTATTTAACATCAAAATAAACAATATTGTACAATGTTTAGACGACAAAACTGATTGTTCCTTGTATGTTGACGATTTTTGTATATGTTACCGTTCAAAAAACATGAAAACAATTGAACGAAAGTTACAACAAAATTTAAAAAGAATAGAAGAATGGACTGATAAAAATGGTTTCAAGTTCTCCAAGTCGAAAACGCAGTGTGTTCATTTTTGTAAGCTACGGAAGAAACATGAACATCCTTCCTTGTTTTTATACAGATCACAAATTCCTGTTGTTGAAGAAGCCAAATTTCTTGGGGTCATATTTGATCAAAAGTTATCTTTTATTCCCCATATTAAATATCTTAAAGCGAAATGCTTAAAAGCTTTGAATCTTTTGAAAGTTTTAGCCCATACAAGTTGGGGAGCAGATCGGTACACTTTATTACATCTTTACCGGTCTCTGATAAGATCTAAATTAGATTATGGGTCTGTTGTTTATGGTTCTGCCAGAAAGTCTTATTTAAAATCTTTGGATACTATTCATCATCAAGGCCTTCGTTTGGCTATGGGAGCCTTCCGTACTTCTCCCGTATTAAGCCTTTATGTAGAAGCAGGTGAACCATCTTTAACCTCGCGCAGAGAGAAACTTTCTCTTCAGTATGCTATCAGACTTGCTGCTAATCCATCTAACCCGGCATTCCAAATTTCATTTCCACCTGAATTTGAAGATAAGTATGAAACTAAACCCACAGCAATCAAACCTTTTGGATTACGAATTTTACCACTGCTAGAAAATTCAGGTATCGACCTTAAAAATATTCAAAAACATGAAACGGCCGAAGTTCCATCTTGGTGTATTAAAAAACCTTCTATTCTGTTCAACTTACATGATGGCAAAAAATCCGAATCAAATCCAATACTTCTCAAACAAAACTTTCAGGTACTGCAGTCACATTACAATGATTACCAGCAAGTCTATACTGATGGTTCCAAAGAAGGAGATAAAGTTGGTTGTGCGTATGTTTCTAAAGATACGCACAAAACCATGCGCCTTCCAGATGGTTCATCTATTTTTACAGCTGAAGCCAAAGCAATAGACTTAGCTTTAGATTTTATCAGTTCTTCAACAATTCAAAAAGCAATTCTATTTTCTGATTCACTTTCTGTGCTTAAGGCTTTAGACCATTCATCATCTAAAAATCCTCAAATTCAAAAATTGATCGAAAAACATCATGAAATTTCTAAAACACACCAAATCTTATTTTGTTGGCTTCCGAGCCATATTGGCATTGTCGGAAATGAATATGCTGACAAGAAAGCAAAGGAATCGCTCAATCTTGATCCATCTATTTTTAAAATTCCTTTTAATAATTTTAAACCATTTATCAACAGATATATCTTGTCGGAATGGCAAGGCGAATGGGACCGTGCAATAAATAACAAACTTCATGCCATTAAACCTGTCGTTAGTACAAAATGCTCTCCTCCACAGTTTTCAAGAAAAGAGCACGTAGTATTAACACGACTGCGCATCGGCCATACTAGAGTTACTCATTCTTATATTTTTAATGGTGATGATCAGCCTTCTTGTGTAGGTTGTGATCAGCCATTCACTGTGAAACATATCTTAATTGACTGTGTTGACTTTTCACCCTCACGTATTTTATATTTCAAAGCTGACACTTTGCAACAACTGTTTCAAGATGTACCTGTTGATAATATTATTTTATTCTTAAAAGAAATTGGACTTTTTCATAAGATTTAACTGTTTCAGATTTTTATACATTATCATTCTGACTTTTTACTTTTAATATCATCATAATTATTCATGCCGTTTAACCATTAACCGTTTGACGCTTATGACCCACAAAGAGGGTTGACGCGTCGTTAAACACGAAATCATCATCATCATCATCACAATATCTAGGTCACGTTTGAATATGGGTCATGTCAGGTCAAAGAGTAGGTCAGATCATTTAAAAACCTTGTTAACACTCAAGAGGCCACAGTTTTGTTCCAGTCATCCTCAGTTTTGCTCAGTATGATCTCCATGAACACAGAGATGAAACAACACCGAGCAAAAGAAAACCAACAGTTAAGACTCCGATGGGGCCCAACCAGAGAAAGTTTGAAAACTTAAAACCCACCTTTAAAACTGCACAATTGTTCTTTAAACCACGGTTTTAACTTTCTAAACAGCTGCCTTAACAACCTCCCTATGAAAAATAGAAGTGGCGGCAATGATCAGGAATCGATACAACCAACCCGCAGCTCCAATCAGAGACACCAAAGGGAAAGAAACACGAACATGAAACGACACCCTAATGGAAACATCAGTAGCGGAAAGCCAAAAGGACAGTTTTTTCCCACAAGATGGCCAATAGGCTATCCAAAATAAAATTATATAAGCGACACAAACACCCTAAGACAAACCGTAACAAAAATAAACCGCGACAGAAGAACCGCCTTGGGATGGTCAGCGGAAACGAATTCCATTGGGCGGCTTAAATCGATTTTTCTTGGCCACAATCCTCGCCCTTGCTTCCGTCACGATTTAGACAAATAATTTGTTCAGTCCGCATGAAGGCCTCCTAACTCATCAGTGCAACATATCCGTGAACACAAATAATCAAACAGATGAAACAACGGTGAGGACTCAACAGCAAGAAACCACTGAAATGCTTGAGCAAAAGAAAACCAACAATTAGAATCCGGTGGGCCCGGCCAGAGATAGAGCATCAGGCACCAACAAACATAACCTTGAATTAGATCTCTCTAATTCTTAATAAACCTTTACGCTGGAACCGTCATAGGATCTGAGGCCTGACCCACCGGCGTGCAATTAAAGAGGGAAGCAAAGTTGGGTGATTGGGTTAACTACCATGCATGCAGTCTGTCGTATAACATTGTTGTGCCAAATCTTTTTATATCAAAGAATGATTTTACGAAATTGGGTGCTGAAGTCATTGCGGTTATATGTTTTCTGAATTTATTTACTAAGTCACCATAAAATGAATTCGGGTTCGGATTGACCTTGTTACAGAAGAGAAATTAAAATGAAATTAAACTACAGGTATAACAGGACAATAGGGCCATGATGGATCTGGATCGTTCATCTGATCAATACTGTACAAATGAAATGGTAGATAATATATTAAGGTTGAGTGGAGGGTCCGAGCACTTTTGGTTGACAGTGACCCAAGAAACGTTCCTGTGAAATTATTTCACAATCAGCCTAGCTGTTTAGGAGTAGCATTCGTTTCAAGATTTGTATATTTTTAGCTCTGCTGGCTTAGTGGAGCAAAATGATTTTGAGTAATTTTGTCAAAGGATTACCCATCGAACATTGGAAAATGGAATTGTTTCCTGTTTACAGGAAGAAATCTTCTGAAGTGTTTTTTTTTTTTTTTTTTTTTTTTCTATTTTAAGTTCTTGTCGCAATTTTGATCAGCAGAATGGAACAATTTGAGGTTTTGTTTTCTATTTTGTTAAGCAGAGTGGAACAATTTGAGAAACTTTGACATATGGCATCCAAAAATCATTCCTGTGAAATCATTTATAAATCAGGGGCAAGAGCGATCACAATGTTTTTATTCTACATATAGCCACAGTTACCTTGACCATGAGCCTAGCAACCTGAAAGTTGAACTTGCTGAAGATATTAATAGCATACCTAACATTTATGTGAAGTAATATTAAAATCCATTGATAAATGTAGCACTACAGCGATGACAAAGCTTTTCTAAAAAAAGCCATAACGACCATGACCTTCATTTTTTCTTCCTCTTCCTCTTCCAGATTCACATACTGATGCGGTATTTCCTTTTTCTTTCAACTCTATGATGTACATTGCTCGTCCAGCTGCATGGATATGTTTTATTTCTCTTTTTGAACAATTCAATATTATTTGGTTCAGAAGAATTTCAGCACAAACCAGATGTATTTCTCTTCCAGATTCACACACTTTCAGTACATTTATTCATCACTATCTTCTTCTTTCTCCTTTGGTTACATTTGGCTGCTGGAATTGCTTTCCTTTGGTTGATGTCTCTTCTTGAACTAACATCATTTTCAGCATGCGTCAGATTTCCTACTCTTTCAGATTCGCTCGTGTCCCACAGGGTAGTATTCTTTCAACTACGCTATTTAACATCAAAATAAACAATATTGTACAATGTTTGGACGACAAAACTGATTGTTCATTGTATTTTGATGATTTTTGTATATGTTACCGTTAAAAAAATATGAAAACAATTGAACGAAAGTTACAACAAAATTTAAAAAGAATAGAAGAATGGACTGATAAAAATGGTTTCAAGTTCTCCAAGTCGAAAACGCAGTGTGTTTATTTTTGTAAACTACGGAAGAAACACGAACATCCTTCCCTGTTTTTATACGGATCACAAATTCCTGTTGTTGAAGAAGCCAAATTTCTTGGGGTCATATTTGATCAAATGTTATCTTTTATTCCCCATATTAAATATCTTAAAGCGAAATGCTTAAAAGCTTTGAATCTTTTGAAAGTTTTAGCTCATACAAGTTGGGGAGCAGATCGGTATACTTTATTACATCTTTACCGGTCTTTAATAAGATCTAAATTAGATTATGGGTCTGTTGTTTATGGTTCTGCCAGAAAGTCCTATTTAAAATCCTTGGATACTATCCATCACCAAGGCCTTCGTCTGGCCATGGGAGCCTTCCGTACTTCTCCCGTATTAAGCCTTTATGTAGAAGCAGGTGAACCATCTTTAACCTCGCGCAGAGAGAAACTTTCTCTTCAGTATGCTATTAGACTTGCTGCAAATCCATCTAACCCGGCATCCAAAATTTCATTTCGACCTCAATTTGTAGATAGGTATGAAACTAAACCCACAGCAATTAAACCTTTTGGATTACGTATTTTACCACTGCTGGAAAATTCAGGTATCGACCTTAAAAATATTCAAAAACATGAAACCGCCGAAGTTCCATCTTGGTGTATTAAACAACCTTCTATTCTGTTCGACTTACATGATGGCAAAAAATCCGAATCAAATCCGATACTTCTCAAACAAAACTTTCAGGTACTGCAATCACGTTACGATGATTACCAGCAAGTCTATACTGATGGTTCCAAAGAAGGAGATAAAGTTGGTTGTGCGTATGTTTCTAAAGATACGCACAAAACCATGCGCCTTCCAGATGGTTTCATCTATTTTTACAGCTGAAGCCAAAGCAATAGACCTAGCTTTAGATTTTATCAGTTCTTCAACAATTCAAAAAGCAATTATATTTTCTGATTCACTTTCTGTGCTTAAGGCTTTAGACCATTCATCATCTAAAAATCCTCAAATTCAAAAATTGATCGAAAAACATCATGAAATTTCTAAAACACACCAAATCTTGTTTTGTTGGCTTCCGAGCCATATTGGCATTGTCGGCAATGAATATGCTGACAAGAAAGCAAAGGAATCGCTCAATCTTGATCCATCTGTTTTTAAAATTCCTTTTAATAATTTTAAACCATTTATCAATAGATACATCTTGTCGGAATGGCAAGGCGAATGGGACCGTGCAATAGATAACAAACTCCATGCCATTAAACCTGTCGTTAGTACAAAATGCTCTCCTCCACAGTTTTCCAGAAAAGAGGACGTAGTATTAACACGACTGCGCATCGGCCATACTAGAGTTACTCATTCTTATATTTTTAATGGTGATGATCAGCCTTCTTGTGTAGGTTGTGATCAGCCATTCACTGTGAAACATATCTTAATTGACTGTGTTGACTTTTCACCCTCACGTATTTTATATTTCAAAGCTGACACTTTGCAACAACTGTTTCGAGATGTACCTGTTGATAACATTATTTTATTCTTAAAAGAAATTGGTCTTTTTCATAAGATTTAACTGTTTCAGATTTTTATACATTATCATTCTGACTTCTTACTTTTAATATCGTCATAATTATTCATGCCGTTTAACCATTAACCGACTGACGCTTATGACCCACCAAGAGGGTTGACGCGTCGTTAAACACGAAATCATCATCATCATCTTTCAGATTCGCTCATTATTTCGAATCTTCTTTCAACTCTTATTTGTTACTGCTTCTTCCCTCTTCATTTATATGTTCAGTTGCTGACATAGCACTCATCCGTTTGATTTATCTTTTGGACCCCTCACCATTATCAGCATCTGTCAGATTTCTTTTCCTTCCAGGTTCACACACAAATACATCATGTCGACTGATCAGGGTCTATTGTTTATGTTACTGTTCAAGGAATATGAAAACAATTGAACGAAAATTGCAACAAATTTTAAGAGGGAAGCATAGTTGTCAACCGTGATTGGGTTAACTACCATGCATGCAGTTTGTCGTATAACATTTATGTTGTACCCAATATTTTTATATCGAAGAATGATTTTACGGAATTGGGTGCAGAAGTCATAGCAGTTATATATTTTTTCTGAATTTATAAAATAAATCACCATAAAATTCGGGTTCCGATAGACCTTGTTGCAGAAGAAATTCAAGTCCAATATTGAATTTCCTTCTGTAAAATTTTGAAAAGGCTTTGCGTAGTTGATGGTTCCGATAACCCTGATTTAGAAGTTTAGCCGTTAACAATTTATTATGAGTGTTGAAGTCAGTTACATGACTACCCACTCTGGCAAGTCGAATTAATTGCAAATATAAACGCCATAGGATAGCGCACGAGGAACATCACTATCCAAAAAAGGCAAATTTACAATCTCAAAATCAAAATCATAGCGTTTGTCATAAACGTTGCAAGAAACAAACCCATTTACAATAGATAGATGTAAATCCAAAAACGGGGCCTCTGTATCAGAAGAATTTGGTTTATTATACCCCCACAAATGAAATTTGGGGGGGGGGGGTATATAGGAGTGAGCTTGTCGGTCGGTCGGTCGGTCGGTCTGTTGACTTGGTTTCCAGACGATAACTCAAAAAGCGCTTCACCGATTTTAATAATTTTTGGTACACTGATGTAACATCATAAAATACAGGTCAAGTTCGATTTCCACTACAATTCGTCAATTTTCGACATAGTTATGGCCCCTTTCAAGTGAAAAAATTGCAAAATGGCGCTGTTGTACTATCAAGGCAGTTTTTGTGGGGGTATTCATCACCTTTAGTGATAGCTCTAGTTTAACTAGCACAAAACACTTAATTCGTGTAAAGGTGTCATCCGGAGCCACGTCCTTCCAGCGATGCAGAGATAATTGACAACTTGAGAGATGAAGGCGTAATTGGTGTACGTAACATCCAAGTTCGTAGAGGTGGTGTATTAAAGCCCACAAGTACTTACGTGTTGACATTTGATACACCAGTTCTGCCCAAGAAAATCAAAGTAACTTTCTGTTAACGTAGAGGTCTATATACCAAACCCTCTCAGTTGTTACTCGTGTCAAGTATTTGGCCATCACGAAAGCAAATGACATAAGAAACAACTGTCCAAACTATAGTGAAGAAAAACATGTCGATATGCTTCAAAACTGTAAGAATGAGGCCAAATGCGCCAATTGTGGTGGCAGACATGCTGTTTTCTCCCGAGATTGACCGGCATGGAAAAAAGAAAAAGAAATACTCACTGCCAAATAGCAAAGGTCGATAACTTTTCCGGAAGCTCGGCAAATTGTTGAAGAGCGATACACAACACCAACCACAAGTTACGCAAGCATCACAAAGGGTGCGGGTAAAAAAGACACAAACAGAGCAACGCTGAATCGCACATTGCCGAACTGAAAAAAGTGCATGGAGTAAATCTACTCCAGCACCACAAATTTCAACCAATTTGTAAGGTTGCTCCGGGTAGGTCGACAGCGACCGTACCGAAGCCGGCGCCGCATGTAAAAGAGAAATTCGACTCCGGTCGAACTAGTATGGGATCGGAAGATCCGATCCAAATACATTATTTGCAAGTTCCTCTTGACGAGAACTATGCCGAATTAATGGATGATGATTATGCTCCTACCAGTCCTCGCAAGGGAAGCACAATTATCAGGATACCTACAATTTCGTCAATAACGACGCATTAGTTTCTAGTCATGTAAATATCTCTCTATAAAATGGATCCAAAAAACAAAATAATACAATGGAATTGCCGAGGTCTTAAATCAAATTATAAAGAACTATTATTACTTCTTTCTTTATTAAACCCATCGGTTTTTTCGTTTGCAAGAAACTTTTATAAAAATTGATGACAACATTGATGTCAGGGATTTCAATACATATAACTATATCTATTCTGATGGTAACAAACCATCCGGTGGCAGTTCAATTTTTTGTTAAAAAAATCGTGTTGACCACAAAGAGAGATCAAATTGAAAACAGAACGTCAAGCTGTAGCAGTATCGGTTTCTCTGGATACAGAAATTCAAGTTTGGACTTTAAACACTTCTGCTACAACGCCTATCGGAACCCGAATTCTATGGTGACTTAGTATATAAATGTAGAAAAAAAAAACCAAGCCTGTAATGACTTTAGTACCCAATTTCGTAAAATCGTTCGTCGATATATAAAGATTGGGTACAACATCAATATTATAAAACAGACTGCTTGCATGGTGGTTAACCCAATCACGGTTGGCAACTTTGCTTACCTCTTTGATTGCACACCGGTGGGTCGGACTTAAGATTATATGACGGTTCCAGCTTAAAAACATAAATGGAATTATTTTTTATTTTAGTATTCTTTGTTGCTTGGCGTCTGATGCTCTGTCTTTGGTCGGGCCCCTCGGAGTCCAACTGTTGGTTTTCTTTTGCTCCAGCAATTCTGTTGTTGTATGCTGTCGGGTCCTCAACCTTGTTTCATCTCTGTAGTTTTTTTTTTATTTGTATGTTCTTGGAGATGTTACACTGATGAGTTAGGAAGCCTTCATGCGGACTAAACAAAATTAGTGTATACCGCGACAGAGGTAAGGGCGAGGATTATGGCCATGTAAAATCAATTTAAGCCCCCCCCCCCCCAACACACACACACACCAGTGGAATTCTTTCCACAGACCGTTCCAATGCGGTTCTTCTGTGGCGGTTTATTTATTTTGTTGTGTGTTACTACTTCCTTCCTTTGTGTAGGTTTCCATTATGGTCTGGTCGCTTTTATGATTGTGTTTCTTTCACTTTGGTGTATTTGACGGGTGGAGTAAGTTAATTGTATCGATTCCTGATCTTTGTTATACACTTCTACTTTACAAATTGTTCTCTATATATACCACCTTCTTTTTCTTTAGCGCCCGAATATCTTGAATCATTGCTGGACCAACTTCCATCGCCTATAAGCATTGTTGGTGACTTAGCGGTCACAACATTCTATGGGGTTGTAAAGATAACAACAACAGAGAAGAGCTTATTAAAGATTTTATTGCAAAGAAACGATCTGTGCTTGATCAATAATAAATCTTGTACTTATCTTTACCCTGCAACAGGTAATTTGTCTTCTTTAGAGCTCTCTTTGTGACACCCATCCCTCTTCTTAGACTATGAATGGTCTTTCCATGATGATCAGTGCGAAAGTGATCACTTCCCTGTTATAATTGAGAGCGTAAACGAACCAGATGCGGGCTGTAGTCAGAAATGGAAAATGAATAAAGCCAATTGGGAATTAGTCCATAATTTATGCGATGAATCAAAAGGTATGTAGAATTATGAGGATATAATAAGTCACGGTTTCTTTTTCTTTGCCCCAAACGTGGCACACTTTAGAGTTAGCGGAGTGTTTTTCCCCACAGTTAACAAAGCTGGACTCGTTTTTGCAAGTTTGCTCCGTGTGATTCGCTGGCTGACCACAATTTGCACAGATGGGATCCTTTGTACACCTGTTTTCGTGGTCCAAAGCAATAGACCTAGCTTTGGATTTTATCAGTTCTTTAACGATTCAAAATTCAAAAAAGCAATTATATTTTCTGATTCACTGTGCTTAAGGCTTTTGACCATTCATCATCTAAAAATCCTCAAATGCAAACATTGATCGAAAAACATAACGAAATTTCTAAAACTCACCAAATCTTGTTTTGTTGGCTTCCGAGTTATATTGGCATTGTTGGCAATGAGTACGCTGACAAGAAAGCAAAGGAATCGCTCAATCCTGATCCGTCTATTTTTAAAATTCTTTTTAATAATTTTAAACCATTAATCAACAATTACATCTTGTCGAAATAGCAAGGCGGATGGGACCATGCAATAAATAACAAATTCCATGCCATTAAACATGTCGTTGGAACTAAATGCTCTCCTTCACAGTTTTCCAGGAAAGATGATGTAGTATTAACGTGACTGCGCATTGGCCATACAAGAGTTACTCATTCTTATATTTTTAATGGTGATGATCAGCCTTCTTGTGCAGGATTGATCAGCCATTCACTGTTAAACAGATCTTAATTGAATGTGTAGACTTTTCACAGTCCCGTAACTTATACTTCAAAGCTGACACTTTGCAACAATTGTTTCAAGATGTACCTGTTCATAATATTATTTAGTTCTTAAAAGAAATTAGATTTCTTCATAACATTTAACTGTTTCAGATTTGATGGCATGGAATCACTTCTAAAGAGCATAAGAATTATACAATTTGGTCATGTCAGAAAGTGTGTGATGCCCTCACCTTTCTACTTGACAATATTTATATTAGATTCGGTACTAAGTTATTTAGACAAATTGTGGGTATTCCGATGGGTACTAATTGCGCACCTCTTGTGGCTGATCTGTTCTTGTATTGTTATGAAAGAGACTTCATTTTGTCCCTTTCCATTGATAACCAATCTGAAATTATTGAAGCTTTTAGCTCTACTTCTAGATATTTAGATGATTTATTAAATATTGATCATACCTATTTTGATGGTTTGATCAGTCAGATTTACCCCCTAGAACTTCAGTTAAATAAAGCAAATTCTTCTGATACCGAGGCCCCGTTTTTGGATTTACATCTATCTATTGTAGATGGATTTGTTTCGTGCAAAATTTATGATAAACGCGATGACTTTGATTTTGAGATTGTAAATTTTCCTTTTTTGGATGGTGATGTTCCTCGTGCGCCATCCTATGGCGTTTATATTTCGCAATTAATTCGATTTGCTAGAGTGTGTAGTCATGTAACTGACTTCAACACTCGTAATAAATTATTAACGGCTAAACTCCTTAATCAGGGTTATCGGTACCATAAACTACGCAAAGCCTTTTCAAAATTTTATAGACGCCATTCTGATTTAATTTCAAAATTCAATATTGGACTTAAATCTCTTCTGCAACAAGGTCTATCGGAACCCGAATTTTATGGTGACTTAGTATATAAATTCAGAAAAATATATAACCGCAATGACTTCAGCACCCAATTTCGTAAAATCATTCTTCGATATAAAAAGATTGGGTACAACATGGATATTATACGACAGACTGCATGCATGGTAGTTAACCCAATCACGGTTGGCAACTTTGCTTCCCTCTTTTATTGCACGCCGGTGGGTCAGGCCTCAGATTCTATGACGGCTCCAACGTAAAGGCTTATTGAAAATTAAAGAGATAATGTTGGTTGGTGCCTGATGCTCTGTCTCTGGTCGGGCTCATCGGAGTCTAACTGTTGGTTTTCTTTTGCTCCAACATTTCAGTGGTGGTTTCTTGCTGTCGAGTCCTCACCGTTGTCTCGCCTCTGTGGTTCTTTGATTTCTGTGTTCACGGGGGTGTTGCACTGGTGGGTTAGGAGGCCTTCATGCGGACTGAACAAATTATTTGTCTAAATCGCGGCGGAAGTAAGGGCGAGGATTGTGGCCACGTAAAATCGATTTAAGCCCCCCCAGTGGAAATCTTCCACTGACCGTTCCAAGGCGGCTCTTCTGTGGAGATTTATTTATGTTGTTGTTTGTTACTTACTGTGTGTGTCACTTGTGTCTTTTAATTTTGGATGGCCATATGGCCATTTTGTGGGAAAGTAACTGTCCATATGGCCTTCCTTTGTTTAGGTTTCCATTATGGTCTGGTCGCTTAATGTTTGTATTTCTTTCCCTTTGGTGTCTTTTATGGATGGAGTAAGTTAATTGTATCAATTCCTGATCTTTGTTTTACTTCTACTTTGTATACATTATTATTCTGATTTTTTACTTATAATATCCTCATAATTTTTCATGCCGTTTAACCATTAACTGTTTGACGCTTATGACCCACAACGAGAGTTGACGCGTCGTTTAACACGAAATCATCAAGATCATCATGCCTGGTTCTTTTTGTTTTCTTCGGATGGACTGGTCTGCGTGCATATTTTCCGCATTGTTCATATGATGCTGTGTTTGGAAGGTTTGACTGTTCTGTGCATGTGGCTAGTTTTGATGTGGGTTATTTGGAATAGCAAATGTGACTTAAGGCTGACCCTTTTCAAAGGAAGTTTGACGTTTTGAACTTGCACTGGGTATAGGGGAGGTTATAAGAGAAATGGACTCTGATTCTGTGTTGATTCAGTTTTGATGTAACTAATTCATCATACTTGGAATTGATTTTTTTGATCTTTTGAAGCTGGGATTTTATAAGATCGTCAACTTTTTCTTCCTAAGTAATGGATGTGGATGACACAGACTCATCAGCCTTTAATTTAACGTGTGTGGATGTGTACACTTTTGGTTAAGCCCCTGTACTTTTATAAGTACAGGGGCTAAACCAAAAGTGTACACATCCACACCTGATGATCTTATAAAATCCCAGCTTCAAAAGATCAAAAAAATCAATTCCAAGTATGATGAATTAGTTACATCAAAACTGAATCAACACAGAATCAGAGTTCACTTCTCTTATAACCTCCCCCTGTACCCAGTGCAAGTTCAAAACGTCAAACTTCCTTTGAAAAGGGACAGCCTAAAGTCAAATTTGCTATTCCCAATAACCCACAACAAAATCAGCCACATGCACAGAACAGTCAAACCCTCCAAACACAGCATCATATGAACAATGCGGAAAATATGCACTCGGACCAGTCCGTCAGAAACGGGCCTCCATGGCCTAGTGATTAAGAGCGCTGACTCTTGATCATTAGGTCTCTCATCGATGTGGTTCGAGCCTCGCTCGGGTCACATGTGAGTCGCCAAGTTCCGCAACGGAAGGTCAGGTGGTTTTTCTCAGGGTACTCCGGTTTTCGCCAACCTTTGATTAACGATCGGCTTGATATGAGTGAAATAATCTTGAAAGGGCCGTAAAACCAAAAAAAAAAACAGTCCATCAGGAGAAAACAAAAAGAACCAGGCATGATGATGATTTGTCTTTAACGACGCGTCAACCCTCTTTGTGGGTCATAAGTGTCAAACAGTTAATGGTTAAACGACATGAAAAATTATGAGGATATTATAAGTAAAAAAATCAGAATGATAATGTATATAAAGTAGAAGTAAAACAAAGATCAGGAATTGATACAATTAACTTACTCCACCCATAAAAGACACCAAAGGGAAAGAAATACAAACATTAAGCGACCAGACCATAATGGAAACCCAAACAAAGGAAGGCCATAAGGACAGTTACTTTCCCACAAAATGGCCATATGGTCATCCAAAACCAAAACACACAAGTGATACACACAGTAAGTAACAAACAACAACATAAATAAATCGCCACAGAAGAGCCGCCTTGCAACGGTCAGTGGAAGATTTCCACTGGGGGGCTTAAATCGATTTTACGTGGCCACAATCCTCGCCCTTACTTCCGTCGCGATTTAGACAAACAATTTGTTCAGTCCGCATGAAGGCCTCCTAACTCATCAGTGCAACATCTCCGTGAACACAAAAATCAAAGAACCACAGAGATGAGACAACGGTGAGGACTCGACAGCAAGAAACCACTGAAATGCTGGAGCAAAAGAAAACCAACAGTTAGACTCCGATGAGCCCGACCAGACCCGACCATAAATCTGAAACAGTTAAATGTTATGAAAAAAATCCTATTTCTTTTAAGAATTAAATAATATTATCAACAGGTACATCTTGAAACAATTGTTGCAAAGTGTCAGCTTTGAAAAATAAGTTTCGGGACTGTGTGAAAAGTCTACACATTCAATTAAGATATGTTTAACAGTGAATGGCTGATCAAATCCTACACAAGAAAGGCTGATCATCACCATTAAAAATATAAGAATGAGTAACTCTAGTATGGCCAATGCGCAGTCGCGATGGCCAATGCGCAGTCGCGTAAATACTACATCATCTTTCCTGGAAAACTGAAGGAGAGCATTTAGTTCCAACGACAGGTTTAATGGCATGGCATTTGTAATTTATTGCACGGTCCCATTTGCCTTGCCATTCCGAAAAGATGTATCTTGATAAATGGTTTAAAATTATTTAAAAGAATTTTTAAAATAGACGGATCAAGATCGAGCGATTCCTTTGCTTTCTTGTCAGCATACTCATTGCCGAAAATGTCAATATGTCTCGGAAGCCAACAAAACAAGATTTGAGGAGTTTGAGAAATTTCGTGATGTTTTTCGATCAATGTTTGCATTTGAGGATTTTAGATGATAAATTGTCAAAAGCCTTAAGCACATAAAGTGAATCAGAAAATATAATTGCTTTTTGAATTTTAAATCGTTAAAGAACTGATAAAATCCAAAACTAGGTCTAGTGCTTTGGACCACGAAAACAGGTGTACAAAGGACCCCATCTGTGCAAATTGTGGTCAGCCAGCGAATCACACGGAGCAAACTTGCAAAAACGAGTCCAGCTGTGTAAAGTGTGGGGGAAAAACACTCCGCTAACTCTAAAGAGTGCCACGTTTGGGACAACGAATCTTGACAATCAAATACAAATAAAACATCTCACTCCCAGAAGCTCGGACAATCGTTGCGTCACCTACCCTTATTCCCAGAGTCAGCTATGCCAGCATTGCAAGGTCACCTGTAGAAAAGGTACCTGTTGAAAATGCTGTCACTCAAAAAGATCCGATTCCAGGCCTAGCACTTTTAGAAAAAATGAAATAAAAAAAAACAATGAAGATCAACCTAACAACTCTAAAAGCCAAACACCAACACAATCACCAGAGCAAATTAAAGACAATAAAACAGAGAAATAACTGGAAAACACTACTTTGGAAACGATGAAAAATGATTTTAAAAAACAGCAACAAAAAATATTACCATCTCAAAAACAAACAGACAGACAATGCAAAATTGACAGAGACCATATAAAATATCAGAACAGATTCTTATCTTTGAGTGACAGTGATATGGAGTTCACTGAAACTCCATCACTACGAAGTGGTCATAACAGAGCGAGGTCAACAACATCACGAGGTGGTAATAACAGATCAATATCAGCAATTGCACCTCCAAAATAATTTCTAGCCTTATATTCTTCTGTCGCGGTTTATTTTTGTTTTGGTTTGTCTTTGGGTGTTTGTGTCGCTTATTTTATTTTGGATAGGCTATTGGCCATTTTGTGGTAAAGTAACTGTCCGTTTGGCTTTCCGCTGTTGGTGTTTCCGTTAGGGTCTGTTTTTTTCATGTTTGTGCATCTTTCCCTTTGGTGTCTCTGATGGGAGCTGTCGGGTGATTGTATCGATTCCTGATCATTGCCTCCACTTCTATTTTTAAAATAACTCCATAAAATAGATTTAAAACACAAAATAATACAACGGAATTGTCAAGGTCTTAAATCAAATTGTAATGAACACTTATTACTTCTTGTTAAACCCAGAAGCCTCCGTGGTGTAGTGGTTACGCTACTCGCCTTGTAAACCAGGGGTCGCAGGATCGATCCCGGGATTCTCCAGACTTTCGGATGAGTCTTTTAACTGAGACCCCGTCTCCGTATGACCTTAGCTGTTTGATGGGACGTAACACTCAAACACTCACTAACTCTTTATTAAACCCATCTGTTTTTTTGTTTGCAAGTAACCTTTTTTAAAAACTGATGACAACACTGATGTCAGGGGTTTCAATACATATAACTATATATATCCTGATGGTAACAGACCATCTGGTAGCAGTTCAATTTTTGTTAAATCTTGTTTACCACAAAGAGAGATCAGATTGAAAACAGAACTACAAGCTGTAGCTGTATGGGTTTCTCTTGATAAAGAAATTACAATTTGCTCTCTATATATACCAACTTCATTTTTAGAGCCCGAACAGCTTGACTCATTGCTTGATCAACTTCCATAGCCATATATTTGAGTTGGTGACTTGAATGGTCACAACATTCTATGGGGTTGTAGAGATAACAGCAACAGAGGAGCACTTATTGAACATTTTATTGCAAAGAACGATCTTTGCTTGATGAATGATAAATCTTTTACTTATCTCCACCCTGCAACGGGTCATTTGTCTTCTTTAGATCTCTCTTTGTGTCACCCATCTCTCTTCTTAGACTGGTCTGTCTATTATGATCAGTGCGGAAGTGATCACTTCCCTGTTATAATTGAGAGCGTGAACGAACCAGACGAGGACTGTAATCAGAAATGGAAAATGAATAAAGCCCATTGGCAATTGTTCCATAATTTATGCGAAGAAGAGTTATCCATTGATCACTTTAATGAATCATCTGACATTGTTTCTGATTTCACAGATTCGCTTATTATTATATCAGAACAATGCATTCCAAAGATCTCCACAAATACTAAGAAAAGCAAGCCTTGGTTTAATTATGACTGTAAAGAAGCTATCCAAAAGCGCAAACAGGCTCTAAATAAGTTCTGCCAAACTCCAACTGCAGAAAAACTAACACATCAGTTTTACACAGTTAAATACTGGTTTTGACACAAAAGCTTCAACTGAAAAAGATATTTCAGATACTCTTGGTAGCACATTCTTGAGAAATTCATCATCGCGAAATTATTCTGACACTTTTAGAAATTTCAAAAAGGACCAAGAGAAAAGAAATCTGGGCCCATCGGAGTCTTAACTGTTGGTTTTCTTTTGCTCAGCATTTCAGTGGTTTCTTGCTGTCGAGTCCTCACCGTTGTCTCACCTCTGTGGTTCTTTATTTGTGTTCACGGAGATGTTGCAGTGATGAGTTAGGAGGCCTTATTGCGGACTGAACAAATAATTTGCCTAAATCGCGAGTAAGGGCGAGGATTGTGGCCACGTAAAAACGTAAAATCGTACTTATCCAAACTAGTTGAAGCCATAGAAAAATCACATGATACGGCTACCGGCCCCGATGAAATCCACTATTAGATGCTTAAGTTCTCTTTCAACAGTTTAAGACATCTTTAATAGTATTTGGAAAAACGGGGGTCTGTCCCGAGAGCTGGCGTTTAGCTACAGCTGTACCAATTCCAAAACCAGGGAAAGATCATGCAGAACCTACGAATTATCGACCGATAGCTTTGACAAGTTGTTTGTGTAAAAAAAAGGAGAGAATGATAAACAAGAGGTTAGTTTGGTACTTAGAGTCCAACAACCTCATTGCAGAATATCAGTCAGGTTTTCGTTCGGAACGTATTTTTTTTTTTTTTTTTTTTTTTTTTTTTTTTGGTTTGGGTTTTACGGCCCTTTCAAGATTATTTCACTCATATCGAGCCGATCGTTAATCATAGGTGGGCGAAAACCGGAGTACCCGGAGAAAAACCACCTGACCTTCCGTTGCAGAACTTGGCGTCTCACACGTGACCCGAGCGAGGCTCGAACCCACGGCGGTGAGAGACCTAATGACTAAGAGTCAGCGCTCTTATCCATTAGGCCACGGAGGCCCGTCGGAACGTATTACCAACGACAATTTGATAAGACTAGAAACCTTTATACGAAATGCTTTTATTAACATTTTTTGAACGGTAACATATACAAAAATCATGAATATTCAATGAACAATCTGTATTTGTCGTCGAAACATTGTACAGTATTATTTATTTTGATGTTAAATAGCGTAGTTGAGAGAATACTGCCTTGTGGGACACCCTGCTCTTGTTCATAGAGATCTGACAGGGTAGATCCCACACGCACCTGAAATGCGCGCTCACCTAAAAACTTTGAATACAACTGGGAAGTTTTCCCCTTAAGCCGAAGTCGTGGAGGTCTTTCAATATTCCATAACGCCATGTGGTATCATATGCTTTCTCCAAGTCGAAAAAGATAGCTACTACGTGTTCTTTGTTAATAAAAGCATTACATATAAATGTTTCTAGTCTTATTAAATTGTTGTTAGTACTACGTTCCGAACGAAAACCTGACTGACATACTGAAATGAGGCCATTGGACTCTAAGTACCAAACTAAACTCTTGTTTATCATTCTCTTCATTGTTTTGTACCAAACTAAACTCTTGTTTATCATTCTCTCCATAGTTTTACACAAACAACTTGTCGAAGCTATCGGTCGATATTTCGTAGGTTCTGCATGATAAAGAACCAGACCAATTTGATGGAAAGATTGTTGAATGGCGTGGCTATATTGAATGGATGGACCGATTCCGAAAAAGCACAACAACTAGTCATGTCTCTTAGAGGCCAGGCACAAACACTTTTGGCTGAATTGACAGAGGAAGAATTAAACAGTTTTGTAGAGCTCAAGCGGATTCTGTCGCAGCGATATGACCCTCAACAACGTAGTGTGGCATATCGATGTGAGTTTCGCGCACGAAAACGACACAAGAATGAAACTCCTGATTTTGCATTTGCATTGAGACGCCTAGCTTGTTTAGCTTTTCCGGAAATGCCTTACGAGTGCAGAGAAATTAATATACTTGAACAGTATTAGAATGCTGTTGGTTGCCAAGAATTAAGGGAGCACATCATATTCAGACACATAAGGCATTAAAATAGTAATGTTTTTACTAGAATGTGCATACATAATGCTGAAATTCAATAAACACATTAAATGCAGCACTTTGAAGTTTGTAAAGAGAGACAATCACTGTTTGAACATCTAGAAGTCAAATTTGTCACTCTCAACATATGGCACTAAGATTTAACCATTACAACTTCAGGGCATCAGTTGCAGAACTGCACAGGTAGATTAGAGACATCACAAAGTCTCTACAAGCACAAACCGGAGTTTGACAGGTACACATAGCCGTAACACAGTAACTAGAAGCTAAAACTGAAGATTCTCGTTCTTTGTAAGTGTCAATTATTTGTAGAAATATAACTTGCAGATTGTTGATCTCCTAACACAACAATCATTGGTCTCTTTATCAACTTTGTAAAGACAATCAGGAAATTTTCTCAGTATCTCGAAGTCCAGGATAGATCCAAATGTCCTTTTACTGTACTGCCTCAGGGTGTAAATACACTCATCTTACAGTCAGGTTAACCACGATCGTGTGATGCAGACAAGGGGTAGGATGAAGACAACAGGAACCTGATTCTGTTTCTACGTTTATCCCATATCTCAACACAATAGTCGATAATGTGTGCGTGTGTGTGGTAAAAAGCTGAAAATGGATGAAAGAAATTGCCTCACTAATTTGTCAAATATGTCTGAATACAAATATGTAAACATAGCGAAAGTTCACAATTACAACGGGTCAGAAATTCACCGAAAAGCAATAAAGTGCAAATTGTGATAATTACAAGGTTTCAAAAGTCATGAAGAAAAAGGGACACGGACTACACTTATCACTTACACAGTGGGGACTCTCGAATACGGGAATAATTTGGCACAGAGCCGCAGAAAGTATGGTTTCGACGAACTAGAAACTGCTCAAAACTGACGCGCAAGCTATTAGCATGAATGACTATTAGCATGGAGAAACGAAGACGAATTACCGAATCTGTCAAAACAACTGACAAGCGACTGGGCAACGCCTGCGTAAGCGAGAGGCAGAACAGGATGAGCATGGAGATATCGATGGTTCAATATCTCCTAAACCTAACATGTCTTTAATTTCTTTTTTCATTAGATCCCGTACTTTAAATGGCATGGCATATACTTTTGACCCCACTGATTCTGCGTTAGCAACTTTATGTCATGTTCTATTTGGTCGGTTCGTCCTGGTACACTCGACAGTACGTTCGGGTATTCTTTTATCAACGTCTCTATTTCTTTACGCTGATCCTGCGTTAACATTTCTGAAATATTGACGTCCTTAAACGTCTCTGGTTGCTTTGCAGTAGGAAAAGCGCAATTTTCCAATGAGAATTCGTCAACTTCATCATTTTCAGTTGACGGAACGGACTCTACAGAAAGTAAGCAATGTGACGTCACATTTTGACGTTCCACATATTGCTTCAGTATGTTAGCATGATATGTGTTAACATTTGCATTGACATCAATCTTACAATCCATTCTGTTAACTACCTCAACTACTGCATATGGACCTTTCCATTGAAGCAATAGTTTATTACTGTCTGTCGGTAGTAACCAAAGCACTTCATTGCCGACGTCAAATTTACGCGACGTCGCGCCTTTATCAAAATAAGCTTTCTGCTTAGTTTGCACCTGCTTTAAATTATCACGCGCTAATTTGCATGTCTGCTCCAACCGTTCCCTGAGCTCAATAACAGACTGATACGTCGAAAGAACTTGCTCATCGCGTACCTCGTCAGCCCATAATTCTCTTAATATTGCCAATGGACCTCTGACGTTACGTCCGTATAGCAACTCGAAAGGGGAATATCCTAACGACTCTTGTGGGACTTCCCTAACCGCAAGTAACAAAGCTGGAAGATATTTATCCCAGTATTTATCTCCCTTTGTGCCATACGAAAAAAACAAGACGAGCATAGCACCCGCTTGCGGTGCTCTTGTTGTCTATAAAAATGAGGCTTAAAGAGGTGTTCCTTTCATGCACGTGTTAATCGGATGGAAGAGCATTTCTCTTACGCATGGATTTAACTTTGCAGCGGATCGCCCTCGCCCATCGGGGCTTGAAGAAATAGATTGGCTGCATGATGCTTCCTCGCAGAGCTGAAACCGACGGCACTCGACTACTGGTAAACTGCTTAGAGGATCTAAGCCTGTCCAGACCAAGCGGTGCAAGTCGGCCCGTCCATGCGTATAAACCCTATTGGTTGGGAGAAAAAATTCTAACACTCACTCTTAAAATTATTACGAAAATATGCCTATATTTTAAACCCCACTTTTATACAGTAAAACGAAAATATGCCTATATTTTAAACCCCACTTTTATACAGTTAAACTGGGGTTTACAGCGGTGTATATTATTTTCATATTTCCGCTAAAACATAGATTGTAGGTACTCGTTAGAACCGTCTCGGCGAGGCGATTCTCACGAGTACCTACAATCTGTTTTCCAGCGTTAATATGAAAAATATCAGAATATTTTGTTTAAAAATCTGATTGTAAAATTTCAATATATTTTTAATCGGCGTGTTTTCGCAATTAATACTTTTAAAAAGCAAGTTTTTTTGGAAATTTTAAAATTATTATTCTGCCTAAATGGATTGGAACACTGTAGTATAAGCCTGATCTCAACATTAGTGCCCTTTTACAATAATAATAATAATGATAATATTAATCATCTCCGAGGCTTAGATAAAACACGTACACTCTTAACTTTTCAGTTCTACTGTGTATTCCTAGCTTCCAAAGGATATTGAACCCTTTTAAACATGGGTTTCATGGAATTTAAATTTTAGCTATATACCAAGGTGATTAACATGTCTAATTTATGGTTTGACATTTCCTGTTGTCCACATGCTTATCAAAACACGCTGACTAACTCAAAACACGCTGACTAACTTTCACACCTTTCTGCTTATATACCTGATGTCAACCAAACAGATTTTCTCTTAACCGCTTCAATAAAAGAAAAAAGAGCGGGGAAAAACAAACAAAAGTAATCACCGAACCCACTGCTGACAATAAACCAATCAAAATCGGTCACACCAACCGGGATTGGAAGAAACAGATTGGCCGCATGGTAGCTAGGTAGACAGGTAGGTAGTTATGTAGGTAGGGTGAATGGTCTTGTAGGTGCGTGGATGGATGGGTGGGTGGGTAGGTAGGTAGGTGGGCTTACTTCTTGCTTCGAAGTTGTAGGTAATAGACCTAGCTTTAGATTTTATCAGTTCTTCAACAATTCAAAAAGCAATTCTATTTTCTGATTCACTTTCTGTGCTTAAGGCTTTAGACCATTCAGAATCTAAAAATCCTCAAATTCAAAAATTGATCGAAAAACATCATGAAATTTCTAAAACACACCACATCTTATTTTGTTGGCTTCCGAGCCATATTGGCATTGTCGGCAATGAATATGCTGACAAGAAAGCAAAGGAATCGCTCAATCTTGATCCATCTATTTTTAAAATTCCTTTTAATAATTTTAAACCATTTATCAACAGATACATCTTGTCAGAATGGCAAGGCGAATGGGACCGTGCAATAAATAACAAACTTCATGCCATTAAACCTGTCGTTAGTACAAAATGCTCTCCTCCACAGTTTTCCAGAAAAGAGGACGTAGTATTAACACGACTGCGCATCGGCCATACTAGAGTTACTCATTCTTATATTTTTAATGGTGATGATCAGCCTTCTTGTGTAGGTTGTGATCAGCCATTCAGTGTGAAACATATCTTAATTGACTGTGTTGACTTTTCACCCTCACGTATTTTATATTTCAAAGCTGACACTTTGCAACAACTGTTTCGAGATGTACCTGTTGATAATATTATTTTATTCTTAAAAGAAATTGGACTTTTTCATAAGATTTAACTGTTTCAGATTTTTATACATTATCATTCTGACTTTTTACTTTTAATATCATCATAATTATTCATGCCGTTTAACCATTAACCGTTTGACGCTTATGACCCACAAAGAGGGTTGACGCGTCGTTAAACACGAAATCATCATCATCATCATCATCGAAGTTGTAGGTAGGCAGGAAGTTGGGTAGATAGATTTTGTTTGTTTGTTTGATCCTAACCAAAACATATATAACTACGATCGAATTGGAATTGTAGTTCTCATAAGGTCTCATATATAACTACGATCGAATAGGAATTGTAGTTCTCATAAGGCATAACGGCTCCAGTCATCACGGTACAGGTCATTTTGGAGACGTTGCTTTCATTTTTCTGTGACTTATGCCCGACATTGAGATGGATGTAGGTAGGAGTATTACGAAAACACGCCTATTCAAATAAATATTGACACAATTTTACAACCAAGAACGAATTTTTCATATAAAAATCCTGATATTTTTTCCTATTTCTGCACAAAACAAAGATTGTGGGTACTCGTTTGAACCGCCTCGGCGAGTCGGTTCCAACGGGTACCCACAATCTATGTTTTTGAGCAGAAATAAGACAAATATAAATACCCTTTAAACCCCAGTTTTACTCTCTAAAAGTGGGGTTTAATGGGATCAGAATTATACAGGCGTGTTTTCGTGATGAGATAGGAGTGGTAGGTTTCGGCTGGTGGCAATGGGGAGGTAGGTAGGTACGGTCGTAGATATGTATGTTTTGGTAGGTAGATAGGCAGGCAGGAATGTAGGTAGGAATGTAGGTATTAGGTACGTTTATCGATAGGAAGGAGTGTAGACGTATAGGTAGGTAGGAATGTTACTAAGTAGGTATGTTTTTGTTTGAATTGGGGGTTTAATGTCCCCGTCAACTCTATTTAGGTCATTTTAAAGATTTTGCTTCAAATGTTGTGGGACCTTTACCCGACATTGAGATGAAATGACAGCTCCAGCCCTGCCGCCCAATGAAACCAAAAGGCTTTGGACGGACTGACTCATACCACTTTGCCTGGGCAGGCTTAGTCATTCTAAGCGGTTAACCAGTACTCATGTGTGGTCAGTTTCAGCACTGCGTGGAAGCACCATGCAGTCCATCTATTTATCCAAGCTCCGATGGGCGGGGGCGACTAAGTCGGTATGTACGTAAGTAGGTATGCAGTCCGGCCCCGCCCACCGGGGCTTGAAGAAATAGATGAACTGCATGGTTGCTAGGTTGATATGTAGGTAGGGAAATGGTCTGGTGGCTTCCTGGCTCGGTGGGAAGGTAGATAGGTAGGTATGTTGGTAGGTAGGTAGGGGGAGGTTGGTAGGTAGGTAGGGGGAGGTTGGTAGGTAGGTAGGGGGAGGCAGGTAGGTAGGAAGGCAGGTAGTTATAGGTAGGAATGACAGGTTTGGATTGGTGGTGAGGAAAGTAGGTAGTTAGGAATGCAGTTAGGTAGGTAGGTGCGGGATGGTGATGTGGTAGGTAGGTAGGATCGCAGGTATGTATGTTTTGGTAAGTAGGTAGGTTAGTATGCAGGTAGGTGTGGGATGGTGATGATGTAGGTAAGTAGGTAGGACCGTCGTAGGATCGTAGTTATATATGTTTTGGTAGGTAGGAATTGTAGTTCTCATAAGGCACAATCAGTCTAATGCTAAACTGGTTTGTCCAAAGCTTAACTAGTCTTGGAACGGTTATGTTTGTCAGGATATATAAATTAGGCACTGCAGTCAGGTTCCCAGAGAACTACAAATAGTGGATTCGCTTAGTGCTGGATGGAAGTGAAAAGTAACACAGTTCAGGTTTATAACTTTACCAAAAATTCAAGCAATAATATATATACAAATATATTTCCATATGGTTTGGTCACAAACGAACATTATGTGAAATTATCGTGGGACAACAGAGAGGAACAACTAGATATTCACCAACTTAAACTGTGTAGGCAATGATAGTGTAGTGACATAGAGGCTGTGATAGTGTAGCGTGTTGCTAGCAATTATGCGAGAGTGGGTGGGGAATGTTTATGGGTGTACACAGCAGTACTTGGACAGTTAAAAACTAATATTAACGTTTCCAAAGGCCTGGGGTCGAGCTCTCCCAGACATCATAAAGGGGTAAATCACTGTCTGTAGGGTCTTATACTATTTGACTGTCATTTTGTTTGTTATATGTTGTTTTTGAAAGCTGTTGTTGTCTCTAGACGATAGTAAACAATCTGGATAGCTTAGGATGTAACCAGTCTTGACTAGCAACCGACAACAATCCAGACTGGTTTCAGTAGCAACCCAAAAGCATTCAGGTTTGGTTCCCAAAAACAGTCTAGACTGCTGTTCTATTCAATTCTGATTCAGACAAAAGCAGTCAGGACAGCCCCGGACTCAGGTACCGGACAGCAACTGTCCAGACATATTTCAGACTCTAAAGCAGTCAAGACTACTTGTAATCCTTCAAGACTGTCAAAACAGCCAAGACTGCTCTCTAGATCAGACTGTTTTCCTTTGACAGTCCAGATCGTTTTATGAACAGTCACGACTGGTTTAACAATCCAGATCGCTTTATGAAACAGTAAAGACTGGTTTCCGATCTTTACATCAATGGACCGTAGTGTATACTTGTCCACTGAGAAGCAAACGCGTCGCCTTATATACCCTCTGAGCGCGTGACAAATGTGACGTCATCAGACAACGACGACAACAAGGCGACTGTCATGTGACTGGACTTTAATATGGATGCTAATGGAAAGGACCGAGAATTCCGAATATACCAAGAAGGTAAATTCGCCATCTTGGAAAATGGATAGAAAGACCGGTCCAATTACTGGCTGGAAAAGTTACTCTAATTTCATAACAATGGATTTAGAAAGGAGGTTATTGATCACAAATGAAGCAGTGAGGGATAAAGACAATATTCAGACCGAAAAGCCGGGCTGAATGAGGGCGATAATGAAAATGGAAGGGTGAATGCCGGTCACTAAGCTGATCAAACTATCGGAACAGAGAGCTTATAGTTAGACAAAATAAGCCTAGATAAGCTACTCTATACCAAAAATCCTAAGGGTCAGGTGAAGCGAAGCAGACATTAATCAGGCCTAGAGTCTAATAATGATGGATAAAATAATATACATGCTGGTGAATATCGAGCGCCATCTATGTTGACCTAGTTAAAATGACAGCTGTATACATGTATGTAAACAAACAATCATACATGAAAATGTTAACCTAAAGATACTCTACTGTTCATTTGGGCTGGCTGGTCAGGGAGGCTACATTTGCCCCCTCCTCAGGAAAGGAATTTGCCCCCAAATAGAGAGTCCGTATATAAGCATGGACATGAGGCAGTCGGTCAATCAATCAATACTATAGACTAACAGCCCAAATGAAAATCTTATGAATAGTTCCACGTCAGTTTTCCCAACATTACAGTAGGATAAAGACAAGCAACATTAAGTCAGGAATACACGTAAGTATGATGTAATATCCGCCTGTAATAACAAATGTGATGCTTGTAAATAAAAATCAAAAATGAATTCCTTTAAGAGCAATGAAAACATTCATAAGAAAGAAAATGGGTCATACTACGTAGTTTCGGCTAATAAAGCCTCATCAGTAACCCTGTAATGATCCGGCAAAGAAAGCCAGAGGAAACGTACTGCAATTTTGCGAATTTCGAATAGGCAGTCGATTCAAAGTAGAAGTAAAACAAAGATCAGGAATTGATACAATTAACTTACTCCATCCATAAAAGACACCAAAGGGAAAGAAATACAAACATTAAGCGACCAGACCATAATGGAAACCTAAACAAAGGAAGACTGATATAAATCAAAATGGGGTCCAAATAATTAAAAGCCTGTCTAGAATATGAGTCTTAACCAATAATTTATTTCTGATTTCTCAGAATTTTTACGCTGATCTCAAAGGACCAAAAGTAAAATATACACTGCACTATGGTTGATGTACGGGGAGACGTTTTACGGCCGCCACACGGCACAACACCAGCTGCAGTGAAGGCAAATAAAAATCAAAAATGAGTTCCTTTAAGAGCAATGAAAACATTCATAAGAAAGAAAATGGGTCATACTACGTAGTTTCGGCTAATAAAGCCTCATCAGTAACCCTGTAATGATCCGGCAAAGAAAGCCAGAGGAAACGTACTGCAATTTTGCGAATTTCGAATAGGCAGTCGATTCAAAGACTGATATAAATCAAAATGGGGTGCAAATAATTAAAAGCCTGTCTAGAATATGAGTCTAAACCAATAATTTATTTCTGATTTCTCAGAATTTACACGCTGATCTCAAAGGACCAAAAGTAAAATATAAACTGCACTATGGTTGAATAATTCTGAGTTTTAGAAACAACACACCAAAGCTAGTAATCTCGGGAAAACTTCAGTCAGAACCATGTAGAGCCATCCCTATTCTTCATTCTGTTTAAAATGTTAAATATTTATGATAAGGCCAAAAGTGCTACACAGGTAATGACCAAAATATAATACAATTATAGCCTTAGTCATGCACAGTTCAATTCCAAAACACTTAAACAAATTCAGCATGGGTACTTAAACTTGTTTAAGAGCAACATATTTTCATACCTTATCCATGTAACAGACATATGCGTATATTCATACATTTTTATATATTGACAGGCATTTGCAAGGACGGCACCAATGACCTTTTCTCAACAAGAATGAGGCAGACTTATGACGTTTTATGTTGGTTCAAGCCAGCCACAAAGAGATGGGGTGCGAAGAAACAGGTATCAGCTACTTGCTATCTAAGCAACTCACCGCAATGCAATTAATTCTGAGACTAGTGTCATAAATTTTCAAGATTAGGTCATTAAAACATACATACATCAGATATTAAAACATATAAATACACGATAAAATACATCATATCACTAATGGGTGCTCACAGGAAAATTTGTTTCTCCCAACAAATCCATTTCTCCAGTCCAGCTAGAATTGTCAAGCAATAGACTGAAGAAACCACAAGTGCTGGATGAAACTGTCCTTCCTGTAAGTCACATGAGCAAAGACTCAGTAGTATACTTTAATTATTCCGCATTCGAAGATCCCGATGAATCTTCACCGCTATAGCTAAAATGACAAGTAATTAACGCGGAAATACAAAAATGCAAACAGCGCCCCCCTAATCAGTACGATAACATGACTGAGTCTGACATTGTGATATATAATAATCAATTCTGTTGTCGTTCATACTTGCACACATATATAGAGAGAATGATTCACATGTTCATTGAATTCCCTACAACAACAAATCAAGCACAATTACTTAAGTTAATAATGGTCCCCTTACTGTATCAGACAACTTAAATATGTATGATTCCATCTCGGGTATAAATATATATAAACTTCGCATGCAGAAACCTGGCGTATGACATATTCTACTCAGGTGACAACGGGTGGGTGGTTTTCCCTGGCACTCAATTATTTTGCCCACCTCTGACAAACGAACTGTTGGAAATAAGTGAATTAATCGTGAGAGGGTTGTTACTCAACTTACCAAGATAAATATAAAATCCTGATGAGGCAAGGCTTTTCCCTATAATGTTCAAAATGAAAGAACAAATCAAATCTTTCTGCATGGACCATACTTCCTTGTCACTGAAATCCTCTATGTATGTGGAATCATTGGCATTCACCCAAAACATGTGAATAAAACCATGGAAAAACATTCGAAATACAACAATAGTGATAATATCTACATATTCAAGAATGAATTGTTGAACAAACATAGCATTACCATATAAATTAATCATTGCTTTATATAGTTATAGCAATCATATTCATTTAAAACCCTATATCAACTTGAATGGACAAACCTCAGAATGCATATGATCACTTTTGAGCTTTCGCAGACAACAGTAAAACATCAGAAACAGACATGCTGTCAGCCTCCAATGAAACACCATGATCCGCGGAAGTCTCATTAATTTCTTGAGAGTTATATTTTGTGCCAAAATAATAAATTGAATTTCCTGTGACAATTTTCAATTCGATTCATAATCAACTTGTCTTATTTATTTATTTGTTATTTTCAAAAGATTTGCCTCAGACCAGGTGAAACCCTCCACATATCATCTTCCACATTGTATAGCAGGGCTGAAAAATTTTACCCGTCCATCCGCTACAAAAAGTAAAATGCGGGGGGGGACGATTAAAATAATACTATCTAGCTCATATTTAATTAACCAAAATCTACACTCCCCAGCTCATGTCGGGCGAGCAACTTGAAAATTTTCCAGCCCCGCACAGATGACCAGGAAGTGAACACGTGAACAGACCGCCAACCATGTCCAAGCCACATCACCTGAAATAACAATATGTTAAAACATTTACAAGTACCAAACAGAGCTTTGAACTTAATAAGTACAGGTGACTAATTCTCTAGATCAAATATTCATAATGTTAACATTTATAAACTGGCTTCATCCCAACAAGTCACATTGAGAACCAATCTGTCTGATACCCAATGTAACATGTTTGGCTAAAGAAGTAAATCTTTCTCTCTTTCAGGGAGGAGACTAAATGAATAATTGTTGAATCCACTGTCATCTTGGAAAAAGAAGTTGGACTTATGAGGGGAGGTACAACCCTAGAGTTAACAAAGTTTGGACTGAGATCATCCATCAGAGACCAACTTGCTGATATCCAAACTGAGACATGGTAAAATTAAACGACATCAGTACCATGCTTCAGCCTAGAAAGAATGGCCTCTTCTAGACCTCGCAATCGATAGAATCTGGCCTCAGTCAGTAGCTCCACGAGATACCTCCTCTCACGAGACAGAGTGGTCTCCTCAATCGTTGCCCCGTTCCTCAAGAAGTTCAAAATGAAACGGAAGTGAGCGGCATCCCTGTCAAAAAAATAAACCATACGGCCATAAGAGGTGTTAGGCCTAAAGAGACAGTCCTTACGGAGCATTCCAGCTAAGATGGAGTTTGGATCTGCCCCAAGAGTTACATTGGATGTGTGGAATTGGGTGCCTCCGATATCCAGGGTTATTCTATATTCTTGAGTTTCTTGGAACTTCTTGTACAGTTGATCATCAAGTTTTTGTAGGAGTTTTGCCTCAGTTGATGTCATCTGATCTCCTGTAGAATTGTCTCTTACATCAACATAGTCAGTGGAAGAATATAGTGTTGTCGTTTTGCTTCCGAACAATCGATGTTGTGTGAAGAGTTGGCAATTGTCCATGGTCAGGTCACAACTGTCGATATCCAACTCTACATCCCCATAACCTTTGAAATAATCTCCAGGGGGTAATTCCAGGACGTCAGGGATACAGTCGGATGGTGTGGATCCTGAGGCCTGAAGTGCTGGTTCGGCTACAAATTCATTACCGGTAAGTACAGTTGACCTCACAATCCTCTTATCTGTGTGATCTTGTGTTTCACTATTAGCACTTAGTTCTTTCTCGGTTTGGTCAATTATCATCTCCGTCTCCATTTCCTCATTTTCTCCTGAATTTATTTCATTATTCTTTTCTGCTTTATCTGATTTCCCTTTCTTTATTCCACTTTCACTACTTTGATTTATTATTTTGCCCTCTATATCTCCAGGAATTTCTTCAGTTATTTCAGATTTCTTTTGGATTTTGTCTGTTTCACTACTCCTATTTTCCTTTTCTTTGCTGATTTTCCTTTTCTTAGGTTCATTTGTTTTACTACAAGTATTATCACTGTTCTTAGCTTTACTCTTTACACTGTTTTGCTTATCATCTTTATTTTCAGGTATACCTGCCTCATTTCCATTACTTTCCTGTTCACCATTTGCCACTTTTAATTTAACACATTCATCATTCTTATCTTTATCACTACATGTATCTTTTGCCTTTCCTATCGTTTTCTTTTCACATTTTTCACTCTTATTTTTCACACTTTTATTGTCTTTGTCATTTTCAGTTTCCATGTTTTTCTTTTCACCTTTTTCACATTTAGTTTTTCCACTTTCAACTTTGTTGTCCTTGTCATTTTTCTTTTCTTTGTTTTTCTTTTCTACTTTAACACTTCTGTTTATCATATGACCTTCTTTCACATTTTTCCTGTCTTTACTATTCTTGTTTTCCTTTTCACTAATACACTCTTTATTATCTCTATCACCACATAATTTGTCCTTTTCATTTATTTTCTCACCCTTTTCGCTTTCCACTTCTTCTTTTCTATTATATTTTGTATTTTTATCTTTACCACTTTTTGTTTTCTCTAACACCTTTTCCTTTTCAATATTTCTTGTTTCATTTTTATTTTTTTCACTATGTTTGTTGTTGTTATGTTTCTTCTTATTCTGGCTATTTTCCTCATTTTCAGTCCCAGATTTTGTTACATGTTTTTCAGAGCCTTCTTTTTTCTTAAGAGTCATGTTTTTGATTACTGCCTTTATCACTCTGAGCATTTTCTAACTTTTCTGCAGCTTCTTCGCTTAGCTCAGCTGCCAAACCAGGTATGACAATTTTTAAAGGCTCAAATTGGGCGAACTCAGACCCACAATCACTGAGATTGTCACATGTGTCTGAAGAGCTCGAGCTGCTCGAACAAGAGCTGGAGCTTTCACTGTCACTGGAATTGTCACTTAGTTCTAGATCATTCTCAGCATTACTATCTATTATTTTTGTTGGGGCGAGAAATAAATTCCTTTTAGGGCTGGATCTTCCTGGAAGTCCATTGTTGGAGCTTCCAGAATTATTCACTTCTAAAGTCCAGGTCATCACTAATAGCTGTGCCTCTTAATTTAGCACGTATTGGATGGTTATTGTAATTTAAAGTCTGTCCTGATCTTTTACGTCCCCCATAACACCTTGATAATGGTGACCTTTCTTTTTCAGGAGTCGTTGGCAGAGGACTGATTGGGCGAGGAGCAGACCCATAAGGTGACTGGAATGTCTCTTCCCAGTGAAGATCCATAGTCTCCGCTATCCATTTCTGCAGCCTCTTTTCTGCTTCTGCGCCCCTGATTCCCGTTTCCCTGTGGATAAGGATCATGTCCATAGGTCTGGTGGTACAGTGGGTGTGGCTCATAGGCCGTGGGAACATCTTTCCACAGGTAGGTGCTGGACATATGTAGCTGCACCCAGCATGCTGTTCTCTGAGGTGTTTCTTCACCATCCATGGCATCGGGAAAGTGCGGTTAACGTATATCTTGCACCTATATGTAGTTGCCTGAAATATATAGATTTGAACGACTGGTCTCAAAAATCTGGTTAAATTTATTCTTCAAATGAGAGAGTCCCCAGTAAGTAGGTATTTTACGGACCGTTCCAAGGCGGTGCTTCAGTTGTGGTTTATCATATTTATATTTGCCACTGCACTGAGATAGATATATATATATACTATTATTATTATTATGGTTATTGTTTATTATTATTTTTTATTATTATTATTAATATTTTATCGGCCCTTTCATTGGAAAGAAACTGTCCCTCAGTCTTCCCACTTTTAATTATGGTGAAGTTGTTTTATGTTGGTGTTTCTTTCTCTTTAGTAGCTGAGATGGGGAGGTTTGGGTATTTGTATCAATTCCTGATTGTGGCCTTTACTTCTTTTTGTAATAGATTTTATTAAACTATATTCAACAATAGCAACATGCTAGTTTGTTCCGGCTCTGCTCATATATAGTGGCTTAAACTCTTTACTACCAGTCAGTTCTGGTTTACATTCCCATTTGATGGCAAATTAGCAAACACTCCTATCAAATTGCAGTCTTTTCAAACAGACATAATCTCTAGGCTTGTAAATATATTATTATATATATATATTAACATTGTGTGTAGTTCATTCTGATATGGCATACTACAATCTTAAAACTCCGCTGTTTTTATTTCTTTTCAGCCAGAAGACACTGAAGTTTGTCTCCAAGAGTTAGGAGTTTCACAAGTCTTTGTGAAAAGATCTCAACCTAAGGTAAAAGCAAGATGAATTACCAACAAGACAATAACTGTAAAGTGAAAACAGAGCTGTAGAAATGCATCATGTGATATTCTGATTTGTTCATGTAGTACATTGCTGTGTACATTAACATCTTCATTTTGCTTTCACACGCTGCATGGTTTAGCATATAAGTCACTTTGATGCTATCTTAAGCTCTGTTCCAAAAACTGTGTTGTTTCTCTCTGAAGTTGTCCCACCAGTTATCTCTGTGCATCATAGTTTCATTTTATTATTGTGTTTGAAACCATGTTGGTTTATTGTCACCTAAATATGATGTAGTTTATCATAGTGGACAAGTTTAGGTTTCCCTCAGACACCCCTTTGAATTTGGTATAGGATTTTACTAAACTTTTTGGTGATAATATATGGTCCTTTCAAATTTCTGGTCAATTTAGGGCTGATCCCAGCTTTTCTTTCTAGGTAAAAATACCAAACAGGATCACCTTCATTGTGTTCTTTGAAGTGTGTATTTCTGTCATAGTATCTTTTTATACCATCACTGGTGATTTGAATATGTTTGCGTGCAATGTCATGCATGTGTATGAGCTGTTTTCCAATTCATATGCATAGTCAGATTCACATGCACTCATTCTTGTCTCTGGTATGCCTAAGACAAGGTCTATAGGCAGTCGAAGTTGGCGACCTAACATAAGTGACGCAGGAGTACATCTTGTGGTGTCATGAACAGACGAATTATACGCTAATACTAACATTGGTATGTACGTTGCCCAATCTTTCTGATTTTGACTGACATAAGCTGATAACATTGCTTGGATACTTCGACAGGCACGTTCTACCATTCCGTCACTTTGGGGTCGACCGGGAGTAGTACGAGTTTTCTCTTTACCTAGTAAATTGCAGACTTCTTGAAAAACACTACTTTCGAAATTCGATCCTTGGTCACTATGCAAGGTCACAGGTACACCCAGGACAGATATAAACCTTTCAATTAGTTTTGTAGCAACAGTTTTAGCATCAATACTTTCTAAAGGTATAGCCTGTAACCATTTGGTGAAATAACAGACTAAGAGCAAATATTTGAAATTGTTTGAACTCGGTAGTGGTCCCAGAATATCGATTGCGACACGCTCTAGTGGATACCCCACATTAAACTGTTTCATCGGAGCTTTCGCGCGGCGATAGGGAGGTTTTCTTGAGGCGCAGATATAACGTGTTCGACTCCAATATTCAATATCTTTTCTGCACTCATACCAATAGCATCTTTGTTTTACTTTCCCAAGTGTCTTTTGAGAACCTAGATGGGCTGAAGTCACTGTATCATGTAAAAGGTTAAAGCATTTTTTCCTTAAAATTATTGGTAACACTATTCGTGGTTTACTTTCCTGTGGATTTACACTTGGTTTGACTTTATACAATATATTGTCTTTTAGTATCAGAGAATCCCATGCGGACCAGTAGGCTTTTAACTCCGGACTATACGGGGCTATTTGCTACCAAGAAGGTCTCTTACCATCAATTTTGCACTGCTTTATCATTGAAATTTCGGTTTGCTGATCTTGTTCATATCTTATATTTTCTTGAGTCAGACAATCAATATTTATTACTTCTACATTTCTCACGTACGCAGACCCTGACTGTATAATCTTACTCTCTTCCTCATTATTTGAATCCTCACTCCCTTCCTCAGCATCAACATAAGTACTGTCACTGTACATGTCCTCATTACAGTGCAGCAGAGAGGTATCCAATCCTTTCTCAGCACTCAAAGTTCCCCCAAGGGTTATTTTGGTACCCTGCTATAACAGGAAAATTGAGTATCCATACTGGTTCTTGGCTCTAGTTGCTTTTCCCGTGTGGTTTCAGTTGCCCGTGTGGAATCGCAGCCAAGAATCTGATCATTAAGGTTGTTTATCCTTTGAGGTCTATCTGTCTCTTTTCTAAGGAGTAAACTTCCTCTATCATCCATTGGGTCCTCCGAAGAGGGGAGAGTGTTCTCTCGGATCCCCCCCGGAAATTAACGGTTCTGTATCATTTTCTGAGCAGTGTGTTTGAAGCGGGCCCTCTTCTAAACACATGCTTGACCTGCGTAGTCTTGTTTCTTCAAGGCCACCCCCAGGTATTAGACTTCCTGCCTTGCCGTGGCCCTGGGGGCTCAATTCCCACTGACACGTTGCTGCTGTGGTCAATCTGCCCACTGGGAAGAGCTAAAGGAAGTACCACCCGTTTGCCGTGGGTGGCGTCCTGTAAGCCGGAAGAAGGGATCCTGGAGGTTGAGGGATACCTGAGGTTGCGGTGCTTCAGATTCCCAACACGCCTCTTTGGCCTGGCTTTTCGGTGTAGACGGGAGGCTGTGCAGTCCGGCACAGTCAATCGGCTGGTCACGCCTTGCCCTAGAGATACCGCTTAACTTTCTCTTCCATTCTTTTTGTATCTTTCCTGATACCAACCATGTGCCCATTACCTCACCCTTTTCTGTCTTTTTATCTCTAGAAGGCGGTGGCGAAACGGACCAATCGTGTAAGCATTTTGTTTATGCGAGTATATCTCACGTGTATCTCTAACACCTGCGAGTCGGATAGCCACTCCATTATGGTGTTCCCTTGTAGGGCTCCGCGGAGGGCGGGGAGCACTTGAGATGAATCTTGAAGAAGGTTTCTTCATGGGCCTCCCTCTTTCTAGTAACCGCAACAAAACCAAACGTAAAAAAGATGAGTCATCGGAGTCTGACTCCGATGAACCCAGTCAGCAGTCTGTACCACCAAATGTTCCTCGCTTCTTGGTCATGACATCACTTGATGATACACGTACGGTGTCAAGTTTATCGCCTATCGTCATCGAAAAAAGTATAGTGTCCATGGCCGGACAACCAAAAAGCATTAAGAAGCTTAGGTCAGGTGATCTACTTATCGAAGTCGAAAGAAAACAGCATGTAGAAGCTTTGCTTAAAACGAAAAAAATATTTGACCTGAAAGTAAAAGTTTCCCTCCACAATACACTGAATTCCAGTAAAAGTGTCATACGCAGCCCAGAGTTTCGTCCTTGCAGCGATGAAGAAATCATCGAAAACTTGAGAGATCAAGGCGTAATTGGTGTACGTAACATACAAGTTCGTAGAAATGGTGTATTAAAACCCACCAGTACTTACGTGTTGACTTTTAATACACCAGTTCTGCCCAAGAAAATCAAAGTCGCATATCTTTCCGTAAATGTAGAGGTATATATACCAAACCCTCTCAGATGTTACTCGTGTCAGGTTTTCGGTCACCACGAAAGCAGATGTGAGAAGAAAAAACTCTGTCCAAACTGTGGTGAAGAAAAACATGTTGATAATCATCAAAACTGCAAGAATGAAGCCAACTGCGTAAATTGTGGAGGTAAACATGCTGTTTTCTCTCGAGATTGTCCGGCATGGAAAAAAGAAATACTCACCGTCAAATACCAAAGGTCGATAACATTTCCAGAAGCGAGGAAGATTGTTGAAGAACGTTACAAAACACCAAGCACCAGTTACGCCAGCATCACAAAGGGTGCTGGTGTTAAAGTCACGCACAGTGGAACGCAGACTGTTGAATCTTGCATTGCTGAACTGAAAAAATCTGGTGCATGGAGTACTACTCCAGCACCACAAAGTTCAACCAATTTGTCAAATGGCGCAATCCAGGTTGCTTCGGATCGGTCGACAGCGACCGAACCAAAGCCAGCGCCGCATGTAAAAGAGAAATCCGACTCCGGTCGGGCCAATAAGGGATCGGAAGAACCGATCCAAAAACATTACACACAGATAGGGCTACCATCTGACGAGGACGATGAAGAACTAATGGATGATGATGACTCTCCAACCAATCCTCGCAAAGGTAGCAAGATTACAAGGATACCTTATATAAGGTAGATTATTTGGTCGATAACGACACATTAGTTTCTAGTCAAATAAATATCTCTCCATACAATGGATCTAAAACACAAAATAATACAATGGAATTGTCGAGGTCTAAAGTCAAATTATAACGAACTCTTATTGCTTCTTACTTTATTAAACCCATCGGTTTTTTGTTTGCAGGAAACTTTTTTGAAAACGGATGACAACATCGATATTAGGGGTTTCAATTCATACAACTATATCTACTCTGATGGTAACAGACCATCTGGTGGCAGTTCAATTATTGTTAAATCTTGTTTACCACAAAGAGAGATCAAATTGAAAACAGAACTACAGGCCGTGGCAGTGTCGGTTTCTCTGGATAAAGAAACTACAATTTGCTCTCTATATATTCCACCCTCATTTACTTTAAAGCCCGAACATCTTGAGTCGTTGCTGGGTCAGCTTCCATCGCCATATCTTTTAGTTGGTGACTTCAATGGTCACAACATTCTGTGGGGTTGTAAAGATAACAACAATAGAGGAGCACTTATTGAAGATTTTATTGCACAGAACAATCTCTGTTTGATGAATGATAAATCTTATACTTATCTTCACCCTGCGACAGGTCATTTGTCTTCTTTAGATCTCTCTTTGTGTCACCCATCTCTCTTCTTAGACTATGACTGGTCTGTTCATGATGATCAGTGCGGAAGTGATCACTTCCCTGTTATAATTGAGAGCGTAAACGAACCAGATGAGGACTGTAACCAGAAGTGGAAAATGAATAAAGCCGACTGGGAATTATTCCAAAATTTATGTGAAGAAGAGTTATCATTTGATCAATTTAATGAATCATCCGACATTGTTTCTGATTTCACAGATACACTTATTAATATATCAGAACAATGCATTCCAAAGACCTCCAGAAATACTAAGAAAAGCAAGCCCTGGTTTAATAATGACTGTAAAGAAGCTATTAAAAAGCGTAAACAGGCTCTAAATAAGTTCTGCAAAAGTCCCACTTCAGAAAAACAAAACGACGTAAAAGTTTTTAGAGCGAAAGCTCGGCGAACAATCCGAGCTTCGAAACGAAAGTCATGGAGAGAATATGTCTCCAAATTGAACAACAAAACCCCCATTAAAAAGGTTTGGGATATGGTACGAAAAATTTCAGGAAAAACAAAGTCCCCTAGTTTTACACATTTAAATACTGAATTTGACACAATAGCTTCAACAAAAAAAGATATTTCAGATACCCTTGGGAGCACATTCTTGAGAAATTCATCATCGCGTAATTATTCTGACATTTTTAGAAATTTCAAAAAGGACCAAGAGAAAAGAAATCTAAACTTTAAATCCCTTAATCACGAAGAATACAACAAACCTTTTAACTTATCCGAACTCGTTGAAGCCATTGAAAAATCACATGATACGGCAACCGGCCCCGATGAAATTCATTATCAGATGCTTAAGCATCTGCCAAAAAGTTCTCTTTCAACACTTTTAGATATCTTTAATAATATTTGGGAAACGGGGGTCTGTCCTGAGAGCTGGCGTGTAGCTACAGTTGTACCAATTCCGAAACCAGGGAAAGATCATGCAGAACCTACAAATTATCGTCCGATAGCTTTGACAAGTTGTTTGTGTAAAACATTGGAGAGAATGATAAACAAGAGATTAGTCTGGTACTTAGAGTCCAACAACCTCATTTCAGAATATCAATCGGGTTTTCGTTCGGAACGTAGTACCAATGACAATTTAATAAGACTAGAAACATATATACGAGATGCTTTTATTAACAAAGAACACGTAGTAGCTGTCTTTTTCGACTTGGAGAAAGCATATGATACAACATGGCGTTATGGAATATTGAAAGATCTACATAACATTGGCTTAAGAGGAAAACTTCCCAGTTTTATTGAAAGCTTTTTAGGGGAGCGCATGTTTCAGGTGCGTGTGGGGTCTACCCTGTCAGATTTCTATGATCAAGAACAGGGTGTCCCACAGGGTAGTATTCTTTCAACTACGCTATTTAACATCAAAATAAACAATATTGTACAATGTTTGGACGACAAAACTGATTGTTCATTGTATTTTGATGATTTTTGTATATGTTACCGTTCAAAAAATATGAAAACAATTGAACGAAAGTTATAACAAAATTTGAAAAGAATAGAAGAATGGACTGATAAAAATGGTTTCAAGTTCTCCAAGTCGAAAACGCAGTGTGTTCATTTTTGTAAACTACGGAAGAAACACGAACATCCTTCCCTGTTTTTATACGGATCACAAATTCCTGTTGTTGAAGAAGCCAAATTTCTTGAGGTCATATTTGATCAAAAGTTATCTTTTATTCCCCATATTAAATATCTTAAAGCGAAATGCTTAAAAGCTTTGAATCATACAAGTTGGGGATCAGATCGGTATACTTTATTACATCTTTACCGGTCTTTAATAAGATCTAAATTAGATTATGGGTCTGTTGTTTATGGTTCTGCCAGAAAGTCCTATTTAGAATCCTTGGATACTATCCATCACCAAGGCCTTCGTCTGGCCATGGGAGCCTTCCGTACTTCTCCCGTATTAAGTCTTTATGTAGAAGCAGGTGAACCATCTTTAACCTCGCGCAGAGAGAAACTTTCTCTTCAGTATGCTATTAGACTTGCTGCAAATCCATCTAACCCGGCATCCAAAATTTCATTTCCACCTCAATTTGTAGATAGGTATGAAACTAAACCCACAGCAATTAAACCTTTTGGATTACGTATTTTACCACTGCTGGAAAATTCAGGTATCGACCTTGAAAATATTCAAAAACATGAAACCGCCGAAGTTCCATCTTGGTGTATTAAACAACCTTCTATTCTGTTCGACTTACATGATGGGAAAAAATCCGAACTTCTCAAACAAAACTTTCAGGTACTGCAGTCACGTTACGATGATTACCATCAAGTCTATACTGATGGTTCCAAAGAAGGAGATAAAGTTGGTTGTGCGTATGTTTCTAAAGATACGCCAGAACCATGCGACTTCCAGATGGTTCGTCTATTTTTACAGCTGAAGCCAAAGCAATAGACCTAGCTTTAGATTTTATCAGTTCTTCAACAATTCAAAAAGCAATTATATTTTCGGATTCACTTTCTGTGCTTAAGGCTTTAGACCATTCATCATCTAAAAATCCTCAAATTCAAAAATTGATCGAAAAACATCATGAAATTTCTAAAACACACCAAATCTTGTTTTGTTGGCTTCCGAGCCATATTGGCATTGTCGGCAATGAATATGCTGACAAGAAAGGAAAGGAATCGCTCAATCTTGATCCATCTGTTTTTAAAATTCCTTTTAATAATTTTAAACCATTTATCAACAGATACATCTTGTCGGAATGGTAAGGCGAATGGGACCGTGCAATAAATAACAAACTCCGTGCCATTAAACCTGTCGTTAGTACAAAATGCTCTCCTCCACAGTTTTCCAGAAAAGAGGACGTAGTATTAACACGGCTGCGCATCGGCCATACTAGAGTTACTCATTCTTATATTTTTAATGGTGATTATCAGCCTTCTTGTGTAGGTTGTGATCAGCCATTCACTGTGAAACATATCTTAATTGACTGTTTTGACTTTTCACCCTCACGTATTTTATATTTCAAAGCTGACACTTTGCAACAACTGTTTCGAGATGTACCTGTTGATAACATTATTTTATTCTTAAAAGAAATTGGACTTTTTCATAAGATTTAACTGTTTCAGATTTTTATACAATATCATTCTGACTTTTTACTTTTAATATCATCATAATTATTCCTGCCGTTTAACCATCAACCGTTTGACGCTTATGACCCACAAGGAGGGTTGACGCGTCGTTAAACACGAAATCATCATCATCATTCTTCAAGGCCAGGGCCTATCAGACTTTCGTTTAAACTCTTATGCCTTTTATCCGTCAACGTACTTTCCCCCCATTTTACACTCTCCACACTCGATACCCCATTAGTACTAATGGGCAACCCAGGTAAATTTGCACTATATTTCTTCTCAAATCTCTCACAATGTGCGCACTCTTGGTCTAGACAGGGTCTGCGAGAGATACTGTCTGCGTTTCGGTGACTTATACCAGGCCTGTACTCTATTGTAAAATCGTAAATAGCGAGCGTTTCTATGATTCTAGCTAGTGCACCTTCACATATCTTGAAATTCATGAGCCACCGGAGGCTTCCATGGTCACTACGTATTTTAAATCGTCTACCATAAAGGTAGTGATGAAAGTGTTCAATTGAACAAACCACGGCCAATAGTTCTTTACGTGTTGTGCAGTACCGCCTTTCAGCTTTGCTGAAACATTTACTATAGTCACTTATAACTCTTTTTGTGCCTTCTTGTTCCTGTGACCGGACACCTCCTACGGCATCATTTGATGCATCAGCATCTACAATGAAAATACCTTGATTTCCTGAGGAAATCCCAATACTGGAGCAGTTGCCAATGCTTGTTTCAGTTTATCAAAAGCTGTTTGACATTGATCGTCCCAGACAAATTTTCCATCCTTTAGAGTAAGTACATGCAATGGTTTACAGATTGAGCTAAAACCAGTTATAAATTTGCGCATATAACTGCATAGTCCCACAAAGGATCTAAGTTCTTTGACATTATTAGGCACAGGCCAGTTTTGCACTGTTTTTGTTTTCCCAGGATCAACAGCTATTCCAGCTTCAGATACCAAATGACCCAAAAATGAAACCTGCTCTTGGAAAAATATGCATTTTTCAGGGTTCAGTTTCACTTAGTCGCTGAAAAACTTCCTTCAGATTTTGTAGGTGTATGTCAAAGGTCTTACCAAAGACGATAATATCATCTAGATAAATCAACAAGGAAACAAAGGTTAACCCTGCAAAGACCCTTTCCATCAGTCTCTCAAAAACTGCCGGACTAGTCATACTGCCAAACGGGACGACTTTAAATTGCCAAAGTCCACTTCCGGGTATGCAGAGCGCAGTTAAGGGTTTACTTTCTTGGTCCAGGCCAACCTGAAAAAAACCTGATCGGAGGTCTAGGGTTGAGAACCACTTGGACCCTCCTAAAGCATCAAGTGAGTCATCGCATCTCGGTAATGGCATACTATCAAGGACAGTAACTTTATTTACTCGGCGATAATCAATGCAAAATCTTATACCACCATTCTTTTTGGGCACGATAATAGCTGGAGATGACCACGGGCTACTTGAAGGTTCAATAAGATCCGATCGGCCATTGCTGCAATCTCATTTTCTGCCTCGCGTCTCTTAGCTAATGGTAATCTATAAGGCTGTTGTTTTATAGGCTTTGTTCCAGGGATTATATTTATATGGTGCTCAAGCAAAGTAGTGCGTCCCAGGTCATGAGAGTCTTTTGAAAATTGATTCTGGTGATCAATAAGTAAGTTTTTCAAACGAGTCTTTTGGTCAGTATTTAGCTTTTGAGTGCTTTTTGTAAACAGTTCTTTTAGATGCTCGGGTATACTACTCCCACAACCTATATCAGTCACAGATTCTTTCGACACTGTTGAGTTTACAGATACAAGCAGCTCTGGCTCTAAGGGCTCATATGAGGCAACAATGGTGTTTTATATAGTTTACAGCTTTGTCCGAAAGGGTTAGCTATGCGAACTGGTACAATTCCAGTTGTTGGACAACCCAAAGCTTTTGCAACAAGCAGACCCTTCGTGTGTAAAAAAATCGTGTCAGCCTCGATCATACCAGTGCCGCTTTTATCTATAACTCCTTTTGTATAACCTGGCACAATCATTTCAGTCTCTTGAGGAATTTCTAGGCAAAACATAATATCTCCTCACCATTTATTTTCATTATTTGTCTAGTGAGTACCAGATCACATTGATGAGCAGAGTAGAAATAAATTACAGGTAGTCCAGTGTCCCTCATTTGCATAATTATCATATCTAGTGTCATATAGGCAGTCCATGTCCCTCATTTGCATAATTATCATATAGGCAGACAGTCCAATTTCAAGCAATCAATATTTGCTTACATAAGAATAAAATAGTTTTCACTATAGATTTTATCTTCAAATTGACTAGTAACAAGCTTTAAAATATATATCTGAAAATAACTTTATTTCTTTTCGCCACAATTTTTGCTTACATCACTATAAAAATGGGTTTCTTTTTAAATCATAGATTGTTATCTCAAACGTAATAACAGTATGCAAGGTTTCATAATATTCCCATATTAAAAAACATTAATCATTTTTACCGCATTACATCATGTATGAATTTGATATAACATCATAATTGTTAGTTCAAAAGGAAAAGTAAGTTTTGATTTTTAACTGATTTATTAAAAACGAAATCTTACATCTCTAAAAAAAAAATAAGGTAAATGGATAAACCTAGTGGTTGTTGTACCTATTTTTTCCAAAGGGAGCTAACAAAAATCAACTACAATTAGTATTTTAACTGAACTTTCTTTTGATGAACCTGACCTCAAATCAAGTTTTTGCTAACATTGCATATTCATAGATCAAACAAACACATATTTTTTTGATTTATTTTATTTTCATAACAAATCAACAAATAATCACATCTTCTAGCACCAATGATTATGACTAGAAATAAAAATCATCTAAATTGGATATATGTAAAATTGTTATATCATCAAATGTTCTTATAAACTTAAATATTCTCAAAATCTCAACTATACGAGCATTGTTCCAATATGGAATATATCAAGCATGAGCTACATCCACGGAAGAAAATGTGTTAACTGTCCCATTATGTCGCAATCAACTTTTGATTTAAGGTTTAACATCCCTGTCAACACTGTATAGGTCATTTTGGTGACATTGCTTCCATTTTTGCTTGACTTTCACTCAACACTGAGATGAAATGACATCTCAAGCCCTATTGAAACCAATAGGATCTAAGGTCAATTTATAAGACAAAGTTAACAGATTTTCTTTATAGCTGTACATCCTGAGCCAATAACAAAGGCTTGCAATATGAAAAAAACTTGTAAAATTAAACGATCTCAAAATCTCAATTCAAAGTGTATTATTCCAGTATGGAATGTAACATCTAAAAACAATAACTATCCCTGATTATCTTCAGAGTATAATAGCAATTTTCATTTTAAAAATGACCACTTTGAATATCACAAATGAGCTATCACATGGGGCTTTAGTATTTTTTTTACCATATGCAAACAGCTAAGGCCCTGATGCTCGGTCAGAGCCTTCACACCCATATAGCATAGAACTTAGCAAACCTAATTACTATAGAACTTGGCGAAAAGTTTGACCAAAAACAGACATCTAGTACAAATAGATGGGGGAAGCAGATACATTTGAAAGCAATTACCATTGAGATATGGGATAAAAAGAACTAAAGTCACTAGTGATAGCTCGAATTATATATTGTGATGGTGCAGATATAGGTTGATCAATCATATACAAAACTTTTCGTTTTAAAACTGGAATGCATATCATATTAACATCTTGTGAGAAAAAACTTTTCACATTTTAAAGATGAGACGGCCTTTTTTATGTATGGGAGCCTATCAGCATTTTAACTTTCATGTGACACTTCATGTTACATGATTTATTAATTCAGCGATTTCATATCAAAACTGGAATGATTTTTATTTGCAAGTCATTAACCCATTTAAGTCAAATGAATTCTATAATATCCATTATTATCTAATGGGTACCAGCTTGATTTTAGCTTATTTTAACATAAAAGTAGGCTTTCGGAAGTAAGGGCGAGGATTGTGGCCACGTAAAATCGATTTAAGCCCCCCAGTGGAAATCTTCCACTGACCGTTCCAAGGCGGCTCTTCTGTGGCGATTTATTTATGTTATTGTTTGTTACTTATTGTGTGTATCACTTGTGTCTTTTAATTTTGGATGGCCATATGGCCATTTTGTGGGAAAGTAACTGTCCTTATGGCCTTCCTTTGTTTAGGTTTCCATTGTTGTCTGGTCGCTTAATGTTTGTATTTCTTTCCCTTTGGTGTCTTTTGTGGGTGGAGTAAGTTAATTGTATCAATTCCTGATCTTTGTTTTACTTCTACTTTTCATTTACGCAAACAGTCAAGATCCTGGTGGGATGTCACATTATGCAACATCTCATCTGGGTCTTCATTATTTGTCTATGTCTTATTTATTGGACAGCTGGTTTAAACGGTTTAAAACTTGCATGTTTCAAAAATAATGCTTTACAATTCCCCAGGCTGGGCTAATGCAAAAATATAAAATACAAAATCTGCTATAGCAAGTCAAAATTTCTAATTAAGCGGTCAACTTTGTGAATTCTTTGGAACTTGTGTGAAGCTAACATTTTATCATCAACTGGCATCATAAGATGCTGTTCCTTTTTACTTATTTATATGAAAGATTCTCATTTTTGATTACATCCTAAAAATTACTGAAATGTTATACCGTAATGATCATAAATTTTCCAACAGTTAGGTATCTGGAAACAGTGCAGACACACATCAGACTGATTCGAGTCTTCATTGTTTGCCATTTCATCTATATTTTGGGGGCACATTACTGTATCGCAAAATCAATTTGCGCAAATTTCAGGGTAACTCAGCAACTTCTATCCCTGTCCGAAATTTTAGGATTTTTACGGTATACAGTATGTATTCAATAACGAAGCACTTTGAACATTGAAAGAGTTTTGAACATAAAAGGCATGTTAAATCAAAATATAATTTTAATGATATAGCGTAACTTACATAAACTATTAAGAGTCAGTTTTTGAAAAATTCTATCTTTGCTAGTAACTTAGTGATCTATCATGCAAGATATGAGCTGACTCAAGTAAAAAAGTATCTGGACATGTATGCAATGGATTATCAATTTTTCTGATCACATTTCCATTCTTTGCAGCACTAATGAAAGAATAGTTGAATTAACTATTCTAGTCTGTAAAAGCTTCATTATGTATACAGTGTTTTATTAACTCTCAGGAATCATATTGAGACATACTTTAACATTTTAATTGAATGGCTGTGCCATGTCCATACCTCAGTTTGCTGGATATAAAACACCCATCATCACTTTCATTTAATCACTTTGCTGCTGTATTTTCCTACAAATTCACTTCTTTCTAAATAAAATTGAAAACCTTCACACACTGAAAATGATTGAAAGTGACTTTAAATATTTTGTTAATTCTTTCATAATAGAAAATTTAATGTATTTTATAAACTTAAAAGCTTCGGCAAATTGTGTAGAGTGCAGGGAAGGATTACAACAAGATCCTTCTCATGAATGCTACAGAGTGGGTTACAGATTCCACGAGAGACAACAACTGCTATTGTACTTCAACGAAGCCCTTTTCAATGCCATGGAAGTTCTCTGCATGGACTTTTATCTTTCGGATATACAAAATGCTATTCATAATAATATGTTAAAGCTGAACTACCAAGACTGTGAAATTTACAACATCAACACAAAGCAGAACATTGTTACCACCATCAGAAGCGAAGAATCAGCCCTCTGGTGTTTCAATCAGCTGTGGCAGGCACACCCAGACCCTGTCTGCAGGATTCCATTACCTTCTATATCAGTTATGTCACCTACTGCCGCTAACGGATGCTACATGTTAACAGCAGCGACCTCATCCGCAGCTGCTCCTGTTGCTATTGTTCAACCAGTTGGGGCCACTTCTACTGCAGAAGCTGTAGGGACAGCTTCTACTGCAGAAGCTGTAGGGACAGCTTTCAGCGTTTTGAACAGTGAGGTGCCTCCCAATGATGAGGTAAAAATATTCATTTATAAAATCATATACTTCTATCATCATTTGAAATTTAAATGTTCATAGTGCTTCATTATACACAACACGCTTTAAAACGACAACAAAGTAAAATAATTTACAAAGTAAGCTATTTGCTATGAACAAACGTAACCCATTACAAATCATTAAATTGAATACAAGCACTTTCTTTGCATTCTTCAGGTATAAGAAATTAGCTATTTTTACATGGACATTACAGACATACAATAAATTTATGGACGCGTGTCTACATAGGCAGCAATACAAATTGTTAGAAGTTTTATAAACTGAAAGATCTCAGTAACTGTGAATATACAGCCATCTTTGTTATATGATAAAGAGCATGCATTGGTAAAGTTCTTTTTTGAATTTGTTGCCATGTTTTCTTGCTTTGAGTATTTATATAAAAACTTCTATGATGTCTATAAATTTATAAAGTGTCTTTAATTTATAGACAGTCCGTAAAAATAACTAGTCCATAAATTAAAGACTCGTTTTATATATGAAAGTGAATAGATTACCATAACAGCAATAGCCTTGTTATAAAACAAAACACGGGTGTTGGGCATCAACAAGCTGTTTTTATCTAATTTCAGATAGTTGGAGACAATGGACAGTATGTTTGAGAGCCACGATGTCACTATACTTACTCTCCCTTACACCACCATTCAGAAATGACATTTTTGCAGAAACGCATTTCATGTCCTAAAATGTGCCACAATTTTTTGAGAAAAAAAAATCAGCCAATAAAATAAAGATTTTATAACATTTTACATGTAAAATTTCAAGCAAAGGGAAGCCACTGTATTTTTGGCAAAATTTCAAATTCATTTAATTTAATAATACACTAAAAATTGCACTGCCTGGTACTGAAAACATAATTCTGGTGTCAAAATTGGAATATGTTTCATAACTGTCAAAATATATTTTTTTAAATTACTTCCCTTAGACACTGAAAATCCCCACTCAAATCTAATTTCGAGCATAAGCTTGTTATTTCTTGGCCGATTTTCAAAATTTAGTAGCACCTGTTAAGAGTAATGAAATGCAAACTTATATATGCTGGGAAAAGTGTTGTTGAATCATATCAGAGCAACTTTAGAAAAATGTGAAAATGTAATTTCTGAAAGATGGTGAAAAGTGAGTAGATGGACACAGGTGCTGAAATGCGCATTTACCTCTAGTTAAATCTGTAACAATGTCAGGACTGGTGTTCAGCCATAAAGTGTGTAGCATAATGATTTAAAACAATTTTAATACTGTTCATATAAGTGCACTAGAAACAAAACACTTTTTTGTCATCACCCTAACAAAAAATAATTTCAAACAATTTTAATACTGTTCATATAAGTGAACTAGAAACAAAACATTTTACTCTTTGCCATCAGAACAGAATAACTGTTTCCGGACAGTCTGCCGCCTTGTTCTACCAGCAATGGGACTGTCTTCCCCACAGGAAGTTCCAGAGAGAGGAGACTGTAATAGTGCAGGTGCTGATGATGATAATGGACTAGATGACATGAACGATGTAAGGGTAGAATTTGTCATGTCAACACTCTCAAATTCTCTCTCGAGGGGAGATGATGAAAATGGACTAGTAGTTATGTCAGCAAGCTCATATTCCCTCTCATGACGTTGCTCTGTCCGTCTGCAACAGCATCTAATGATGATGATGATGATGGTGATAAGAGTGGCTATGGGAATACTAATACTTAAGGATATTGTAACTTCTTCGTCTGGAAAACATGAAATGAGACATGGGAATGAGAGATGAAATGAGACCAGTTTCAATGAATGAACAGTCTAGACCCTGATCAGACTGCTTCTAGAGAATTCATGTTTCACCAGGGCCTAGTCTGTATGTTAACTTTCAGACATATCTGTCAGTGCAAAATAAAGCACATTAATTAATCCTTATCCTGCTGAATACTCAATTTAGCCACACCCATTTATGACTTTGAACAAATCAGAATACTTGATTTAATATATTCCTACAGTTATAAACTGAACCTTAAACAGTGTAAATCTTGAGAAGAAATCATCTAATCTGGATCTACGCTGTTTGCAAATGTAGGAGTTGTTGTGAATAGCAGGATAAGAGTAAAGACCATGGATCCACAAAGCACTTTTATTCTATACAATACAAGATAATTTGCTTTATAAAATTGTGAATCTTTGTTTTTAAATCTTAGTAGTTGTGGGCCTGTAAATTGTACTTCCTGATTCCCATAATTCATGTACTCTGGTTTTCTTCATTTTATACCGGTTCTGGAGCTTTCTTCTATGTTGAATAGTAATTAATAGCATCACACATAATAAAAAACCAGTTCCAGCAGCAGACAACATACCTCTGGTTAATCCATCATGGCCATCATCATCATCATTTTGAGCCTCTGTTGCCTGTTAAAACACAAATCTATTTTCAAGTATACGTGTATGAATACATATATTAAACCTAAATACAACTTTGTTTTTTCCTCTATTCTTGTCTGTTTTAGTTTATTGTCCCATAATATGACAAACAGTGTGAACCTATCGGCAACTGTATTTATGATTCAATTTAATAAACGACCTTTAACACATGACGTTGTTGATAAGCAGTGGATATCGTTGTGTAATAAAAATCGTATAACCAAATGTGTAATAATATTTTGGTGGAATTATGTAACGTCATGACAACGTCCATGTCAACCATGCATTTTTTTGTGTGGAAATATTCTCAAATTTAAAGGCGAGAAAATCCAATTTAAAGCGGTCATATGATAAACAGAATCTTACACTTGTGGTCATTTCATAGAAATTTTATGAAACTTGGGGACGGCTCGGTTTCATAAATATCATATGAAATGACCACTCGTGTAAGGTCCCCAATTTGGCTCAAGCCATACCTGTCTAAAATACGGTAGTTTATTACTCTCAGTCTGTTCATATTCCAAAACATTGTCATAATGTCAGACACGTACGTGTATTGGAGTTAAACGACCCAGTCAACACAATTTAGGTCATTCTTTGAGCCGGTCAGTTTATCTATCCGCACTTTGTCTGGACAAGCTTACCAGCACAGTGCACATTCTTTCACAGAAGATGTCAGAACAATGACGAAGCAACCTCAGTACAAAAACTGACACAACAAAGACACTGTATATACTTACACCAACCCGTGTGTCAGACATGGGGGTTGAAGTTGGAGTGTCGCTAGTTTCCTTGTTGGGTCCACGAGAGCCAGCTGAAGACGGTGCTGAGACGGTGATGTCTGCCATACTAGTACTACTAGTCCATTTTTCTTCTGTGGTCTCCTAGAATTAAAAAAAAATTAATTACTTCACCAACCTTGGACCTTTTACCACTGAAGAAACCATATGATCAGGATCCACGCTGTTTGACATTCAGTTTATGTCAACCATGCATTTTTTTGTGTGGAAATATTCTCAAATTTAAAGGCGAGAAAATCCAATTTAAAGCGGTCATATGATAAACAGAATCTTACACTTGTGGTCATTTCATAGAAATTTTATGAAACTTGGGGACGGCTCGGTTTCATAAATATCATATGAAATGACCACTCGTGTAAGGTCCCCAATTTGGCTCAAGCCATACCTGTCTAAAATACGGTAGTTTATTACTCTCAGTCTGTTCATATTCCAAAACATTGTCATAATGTCAGACACGTACGTGTATTGGAGTTAAACGACCCAGTCAACACAATTTAGGTCATTCTTTGAGCCGGTCAGTTTATCTATCCGCACTTTGTCTGGACAAGCTTACCAGCACAGTGCACATTCTTTCACAGAAGATGTCAGAACAATGACGAAGCAACCTCAGTACAAAAACTGACACAACAAAGACACTGTATATACTTACACCAACCCGTGTGTCAGACATGGGGGTTGAAGTTGGAGTGTCGCTAGTTTCCTTGTTGGGTCCACGAGAGCCAGCTGAAGACGGTGCTGAGACGGTGATGTCTGCCATACTAGTACTACTAGTCCATTTTTCTTCTGTGGTCTCCTAGAATTAAAAAAAAATTAATTACTTCACCAACCTTGGACCTTTTACCACTGAAGAAACCATATGATCAGGATCCACGCTGTTTGACATTCAGTTTATGTCAACCATGCATTTTTTGTGTGGAAATATTCTCAAATTTAAAGGCGAGAAAATCCAATTTAAAGCGGTCATATGATAAACAGAATCTTACACTTGTGGTCATTTCATAGAAATTTTATGAAACTTGGGGACGGCTCGGTTTCATAAATATCATATGAAATGACCACTCGTGTAAGGTCCCCAATTTGGCTCAAGCCATACCTGTCTAAAATACGGTAGTTTATTACTCTCAGTCTGTTCATATTCCAAAACATTGTCATAATGTCAGACACGTACGTGTATTGGAGTTAAACGACCCAGTCAACACAATTTAGGTCATTCTTTGAGCCGGTCAGTTTATCTATCCGCACTTTGTCTGGACAAGCTTACCAGCACAGTGCACATTCTTTCACAGAAGATGTCAGAACAATGACGAAGCAACCTCAGTACAAAAACTGACACAACAAAGACACTGTATATACTTACACCAACCAGTGTGTCAGACATGGGGGTTGAAGTTGGAGTGTCGCTAGTTTCCTTGTTGGGTCCACGAGAGCCAGCTGAAGACGGTGCTGAGACTGTGACGTCTGCTATACTAGTACTACTAGTCCATTTTTCTTCCGTGGGCTCCTAGAATTTTTTAAAAAATAAATTACAGTCTTATTTTTCTAGTAAAGTGCAGGGCCAGGAACCTTCATTAGATCTGCAAACTGATATAACTGCAACTGCATTTATGACAATAATAAAAAAAAAAATGGAATGGCTCAGTGGTTTGTTGATGGTAGAAAGATGTCTGTATATATTCTAAAAATAAAACACTATTGGAGTGAGTGAAACTAGAGTGTCGAAAGAAAAACCACCTCACCTTCCTTTGCAGAACTTTGGTCTTCCAGGGACGAGGATCAATTTAAAGTGGTGAGATTGGTTTGGAGACATTCATCTTAACCATCAAGTCACAGTGACCCGCAAATATTTTATATATATACAGTTATAATCCATAAATTGGACATAGGTAAACAATGTAGACCCAGATGTGATGCCACATAAACAGTATCTCATCGGTTTCTACACTTTTTGTTTCAAAGGAACACCAATATTTTCTTGAATAGAAGGGTGGCATAAAAAACAACAACAACAAAAAAAAAAAAAAAATATTTTAAAATATGATCATCAATAAAAGACTCTTATACAACTTGGATCCTCATGAACTCCACATTTTATATAATAATTTAAATAAAACTGGGCTTTACAGGGAATAAACCGCCAAAGACGGTTCCATCGACTACCCACAATCGATATTTAAAGGCATCCCTGTGTGGGGTTCAAGGAGGTCAGAATCATATAGGTGTGTTAACACGTTGAGTGGGCCTGTCTCAGGGCTAAATTTCTCAAAAGACATGATCTTAAATGAATCTATATGGTGCTGCATCTGTCGGTCAGATGACCAACCAAATAATATATTATCATATGCCATTAAAGTTAGCATGCTAAGTAGCCATTTTGTACTCATCAAGCCGACACCGGACAAATTTGGTTAAATATACATTTTTTTTATTATTATTTCTGCTCGAAAACATAGATTGTGGGTACTTGTTAGAACTGCCCATATGACGTTTTTAATTATGCTAAAAAAATAGATTATTGGTACTTGTTATAACTCACTCACACTGCAAAGCGGCTATTTTTTAATTAAACTAAAAAAATTGTTCTTACACACGGCATTCCATTTACGCAGTATCAGTAGAAAGATAAATCTATAGAGCCATTTGATTCCAATATTTTAATATCACGCAATATAGACCCTGATCAGATGCCACACTAAAAGATTTGCATTGCAGAGACCCGCTGAGTATATGATAATTCGCCTTATTTGCATTATCTGCTGGGTCCTAGTTTGAATGTAATCAATGACTGGAAAAAAAAGAAACAAAAAAAAACAGGTAATCAGATCCCCCTGAACTTGAATTCCAATATTGACAATGTGCAAGCTGGGAGCCAGCAAATAATGCAAATATGGTGAATAGAATGTCAGCAGTAATGAACTTTTATTATACACTTACACACACAACATGGTTGACATACACCACCCTGTGGGTTGATCTAATGGTATCGCATGGTCGTCGTTTCTGTTCCGTTGACGGAAATTTGATCAAAAGTTCTGTCACTCTCTCAAAACTGCTCAAATCCACCACTCCGTGAAGTCTGCTAAATTCAATTCTTTCTACGTCCCTCTGCCCTGGGTGGGTGTATAAATCGCATGGGAGTTGTTTAACTCTACAATTCTTCCACACTTTTTTTCCCCTGCTACAAAAAAATCTGCAGGCCAATACTGTGCTTAGAAATGAAAGACAAAACAGAATGGCGATGGAATGCCACGCCATTTTGCACAGTAGAAGATTACGAGGAAGGAGAACCCGATGGAGCGTTCGGAAATGAGTAATTCAGAAATACATTTTTAAGGTTTCGCAGTTGTAAGCTTTAATCTATCTTAAATATGAATATTGAATGCACTAAATTCCTGGCAAGAAAGAAGAAGTGCTATATTTCAATGTTTATGCATTTAAAACGGAAAAAATCGTCTTCGGATATGATCTTTTTCTAGTCCCATCGATATGCGATAAAAATGACTATTGAACCAACAACCGTTCAAAAAAAAAAATGAGACGGTCGTTTCGCCCCTTATTGTTTCTTGCCCTAACATCGGTGTACACAGATACTATCGACTACTGAAGAGTTCTATAACTGTAACTTGGGCAGACGTACCTGAACTTTATGCTAGCCACCCCTACTCTTTAAATCCACAAGAATGCCAGCGCTGTAGTATCTACATATAAGACACGTTTTTTATGCACCTTAATGTTGTTATATTTCGCCCTGCCATCGTTAGCCGCTCATATGAGCGTTGCCCGGCTGGCACCGCGTGGAGGTCGATGGCACGGACTTGAGCAGACATAGCTGCCCCATTTTGCCAGCCACCCCCACCCCCTTCCTTAAATTGATTGTTTGTTCCTTTCTTTATAACATCATGGCATGCAGCTTAATCTGCGGAAACTCATTAAAACATTCCCAGTTTTCATCACACAAGCTGCACAACTGAATGTCAAAGTCATTGTCGTCAAAAAAACCTTCGTCTGGATCTGGACAGTTGTGTTTCTGTCCCAAATACATTAAGCCAGCGCTGCAATGTCCGCATTTGACGATGCAGCTTCGGCGACAATAATAACATTCTGCGGTAACATAAATATAAACTGGCTTTGATTGAGACTCCATCCTCGACCAAGATGATAGTGAGAATATAGAAGAGCAAATTCTTGTATAAGGATTTTATATAGTGTATACAATTCAAGCATAAAAATGTGAAAACTTAATTTTAAGTAGGCGTTGCGAAAACTTTTGGTTGCTATATGATTTATGTGAGGATAGATTTTCCAAAATTTCGTGAGAATGCTTTTATGATATGATCTTGAATAATTACATCAGTGGCAATACTTTGAAGTTCGTGAGAATGCTTTTTTAGATATGATCTTGAATAAATTACACCAGTGGCGATACTTTGAAGTTAACATTATCAGATCTGCGCCTAAATGAAACAGACATCGCGCCTCCGTCATAAGTATATTTACTAGAAAAAGGGTGTGCTATCAAAGCGATCTCTCATTAAAATATTCTTTTGAAGTTTGCGTGGGAAAGTATTCGAGCATTTCAGGAATGCCTATTGGGTTGGGCTTCGAATGGTATAAATGGACGAGCGTTAGCTTGAAACACCAAACACTGCTTACGACGGCCATAACCTTCACTGTGTTCGACGAAGAAACGAAATATATAAAAATGGCAACTGCTTCTTCTACGCCAAAGTTTGAGGCTATAGCGAGCGAAAATGGGACTGTATATAAACTTCGTGGTAGACTGTCGAAGAACAAGGTAGCGGATATTGCTATGGTGCCTAAAACTAAGATGGCGTATATGCACATCAATGACTATACAAACGCTTGGGATGACGGAAAGTTTGATAAACACTGTTCAAAATTTGTGTCTTTAAGTATGAAGGAAGTAGCCGTGTTGCGACAGCTGATGTCTACCATGGACGAGCCCGTGCAGGCACTAATACAATCAGCTCCTCCAGCAGCCAAGAGGCGTAAGACAGACAAAAATCAACAAATACCGACTTACGTTACGTCAGGGCAACAACCTGTTCAACAAATACCGACTTACGTTACGTCAGGGCAACAACCCGTCGCGAATGACCGTCAGACTTTCGGAGCCTATAACGATCACTCGGTCATTGGTGCTTATGCCCAACAACAAGCTTATAATCCGGAACAGCCGGCTATGTATGGTAGTCAAATCCAACAACAACACCAACAACAGAGCTTGGCAAATAGCAACGGTGTGCCAAGCTCTGCTCAGGCGATTGGACAGTGTCAAGCCTATGTTCCAGCGCAGGCTTATCAACCGCTGACTCCTGCTCAGGCATTTGGACAGTATCAAAGCGGGGTTCCTACTGCATCTGTTGCTCCTATACAACAGTTCGATTCGGCAGGGCAGTACCAAACAGATACGACTGCGGCTTCAACAGAACAGGACTACATCAACCAGCTGTTTGCTACTTACCAGTAAAATATGCTGAAAATAGAAATGACTGATGATGTGAATAAATAGGACCAAGACGAAATCTATCAAAACATGTACTTATAACAAACATGGACAAATACTTGTTTTCATAGTGGGAGAGGATTTTATTATCATGCTTTTTAATGTAAATAAAATCGTATATAATACATGTTCTTGTGGAGTTTTATTTTTTCATTTCAAAACATATTATGATATGATATATGCAAAGGTAAGTCGAATATTTTTTAAGTATATATATATATACATAACGCTTTTCGTCAAGATAAAACATCTGTGCGACAAAGTGTTTTTTTTTTCAACTCTCCATAATGTTTTATTTTTTTTTTCTGATGATAATCTGCGATCATTTTCTTATAAATGGCAAACAAACATACTACATTTGGGTGAGCTATAACTCTAATACAGGTAGCTAACTTTGCAACTGTTTTGCAAATGTTGTATGCGAGCTATTACTCCATTATGTTCAGTTGACTCTCATATATCTCAAACATTTGCTTAGGTCAAACTATATTTTCATTTGATTGCAACCTACTTTATCTATGGGGCAAAATCCAAATCTCTTAGTTTTAGCGCATACATCTTATACATATATCTCGGTTGCAAATCTTCAAAAAAGGGAGTTTGAGCTAGCGAGAGTCGACTGTAATTAGAGACAGGATAAAAACACAAATACAATATAAGCAGATTTTTCTTTTTATTTACAGTATAATTGTATATATTCAATAGTGTCAATCGGAAAAACATTTTTGTTTAATGCTATAGTGCGAGTAGCTCAAACTGTTTACGCCGTCACTAAGCAAAAATCTCTTATCATCGAATGCACTCAAAGTTTTCTTCCTTACAGTTTCGCAGTAGATGGTGTGTGAATGACTTCGTATTAGGTCCATGGACGACAGGAGTTCTGTTTTATTGAACAAAGCATCCTCATACATGCTAAAGCGTAAATCATGGTTAATAGTGCTTTTCGCAACCCCCTTTGCCTTCTTCTTCTCAACATTTCTTCCTTCTCTGTCCTCATATACGAGAGCATACATTTTAGATCTTAACCCACAGAATTTCCTAATGATTTTTCCCGGTAATTCCGGCTTAAAAACGCCTGGGCGTTTCTTATTGATAGTATAGTAAAGGCTGTCGGATTTTGGCATGTCACTAAAGTCGAAATAATGCGCATTTTCTCGTAAATCTTTATAAAAATCGCCTCTAGTACGCACTTCAAAGAGGAAGGAATCCGTATCTGTGCACAGTAATCGACAGTCTGTACTGTATTTGCGTTTCAAATAACCATACCAAAATTGATACATAAGTAATTTGCTTAAATCCAACACAGTCTGACCGGCGTAGACTGGTTTTGATATGAGCACTTTGATTCTTTTACAGTGTACACCCACTAAGGTGTCGTTGAAAATTCTACACTCTTTAAAAGACGGTCTTGCGGTTAATTTACACAGCTTTCTTTCCGAATTAGTCAGCGTTACATCTAAATGTTTTCTTTGACATTCCATAAGTTTTCCGAACACTGAGCAGTTCAAAATCTTGTAAAATGACTTTTCAAATTCCGTTCTTGCCTCCTTTCGTTTCTCGGTATTGAAGTCTATGTAGGGTTTAAGCCAAGCTTGTTGTCTGAATTCCAGCACGCCGTGAATCTCCTTGATCTGAAGACCGAGCTGCAGGTACAGTTTTAGGTTTCTGTAATGCAGTACGTAGTGATCTTTATCCTCTAAGGTGCAAAGCAATTTTTCAGTTTTTGGGCGTTTGGATTTACCGCGCAATTTTTCCCACGCGCACTTGGCATAGTCGGACAGTTCTTCATTTTCGATACTCCGTTTCACTGGGGCTAAAGGGAAACAATTATGGTCATCGTGGAGATAATCAGGGTAGCGGAGGCTGACGTCAATGAGATATCCCTTTTCGGCATTGTCCGAAATTGCGAGAACGTCAAAGGTTTTTATTTCACTGGCACTTAATCGCCTGAACTCGCCAATCGGTAATGGCTGCTGACACGCCCACCCGTAAAGATTGTTTGCATCCCAAAACTCTATGAAACTAATCTCCTTATTTGGATCGTAAGTGTGCATATAAGGATTATTGGCTACTGCGTATCTGTCCGCGATATAACTGATTCCACCTCGCGTACCCCTCTCCCAAAGTTGAAGATCATCGATATCCGTAAGCAATTCCAACTCTACTTTGGTCATCTTAAGCATGGCGCTGAAACTTAGCCCCGGACTTGAATAAAAATGAGCGGGATCCAATTTGAAATTCTTGTGCGAAACATCTCTGAAATTTTCGAAAATATCGCACAAAAGGAGCACATCAGTCTTCAAATAAAGATCGCTATATTCCCCTAAATTTTGTAAATTTAACCTTTCAAATACATGACGCGCATGTATGTAATCGTCATCAGATATGCCAGATTTCTTTACTGAGGAGTAAAAGGCCTCTTTCGGTGGAATCATAGTTTCCAGGAATCTTTCTTCATCATTCATATAGTCATATGGATAGACATTTTTACGCAGCAGCAACTCAGCCTTTTGCCGATCGGAAAATTCGCTGAAGAAATGTTTAAACCGTTGTAAACCTCCATTGGCTTTCAAGTTGTCAGTCAAGCATTCTAGAGACGAGCTCAGAAACTGGTAGCTATCTAAAAATCTCAAAGCCCCTAGACTAAAACTAATGTAACGTTCCATATTTTGAGGAATGCACTTGATTCCCTTTCTGCTGTCCTCATATTCGCCTATAGCCTGACAGATTATGTGAGAATCAAAGTTTCGAAACCCGTGAAAATAAACTGGTATATGAGAACATATCTGAAAATTAAGGTTACACGCGCCACATGCGGCGCCTCTATATCGACCAGAAACGTGGCAATGATCTATCACTTTATCACTTCCATCGGCATCAAATTCGCGATCACAGATAAAGCAATGAGTAGCATTAACAAAGTCATCTTCATCATTTTGGCTCATCTTCAGGGGTTCGATGCGACTTAATATTTCTTTTATTTCCCTTTCTTCTCGTAGTAGCGACTCTATGAAGTGTTGCGAGGCATTGGGTCCTCTATAGACTACAGTATCCTTTGTATAACGATCATCGACGCTACAAACGCGTTTGTAGCCATAAGAACAAACGTCTAAGCGTTTCTTAGAAGTAGTACTTGATTTCTGTGGAGAAGGATCACATGTTGAGATATCACGATTTAAACTTTCGAAGTCACAATAGACGATGAATGGCGACATCATTTGTTTCTTGAAGTCTGTAAATTTTAGCACATCCGCCTTTCCTTTTTCTGGAAGAACGATTTTCTGTTCTCCATTCGAAGAACAGAATTCGCTATGTTTTTTTAAGAGGTCCTCTCTCGTAAAACCGTTAAGGCAATATGGACAATAATACCTTTTCCACGCCCCTGATTTCTTTGTTCTGTATAAAAACCTGTTTAAATCCTTTATCAAACAATAATGGCTGTGCACGTCCTCTTGTAGATAGAGTAGATTCACGTGATTCTTTCTCTTCAGTTTAGTTACTCTCAATGGATAAATTTCATTGTTTTCAAAACCAAAAACATTCACAGAAATTGCTGAATTTTGCCGCTCAAAACGAGACAGTTTAGCTATTGAAACAGGATACGCGATGCCACGCATGTCTAATTCATTTTCATACGGTATATAATGCTCAACGTCTTCTGGACTGACATCGACGCTATAGAAATGAGCGAGTACAGACCACAGAAAACATTTATTGTCAGTGTTTTGGACGTTCAATATCGCGCCGCCTTGCTTTAAAGTTGTTGGCAAATCTATAAATGAAGAACCATTTAATGGCTTATAGGCAACTGTATGTATGTTGAGTAATTTAACGCTTTGCAGTATCCAACCGGAAGATTCATGAATGTACTTTTCCAATCCTATTACTAGTTTTTGCAAAGCCGCATTTAAATCGTGACTTTCCAACTGTTCAGGCGTCAGGAGACTATAGGTAACGCTTCTGAAGTATGGTTCAGCGGTGCGTACCTCTCCCTGAGCAGTTTCGCGAGATAATTCTACTTGCGCCACTATATACCATTTAACGGCATGTCGCCTTGCCGCATCCACTAAATATTTTTCAACGGCTCCTTTGGCACTCGCGAGAAAACTCACTAAATCAAATTTGTCATTCCCAACAGGCCGCAGTGTTTTAACTTCTGCCTTACCATTCAAAGCCGACTGAGAGGCACCGCCTACTTGTCTATGTTGCTCGTCGTTATGACGGATAAGATTTCTGACGGTAGAAAATTCGCCGTTGCAACTGGAACATTTAAAAACGTTAGTAGGGCGTCTACCGTTTCCGTGTTTACTTTTTTGCTGATGCTGTCTTAAACTGGACTGTCGCCGATACTGTTTTCCACATGTTTCGCATTTAAAGCTGCTACGGTGAGCTAGTTCATGTTTTATCCACCCGGATTTAGTTTTTAGTTCCTTGTTACATGTATTACATCGATACATATTGACGTTGCCGTCACTCCAGCCTAGAATGAAGGTTGGTGAGCTTAGGCTCTATATTTTATAGGTGATCCACTTTGGGGATGGCGTTTGTTTGTTGAGAAATTCGGAGAAGGTTTGCCGCACGTATTTTCGTTTTTTCTGATTTCCACCAGATTGGTCTGATAATTGGCCTTTTCGTTTTTTTTTCCTTGGTCTATCATCTAACCGTGAAGAAACAGAATCGGGCTGTTGCAATAAAGAAGCATCCCCAGACTTCTCACTATTTAGGTTATCATTTTCATTTTTTACGGCACTGCTACGATCAACCGTCAACTCGTTATTGACTATATCAGTGGATGTCTCATCCTTCACATGGTTATCTGTAATATCAGGTGTTGTTTTAGATATCCCATCTAGTCGGGAGAGCAATTTTTCATATTTCAAGCGTGGTATCAATACTAATTCTCTCGCCATTGTATCGAAATATTCCTTTGAACAGTTTTCAAAAGTTTAGAAAAAATAAAAAAAATGTCTCTCTAGTAATTGTTTACGTTGTGATGATCCGATGTGCTTGTGAACGAATCGCCGAATGATTGACTGATATTTTCGCAAGTAATTTTTATCTTCTTGCGATATCGTTCCGTAGCCGCGTAAAATATTATAAACAATTTCTACTATCGCTTTCATCTGCTCCTTGGTAATGGTTTTCAACAAGGCCACTCTTTGTTTTTTATCAGCACGCACGAGGAGGCCAACATAATAAAGCTGCTTTACAACTGTTTGTCGCATGGTAAATAGACAATCGTTATTTCTTCTGGTAATATATTTGTTCTTAATCGATACAGCGATTCTTCAGCTGATAGTGACGGCGACAGATCCACAACGAGATATCCAAACTTTCGTGTTGTGGTAGCTCTTAAATAGGCGTCGATAAAATATTTTGTGTAATGCGGATAACACTGTTTAGCGAAGGTTTTTATCTGGAGTAGATCTCTTGGATTGCTGAAAAGGAAAAACTGATGCGCGTTGAGAGAAATTGTCCTAAACTGTTTTCCATATGAAAACAAATTCTGAATCAAGAAAAACACTGTAAAATTCATATGATGGCTAAAAATGGTGAATAAATCGCAAATATGTTGTGAGGATGAACACTGAGACATGAGGTCATCCAAAACCAATACAGAATGATGACCATCTGAACCCCAGTTTTCTAAATCAGATTTTTCTGGAAGTCCATGGAAGAATCGCATATTCTCGACGTCTTTCTTCAGTCGATCGTACAACACTTTTTGATAAATATTATAGCAAAACCATATCTGAGTTGGCTCCTTGGCGAACATTCCTCTAGCATTCTTCAAAATTTTGTAGACCAATGTACTTTTACCACACCCAGAGGGTCCGGAAAAAATTACGGTTGCAGGACTTGGAATTTTCAAAACTGCGTCTTCTTCACTGAGAGACATGACTGCAATTGTCGCGTTGAAGACGTTTCGGGACTTTATAAAGAACCCCCTCTCTCTCTCCCTCACAGTCGCCTTGGGATAAAGAACAAAAAAACAATAAGATATGATTTTCTTATTATTTTTATTTACAAATGAGCAATCTGTGAGGTAAAGAACAAAAAACAATACAGTATATATATATATAAGATGATTTATTTACAGATGAGCAAAATTGGTTATAATCAGAGCGAGGAGCAAAACATATACAGAAAGGAAAAGTCTTGGATATATAGTCGTAAACATACTGATCCGCATGTTTAGTGTTTTTTAAAGTTTCTGTAATGTCCTTCATAGACTGGCCTCGAACACGATGTATAAGGTAAAACAAGCTGTATTGCCCGCATACATTAGACTGATTATTCTGTAACTTTATAGAATTGTAGAGCTGAACAGTAGAGTTGTTCTGCAAGCAGAGAGAAAAGCGTTTGTGGTAGTATTCTGGTCGTTTTCCGTAACTATCAAAGAATTCCGAACGACCCAAGCCATCGAAATAAAACGCACACCAATGCTTTCCTGGATGATAACTGTCATCTGTATTTGCAATAAATCCACCGCTACGAATGTATTCAGGTATTTTATCCGCCGGAAAAACTCCTTTTATGCTGACTGCGAGAATAGGATCAGACTGTATAACACACAGTAATTGCGAGGTATTCATTATTCGGTAATTATGTCGCGTTCTTTGTTGATTTCAAATATAGCCGAACTTTCAGAGTAGACTATACAACTCATAGTTTTTGTTAATGGTTGGTTAAACTCAACATCCAGTCTGACATTGGCAGTTTTTAAAAGAAATAAATAGTCGTCTCTGTTGTCAAAATACGGCTGCAACTGAAAAGTGAACAAAGAATAACCGTTTTCAAAGTCCTCCCTGCTTATATCATTTCCGCTGTTTTTCTGCCATTTTCCATAATTCTGAAATAAATCCGTGTAAGCTCTGACAAATGTCGACCCTTTCGTAGCGTTGAAAGTCAACTTGCTCGGCGCCCCACTGGTAGGTACTCCGTCGGCATATAAGGTTATCGTTTTAATACCGCAATTCTCAAAATTGAAAGGGTTTTTGTCGAAATGACCTGAGGTTGCAGCCGAATCGACAAAACATACGACAACTCTGTCTGGTTTTTGACCTTGAAATAGATTATCCCAGTGAAATGACGAATTTCCTTTGGGAATGCTCTGTTGTCGTAATTCTGTACGCGTGAAGGGGTACTTAGCATTGGTATTATTCAGCATTTCTGACTGAGCATAAATTATTGCCGGATTCACGCGCACTTTCCGAGCTAGCAGACATATGTCAGTTATGTCGATCTTGAAGTCTGCGCCTGGCGTGTCGCTGAGCAAGCAAAATGCAGGCGTAGATCTGTAGAGTTTGACCTTTACGTCTACCTGATTGAGTAAATAACGTTTCATCTGGAACAAATCGTGGTATAATCCGCCCTGCAAATCTAAGAATTTTGATAATGCTATGTATCCCGCTCGTTCGACTAATCCATCATTGGAACCGGTCGTATCGCAATCGTTCATGGCTTCGTTGGAATCCTTTAGAAATAGCATTGCAGTCAACTGACTACTTTTTGCGTCAGAACCGTAATTCAGTAACGTTTGTATCATAGCTCGATAAGGATTTGCAGCACAGCTTAGAGTTAGCTTATTCTGCAGTGTCACATCCACGGCGGAAAACAAAGACTGTAAAAATAAGTTGGTTGGTCCAACCTTCGAAGAACCATCTAGGCTGGAATCGTCCGATTTAGTTACTTTCAATTTCACATATATCTGAGATCCGTGCAAATCTAGGTAATCGAGAGTATTTGAGGCGGCTATTCTAAATTCAATCGGCACATCGTTGGATATTTGCGACAAAGGTCGTATTTCAGCAAAGTAAGCATCCTGCACAGCAGTCTGGGTTGGTGGCAAATCGAACAAAGCTAACTCTGATGGAATCCCTTCATGAAAACTTTCGCGATTCAATACAGACATTGTTCCAGTTTTATCTGGTAAATATGTCTTTCCTATTTTTCGTAGATCGTTTCTTCTTTTTTAGCTTTCGCTTAGGTGTTTTCCGTCTGTTGCGACTTGCCGCGCTTCTCTTTCTGGCATTAGGAGGCTTTTGTTTTCTTTTTATACGTTTTCGCGATCGTCGCCGCATTGGTCTCACTCTCTTTCTTAATCGCTTGATTGTACTTTCTGTCCGATCGTCCGCTGCTTCTACGGGAGAGACTAATTGCACATTAATTGGTTCTTCAGAAGCAGTGCGTTTGGCTGATAAAACATTATTGCCACCTTTTTGATTCAACAACGTCCTACGGGATTTAGTCTTGAAGAAATTAATCCACATCGTAGGATCGGGAACATAAAGTTTAGAATGATTCATTGTCAACATAAAATGGGTAACTTTTAAATCGAAGTGTAATCATCAACGGTTCATTCAGAAATGAAGCCAGTTGACCAGATTCAGTCTCAATATAGAATTCCATTTCATAAATTTCTTGCTTAACGACTTGAAGGTAAAATGGCGTTCCATAGGAATACAACCACTGTCCTCTCTTACTAGGCGGTATTCGACGCAGAATTTGTTTCAATTCACCGTCTAAAATACTTTCTTTGCAAATATTACAATAGACGTGTAAAACACTATCATTCTTTGACTTTGATGAGCAATAGAATTCTATCAACGCCACTGTCCAGAATCCTTTCAAAACCAAGGGCGTTTTTAAATGAATTTTAAATTTATAAGGCTTATTATCTCTAAAATAGTCATCACACTCGTCGCTTCTGATGTATACAATAGAGTCCATACTTAATCTTTTTTCCCAAGCGTTTTCACGCTGTCTTCAGCAATCCATGAATTCATAGAGGAAGGATAATCCAACCACTTAACGAAAACTTCTTTTATACCAGAACGTGTTCGTCGTTTTAGGACCTTTTCTATAGCAAATAGATTTTCCGAATCCATAGACACTGGATTTAACTCGGCAGTATAGAAGTTTCCGATGATTTTATCATTGCTCCAATCTTTTAATTTATAAACAGGTATACCTTGTATTCGATACCGTTTGGCAATCTTAAAAACTTCTCCAGTATACTGCTGTTGATAAGATCTCCTAAACGGATGTTTTAGATAGGAAATTCGAACAAGGTCATCGAGGTTAAATTTGAAAGGAATTTGGCGTTTGCTGATTCCTTTTTTAGGTTTCTTCAAATACATAAAAGCCCAAAGATCGGCCTCGTTACGTTTTGTTACATTCTTTGGTGCTGTATAGTTCAGACTTCGATGAGGAGTTCCGTTGTAATTGTCGACGAGGCGCTGTAAATCATCAATGTAACGATAATTTCTTCTATATCTCAAAAACCTCCACAGAAGTACTTTGAATGTTCGCTGAACGCGTTCTACATAATTCGCTTTAGGAATATTCTGTGTTGTAAACATATAAATGTTATTGTCCTTCATAAATTGTTTAATTTTTTTGTTTACAAATTCAGAACCTTTATCAACACGTAAACGAACAGGTCTTCTGTCTGCAAACACTTTTTTAAGAGCGCGTAAGACAGAGTCAGCTTTTTTGTCTTTTAAGGGTTGAACCCATAAAAATCTAGAAAATACATCTATAACGAACAAAAGGTATTGAATATTATCGTTTTCCTTCGCTATGTTTCCAACATAAGTAAGATCTGCTTCAAACTGAGAATCGATGGCGGTTACTCGAACTTGAGCGGTCTTAAATTTCCGCCGAACCTGCTTTTGTATAGAATAAGAATCTATACCATCTAGCCACTTTTGTAGATAAGATATTGAAAACTTCCCAGGATACTTTTTCTGCAACACTTTGTAAAGTTTTTTTGAACTACTAAAAGAGGCGGGATTCTTCGCTGAAAAATAGTACTTTTCCAAAATAGCTTTTCGTTCATCATTTGTCATATTTGGCAATAAATTGGAGCTTGAATAATGAAATATTTTTACTAGTATTATCCAACTTAAACAAATGTCTCTCTACGACCGTCCATACTTTTATGAGCACCAACCATATTTATATAGCGACAATATGGCGACCACTTAAAATGTTCTTTCCAAACGTCGTCAGTTTCTATCCACTGACCAAGGCATATTCCGCAAGAAAAACATTTCACTATGTCGCTGTTACTCGTATAATAAAAACCAGCAGAGGCTAATGCGTGTTTATTCTGGCGAAGCTGAACAGGCCAGTTTTTAAAGGACGCTATTCTGTCTCTGTAATAAACCATGTAAGTGCAAGGATGCTTCACTTCAAAGCCGGTCTCATTCTTTAGCCACACCCTGTCCATGGTGATTGTTAAACGAGTTTGTTTCTAGAAATGACATAAGATACAAAATACTTTCTTTATATTCACAAAGCAAGAGAAAAGTGTTCTGATGCATTCTGATTCTATTATTCCCATCTTGTATGCTTATATGTATTTCACCGTTTCTTCTGTCAAATTTGATCGTGCCAAATGCACTTATTTCGCATTTAATAGTATCAGCTGCAGTATTCCATTGCAAGGATTGCAGGTCGTTTCTGTTGAGTTCTTCTTGAGCCATCCTTAGATTGAAACTTTCGACAAAATGGTTAGCAGCTTCCAAAGCTTCGGCTTTAATCTTGTGACGTGGAAAAAATGTTTTTAAAATATATTCGTTCAAAACATAGATAGCTGTTACCACGGGCATATTACAAGCATAAATGAAAAATAAGGATTATATTCAATATTTTATAGAAAATATAAAAAAGTTTTATTCAGATTAATATCTGTCTATCTTGCAGAAAAAAAAATCCAAAATAGCTACACCGTTTTAATATTACTGTAGAAGAAGACATACATATAATTTACAAAAAAAAATCTATCAAGAAATCAAAACTTTTCTTCCCATATTTTAACAGCGTGTAACTAGTCAATTATATCAAAGATAAAATCTATACTGAATACTATGTTTTATACTGATGTAAGCAAAACGTGGTTGTTTCAATTTGGACTGCATGGTACTTTGTGTAAATGAGAGACACTGTATGCGAATAAGGACCAAGAAAGCTGTCTGTATGATAATTATGCAAATGTGTGACAGACTGGAGTGTCTGTATGATAATTATGCAAATGAGGGACGCTAGATATGATAATTATGCAAATGAGGGACACTGGACTACCTGTAATTTATTTCTACTGAGCAGTCAAAAAGTCCATACCTAATATACCATCGTTTTCAATATCAGCAATGAGTAAAGTATGTTTCAGTTTCTGTTTGCCAATACCAAGTTATAGTTCTGTTTTTCCCAGAAAAGGATTTACCTCCCCTGTTACTGTCAGCATTTTGGTATTTGTATGTTTTACAGAAGAAATGATATCTGGTGGGGGATCCAGTATCAACCAAGAATGTTATAGGCAGATCCTTGATTGTAATGCATACAAAGTAACCCTCTTCTACGCACCAATTTCTTCTCATAGCAATTAATTTGGATCCTTGATCTAATTCAGCCTGGTTGCGGACCCCTGAACCGGCTGATGAAAGTTTCCCTGAGGTCTCGCACTACTTTGTTGGTTTATTATAGGATTTCCTCCCCTGGGATGGTACTGTCTCTGAGTGGGAAAATTTCTATTGTAGGTCTATTTGGTCTTGGGTTATTATACATATTACGTGGTGGGAAATTTCGAGAGTTGGGTTGGGTATGGAAATGAGGTCGATGAGTTAAGATTTTGTACAGACCTTGTGAGCATGTCAATTCGCTTACTTATATTTTCCATTTGTTGTTCTGTCGCCCCCGCCCATAGGGGCTTGAAGAAATATATGGGCTGCACGATGCTTCCACGCAGAGCTGAATCCGCCCCGCACACTAGTACTGGTAAACCGCTTAGATGATCTAAGCCTGTCCAGGAACCACTGTGCGAGGCGGACCGTCCATGCTTATAAACCCTATTGGTTTCATTGGGCGACAGGGCTTGAGATGTCATTTCATCTCAATGTCGGGTAAAAGTCCCACAAAATTGGAAGCGACGTCTCCAAAATGACCTTTACAGTGTTGACGGGGACGTTAAACCTCAAATCAAACAAACAAACAAATTTGTTGTTCTGTACTTTGATCTTGTGGTCCCCTTGTTTGACCACTTTGTTCAACCTTACCAACAAATCGGGTTCTCAGTTGGCTGCTGTTCTCTGGCTTTCCATTCTCACGGCGATTCTTTCGGCTTCAGCAAGAGTGGAAGGACCCACCTCAAGCAGCCTTAATCTTATTTCAGACTCTGGTATAGCATCAATAAAATGGTCAACCGCCAAAGCCTCAACCACATCTAGTGTAACATTAGGATAGGCCTGTCTAGTTAGTTTACGAACCACCTGGGCGAGTTGTGCAGTGGTTTCCACTTTTCCTTTCATTCTAGATTTAAGCTGTGAACGATAAACCTCAGCTCTATTCTCAGAGCCATACCTTTCAGTTAGTTTCTGTACAAGATTTTGGTAATCTCTGCGTTGCTCAGCAGTTAATTCATTTAATATTGCTCGGGCCGCCCTGTCAAACTATTAGCCAGATATAAGGATTTTGCCTTATAGTTCCAGCCATTGATCTCAGCGGTTATTTCAAATTGTGTTAAAAAGTCTTCAAAAAAGTCTTATACGACAGACTGCATGCATGGTAGTTAACCCAATCACGGTTGGCAACTTTGCTTCCCTCTTTAATTGCACGTCGGTGGGTCAGGCCTCAGATTCTATGACGGCTCCAACGTAAAGGCTTATTGAGAATTAGAAAGATAATGTTGGTTGGTGCCTGATGCTCTGTCTCTGGTCGGGCTCATCGAGTAACTGTTGGTTTTCTTTTGCTCCAGCATTTCAGTGGTTTCTTGTTGTCGAGTCCTCACCGTTGCCTCACCTCTGTGGTTCTTTGATTTTTGTGTTCACGGAGATGTTGCACTGATGAGTTAGGAGGCCTTCATGCGGACTGAACAAATTATTTGTGTAAATCGCGATGGAAGTAAGGGCGAGGATTGTGGCCACATGTGAGTTGTTGGCGAGGTAGGTAGGTTCGTAGGTAGGGAAGTTGGTACATGTGTTTCGATAGGTAGATGTGGGATGGTGTACGGTAGGTAAGAGTGAGTGTTTGAGTTTTACGTCCCACCAACAGCTAAGGTCATACGGAGACGGGACCTCGGTTTAAAGACTCATCCGAAAGTCTAGGGTAGGTAAGAATGTAGGCAGGCCGGTTGGTAGATAGGTAGGTAGGTAGGTAGGATCGTACGTAAAATAGAAGTGAAGGCAATGGTCAGGAATCAGTACAATTAACCCACAGACCCTGATGAAAAGATCAATAGCAGAAACTCAAGAGGACAGTTACTTTCCTACAAAATGGTCAATTGGCTAGCCAAAGCAAAATAATATAAGCGGTACACACACTAAAAGACAAGCCATTACAAAAATAAACCGCGACAGAAGAACGGCCCTGGAACGGTCAGTGAAACGAATTCCACTTGGGGGAGGGGGGATGGGGCTTGAATCGATTTTACCTGGTCACCACCCACGCCCTTACTTCCGTCGCGATTCCGACAAATAATTTCAGACTGCATGAAGGCCTTCTAACTTATCAGTGCAATACTCCGTGAACACAAAAATCAAACAACCACAGCGATGAAACAACGGTAAGAACACGACAGCAAGAGTTTGTCATTCAGTTTTACGTTCTACCTGCGGTGATGGGACCTCGGTTAAAAGACTCTTCCGAAAGTCTGTGAAAACCCGGGATCGAATATGTGACCCGTGGTCTATGAGGCCAGTAACATTACCACTACACCACGGAGGCTTCTTTCCGTATGGGAACGGACGGTCATTTACTTATTTCTACCTACCTACCTAAGTATCATATTGGTTTCATAAGGCGGTAGGACTTGATATGTCATTTCATCTCAATGTCGGGCAACAGCCCAACAAATTGTTCGCAGTTGGTCGCAATGTCTCCAAAATGACTTACACAGTCTTGACGGTGATTTTAAACCTCAAGTCAAACAAACACCTACCTACCTTCCCACAAAGACACCCCTTACCAGCCTACCTAATTCTATCCCGCCCATCGGGACTTGAAGAACTAGATGGCGTGCATTATTCCCTACCACACCTGAGTACTGGTAAACCGCATAAGCCTGCCCAGGCGAGTGATGTTAGTCGGGCCGTCCATGAATAAAAACCCTATTGGTTTCATTGGGCGGCAGGCATTGAGATGTCTTTTCATCTCACAGTCGGTTCCCACGAAATTGGAAGCATCGTCTCCAAATGACCTATAGTATTGACGGGGACGTTAAATCTCAAATCAAACCTACCTACCTACCGACCGACCAACGAAGACACATCGCCTTACCTACCTACTAATATCTAACCAGCCCATCGGGACTTGAGGAAATAGATGGCTGCATAATGCCCGACCGCACACGAGTACTGGTAAACCGCTTAATATGTTCTATAAAAGGGTTATCCTTTGGAAGCAAGGAATACACCACAGAAGTGAAAAATATGGAGTGTACATGTTTTCTGGGCCAGACTAGCTAGTTTCGGCCAATTAGGCCTCATCAGTGACCCTCAGATATTTTCAAAATTCCACAATGGAAGCGATGATCCCAAATGACAAGAAAATATAATCTACACTATGATGTAGGGCAGGGAGACGTTTTACCGCCGCCACACACTCCCACACACCAACTGTAGTGAAGTTAAGCCTGCCAAGGCAAAGTGATGCGAGTTATATGAACCCTATTAGTTTCATTTGGCAGCAGGTCTTGAGATGTCCTTGTATCTCAAAGTCGGGTCCCACGAAATTGGAAGCATCATCTCTAAATGAACTATATTGTATTGGCGGGGACGTTTAACATCAAATCCAACCTATCTACCTACCCCAGGGTTCGCGCTAGGATTTTTTTTTCTTTCGCCATCACTTTCGCCAATTTAATTTTTTTTGAGCCAAAATCTTAAAACTTGAGCCAGTTGAAGAAACTTCTTCGCAAAATGCAGAACATGGATAAAAAAGATCTGCTCTACAATTTTCTTTGGCACTTAAAGGGTTGAAGCTTAAATGCACAGACTGTCCTTCTGTGGCCTTTATGGACGTGTGTAATGGGCTGTAGGTGCGCCTATAGACCCCAGGATTTTTTTTATCAAACCAACACAGTCACGCGTCAAACCAGTCATCTATGCTGTCTTGCCGACAGATAGCTTAGCAAAATCCATAGACAAAAATCATTTAGATAGCTTGAGTTTTCCGACTTCCAGCGGCATTACCTTCTCTCCCTAAAATACAACAAAACCTTGCTTAAATGCTTTTGTTTTTGCTCCAACAAGTAAGCGTTGTTAGGTCATGGAGGCTGCCATTTTGGTTGATCACATGATCAAATTACCGTAAAAATTCGGCTATAAGACGAGGATTTTTCTCTCCAAAATGAGCCCCCGAAAATGGCCCCGTCTTATAGCCGAGGTCATGGACTGCATGCTTTTTTCCGGCAATGTCCGGCGAAGACCAGACATACGGAAGCAGCCGATCGGTGATTATTGAATTGATATAAAGCGCCGCCCACAAACCACCGCTACCATTTAGCTGCACAGGATTGGTAAATGTCGTCATCCGACACCAGCACCCCAACACGTATTTAATGTCATTGTGTGTATCTATTTCATTAAAAAAACGTCAGGAACAGGGTAGAAAATATTTTCTCGATAGCCAAACGGTTGTAAATAGAGGTGGATAGAAAACCAGCGCTTTGCACAGCTTCCGAATTATCCCCAGAAGCTCCGTGTCAATAACCAACAACAGCGTTTGACTTTTCCGGCTCAGCGTCTGCTAATTGGCGCCAAAACATAACCATACATGAGACCGTAGAAAAGTCCATTTTTATTACCGTTAGATGTAGCGAATTGTCTGAAGAGCGATTAAATCATTTTCACATTGATTGTGGATTAAATTTTATGATTGACATAACTTGACCATATTTTCACACCTTATCGACACGCACAGCAGGGTGGCAATTAAAAGGGATTAACAATAGTGTCATACTTGAACCGTAATAAATACACAAATGGTTTGTCTTTGAATTGACAGTGCAACAATTATTGCGATTTACTTACTGGTATAGTTTTACCGGATTTAAGGACTGACAGTTATAGACGATTTTTTTTGCACTTGTCCGACCGGGCGTCATAAGGTCAAAGTGCAGCTGCCCGGTCAGCCGGGAAATGGATTTGTCAGTCCTGTTGTCTATTAAATAGGTGGAAGAAAATGTGTAAAATACGCGTTTCAGTAAACGGCTTAAGTCGGCAATAACCGGGATCGGACTTCTTTTTTTCTTTTTTATAGTTTTTTTTTCGCCACTAGTTTTCGCCAAATGACACAGATTTGCGCCAGGTTTATTTTCTTTTCGCATTTGGCGACTTTGGCGACCGCTAGTGCGAACCCTGCTACCCAGCCACCCACCTACCTACCTTTCTAGCCGCCAAACAACCTACCTACTTACTTACCTACCTACTTACTTACCTACCTACTTACTTACCTACCTAAACAACGTCGAAGCAGAAGTAAGAAGTCAAATTGCCCCTGCCCATCGGGGCGTGAAGAAAAAGATGGGCTGCCCGAGGCTTCCACGCAGAGCTGAAACCGACCGCACACGAGTACTGGTAAACCGCTTAGAGGATATAAGCCTGACCAGGCAAAGCGGTGCGAGTCGGACCGTCTATGCTCATAAACCCTATTGGTTTCATTGGGCGACAGGACTTGAAATGTCATTTCATCTCAATGTCGGGCAAAATTGGAAGCAAGGTCTCCAAAATTACCTTATACAGTGTTGACGGGGATGTTAAACCTCAAATCAAACAAAAGAAACAAGAAATGTCCCTACAGTTTTTTTTTTTTTAATTTGATAATCAACACCACTATGAATACGGACCATTTCGACCCTAAGTCTAGTCGCCCTGAGTGATCTCGAGCGTTGCAGTTAGGCTTTGGTCATGTCGGACCCCCATATAAGTTCAGCTTGACAAAGTTGTTTTAATCAAGATGATATCCTTCTACATTCTATATAGTATCGGTTTGTCATGGGGCCCTCGCCAATCGGGGCTTGGTGAATAAATAAATGAATAGATAAAATCACTAGTAGCACAGCTTCTAATTTCCTTAGATAGGCTTCTCCGGCACAAAATTAAAGTTTAATAAATGTGCCACCATAATTCATCATTTAATATACTGAGAGAGGTTCGATGACCTAGTCTCTTATAGAGTTATCGTATTACAATTCTCACGGCTGAATTATCTCACACCCCTCCGTGAGGGATTTCAGCCGCTTCCGGTGCGACTGAAGAATCTCACGGGATCAATAATCTCACGCTACACCGCCATATTTCAAACGGAGATATCTTTCGTGACTTCCTGTTCGCTTTTCTATAAACTCTGTCCGACTGGAAAAGGACTTCTCGGGTCCAAATTCTTTCATTTATTGACATGGGAATACTTTTGCAGGAGTTGCCTCCCATGAAGGGCAAACTCTGTCCAAATTATTTTTCCATTACCTGTTTGCGAATATATATATATACAATGGCATTAACCAGACTGTTCAACTATCATATGTTGGACAAGTATATTTGTCATTTAAGGCGTGCCGGGTCTATTTTAATACGTATTATGTTTTACCCCTGGCATCTGTCTATCCGTCTGTCCGTCTGTAAACTGTTCTTTTCCGGATAACTCCTACAGATTACATCCGATCAAGCTGAAACTTCATGCATACTTAGACTATGATTTGGAGTAGCGCATTTACTTTCGAGGTTACGGTCCACCAACTAATGAAAGAGTTCTGACCCTGTGATTTTTTGGAAACTTTTCGTTTCCGGATAACTCCTCCTACAGTTTGCATCCGATCAATCTGAAACTCCAAATATAGTTAGACCATGATGTGGAGCAGCGCATATTGTTTCTTGGTCATGGTCCACCAAATAAGAATAGAGTTATGTCCCTTTGAAATTTTTCGTAATCTTTTCGTTTCCGGATGACTCCTATATTTTACATCCGATTAAGCTGAAACTTCATATATAGTAAGACCATCATGTGGGGTAGCGCATATTGTTTCGCGGTTACCGTTCACCAAATAATAATAGAGTTATGTCCCTTTGAAAAATTCTATAAAAACATTGTGTTTCGAGGTAACACCTACATTTTACATCTTATGATGTTGAAAATTTACATACAGTAAGACCATAATATGGAACAGTGCCATTATTTAAAGGTAATGGTCCGCCAAATATTTCCAGAGTTATACCCCTTTCTCTGATTTTTCTAAACATTCCGTTTCCGGATAACTCCTCGTACATTTTACATCTGATAAAGCTGAAACCTTACATATAGAAAGACCATGATGTGGAAAGGTGCATATTTTGAGGTTACAGTCAGCCAAATATTATTCACCTTTCACAGATTTTTTAACATATTTTTTCTGGATAACGCCTCCTACATTTTACAACTGATGAAGCTAAAACTTAACGTACAGTTAGACTAAGATGTGGAGCAGCGCATATTATTTCAAGGTTGCAGTCCACCACTTAATTGCCAGTTATGCCCATATTATTTTAAGGTTATGGTCCACCAAATATTACCGACCATGCAAATTTGCTAGAGACAGGTTGTGTGAGCCATTGGGTGTCATTAATAGTGCCATGTAAGAATAAATGGAAATGGAGCACATGCTGTCCCTTGGTTACATTCCATAAAAAACCAAACTTGTACATCAATATATATATATATATATATATATATATATATATATATATATATATATATATATATATATATATATATATATATATATATATATATATATATATACTAAGAAAGTTGCCAGATACGGGGTGTTTTTCTATATAAAACCTTTTTTGTGGGGTGTGAAAAAATTGCGGGGTGTTCATACCACCCCGCATTTTCTCATGCCCTGCAGTGGATTCAGGGCATCGAGTTTACTTTCCCTAGGTTGTTGGCTAGCAACACGGTTTTGTAGCGATTATATATATGGGGTTTCACGGTAGTCTCCCTTGTGTCGGTTAGCACAAGAGCGTATTTAACTTCAAGATAAGAATATATATCACCTCGTAAACGTACCTGTAGTATATATAACACCCGACAACAAAACTCATTTAGCTGTGGGTGGTATCGATTTCTTGTTCTGAAGGCCACATTGCGCAGCAAAAGATAACAGTTTGGAAAATGTTCTCCTTCGAAACGTAATTATGCAGTGCGTTTACAACTTTTGTGGTGGTTTTGGATTTTCGGCATTTTTATACTATTTGACTTGTTTGAGCTGATCATTAATTGGAGTTGGCCGCAAACCGGAGTATTGGAGAAAAAAAATACTTGCCAATCCGTTGCAGAACTTGTCATCCTACCTCAAAATATTTGTCTCCGAAAAATGAAAACAAGAACAGGGAAATAGACCGTTACATAGATCATAATTATTATTTGCTTTAGCCCCTTTTAGTACCCAATGGAATCTTCCTCCTTATATATAGCAAGAGTCCATTTCAAAATTTAGGGGTGACAGGTTGTGTTTTCTTCAAAAAATATTTTCAAAATGACTGAACTTTAAGCCAACTGTTAGGCCCTGATCAGACGCCGCGTTCTGTGATGTCTGATCTGGGCCTGCACTGTTTGCCAGGATAACCGTTTTGGGGTTTCTGGTACAAATGGGTTAAATTTTACTCAAAATAATTACATTTACCCTGCGTTTATTTAGATTTCATATCTGATTATTATCTTTCTTCAATTCTAAAACCACTTAAATCTTTATATGGCCTGTGAGTTTCCTTGTTTGTGCTCTGAAGCGTAGGTTTTGGGTACTAACTGAGGCGGTTCTAACGAGGATACACATATGAAATAAGGAAATACATAATGAATCGTCTGAATAATCTAACAATGGTGGTTGTACAGGTATGAACGGTACCATTGTAGTCCATGACAGGGGCAGTTGAGGTGAGGGGTGGGGGGGGGGGCAAGTTCTGTATCTGAAGTTAAGGTTGTTTTTCTCCAGGCATCCGGTTTTCGCCCACCTTTGATGAAGATTCGGGTAGAAAAAATGAAATAGTCATGAAAGGACCGTAAAAGCAAGACTATAGATAAAAATAACGAAGTAAACGTTTTTTTTTTGTTTTTTTTTTTTTTTTTTTTTTTGTTGTTGCTTTTTTTAATCGAAATGTTAATTTTATGTGCAGGCTCACTCGAACTTTACTAACTATTAAGGGGAATTATAAAAATATACACAACGAGCACACGCCTAATATTTAAATACATTGGCAAAATTTAACCACCATTTTGTTTCAGATAAAATCCTGCGATTCCTCACAATGTGTAAAATAATGTTTGTTTTGTTTGATTTGTGGTTTAACGTCCCCGTCAACACTGTATAGGTCATTTTGGAGACGTTGCTTCCAATTTTGTGGGACTTTTACCCGACATTGAGATGAAATGACGTCTCAAGCCCTGTCGCCCAATGAAACCAATAGGGTTTATAAGCATGGACGGTCCGACTCGCACCACTTTACCTGGGCAGGCTTAGATCCTCTAAGCGGTTTGCCAGTACTCATGTGCGGGTCAGTTTCAGCTCTGCGTGGAAGCATCGTGCAGCCCATCTATCTCTTCAAGCCCCGATGGGCGGGGGCCGTGTAAAATAATGTATACCACTGTAAACTTAGTCTGAGTATATAAAAGTGGGGTTTAATGGGATCAAAATTTTATAGGCGTGTCTGCATGATGGGCCGTCGGCGTGACATGTCATCCACATTCGCTTTGTACTTCGTTTAAATTGTAAATTGAAATGTACACTTGCCCCCCCCCCCCCTCGGAGCTTGAAGAACTATATGGGCTGCGCATGATGCTTCCACGCAGAGCTGATTCCGACCCGCGCACGAGTACTGGTGAACCGCCGCTTGGGGGTCTAAGCCTGCCCGGGCAAAGCGTTGCGTACGAGTCGGACCGTCCATGCTTATAAACCCTATTGGTTTCATTGGGCGACAGGGCTTGAAATGTCATTTCATTTCAATGTCGGTAAAAGTCCCACTAAATTGGAAGCAATGTCTCCAAAATGACCTTTACGGTGTTGACGGGGACGTTTTACCTCAAATCAACAAACAATCAAATCAAAACATGTACACTTATACCAGACCCACATATATACACTTTTATCAGACCCATAGAAGCCTCCGTGGTGCAGTGGTTACGCTACTCGCCTTGTAAACCAGGGATCGCAGGATCGATCCCGGGCTTCTCCAGACTTTCGGATGAGTCTTTAAACCGAGGTCCCGTCTCCGTATGACCTTAGCTGTTGGTGGGACGTTAAACTAAAACTCACTCACTTTATCAGACCCATATATCTATAAGCGGTCTCGAAGACCGAACTATTAGCGTAATGCAACCTATCTTAGGTGGAAGAGCACATTCCCCGCATAATCAAAGCACTCGCAGAACTGTCGGGTGAACTGATGGGGATTTAAAACTTGTCAAAATTTGAACATAATTGTTACATTTCTGTAATTTTGCTCTTAGTATCTGCAAAAGTGACGCCTCACGGTTGAGATCATCGCTTGGAACAAAGAAGGGAAATAACATTTTCACTTGTAAATTCCATCTTTCATTTTAGCTGATGCTTCTAGTTCTAGTATTGACATTCCTAACACATAACTAAGGGATATAAAGCAAACTCTCTCTCTCTCTCTCTCTCTCTCTCTCTCTCTCTCTCTCTCTCTCTCTCTCTCTCTCTCTCTCTCTCTCTCTCTCGCTCTCTCTCTCTCTCTCTCTCTCTCTTACGATAATACATCCGTGCGACGTAGTGCATTCTTTAATCACTCGAAAATGGTGACTTTTCTGATAAAAAGCGTGATATTTTTCTTTTTTTTCTCCAAACATAGATTATATGCTCGTTATAATCGCGTCATAATGATGCATATCCTTGTATACCCCAGTTTTCTCTATATGAAGGGGTGTTTAGAGAGGTACTTACTACACGGACATGTTCTCTCTCATGCTCTCTTTCTCTCTCTCCCTCTCTCTCTCTCTCTCTCTCTCTCTCTCTCTCTCTCTCTCTCTCTTTTGTAACGATAACAAATCCTGCATAGTTCAAAAACGTTTTTCTGGTGAAATATTGAGATACTTTCCTTTTCCTCTAACAAAAGTTTTGGGTGCTGGACCTGCTTGTATGAACCCCCTTACTGAATACTCACAATTTACAATTGATAGAAAAAGAAAATATATCCTCTTGTACTCAGTATACAGTGTGATAATACTTATTTATGTTCCTAGCATATATTGTGGGTGCTCGCCAAGTTGGAACCATCTCATTGAGTACTCACAATACTCAGTATACAGTGGGATAAACAAGGCCATTTATACGCACTCGTTTACGTTCTCTCTCTCTCTCTCTCTCTCTCTCTCTCTCTCTCTCTCTGCGAGAATGTCTAAGCTAGAAACATTGAACGACCGGGAATAATTGCTCGGGATCAGTCGAATGCGGCGGCTGATCAGGTTCTAATATGTTCGCATAAAGTAAAGCTTTAGAAGGGTTCAACGAAATGGGTTCAAGCTCTTGCTAAACTCGGGGGCAATCGACCAACCAGTGCGTTAAGTAATTTGACTTCAAATGAAGAAGAAGAAGAGTGTGAGTGAGTGAGTTTTAGTTTTACGTCCCACCAACAGCTAAGGTCATACGGAGACGGGACCTCGGTTTAAAGACTCATCCGAAAGTCTGGAGAAGCCCGGGATCGATCCTGCGATCCCTGGTTTACAAGGCGAGTAGCGTAACCACTGCACCACGGAGGCTTCTAAGCAGCAGAAGAAGAAGAAGAAGAAAAAAAAAAAAAAAAAAAAAAAAAGAAGAAGAAAACACAGCATTTTTTGTAGCATCGCAAACATATGCACTTCTCGGATTTCATGGTAATCTCAGATCATGTCATTGTAACTTATTTGTAGGTAACTGATGGGATAATTGCCATTTGGGAGACGTTATCGCTGCACCTGATCATTACATGTAGCTGAGAACTGCACTACCGACCGATATCAGAAAAGAGCCTAAGTATAAGACAACTAATCCCTTAATCTCTATCGCACATCCGTATAAAGGAAATCTGTTCTGGATACCAATGCAATCCATAACGACATTCGTAGCTATGATGTTGCATTTCATATCTCTTCAAACGAATCGCTTTAGTTTTATTTTTCTTTTCTGGATATAGACGTTTGCCTCAATGAGGCGGTTCTAACAACTACCCACGCTCAATATTTTTAGAACGAAACGGATACTATTGATACCCATTTTATCGAAAGATTTACCTATATAAAGTAGTGTTTATAAGATAGTTCATCGTATGGGCTTGTAAAGACGATGAGAGCTTTGGGCTTCTTCAGGAAAGTAAAGCTTCGTTTTTTTCTACCATAACGAAAGCAGGCTTGTCCAAATATTTTTCCACGCAAAATAAAAATTTTCAGATACAAATTTTCTGATTTTTTTCACATTTGTCCAGGGTAACGAATAATTCATCCATTTGAGACACTGCTGCCCTTTGAGGCCTTTATAAAGCCCTGGTAAATCCAACTTTATCTACATGATGGGGTTTATCGACAGAAATACGAGCACTACTGTAGATCTTCGTAAACTCCGCTATTCACTATATAATGGTTGTAGGTACGCGTAAGAATTGCCTCAGTTGTGAACGACCTTATAAATCCCACTTGTGTTTGATTTGGTTTTATGGCCCTTTCAATATATTTCATTTATGCGAAGCCATCGTTTATCAGAAGTGGGCAAAAACCGGAGTACCCGTAGAAACACCACCTGACCTTCCGTTGACATTTCACGTGACCCGAGTTAGGATCGAACCGCAGAGTTATGAGACTCCGACATTAGGAGTTATCGCTTTTACCCCAAAGACTATGGGGCCCGTTGTTAACCCCACTTTAAGTACAAGGAGAGTTTGCGTGGGAATACCAATACCTTATTTTCCTTATTTTTGGTCTCAAACATAGGATGTGGGTGACTACACCTTAGCGGGCGGGCAAGTTTTTCAAATGCTGTCTTCCTCTCTAATATTAAAGGGTATAATTTCAAATGGCATGCCAATTCATCTGTCCTTTACTGTACGAATTTACGGGAAAGAAATATGAGGTTTCAAATGTTGGTTTATCCCCTTTAACTGCCAATCAGGACGTTTGCCGGCGTCAGTTTCAAATATATTTTATTTTCTTTCTTTTTATTACTATTTCTCAGAGAAAATAAGTTTTGACGTTGCATGTGAACAGTCTGTTTGGGCAGCAGGGCTCGAGAAGTCATTTCATCCCAATATCCGGTGAGTCCTACGAAATTGGAAGAGCGTCTCAAAAAGACCTAACTAGTGTTGGGAGGTTAAAGCTCAACCGAAACAAACAAAACACCATAGAACTGAAATATGTGAAGTTTTCATTTTTATTTTATTTTATTTTATGATTATTATTTTTGTGTGTGTGTGTGAGGGCGGGGGAGGGGTAGACTAGCTACTTTATGCTTCATCAGCACACCTAAACGACTATGAAATATATATAATGTATGTACAGTATGACAAAAGCCTGCTCAGGAAGAAGGTGACCTGGCCCCCAGGTTATAAAACTTTTTTAAGCTCAACTCAGCTGAGCATGAAACTTGTGGTGCTCATAAAAATTAAAATACTAAGAAGTTGAGCGATTTTCCTTTCTCAGCAGAGAATGACATGTGTCCTGCTCACAAATTTTAAAATGCCAACATTGTTGGCATTTCAAAATTTGTTTAAAATGCCAACACTGTTGGCATTTTAAAATTTGTGAGCAGGACCAATTTCATGCTCAGGTGAGATAAAAAAAATTATAACCTCGGATCCTGGATAGTGTTGTCTAGGCTATTGATATCCAAAAAGAAACAAACATGCCATGTCGTCCAATCTAAATTTGCATTAACATTTTACGAGACTTTAAACCGAGGTCCAGTCTCCGTATGACCTTAGATGTTTTTGGACATAAACCCCACACATCACATGACTTAGAAGAACAAAGCCTTCCCAGGCTTTCCTTTATGCACATGTTCATTGCATGTCTGAACTGTGTTACAAGTTTCAGTGTCCTGCATCAAATACTGTATAGTGGAGTCGTGGGGACACGAACAGCACAATATATTTAACATCCTGATATGGCCAAAATAATTGTCGTTCTAGGGGACATAAGTCAGCAATTATGCGGGGATTAGAATCCTGTTTCTTTTATGCACATGTTCAATGCATGTCTGAACTGTGTTGCAAGTTCCAATGCACTGCATCAAATACTGTAGGAGGAGTTGCGGAGACACGAACTTTACTATTTAACCTCCCAGTCTACAAAATGATTAAGTTTTTCAAGGGAACATAATTCTAAAATAAGGGGCTGGATCGGGATCCTGTTTCCTTTATGCACATGTCCAATGTGTCTTAAAAGTGTTGCAAGTTTCAATGCCCTGCATCAAATACTGTAGGAGGAGTTGCGGAGGCAGGACTATTACTACAAAATGTGACGTACCGACGTACGTACGTACGTATATAATACGGACAAGGGCAAACCTATATGCCCCTCCCCACTTTGTGATTGAGGTATAAAAATGGTGAAATTGAAACACCCCGTATCTTATATAAATTGTAGATCCACCATTTCAGGATGATATAAAGCAAAAGTAGTTCACTGTTTTAAGACTTTAACTAAAATATCCAACTCTTCTCACCTCACATTTTATATTCACATGCATCGTTATGTAAGGGTTGATTTTAGTCATCCCGTATCAATTCAAAACACATATTTTTAGTAAAAAGAAAAATAAGAGTTGACTGCCTTCTCCCTTTTTATACGTAGATTAATATCTGTTTTATAATATATTTTACGAAGATCGCGTATGAGAAGGTGATGGTGAAAAATGTTACCACATACGGATATCAACCGCGGCACACAATCGGGATATAACTATCAACCAGGATTTTTTTTTATTCAAAAACGAACTATACTGACTTTAATAAACCACGACAGAAGAACCTCCCAGGAAACCCTTTAGGGGACAAAATGATTCGGACACATTGCAATTTTGATATTCGACCATAAAGCGATATTTCAACCCTATAATGCGTATGAACAAAGAAATCCATACTTAAACCCCGAGAAAACACCGATTTTCAATGTTTATTGTTTAAAAAGCCCCGAGGAACCAAAGACCATGATTAAAGATATTATCTTGTACAAACAAGCTAATAAGTTGTGTTCACAAAATATAATGCTGTCCGCACAAGATCTTGTGCGCTCGAGATATTAAGTTGTGCGTAGAAGATATTATCTTGTTCGCACATCGCATGTCCCTTCTAGGCATTAGTATCCATACAACTTCTACCCGCATGATATTTCAGTCTGGTAAGAGACGTAAAAGCTCGCACATATGTCTGCTAACTTCGGAACAGAACTGCAGTTAAACAATGAAAAGAAAAAAAAAACATGTGTTCTGTGTTCTTATGCATTTAATTAGTAATACCTTAGTCTATAAATAGGTTAATTGGGTTTCTTTCAAATCAGTAATAGTAACTTGGTCTGTGCTTATAATAATTTTGGGTCAATGTTTATTTTAACCTTAAAAATATGTTGCTTTAAGCAATTAGTGTATATCTTGATCAAATGCCGCGTTCTGTGGCGTCTGGTCTTGGTCTACATTTTTTGCCAAGCCAAACCTTTGATTCCAATATAACTATCTTACGCAACACTCTGATCTCACTGCGAATAATTTCGATAAAATAGTTATTCCGACAAGACTGTGATAGCCACGTGTACTTTAGCACGGAAAAGCTTTTCGGCTTAGCAACTTAGGGTCGATTGACAATCCAATCGACCTAAAACAAGCCGTGTTATGTGTTCCACTATGACGTCAGATGGCTACGTACATGTAAGAGAGTTATCTGTAAAATCTGGACTGGAATCATGTGTTTGGTTTGGCAAACAGTGTAGACCAGATCAGACGTCACATAATGTGGCGTCTGATCAGGGTCTACACTGTCTGCATTAGGAACAAGAACCGAAGGGTATACCGAAAAAGTCCAAGTCCACGGCCATTTTACACAACCAGCGCTCTGAGTCAATCGGTCAAACAGTGCTGCCAATGCTTTGATTTCTTTACCCTCAAATCCGCCCACCCGTGAGATTCACGAGTGCACTCTTCCATCAATGAAGTTGGATGGGTACGCCCATTTTATGGTACGCAATATATATCCCGATTAGATTGCTCAGAGCCATCACGTCAGGATTTACACTGTTTGCATAAGTATCTGGACCGGGTTTCAGGGTTGTAAGGGATTACTTTTTTTTTTTTTTTGGTTTGGGTTTTACGGCCCTTTCAAGATTATTTCACTCATATCGAGCCGATCGTTAATCAGAGGTGGGCGAAAACCGGAGTACCCGGAGAAAAACTACCTGACCTTCCGTTGCAGAACTTGGCTTCCCACACGTGGCCCGAGCGAGGCTCGAACCTACGGCGGTGAGAGACCTAATGACTAAGAGTCAGTGCTCTTATCCACTAGGCCACGGAGGCCCGTAGAGAAACTTTTCTTGCTGTTCCGAGAGGCAAGATATAACATGGACTGGAATAAAAACGGATAATTTAAAACGGAAGATTGTATGTTCTGTGTAGGACTATTGTCATCGATTTCAAACAACCATAGACATACCGACATCTATTTCAAAAACTGAATTTTAATTTTTAGACCATTCCAAAATGAAATTCCAGGACTGTACTAACTGCAATCAAAACAATCATTAATAAATAGAAGTGAGTGAGTGTTTGAGTTTTACGTCCCACCAACAGCTAAGGTCATACGGAGACGGGACCTCGGTTTTGAACACTCATTCGAAAGTCTGGAGAAGCCCGGGATGGATCCTGCGATCCCTGGTTTACAAGGCGAGTAGCGTAACCACTGCACCACGGAGGCTTCTATTAAATAGAAGTGAAGGCAGTGATCAGGAATCGATGCAATTAACCCACAGATCCCTTGAAAAATAAAAAAAAAAAACATGAAATAACTAGACCCTAATGGAAACACAAATAGCGGAAAGCCAAAAGGACAGTCACTTTCCCACAAAATAGCCAATTGGCTATCAAAAAAAAAAATAAATAAATAAATGCAAAACACACACTCAAAGACAAATCATAACAAAAAGTAAACCGCGACAGAAGAACCGCATGGGAACGGTCAGTGAACAGAATGCCACTGCGGGGCTTAAATGCCGCAATCCTCACCCTTACTTCTGTCATGGTTTATGCTTTGGTCACAATCCCTTCCGATTAGGCCTAGGATGTACACCCGGATTGATTTTTAGCCATTTTGGCCTGGTCCCCGGCCGGCCTCCAGACATGGCCGGCCGGTGGCGGGGCTCTCAGGCAGCATCGGAGAGGTGCCCGAAAAGTTTTAACTCGAAGTTAAAATTTCTCCGGTGTCCCGTACATTTTAATAATTGGCCACATATCCTTCACACATCGTTTAAGTATCGTCCGATATCCGGTCGGGAATCGAGGGGTAATCGGCCGGTGTATGTAGCCTCAGAGGAGAAATTTTTGGGACCGGACATGGGCCGATATCCGGCCGATGTCTGTTTACACATTGGAAAGTAACCCATCGATGTCCGATCGGCTTGAACCGGTGTGGACCAGATATGTTACAAACATCGTCCGGTCACCGGCCGGCTAGAACCGGACATCGGGCGGATATATAAACCCCCATCAGTCGCCGTGTACATCATTATAGCGCGTTTCCATCACACCGCCCGGCAATCGCCCGACATTCGGCCAGGCCTGGTACAAGCATCGTTCGTTGTCCGCAGGATACTCGGGCGATATTCGTACGATGTCCAGTGAATAGGCCGGTTATCACTCGGACATCATAGGATAATCTGCCGATTAGTATTAGATGTTCGGTCGGTATTCACTGCCTCGCCGGCCCCCAAAAGATTTCTCTTTGGAAACAGATGCCGTACGATTACGAGGCGGTTTTCGGACGGCCTCCGGACGGTGCCATTTATGTAAATGATGTGTGACAAATTTTTTGACCGGTGTTGTCCGATGTCAGAAAAAAAAATGCCAAAACCAGCGGTGTACTCACGATTACCCCCTATCCCCGGATACCGGCCGATCTTTGCGACCACAGCATTAGTCAAATACAGCACAGAACAACTGAAATATTAACCAACGGACGAACTCCGGTTGGCCGGCTATGAACAAGGGCAATCAGCTATCCAAAACCAAAACGACACCAGCGACATACACATGCCGATGAAGTATAAGAACAAAACAGACGCACCGCGGGGCCTTAAATCGATTTTACGCGCCCGCAATGCGATTTAACAATCCGCATGAATGCCACTTAACGCATCAGTGCAACATCTCCGAGAACAACCACAGAGATGAAACAACGTTGAGTACAGCAAGAAGAAACTGAAATGCTGGAGCAAAAAGAAAAACTACATTTAGACTCCGATGGGCCCGACCAGAGACAGAGCATCAGGCACCAACAAGCATTACATAAAATTAAATTCTCTAAAATCTTAAGCTAGAAACACTGTAAGACCAGGGTGGAAACTATTCTCACAAAAGCTGGGATCAGTCGCAATCGAATACGGCGGTTCATCAGAATCTCCTCTGATCGAATTAACGGTTCAGCGAATTGGGTTCAAGCTTAGGATCCCTTTTCCAGCCTAAACGCAGGGACAATCGACCATCCAGTGCGATTAGTAATTTGACTTCAAAAGCGGGTGAAGAAGAAGAAGAAGCACGTTGTGCACTCAATGTTTAAGCCTAATGCTTATAAACGTCGAGAATCTGGACTGAAGAATCGGCCCCGCCCATAGGGGCGCGAACAAGTATATGGGCTGCATGATGCTTCAACCTAGAGCTTAAACCGACCCGCACACGAGTTGTGGTAAACCGCTTAGAGAAACTAAGCCTACCCAGGCAAAGCGGTGCGAATCGGCCCGTCCATGCTTATTAACCCTATTGGTTTCATTGGGCGGCAGGGCTTGAGATGTCATTTCATCTCAATGTCAGGTAAAATTCCCACAAAATGGGGAGCAACGTCTCCAAAATGACCTTTATAGTGTTGACCGAGATGTTAACCCATAATCAAACAAAACAAATCAAACAGACTGAAGAAAAATAACCGTAGAATTACGATGCAGTCTATCATAAATATTTTTTGTTGTCACACAAACATATAGTTCGCCAACAAATAGATGGCAGTGACGTAGCTGACTATTTGAACTATTTTACCGTTAGCCCCATAAGCTTTGCATTGTTCAGAACAAAAACAAGTCGTGACGTCACTGTCAACTATTCCTTGTCGTACAGTACATGTACTTCTCGAATTTTGCGGTATTTTGAACAAAGTTCGGAATGCTACTCTCAGGTCATTATTATTTATACATGTAACATATTTGCAGGTTGGAAGGGTGTCAGATTACGCGGTAAACGTGGCTTAATTGCCATTTGGGAGACGTTATCGCTGCGTGAAAACTACATAACCGACAAATATCAGATGTCTAATAAAATCTGAATAGAAGCAAATTTACAGATGCAAACCACTACTGTAATATTGTATTTCATATCTCTTCAAATAATTTGTTTCATTTTATTTTTTTTTTTTCTTTTCTAGATATAGACTTTAGGTGTGCCTTTGTTCATGTACATGTACAGCCTCGTTGAGGCGGTTCTAATGACTACCCGCGCACTAAATATTAAGACGGAAACCATTGTACTCATTAAAACAGACATTTCCCTATAGAAGGTGGGCTTACAAGAATGCTCATTATATGGGCTTGTAAACATGATGACAGTTTTGGTCGGGTTTGATCCCGGGCCGCGACATACCAAAGTCGTTAAAAATGGTACTAGCTGCTCCTCGCTTGGCACTCAGATTTACGGGGTAGACCTAGGACTGGTCGACCCAGTGTCAGGATAATGTGACTGGGTGTGGTATCATGTAATGTGTCTGGGACATGATACTTCAGTGAGGCAGCACTATAAAAGTGAGCATTGAGCTCCCTGTCGCAACCAGACACCGTCGTGATATGACTGAAAAATTGTTGAAAGCGACGTTAAACCCGAATTCACACACACACACACATGAAAGTTTTTGTCTTCAAAACACGCCTATTCAAATATATTGTTTGGTTGTTTGTTTGATTTGAGGTTTAACGTCCCCGTCAACACAGTATAGGTCATTTTGGAGACGTTGCTTCCAATGTTGTGCGCAATTTATCCGACATTGAGATGAAATGATATCTCAAGTCCTGTCGCCCAATGAAACCAGTAGGGTTTATAAGCATGGACAGACCGACTCACACCGCTTTGCCTGGGCAGGCTTAGATCGTCAAAGCGGTTTACCAGTACTCGTGTGCGGTCGGTTTCAGCTCTGCGTGGAAGCATCATGGCACCTTTCTATTTCTTCAAGCCCCGATGGGCGGGGGCCTTCAAATATATTGAGATTTTAATACCAAATCTTCAAATTTCCAAATACAAAATTCTGATATTTTTCACATTTGTGCTAAAACAGACATTGTGGGTACTCTTTAGAACTGCCGTGCCAAGGCGGTTCCAATGAGTACCAATCTATGTTTTGAGCGCAAATAAGAAAAAATAATGTACACTACATAAAAGTGGGGTTTAAGGGGCCCAACATTATGTAGGCTTGCTTGGGATGAATGTCATTTTTCAGGCGAAAAGTCGTGACGTTTTAATGTTTCTGAGGGTTACGAGCATATCATTAATTTCAGACACTGTTACCCTTTTAAGGCTCTGAAAAAGACACACATCTAGCCACGGACCAAATTTATATTTACTTGGTCCCAGATCTAGCGAAAAATTGTGATTAGTGTCTTAGTTTAATTAACTGACAGCCACAGTTACTATTTTGAGCAGAAATGTGGAAATACCTGGTAAACACAATCTTTTCTGTTGAAAGTGAGGTTTACTTGGTTTACCCACAGTCTGTGACTCGGAGCAGAAGCACAGTCAACCCTGTAGATCTTTGTAAGCCTCGCTATTCCCTGTATAATGGTTATTATTCGTTAGAATCGCTTGTTATGAACGGCCTTGTAATCCCCACTTTTTGCGTTGGTTTTACGGCCCGTTCAAGATATTTTCACTTATTTCGAGCTGATTGTTAATCAGAAGTGGGTGAAAACGGTAGTATCCGGAGAAACACCACCTGACCTTCCGTTGCAGAACTTCGCATTTCCACCCGAGTAGGCTCGAACCACAGCGGTGAGAGACTTCATGATTAAGAGTCAGCGCTCTTAACAAATAGGCCATGGAGGCCCGTTGTAAACTCCACTTTAAATACAAAGAGGGTTACGTAGGAAAACCTTATTTTCCTGATTAGGATATGGATATTTCAAACGAGCACCCATATACTTGTTACATTTTACTCACTGAGTTTGTTGTGTATTATTTATTTTTATTTTTTCATCATGTAAGAGCCACCGAATTTTTTTATCTTTAGTGGCGGTTTGTACGCCCCACCTTTCTGGTTTAAGGCGAAGGCGTATTCAAAGATGTAAATGCAACTTCTTTTGCACCATCAGTTTGGTGGATATAGATTGTCATGTCGATTTTACTTTCTATATACAATAATTTGTATGCGTCATTTATTACATAAATGACATTCATTTATTACATAAATGACATACTTACGAAAATATAATGAAACTACCCAATGTACTTGTAAACCTCAACGCAAGGCACACATCTGTCATAACGTTTGTTTGATTTGAGGTTTAATGTTCCCGTCAACACTGTAAAGGTCATTTTGGAGACGTTGCTTCCAATTGTGTGGGACTTCTACCCGACATTGAGATGAAATGACATCTCAAGCCCTGTCGCCCAATGAAACCAATAGGGTTTATAAGCATGGACGGTCCCGCCTCGCACCGCGGTTCCTTTGCAGGCTTAGATCCTCTAAGCGGTTTACCAGTACTAGTGTGCCGGCCGGATCGATTCAGCTCTGCGTGGAAGCATCATGCAGCCCATATATTTCTTCAAGCCCCTATGGGCGGGGCCGACATCTGTCATAACGTCACAGTGGATAATGACTCTTAATCATTAGGACTCTCACCGCTGTGGTTCGAGCCTGGCTCGGGTCACATGTTAGACGCCAAGTTCTGCAACCGAAGGTAATGTGGAGTTTTTTCTCCTGGAACTCGGTTTTTCGCCCACCTCTGAGTAACGATCGGCTCGAAGGGCCGTAAAACAAAAACAATAATAATATTAAACAAACAAACAAAAACAAAGAAAATAACGCCACTGATAAAGTGATAAATGGGGGACAAAATGGCTTGGTTTTTTGGCAAATTTTGAACCAATAATAATAATGAAAAAAAAAAAAAAAAGAATCAGTATATATTTTGTATAAGTGTATAAGTTGTAGCAGTCTGTAGTAGCTGTATGTTCACCGACGTAGGTCTTGTGTACAGAATTAAAGGAAATACATAGAAAACGTAGAAATTGTAGTTTTTATGAACCAAAAGCTCAGCATGATAACAGGACCGTGTAATGGACACCCCTTTATATCTCATTCTGTAGTGAAAATTAAGGGGTTTATAGGTATATACATTATGTTTCTTTATCATAAGTTGTGGATACTCGTTATAATCCTGCCCCCGCCCATCGGGGCTTGAAGAAATAGATGGGCTGCATGATGCTTCCACGCAGAGCTGAAACTGGCCGCACATGAGTACTGGTAAACAGCCTAGAGGATCTAAGCCTGCCCAGGCAAAGCGGTGCGTGTCGGACCGTCCATGTTTTTAAACTCTATTGGTTTCATTGTGCGACAGGGCTTGAGATGTAATTTCATCTCAATGTCGGGTAAAAGTCCCACAAAACGATAACACATCCGTGTGCTATATTGCATTTTCAAATCTCGAAAAGGCAATTTTTTCTGATGAAAATTTGTGACATTTTTCTTATTTATACTCCAAACATAGGTTTTGGGTGCTTGTTAGAACCGCCCCATCGAGCCGGTTCTAACGAGTACCCACAACCTGTCTTGGAGCAGAAATACGGAAAATAATGTTTAACCCCGTAAACCCCCGTTTTCTCTATATGAAGTGGGGTTGGGGGGGGGGGCGTCTTTATTTCACGGACTTGTTCAAGTGATGAACGTCTCAAAAATGACGTGTACAGTGTTGACGGGGACGTTAAACCTCAAATCAGACAAACAAAAACTCGTTATAATCGCCGTACGAGCAACCACAACATATGTTTGGAATATAAGAAGAAGAAGAATATCACACATTTTCGTTAGAAATGTAACTATTTTTGGAGATAGCAAAGAAATCGCTGTGTCAAACATTGGATGCCATATACAAATGACATTGCGGGGCTTTATATATGCAATATGCGCCTGATATTTCGGTTAAAATACCACTTAACTAGGTTGTATATCGACACCTCATATCTTGTAAATACATGTATATATTCGATGACGCATTCCTCATTTTTTTTTAATTTGATGGGCAGAGTTTTATTTCTGACTTTGACATTTTTGAGCTTGCAATCTGTTTGATGGAACCAGTTGCTAAATATAATAGAAGGACCAATTTTATTCCAGTTTTGCTATCATTCACCTTTAATGCAATCCACTAATTATGAAAAAACAACAACAAAAAAACAAAAAAAAAAAAAAAAAATCGTCCCTAATATTTTCCGTGGATATTTTTAATGTTAGAATAATGTATAGGTCTATTCAGATCATAACTGTAAACTCACGATCTTGTCATATTTCATTGTCGTTGTTGTTGTTGATGGACTAGATAACAGTCCAACAACTTTTGCTCGTTAATTTCTCTAAACTCGTGGATTTACAAAGGATATAAAATACGGGGTGTATACCTAAGTCTGGATAGCACTTCAAATTCGTACAATTAAATATCAGACAGTTTAATTTGAGGTTTAACGTCCCCGTCAACACTGTAAAGGTCATTTTGGAGACGTTGCTTCCAATTTTGTGGGACTTTTACCCGACATGGAGATGAAATGACATCTCAAGCCCTGTCGCCCAATGAAACCAATAGGATTTATTAGCATGGACGGTCCGCCTCGCACCGCGGTTCCTGGACAGGCTTAGATCCTCCAAGCGGTTTACCAGTACTAGTGTGCGGTCCGGATTCAGCTCTGCGTGGAAGCATCATGCAGCCCTTATATTTCTTCAAGCCCCTATGGGCGGGGGCTTAAATATCAGACAATATAAGGGGTGATATATGGACACCCCGTTTTTCATATAAATTGTGGCTTTACAGATTAGGGTGTTCAGAAGACACCGTGGTGTAGTGGCCTCACAAACCAAGGGTCGTGGGGTCTTCAGACAATAATAATAACAATATAATCATAATAATAACAAAACAAAAACAGAAGAAGCGCCTTGGAACTGTCAGTTAGAAAAAAAAATACTGGGTGGGGGGCTTTGGCACGGAACTAGCTGACCAATAAAATTAACTAATGGTCAATTCTGAGTACCTGTGCAATAAAATCAACTGTGATGCATAAACACTACGCCCATGATTAATTACAGACACGCATTGTAACATGGGTACGCGCAGTTCTGCAAGCAAAAGGATTTATTTATTATTTTGACTTATAACGTATAGGGTGCATTCGGAGGAATGCCACATCTTGTTATATTTCATATAAAAATATTCTTATTTTCAATATATTTTAAAGATGTACAATTTTAAGCAAACTGCATTGCACTTATTATGAACAAAAAAACAAAACAAAACAAAAAAAAAACAACTTAATTCGTCACTCATCAATGGTACAGTCTTCACTGTACAAGGTTGCATGTGTAAAAGACTTTATTTATTAGTTTCTTCTCCTGACTGTAAGACTTTGTATGTGCCTGAGCACTATGTCACGCTTCTTAGCATTACGAAAACGCGCCTATTCAATTATATTGACAGTTTAGCCACCAAAAATGAACATTTTCAGATAAAAAAAAATCCGATAGTTCGTCTTAAAACATAGATTGTGGGTACTCGTTAGAAACGCATCGATGAGGCAGTTCTAAGGAGTATCCACAATCTAAGAAATTAGAAAAAGAATATTTACCCCTGTAAACCTCAGTTTTAATATATAAAAAAATTGGTTAAGGGGGTCAAAATTATATAGGCATGTTCGTGATGGCAGTGCAAATCTATGAAATTGAACTTAAACTTTTCTTTCGTTTTTTTTTTTTCTCAAGCACCTGCTATTGGCAGGGCGCGACAAAGGAGACCGGTTTTCCGTCCGTTCGTTCGTCCGTTGGACAATCCCTCAACATTTGCGCTAACCCAAATGTTCAAGTCCACTTCTCAAGAACTACTATCTCAGACTGAACATAGCCTGTGGTGAAATTCTTGTTATTTTTGTTTTTTTATTATTATTTAAAATAATCTTGAAGGGCCGTAACGCACCCCTACTCCCACAAAAAAGAACTTAATTAACTATATAAGGCGAATCTCATTTTCAACTCATTTTGGGTCACTTTTCCGTAAACAAAGTAACTCTGTGGTCGGTTTGTGTGTATATGTTGTATTATGGTCCGGAGACCTACAGTACCAAAAAAAATTTTTTCTGTAGCAAAATTTAATCATTAAGATCACCTTTAGAACTATTCGGATATTGTCAGAATCGCCTTACTTATGTTTCAGCAAACTGAAAGACATGCACACCCCCGTATATACATTCTTGGTATAAAAGTGGTAAGAATATTCTTGACCACTCTATGACTGTTCAGTTTTTATGAACTTTTCGGAAAGCAAATGAACACTTTCCGCAACAATTTAACTACTCTCCTTAAACTAGAAATTTTGGAAGAAATATAAAACTTTAACGCATGTATGACTAGCGGTCCTTTTTGGGTCATTTGCAAACAGTGTGGAACCAGATCAGATGCCGCACAACGCGGTGTCTGATCTCAGTCTACACTCTTTGCTTAACGTACTTACATTTTTTTAAACTTCCTACACACAAAAAAACCCTGACACCCCTATAATTGGAAATGGACCACTCCAAACTTATGGGTACACAATAACTGCTGAGATATTGTTTACAATGAAAATTAAGCATTATCAATTTCAATGGCCATTTGCACACTCAATAAAGGCTTTTAACGATTGCTTTTCTCCGATCATAAATCGTCTCCAACCTAAGGAGTTTATGCTGCTTTTCCTAACACTAGCATTGGCTGGTCGAATTATCTATGGTCTAATATCACCAGTAGTGATCCTCCGCTGGACAGTAGGGTCATTTAACTAACATGCTTATAATTGAGTACCGGGTCTGTAAGACTTTCATTGGTTGAAATGCATTATTTAGTTATTTTTCACGATATTCAATTTCGACCCCCGCCCATCCGGACTTGAAGAAATAGATGGACTGCATGATGCTTCCACGCAGAGCGTTAACTGACTGCACATTAATACTGGAAAACCGCTTAGAGGATCTAAGCCTGCCCAGGCAAAGCGCGTATAAACCCTATTGGCTTCATTGGGCGACAGGGCTTGAGATGTCTTTCATCTCAACGTACGGTCAGGTGAAATCCCACACAATTGGAAGTAACGTCTTCAAAATGACCTATACAGTGTTGACGGGGACGTTAAACCTCAAATCAAACAAACAAACGATATTTAGTTTTACTCATATCCGCTCAAAGTGTAATTATTGTAGGAATGCACATTGCTAATTGTTCAGACATAACGATAACACATCTGTGTGAAATAGAAGAGCTCGCTTTCATTTCTCTAAAATGTTAATATTTCTGAGGGAAATTTGTGATATTTTTGCACCCCCCCCCCCCCCACCCACGACTGAGATTCTCGGGGGCATACAGTTTTTGCCCTGTCTGTCTGTTTGTATGTCCGTCACAAAAACTTTAACCGACATAAAAATTGTCCCCGCGGGGGGCATTGGTCGCTTACAGTGACAGCTCTTGTTTTCTTATTTTAACTCGAAAACATGGGTTGTGCGTGCTCGCTAGAACCGCCTCATTGAGGCGGCTATAACGAGTACCCACAACCTATGTCCTGGAGCCGAAATAAGCAAAATAGTGAATACCCCTATAAATCCCAGTTTGCTCTATGTAATGTGGTGTTTAGAGAGATGAAGCAGATATACCAGGAAGGAATGAAACAGCGTCTATTTTAGCCCACCTGGGTATTCAAAACATTTTGGAAGGAATTAAGTTCCTTTACTTAATGGCCAAATTATATGAACAGTTCTTGGCAAGAGACCTACTTTATTCTATAACAAAGTTAGGTTTATAATGTATTTTACGCGAGTTTTCTATGTTGATCTGCGTCAGCACTCATAAAAATCAATGTATCGTTCACCATGTTCTTTATTAGATTCGGCTGCTGTTGCTTCCGCGCAGAGCTGAAACTGCTGAGAAACGGCTCACGACTAAGCCTGCCCAGAAAAAGTGGTGCGAGTCAGACCGCTCTTTAAACCCCAGCGGTTTCTTTGAGTGGTAGGGCTGCTGCTGCTGCTACTCCTACAACTACCACTGCTACTTCTACTCTAATTTACGTCCCCGCCCATCGAGGCTTGGAGAAATAGATTGGGCTGCACGGTGCTTCCACGTCGAGCTTAAACAGACCGTACTGGTAAACCAAAAAGTGGTAGGAGTCGGACCGTCTTTACATATAAACCATTTTGGTAGCATTTGGTGGCAGGGCTTGAGATGTCATTTTATCTATTGACGGGTAAAAGTCCTTCACAATCAGAAGCAACGTCTCCAAAATGACCTAAATAGTGTTGACGGGGACGTAAAATCTCAGCACAAACAAACTTTGCTCTTTTCAAAATCGGATCAACAAGGATTTGCCTTGCATGGATCTTTAAGTAATGAACACGGCAGTCTGCTGGGTCACTGGTTTCATATTTTGTGCCATTTATACTAGTTTACGAAAACCGCACTTTTTTACGTATTCGGACTTGGTCCCCGCACATCGGGGCTTCGAGAAATAGATTGGGCTGCATGATGCTTCCACGCAGAGCTGAACCCGACCGCACATGAGTACTGGTAAACCTCTTAGAAGGTCTAAGGCAAAGTTGTGTGAGTCGGACTGTTCCATCAATAAAAACCATGTAGGTTTCACTGGGTGGCAGGGCTTGAGATGTAATTCCATCACAATGTCTGGTAAAAGACCCCCAAAATAGGAAGCAGCCCCTCCAAAATAACCTAAATAGTGTTGACGGGAACGTTTCGGACTGCGCTATGTGAAAATGTTTTTGAGTGTATGCAGCTCAGATCAGCCAGTGCATTCATGTAGTCCGAAAAGGCTTTGCTATGTGTTGTATGGGTACCTGGAGATCTTGATCAGATGGCAACTTCGAAAGCCATCTGATCTGGATAATGCACTGTTTTCAAGATAGAGGTTGTCATTTTCCGCAGGATAAGGGTTATTTTGCCAAGGTGATCCAAGCTATATATATATTTTTTTCTAGATATTGATGCGAATATTGGGCAACTACTTAAGTCTTACACTTATTGCTCATTTTCCTCCATTTTGTTTTGTCAAATTTTATTGTATTTAAGTTTCCAATTATATGTATGGCCTAGTACCTCAGACTACGTAACCTGGGAAGAGACATGTATTTCTTTTATTATGTTTAGCGAACACGATATTAAGTTGTGCGAACAAGATATTATCTTGTGCCCACAAGATGATATGTTATTCGCACAACTAAATATCATGTGCGCACAGTATACTATCTTGTTCGCACAGTATATTATCTTGTTTACACAACATAGATCTTGTGCGGACAACATAGTATCTTATGCGCCTGATTAAATTGTGCTAACTAAGTTGTGCGAACAAGACAATATCTTGTACGCACGAGATATTATGTTGTCTGCACAAGATCTATGTTGTGCAAACAAGAAAATATGCGAACAATTTAATAACTTGTGAGCGCAAGATAATATCTTGTGCGATAGTATGTTGTCCACACAAGATATTAAGTTGTGCGAACAAGATAATTTCTTGAACGCACTAGATATTATGTTTTTTGCACAAGATCTATGTTGTGAAAACAAGATAATAGGCGAACAAGATAATAACGTGTGATTACAAGATAATATCTTGTGCGAACAAGATAATAAGTTGTGTGCACAATATTTTATGTTGTCCACACAAGATCTATGTTGTGCAAACAAGATTATATCGTGTGCACACAACATATTAAATAAATTGCTTGTCCCTTCCAGGGTTCCGTATGAGACTGATCGGTTGTTGAACACATACTATAGAAAAAGAGTCATGTGCAATTTGGTTTGGTGTTACTGTACGAGTGTTTACAAATCAACCATTACCTTTATTTCTAAAATAAAACTTCAACATTGGATAAACTGGCAGCCTCGAATGCATTCCAAACCAAACCAAACAAGGTATTCATTATCATGTGATCAAATCTTTTTGCAGAAATTGAAGACTTCAAGAAAGCGCAGTCAATCCATTACGATAATGTACACGTGTGAGCTAGTGCATTCTTTCATTCCTCTAAAAAGGCTACTTTATTTGTTATATGTTTCTTATTACTCCTTAATTGCAACCAGCGGGTCGGTATCTCTGCTGGTGGATGATTCGTTCGTCCCCGATGGTATCATCAGCTCTGTATCAGTTCCTTAGTGCTGAGATTGAATGCGGTGCTGACGTCAGAACTCAAATACTGATTTAAATAACTATATTATTGTTATACTTTTATTTCTTTTTGGCAGAATAAAATTCTAATTTTTCTAAAACTAAGACTTGTCAGGTGAGACATGTATCTTAACGGATTTGGTTGCCACTTTTTGTTATATCTTTTTTTTGCAAGTCTCGCTACTTTGGACATCTCCTTCCTGATGCCCCGGACTTCGTGGAGTGTGGGCCATGTTTGCTGATGTTGGCTCGGTGGGGGACGCCTATATGTCCTAGGGTAGGCGTCTCTTGCATGATGCCTCCAGTTGACCTGCCTCATGAGGTACGTTGGTCGGTGTGTGCTCAAAGGGTGGGGGGGGGGGGCGGTTTCAGAACTTTGGGGCTGAGACACACTGATGAACTGATGAAGATTAAATATCAGAAAGGCCTCTGTGTCACTACATGTGGTATAGTTACGCCTTAATTATACTCAGAACACAGGTTGTGATGCTCGTTAGAACCGCCTCATTGAGGCGATTGTAACGAATACCCACAACCTATGTCTTGGAGCAGAAATAAGCAAGATAGTGTATACCCCTGTAAAGCCCCGTTTTCTCTACATAAAGTAGGGTTTAGAGGGTATTCATTTCACGGACTAGTTAACATAATTAATAAAGAAAACCCTTGTAAAAACCTGTTGTTGCAGTTTGCGACCAGGTACGACACAGACAGTCTAGAAAGAGTCTTGGAAACTTTTAGGTACCTTGCATTCTTAAACGCAACGTCAAATGATAAATCAGTATATTACATGCATAACAGGGAGACTGGCCCTATACTATGATTTCTACCATGATGACTTAACTTTGCTAAGCAGAAATATTTCCTCTGAGCCCTTTAGCTGGAACTACTTTATATGAAAGATACAAGATACCGCTTTTGCGGTGAAATCGGTATATACAAACGCGGGAAAGTTTCAGTCCCGTCGACGTTATTCATTGCGTCATTGCAATGACGTCTGAAACGATATCAACATACGTTCATAATACGTGGCGCTTGAGTCGGATGCAACGCTGAAAAAAAGAAAACAGGGATATGGTCATTGAATAGGATGTTTGATCTCACAATTAATTTGTTGTATTACTAAACCCCTTTTTTATATGTTTGGTTGGAGGTTTAACGTCTCCGTCAACACTTTAAAGGTCATTTATGAGACGTTGCTTCAAATTTTGTGGAACTTTTTTCCGACATTGAGATGAAATGACATCTCAAGCCCTGCCGCCCTATGAAACTAATAGGGTTTACAAGCATGGACTGTCCGACACTCGCAGCACTTTGCCCGGGCAGGCTTAGATCCTCAAAGCGGCTTACCAGTACTCCTAGGCGGATTGGTTTTAGCTCTGCGTGGAAGCATCATGCAGCCAATCTATTTCTTCAAATCCCGATGGGCGAGGGCTTTGTTTCTTCTTTTTTGGTTCAAAACTGTATAAAGCGCTTTCATAATGGCGCCCATCCAGTTTTTTCCTCCCAGCTTCTGTAACACTATGCTGATTGAACCGTTAACCTGAGCTGTAAACAGTCAATTGAACGGGAATTCAGATCCAAAATTCAAGATCCAAACTGTTCTAAAAGTCTATGGAAGTGGATGTAAAATACATATTATTCATTTTTCCTGTTTTAAAATATGGGATGTTTAAACCTCTGGAGGTAAAACAATCCGGTAAAGAAACTCGTGCTTCGCACTCGTTTCTTTATCGGATTGGTTTACCCCCAGAGGTTTATAAATTCTACATTTCGAATAGGAGAATGAATGATCTGTATTTATCATATAACGTCGCGTCCAAGAGTGTAATAACGCCATGTAATAAATTCCGTAATCCACTAGTGGATTACGAGTAAATATGCAAATTAGTAAGATGAGCCCCGTTACGTTGCATGTACGACGTCCTTAACGACTTCGCGTTTACTAATAGCGGAATATTCATATCTTTGTAAAACAATCGTGAATAAAATGCGTTTTAAATGACATATGATAAATAGAAGCGTGCATTCGTGCTCATGTATTACTGAATTCTTTAAACTCGTTGAGGAAAAGGGATAAATGCTCGGCAAGCCTCGCATTTTATCCCTTTTCTCAATTCATTTAATAAATTCAATAATACATTCATGTAAGATCCTCTTTTTATCCTATGACGAAGTTGATAAGCAGTGGATAACGTCGTGTAATAAAAATCGTATGACCACACGTGAAACAACACTTTAGCGGTAACGCTTTAGCGGTAACGCCAGGACGACGTCCATGTCAGCCATGCATTTATGTGGACTTTTTTGTCAAATTTAAGGGCGATGAAATCAAATTTAAAATGTCCATATGATAAAAAGAACCTTACATGAGCGGTCATTTTATATGAAATGTATGAAACTCGCCAAAGGCTCGTTTATAAATTTCATATGAAATGACCTCTCGTGTAATATCCTCTTTTTAACATACGTTTGTGTTATCGAATTAAATAATGAAAAAATGCATCTGTGTGAGACCTAGTTTTCATATGAAGTGGGGTCTACAAGAGAAGTTATTACACGGACTTGGTACTTGATACGAGGGTAGGCTGAAAAGTTCTGAGCCTGACCAAGATCCAATGGTTTGTCCATGCTGAAAGTGCCTTATTTTTCAACATAGTCTCCCTTCCTGTCCACACACTTCCTCCAGCGATGCTGGAGTCCTTGGATCCCAGTGGTATAGAAGGTCTCATCTTGGTCCCTGAAAAACTCCTCCACAGAAGCTATCACCTCCTCGCCTGACCGATAATGCTGCCAAGCCAAGTGCTTTTTCATGTTTGGAAACAGGAAATAATCTGATGGAGCTAGATCAGGTGAATACGGAGGGTGATCGACAAGTGTGAAGCCACAGTCATGCGCAGCAGCCATTGCGACAACCGATTTATGAGCAGGCGCATTGTCCTGATGGAACAAGACCCCTTATGTCAATTTTCCGGGTCGTTTAGCCTTAATTGCTTTTCGCAATTGTTTTAGCAGATCTGCATAATACTCCCCATTAATTGTTCTGCCCTTTTGAAAGTAACCTATGAATATTATGCCCTTGGCATCCAAGAACACTGATGCCATCACCTTCCCTGCAGAGGAGACGACCTTTGCCTTCCTTGGAGGGTGTGAGCCAGGGTGCTTCCATTGCATGGATTGTCTTTTGGTCTGTGGCTCACAGTGATGAACCCAACACTCATCCTGAGTGACAAAACAGTCAAGAAAACCATTTTGGTCTGCTTCAAAAATAGCCAAGTTGGCTTGTGACAGGTTCAGTCTGGTCAGCTTTTGGTCAGGCGTCAAAAGCCGTGGCACCCATCTGGCGGAAACCTTCGACATTCCTAATTCACTGTGTAGAATGTTCTCTACTCGTTCACGGGAGATGCCAACAGTGTTAGCTAACTGATTCACAGTTAAACGCCTGTCATCCATCACGGCCCTGTGCACTTGGCTGATGGTTTCCTCAGTTGTTGCCGTTGTGGGTCGTCCACACCAGTCATCATCTTCAATGCTGTCCTTGCCATCTTAAAATTTGCTGCCCACCTTTTCACGGTTGCATACGAAGGAGCATCATCCCCTAATGTAGCAACCATATCGGCATGAATGCCCTTAGGAGCTAACCCATTTTTATGGAGGTACTTGATGACACCACGATGCCAGATTTTTGTCCATTTCCTCAAAAACGTGCTAGTATCAATTTTCAAAGTCTAGAATTTCTTCGTTATTGCAGGTAAACTTGAACTCATTTGAGTCAAATCAAGTAATAAAGGTTTGGATTTAATGAATACAAAATTTCATGGCTGTTCGATGCCTGCTTCTTGGTCAGGCTCAGAACTTTTCAGCCTACCCTCATAGTTTAAACGTCTGTGTCAAAATATCGTCGCCTGCGATACTCGCACTTCGTTAACATACTTCGTTCTTATTTCTGCTCAAAACATAGTATCTCATGTGTCCTCACCCCACCCATTGGAGCTGGAAGAAATAGATTAAGACTGGACTGTTCAGAGCTGAAACCGACTGAACATTCGAGTTTTCGTAAACCGGAGTTTTCGTAGAAGGTCAAAGCCTGCCCAGACATATTGGTGCGAATCTGACCGAGCCTTAAACCCCTGCGGTTTCTTTGGGATGTTAAAAATTTCCACATAATCGGAAACAACGTCTCCAAAATGATCTAAATAGTGTTGACTCGGATGTATGTGTGACAGCAGCATGAATAAAAATATATAACATTGCAAAACTCACTTTGCCTACATAAAGTGGGTTTGTGAGGGGTTCAGTACGTGAACTGGATAAAGTTTACAAATCAAGTGTGAACAAGAGCAACAATTCTGGCTGCGTTATAGTTCTGAGGTAATCTGTTCCTGATATATCTGAAACATGGATTTAAGTGAGACTGCTTTTTGTGGAATGTCGTCATATAGCATTATGATGATGACGACGACCATAACGGCCACGAGGACGACGATGATGATGAACCGTCATGTTGTAATTTGAAAATCCCGCTTTTCACAACTCATGTATATGCAGCGACAATCTACGTTTATTATGCAGCAGGAAGGAATAAAGGAGCGAAAGGCACAAGAAAAAAAGTAACGGAAAAAAGTCACAGGTTTGGGTAGGAAATAAATAATGGAAGAAAAGTCACAGAAATGGTTTTTATCTTGTTTTTCTTAGAATTGTTGGTGATAATCACAACCATTCATAATGTTAACAAGTCCGAGCAATGAACACCCCTCTAACCCCCATTTTATGGAGAGACTAGAAATGCGTCCAAAGGACACGGATGCCCCCGCGTGAAAATATGCCTATGTTCGTATTAATCCATAGAAAGTTATTGACGGTGTTTAAGTTTTGGACCCTTTTTTCCACATTTTACCTCTAAGTATGACATTGACCTTGGCGGTAAGGACCTTGGTTTTGTGTCAGAATATCCATGGTGTCTCATGATGCCCAACATTTCTGCCAAGTAATTTCAAAATCCATCCAGAATAAGAAAGTTATTGACTGCGTTTAAGTTTCGGACCCTTTTTGGAACTTTGACCTCTAAGTATGTCCTTGACCTTGGCGGTACTGACCTAGGTCTTGCACGTGACACATCGTCTCATAATAATTAACAATTCTACAAAGTAATTTCAAAATCCATCCCAAAATAAGTTATTGACTTCGTTTAAGCCGGTCCCCGCCCATAGGGGCTTGAAGAAATCTATTGGATGCATGATGCTTCCACGCAGAGCTGATTTCGGCCCGCACACTACTACTGGTTAACCGCTTAGAGGATCTAAGCCTGTCCAGGAAGCGCGGTGCGATGCGGACCGTCCATGCTAATAAACCCTATTCATTTCATTGGGCGACAGGTCTTGAGATGCCATTTCATCTCAATGTCGGGTAAAAGTCCCACAAAATTGGAAGCAACGTCTCCAAAATGACCTTTACAGTGTTGACGGGGACGTTAAACCACAAATCAACCAACCAACTTCGCCTTTTTAAGTTTCGGACGGACGAACGGACTGACGGACAGTGGGAATGCTATATGCCCTTCCACCATTTTTCGAAAGGCGGGGGCATAAAAAGTAGGGCTTACAGGGGGTATTCGTATTTTTTCATATTTTGCTCCTCTTCGTGAAGCAATCTGATCTGGGTCTACAATGTTTACTGTTTGCCAAAAAAAAAGTATTTTTACAAAAGTTTGTAAGAAGATGCAGCAGAGTGAATAAACAGTGATAAATAGGCAACAATTTCCAATTCAGGTTTTCTTGGTATCTTTTGGCCAAAGGGTTTGACACCGGGAAATGTCGGGTTTGCAGGTGTTGACGTTACTTTTATTTACTCATTATATATTTTGAAAATGGATGATTTTTGTATTTTTTCTATTTGTGACTTTTTTTAAGTTTTATCTGTGACTTTATTTCCATTAGCCTTTTCCAGTGCCTTTCTTTCCGAACAGCATCGCCAACCCCGACACAAGAAGGGACATTTCCTGTCCGATATTTACGAGGATTAAAACCAGAAAAGAAGACAAGAAAATTAAAACAATAAAACAAAATCAGTAAGAACAGAATGAAAGTTAAAACATCATTGAATGTGTGTGCTCACTCATGTATTTGCTTTGGATAAATGCTTTAGCCAAAACAAATGCATCAGGTTTATGAAAAAAAAAAAAAAAAAAAAAAAAACAAGAAGCATTTTGCATTGTTATATACAGTTTAATGCCTTAGTACAAAGGTCATTGTCTGCGTCGCGTGTTCGAGACGTTCGGAATAGTCTTGTCTCCGTATGACCTTAGCTGTTGATGGGACGTAAAACTCAAAATACACAAAAGGTCGATTGATAGGAAAGAATTATAGCATGACACGTTTGCGGTAGAGTGTCAAATCCTCAGCAACGCTCGTTATACACACGATTACGAAACTGACACCTGCTTTATCGACGATAATCATCACTAATCAGCCTGAACACAGCAAGGTCTACATTCGCGATGCGCATTATGGGTAGTTTTTTGGTTGTTTTTTTTATTTTGTTTATTTTTTTTTTACTGAATTGAGATTGAACGTCCCCGTAAACTCTAAAAGGGTCATTTTGGAGACGTTCCTTTCAATGTTGTAGGACTTTTACCCGACAAAGCTCAAGCCCTGCCGCCAAAATGAAACCAAAAGGCTAATATGCACTGGACGGTCTGACTCACACCAATTTCCTTGGGCATGCTTAGTAGGACCCATTGTTTCTTCGTGCACCTAGTGAGGACTCCGATCAGACAACTCAGATGTTTAGGCTGATATGTGTCTTTGCTGGATGTAATAAGTGTAGAAAATGCATTGCCAGGACTCTTTTATACGGTCTCCAAATACATAAAAATAAATACCAAAAAAAATAATAATAAATAAATAAAAAAAAAAAAATGAAAATAATAAATATATAAAACTACAAAAGAAAATTTAATTTCGCAAATAATGTTTGATTAAAATAAGATCCTTTTTACAAGGTTATTCGATGCACAGGCAAGTTAATATGAGGTAGTAAAAACTGGTCACAGGAAAAAAAATCACGGAAAAAAAATCACAAATAAAAAATATATAAAAAAAAAATCCACTAATAAAAGATTGTACATTAATCAATTTTTCTGATGCCATGTTAAAGATGGTTGGTTATTGTCAATTAGTTCAGTGTTTATATAACTTGCTCAAAGGTGTGAATATTGGTCCTGTCTACCTAATTTGTTGCGTATACCCCGGTAAACCCAAACCTATATATAGAAAAATGGGGTTTACGGATTATCCATTACAGTCCTCATTTTTGCTTATAAATATAGATTGTGGGTACCTGTTGGGAGCATCTGTAACTGAGCCGGTTCGATTCAGCACCCACGATGTATATTTGTGACAGAAATAAGAAAAAATGCTTTCATCCGAAAAATGCTACTTCTAGCTAAGTTTAATCTCACGGGCGTATCATTACGCAAACACGCCTATACAAATACATTGCCACCTTTATCGCCGAAAAAATAAAAAGTTCAAGATGAAAAATTGTGATATTTTTCTTATTTCTGCTCAAAATATAGATTGTGGGCACTCGTTAGCACCGCCTCATCGAGGCGGTTCTAACGAGTACCCACAATCTATAGAGCAGGAATAAGAAAAATAAGGTTTACCCTTGTAAACCCCAGTTTTACTATATAAAAGTGGGGTTCAAGGGGGGTCAAAATTATATAGGCCTGTTTTCGTTATGTAATTTGTAATGTAAAGACTCTTAAGTGTCTTAAAAGATGGGAAACTCCGTGGTCAGTCTTCGTTAGTCATTGCCAATATTCTGGATTCGAACTTATCAATAAGAACCTCATATAACACATAACAGTCATTATATGCCTTACTTTCGGTTCAAAAACATAGATTGCACCACCCCATTGAGGCTGTCCTAACAACGACCCATAGTCTATATTTAGGCTAAAATAACAAAGACTGTCAAAAGTTTCCATTTAACTTATGTTATATCTGACATGAAAGATGACATTTTAGCAGTGGCACGGGCGTAATACAGAAATGTGAAGACTCTAAGGGATCAACAAGGATGGAATACTCCGTTGCCTGTAGTTGTTCGTCGTTGTCAACACTTAATTTTGAATCATGCTTTTCAGTAAGCTACTCACATAACACTAATGAAAACATTATTCAAACAAATTTTGTGACTTGTTTTTCCGTGACTGTTTTTCCCAAACTCCCCCCCCCCCCCCCCCTGTGACTTTTTTTCCTACATTCGTAAAAAACTACCACTGAACCATTGCGGATGATTCTAACGAGCACCCGCAATCTACATTTGCAGCCGAAATAATGAAAAATATCAAGCTTTTATAAATCAAAGCACTGAAGCACTTGTATCTGAGTCTAGGTTGGAAAATGATCCTGAACGGTAAGTAAACTGTTGGCATTTCGCTTAAATTTTACAGTTTTACTTGTTTGATTTAAAGTTTAACGTCCCCGTCAACACTATCTTTTACAGACCTGCATTGTAAGATATTTGTATAGACCCTGATCAGACATCGCGTTCAACGGCGTCTGATCTGTGTCTACACTGGTTGTCAAACACAACACTTGATTCCAGTCCAAATTCTATAGATAACACTCTGACGCAATACTCTGACCTCAACGCGGCTATTTTCCTATAAATTTGTTAAAACCACGTGGACTTTAGCAAAGAAAACCTAATACCCATTATAACTTCGGGTCGTTTGACAAACAATCGACCAAAAATTGAATTTAATTGTTGAGATTTTGTTTGTTTGATCTGAGGTTTAACGTCCCCGTCAACACTGTAAAGGTCATTTTGGAGACCTTGCGTCCAATTTTGTGGGACTTTTACCCGACATTGAGATAAAATGACATCTCAAGCCGTGCCACCCAATGAAACCCATAATGTGTCTAAGCATGGACGGTCCGACTCGCACCGCATTGCCTGGACAGGCTTAGATTATCTAAGCCGCTTACCAGTACTCGTTTACGGGTCGGTTTCAGCTCTGCTTTGAAGCATCATGCATCCCATCTATTTCGTCAGGCCTGATGGGCGCGGGCAGGATTAATTTTTGTGATACAAAAGTATTCGCCGGCCTCTATAGCTCAGTCGTACGCACGTCTGACTGCTGATCGGGAGGACGCGGGTTCGATACCTGCTGGGGTCGGCAACATTCTTTCGGTAAGATTGATCATGAAATCTAGCGGATAGACAACAGGACAGTAACTTTTCCACAAAATTGCTATTTCGAGCGTAGTGCACACGGTTATACATGTATATGGCTAAATATGTGACCCAACTGCGTTTGCTTTAAAATTCTTAGCGTAGCGTATACCTTGCATAAACCCGTATGAAAAGAAACGCACTAAAACGTCAATACGTATAAAAACGTAAAAAAGCAGTATAGCGCGATAATACGCATAACAATCGGTTTCCTACGCCTTAATATATTTGCTACGTTTTATTCTACGTTTTATTACGTTTCAGGTTTTTTTTTTTTTGTTTTTTTTTGTAGTTATTGCTTGGTATCGCTTCCCTACAAAACGGCATGTACATGTAGTAAAGCATAGCCCTCACTACGTAGCGGTGAGACCGAGGCTTTACTCCGAACCACGTATCGTAGAGGCATACACGTTTACGAAATTCGCGGATGTATGGCACTAGAGAAGACGAATAAAAACAAGGATTTTTTGTATTTTTCATGAACGTAATGTTTGTGGGGCGACATATATAAAGGGTATTGTGGGGCTTTATATATGTATAATATATACATGCCTCATATCTGGGTTGGTATTGTGGGGCTCTATAAATGTTTAATATATATATGCCTCATATCTGGGTTAACATTTTCTACCACTTAGCTAGGTAAAAAATGTATAGATATATAGATCAACGATATCTGGCTTGCGTAATGGAACTAAACAAAACACACAAAACGAAGGATTTACATTTTCGTGAACATTATGTTTGTGGGGCGACATATATAAATTGCAATGTGGGGCTTTATATATATATAGTATATATGCCTCATATCTCGGTTAAAATTTTGCGCCACTTATCTCGGTTTAGACACGACCACCCCATATCATGACCAATTTCTCTCTCTCTCTCTCTCTCTCTCTCTCTCTCTCTCTCTCTCTCTCTCTCTCTCTCTCTCTCTCTCTCTCTCTCTCTCTCTCTCTCTCTCTCTCTCTATATATATATATATATATATATATATATATATATATATATATATATATATATATATATATATATAATCTTACTAGTTACCGCGGGCGTATAATGTCCAGCTTGCGGAGCTCTTGTTTTTTTTTAGTTCACCAGAGCCGAAGGCTCCGGGGGAGCTTTTAGGATAGGCATTTGTCCGTCGTCGTCTGCGTCGTCGTCCGTCAACACTTTTAAACATCTTCTCCTCTGAAGCCACTGGGCCGATTGAGCCCAAATTTTATCTGTAGCATCCTTGGGCTGGGGGATTGAAAGTTTGTGTTGTTTATGAAAATCGGCTCATAAGTGTGGTTGCTATGGCAACTCAGAGTTTCCATAGACTTATAATGGGGAAAATTGAAAAATGGCATTTACTGCCAAGTCATTGCAGATATTTTGACAAAACTTGAAATGCTTCTTGAGTAAACTTTCTCAGCCATATGCTTTTATGGCAACCTGAGTGTCCCCCAGGTTGTGCCGGGGCCATGCCCCACCCCCTCCACTTCATAAAAGGCCATATATCACAGAAACCATTCAGATCCCGACCCCTAAACCATATATATTCTTGTTACTATTGATAAGACGCATTCAGTGACATCAACCTGGGGGTCCTCAGGGATGCGCCGAGGCCATGCCCCAGCCCCAGCCCCTCCAATATCTTGGAAACCATATATATTCTTGTTCCTTATGATAAGACCCATTCAGTGACATCAACCTGCGAGTCCCCAGGATGCGCCAGGGCCATGCCCCGCCCCCTCCATTTCATAAAAGGCCCAATATCTCGGAAACCTTACAGATCCCCGCTCCTAAACCATATTCGTGATCCTTATGATAAGACACATACATTGACACCAACCTGGGGTCCTCAGGGATGCTCCGGGGCCTTGCCCCACCCCTTCACTCCACAAAAGGCCATATATCTCAGAAACTGTTCAGATCCTCACCCCTAAACCATATATATTATTGTTCATTATGATAAGACGCATTCAGTGACACCAACCTGGGGGTCCCCAGGGATGTGCGGGGGCCATGCCCCACCCCCTCCATTTCATAATCTCACTATATCTGGGAAACCCTACAGATGGCTACCCCTAGACCATATATATTTTTGTTCCTTATGATAAGACACATTCATTGACACCAACCTGGGAGTCTCCCGGGACCTTGCCCCACCCCTCCACTTCACAAAAGGCCTTATATCTCAGAAACTGATCTTAGCCCCACCCTAAACCATATATATTCATCTTCCCAGTGACAATATCTAGGAAACCTTGCAGGTGGCTACCCCTAAACCATATATATTCTTGTTCCTTATGATAAGACACATTCATTGACACCAACCTGGGAGTCTCCCGGGGCCTTGCCCCACCCCTCCTCTTCACAAAAGGCCTTTTATCTCAGAAACTGTTCTTAGCCCCACCCTAAACCATATATATTCATCTTCTTAATGATAAGACGCATTCAGTGACACCAGCTTAGGAGTCCCCGGGGCATGACCAGGCCATGCCCCATCGCTTAACTTCATTAAAAGCCATATATCTCAGAAATAGTTCAGATCCCCACCCCTAAACCATATACTTGTTCCTTATGATAATACTCGTTCAATCACACCAACCTGGGGTCTCTTTGTGCTGAGACAATGTGCCCCGCCCTTCCACTTCATAAAAGGCTTTATATTTCAGAAACCATTCAAATCCCCACCCCATAATCATATATGTTCTTGTTAGCTCACCGTCACGTAGTGACGAGATGAGCTTTTGGGATCACCTTTTGTCCGTCCGTCAGTCCGTCCGTGCGCAAACAATTTCTTCAAACGACATCGCCTCCTAATCGGATTTTGCCCAAACTTCACAGGAAAGATCCTTAGGTGGTCCCCTTTCTAAGTTGTTCAAATGGTTCTGGTCCGTTGCACATATAGGTCACAGGAGCCAAAAATAGATTTTTTCTCCGAAAACTTAAAAAATCTTCTTCTTTGAAACCGCGACCGGCCCCGATAGCTCAGTTGGTAGAGTGTCCGCTCCGGGGAACGGGAGGTCACGGGTTCGGTCCCGGGCCGCGACATACCAAAGTCGTTAATAATGGTACTAGCTGCTCCTCGCTTGGCACTCAAATTTACGGGGTAGAGCTTGGACTTGTCGACCCAGTGTCAGGATAATGTGACTGGGTGTGGTATCATGTAATGTGTCTGGGACATGATACTTCAGTGAGGCAGCACTATAAAAGTGAGCATTGAGCTCCCTGTCGCAACAAGACACCGTCGTGATATGACTGAAAAATTGTTGAAAGCGACGTTAAATATGTTCTATAAAAGGTTTATCCTTTGGAAGCAAGGAATACACCACAGAACTGAAAAATATGGAGTGTACATGTTTTCTGGGCCAGACTAGCTAGTTTCGGCCAATAAGGCCTCATCAGTGACCCTCAGATATTTTCAAAATTCCACAATGGAATCAATGATCCCAAAGGACAAGAAAATATAATCTACACTATGATGTTAAACCCGAATTCACACACACGCACACACACACACACACAATTCTCTGAAACCGCAAGGCCCAGGTCTTTGATATTTTGTATGAAGCTTCTATCTAGTGGACCCCTAACAAGATTGTTCAAATTAAAGTGCTGGGGCAAAAACTGTCCCCGCCCCGGGGCCCTTTGGTTTTACATGAGCTTATATAGGGAAAATTTTTAAAAATCTTGCTCTCTAAAACCGCAAGGCTCAGGTCTTTGATATTTGGTATGAAGCTTCATCCAGTGGACCCCTACCAAGATTGTTCAAATTATAGTGCTTTGGCCACAAATGCCCCTGCCCCGAGGCCCTTTGGTTTTACATGGGCTTATATAGGGAAAATCTTTAAAATCGTCTTGTCTGAAACTGCAAGGCCCAGGTCTTTGCTATTTGGTATAAAGCTAGTGGACCCCTACCAAGATTGTTCAAATTATAGTGCTGGGGCCAAAAATGCCCCCGCCCCGGGGCCCTTTGGTTTTACATAGGCTTATATCGGGAAAATCTTTATAAATCTTCTACTCTGAAACTGCAAGGCCCAGGTCTTTGATATTTGGTATGAAGCTTCAGCCTGTGGACCTCTACCAAGATTGTTCAAATTATAGTCCTGAGACCAAAAATGCCCCCGCCTCGTGCCCCTTTGGTTTTACATCGACTTATATAGGGAAAATCTTTAAAAATCTTCTTCTATGAAATCATATGGCCTAGGTCTTTGATATTTGGAGTGAAATTTCATCTAGTGGACCTCTATCAAGATTGTTCAAATCATAGCCCTGGGGCCAAATATGCCCCCGCCCCGAGACCCTTAGGTTTAACATAGACTTATATAGGGAAACTCTTTAAAAATCTTCTTCTCTGAAACTGCAAGGCCCATGTCTTTGATATTTGGGAGCTTCATCTAGTGGATCTCTACCAAGATTGTTCAAATTATAGCTCTCGGGCCACAAATGCCCCCGCCCCGGGGCCCTTTGGTTTTACATAGACTTATATAGAGATAATCTTCGAAAATCTTCTTCTCTGAAACAGCAAGGCCAAGGTCTTTGATAGTTGGTATGAAGCTTCATCTAGTGGACTTCTATCTATCAAGATTATTTAAATTATAGCCCTGATGCCAAAAATGCCCCCGCCCCGGGGCAATTGGTTTTCATAGGCTTATGTAGTGTTGGGGCCAAAAATGCCCCAGCCCTGAGGGCCCTTTGGTTTTACATAGGCATATATAGGGAAAATCTTTAAAAGAATCTTCTTCTCTGAACCCCACCCCCCAGGTATTAGACTTCCTGCCTTTCCGTGGCCTTGGGGGCCCAATTCTCACTGGGCACATTGCTTCTGTGGTCTTTGTGCCCACTGGGAAGAGCTAAAGGAAGTACCACCCGTTTGCCGTGGGAGGCGTCCCGTAAGCCGGATGAAGGGGTCCTGGAGGTTGAGGGTTGATTGGAGTTCAGTGCTTCAGGTACCCAACACATCTCTTTGGCCTGGATTTCGGTGAGACGGGCGGTCGTGCGTTCCGGCACGGTCAATCGGCTGGTCGCGCCAAGCCCTAGAAATACTTCGCATTGCAGAAAGATTTAGCAAATCGATCGATCCTAGCGCAAACTTGATATGTCAAATTGTGACGTGAGCCGTGTGTGAATGAGGGTATTTTTGAACCGAAAATTTACAACAGTCATTATGGTCTGTTTTATAAACCCGGCGAGAGCGATCAATAGGAATGCTCAGCAGTTTACGGTCGGTTTCAGATTATGCAGCTCAATCTATTTCTCCAAGCACCGATGGGCGGGGCTAAAGTATATGAAGTTTAAATCTGAAAATGGCGTTGAATGTGTCAATTTATGTTTTATCAGCTACCGCCAGCTTTAATGCTAAACGTTGATAGCCATGGACAGAAACCACAAAAGCTCCCTGTTGATATACACGAGCATCAAAAGCTCTGACAAGATCAGCATTATGCGCAGGCTATAATCAGACATGGACCTTTCAAGCACCAACAACTTTATGGGTCGATTGTTTGTCAATCGACCCAAAGTTACTTTGCATAAAAACGCTTCAGTGCTAAAGTCCATGTGACTGTCACTGATTTTTATGAAACCCATATACCATATTTATAGAAAATAGTAGCGTTAGTTTGATCGCAGTAGGTTATCTATAGAAACTGGACTGGAACCATGGGTCGGGCTTGACAAATGTCGAAGACCCAACTCAGACGCCACAGAACGCGACGTCTTGTCAGGGTCTGGACTCTTTGCTCACAGTGCAGGAATTAGGGATCAGACGACGCAAAACGCAGCGTTTGATCAGGGTCTACACTTTTGCTTAAAAACCTGAATTTAAGTGTTAAACATAACATTTTAAGTCCAGGACTATTTTCCCAGCCTACACTCAGAGACAATCGACCCACCGGTATTCAATGCTTTGATATTTCATCAGCATGTTGATTAAGTACCATTCAGAAAAGTTTTGATATTAATTTTGTCATACACTGTTGCCACGCATCCGGGTGATAGAGCCATACAAACCGAAGTTGAAAATCTTAGCAAGTGTTCTAATGACTATCTCTCTCTCTCTCTCTCAGTCGGTGGCCTTGCCGCCAGATAGTCTTCTGTCGAGACAAGACAATCAACGAATGAGCACTCTGTGTCTTGCTTAAAGAGTGAGTGAGTGTTTGAGTTTAACATCTCACCAACAGCTAAGGTCATACGGAGACGGGGGCATCGCTTTAAAGACTCATCCGAAAATCTGGAGAAGCCCGGGATCGATCTTGCGATCCCTGGTTTACAAGGCGAGTAGCATAACCACTGCACCACGGAGGCTTCTGTCTGGCTATTAAGAAGACGGTATGTATGACGAACAGCATAAGTAGTCTTATACGCTATCTTTTGTCATGGCATTGAGCGTAGAGGAAAATCAGATTCTCCGTCACTGACAGCGAGATTTTGAGGAACCATAAGTAGTCCTAAGTCCATTGTTTGGTCAAAGCAAGCTGGAAGCTTCAGGTACCTTAAATAGAAGTATGGCGAACTAGTTCACACTAGACGAAGACTAGGTGGGTCTCTTGAAATTCCACATTCTGTTATTGTTAGGAGCAAATCAAAGGCAAATTGCTGCCTTGGATTAATTGCATAGTAGTTACACGGTTTCATTGACCATTTCGAGATCATAACATGATAATCTTTATGACCTACGTTTCATCTTGCAACAATATACCAATCATGATTATGTGTTAATAGGTCCTTCAATAAAACATTGTGGAACACTTGAAATTTTATCAGTTATTTTCTTACGTTTAGTTCTAATTAACATATGGCGGGAACTACACTCGAATCAGAATACTGGTCAGTTGCTTAAATTGGATTCTGACCTTTTGTTAACAAATCACAGGCCTAGTTTACATATTGCGAGTGTTTCGATATATCCGCCGTACCCATGAGTCCATATAAAAGTGTCTTTTGGGCCTCTACACGGACACATGCGCGGAATATTTCTTTAAATCACAACTCGCTAGGCGTCTGCTATCAGTGATGGCATCTAAAATGGTCCCAGAAGATCTCGTTGACATTAAGGTCCACACGGAGTTGACTGGGGACACCCGTTGCTCCTTCAATGTAGCGTCAATGGAAATACTGAATTTTGCAACTTTTTGCAGGAGGAAATACCTCGTTTAAGTAAGTTTCAGGTTCTGAGAGTTTCTTTCCTGGATTTGGAAAACGTGTATATAGAACTTACAGAACATAACTATCACAAATTTTGCGAGACTAGCAACTTAATCTTGTGGGAGCACTGATTCAATGAGAATATCAAAGTAACGGAGAGTACCGCGCCAGCTCCTGCCAAGGTAGGTCTTTCTTTAATATTTAAAACCAAGTAAAGAGATGCAACTGCCCCCGCCCATCGGGGCTTGGAGAAATAGATTGGGCTGCATGATGCTTCCACACAGAGCTGATACCCATCGCACATGAGTACTGGTAATCCGCTAAGAATGTCTAAACCTGCCCAGGAAAATTGCTGCGAGTCTTATAAACCCTCTTTGTTTCATTGGACGGCAGGGATTGGGATGTCGTTTCATCCCAATGTCGGGTAAAAGTCCCACAAAATTGAAAGCAATGTCTCCAAAATGACCTAAATAGTGTTGACGGGGACGTTAAACCTCAAACCAAACAAACAAACAAGAGATGCAAAAAGAATCTCTCTCAGGATTATACGTAAGCGGCTAACCACTGCAGTGCACTTTTTCGCCAAAAACTGACAACTGCTCTTCTTGAATCAGCGGAATGGAGAGAATGGCGGTAAAAAATATTCCGTGATAAAAATCTCTGATCGCCAGTCCGACGCGCATCCGACAGAGCTACCGAGCCGGCCGTTAAGTGTTGGCTACTCGATCATGAGTATAACTTTACCGAATTCAGTGCGGCAGATGTGCATTCGTATGTGTTGCTAGACCCAAAAATTATGAAAAGCAAAATAGATGGGAAGTCAAAATGAGAACGTGTGAGCTAAAATATCTGTATGGACCAAATCCAGCTAAAATGCATGCTACATTTTTAACCATTTCCTCTTGGATATTTTTGTGCTGCTTTTACGGACCTTTCAAAATCAATTTACATATCGGGGCGATCCTTAATCAGAGCCGGGCTCGAATCACAGCGTTAAAGACCCAAAGATTAAGAGTCAGCGCCCTTTCCCATCAAGCCAGGAAGGCCCAGTAAATCACTTGAGCATAGTGTCACTGTTTATATCTGCTATCCAGCACAATCTGAAGATGTAAGTCGGTTTACCAGAGCTGAAGATTGTCTTTCACTACAGCTGGAAGCTCGCTTGTGTGAAGAAGTTTATTGATGTACTGAAAACACAATTCCACAGGGTTTGATGTGGGCGCCAAATCAGGCGTGGACACGTATTCAATTCCTGCTTGCTCCAACATTACATCCGTAATCTGTCCGGCTCGGAAAAGTCCCACGAAATTGGCAGTCACGTCTCCAAAATGACCTACACAGTGTTGAAGGGGACGTTAAAGCTCAAAACAAATAAAACAAAAACACTTTTTTAACCAGGTCCTCTGGATTTAAACACATATTTTCATTATGGTCAAATGAATGCACGGCCTCCTGAAAAAAAAAAACAGTATCTGTTTTGCTGGCCCCACCCACAATATTTGCGGGAGGGAGTGGGGGCACCGGGCTTAATGAAATAGATGGGCTGCATGATGCTTCCACGCAGAGCTGAAACCGACCGCATACGAGTACTGTCCGCGGAGAAATTCAACGTCTAATTCCCCCTTCCGCGAATGTCAATAATACTAGGTGACAACAAGCGACAGTCCGGCCTGCCCGTCTCGGCTTGGAGAAAAAAATGGGCTGCATGATGCTGCCACGCAGAGCTGAAACTGGTCACACATGAATACTGGTAAACCGCTTTGAAGGACTAAGCCTGCCCAGGCCAGACCGTCCAATGCATATAAAAATGGAAGTGGATGCAATGATCAGGAATCGATACAATTGACCCACAGCTCCCATCAGAGAAACCAAATGGAATACAATGCATTTAATCCAATGTATGTTGGTTTGACTGGGCGACAGGGCTTGAGTTGTCATTTCATTTCAATGTCGGGTAAAAGTCTCACATATACTCGGTAAAAAAAGTTTTGTCCCTATGTATACAATCGGCTGTAAAATATCACAGGGTCGGTCGATTCTCATATGGCATATACCAAACTCTTCAGCAGCCACTGCTCGTCAATACTGATTAGGTTTAGGTAAGAAGGACGCGATCGTAAATGCTCCAGAGGCTGCGGAGTGCGACTGGGGTCAACTTTCAAAACGTGCAAATCGTAACAAAGGACTAGCCACGTATCGGCATACGACAAACATGAAATATCGACTCATCGAGACCACCGCATCCTTTGATTGAAACATTGTCATATCGAATCAACGTTGATACGACATTATTCCATTTTATGCATATACTGATACGTGGCACTGGTCTTAAACAAAGCAAGAAGATCAGCAACTTTATTTCACTATTCTGACATTTGAAATTCATTTGACATGTGAAACACTATTCAATAAGTTTGAACTTTGTCTTTCTTTAGTAGTGGGTATAACCTCCGCGATTGTCTCTGCACTCAATCAGTCGTTTTCTGGTAGAGAAGACCATCTTCCGGATGGTGGCTTGAGGGATTGGATGCCATTCCTCTCCAAGGAAGCGCCGAAGATCTGCCATAGTGCTGTGCTCTGTTATCCTCGTTTGGACGGCTCTGCCGAGGACATCCCAGACATGTTCAATGCAGCTTAAGTCAGGCGACATTGCTGGCCAGTCTAACCGTCTGACGTTGTTGGCTTGCAGATAGGCGTCTACAATTCTTGCCCGATGTGGTCTGGCATTATCATCTTGAAAGATGGCGTTGTTTCCCATTTGCTGAAGGAAAGGCACAACATGGGGACGTAGGATCTCGTCGATGTAGCGTTGACCGGTAAGAATTCCTGGAACCACAACGAGGTTGGTACGCCTATCTGCCGTCACACCAGCCCAGACCATGACACTTCCTCCATTGTAAGCATGGCGTGGCTGCACGTTGGCTTCCGCGTGACGCTCCCCATTCCGACGCCAGACACGTAGACGTCCGTCAATATGATGTAGGCAAAACCGACTCTCATCTGAGAACACGACAGTTCGCCACTGCTGTCTATTCCATCGCACATGATTCCGAGCAAACTGAAGACGAGCTGCTCTGTGCCTCGGTAAAAGAATGGGCTTCTTCGCAGGAACACGTGATTTCAGCCCAGCAGCATGGATTCTGTTCCGAATGGTTTGAACAGAGACGGCTATGCCACCAGCACCTCGTAGTCGTCGAATCCGCATAGTCGTCATTTTGGCATTGGTAAAGCGGCTTCTTAGAGTGCTGTTGGTGATCAGTCGATCCTCGGCATGGGTTGTTGCCCTGGGTCTTCCTGAGCGCGGGAGGTCCTTGACATCCCCAGAAGCTGCATAGCGTTGCCTTATCCTGTCGATAGTCTTGCGATTTGTGTTAAACGCTATGGCAACACGTCGACTAGATTGCCCTGCCTGGAGCTGCCCAAGTGCCCTAGCCCGGTCTAAGTTTGACAGTTTTCGGTAACGAGGTGGCATCGTGATCAAAGTCTATGGTGTTTCTACGGTAACAAGTTTATCAAATCTGTTTTAAAGCGATGCTCACAAAAGTGCACGATTAAAAAAAACATTGATGAACTCAACATTTTGAAAAATCACAAAAAGCATGCAAGTGAAATTTTAATGAGTTTGTCGGTAAAACTGACCTTTTTGAGAAATGAATGAATAAATAAACGAACAAACGAACGGACGAACGAATAGACGAACGAAAGAACAAACAAACAAACGAACGAACGAACGAACGAACGAATGAACGAACGAGCGAGCGAGCGAACGAACGAACGAATACCGCATGAATGAATGCGGTAAACAATATCAAGCCGCCTCTCAAAACGATTGTCATTTTTGCCGGCGTTTTTAACCCCCTCCGGCATTTTGCTGCATCTGTACCAGCCGTTAAGGTCTAAAAGGGGCTAATGGTTTCGTGCCCTTTTCAAGTACAGACTGTGCATCAAAATGATACAAATTACACAAAAATCTGATCATTAGCTATTGAGTTATACCCAATTACAGCCATTTTTTTCACCTTTTTGACAACGTCTTCTGGGGGTCTGCAGCCTCTGTATCAGGAGTTAAGGTCCAAAAGACAAAACACCTTTCTGATCCCTTTTTGGCATAGTCTTGCAATATCAACAATGAAAATTTCACAAAAATCTGCCCAGCAATTACTGAGTTAGACCCCGTTGTTTACAATAGTCATTAACGCTTAAATTACGATTTGCACGTTTTGAAAGCTGACCCTTACAACATTTGGCAGCCTCTGTAGCATTTTCTGACAGGTTCATAAGACTCAAACCTAATCAGTATTGACGGGCTGTGGCTGCTGAAGAGGCTGGTATATACTATATGAAAATCGATCGTTCCTGTGATATTTTACAGCCCATTCTCTGCCTAGGGACAAAACTTTTTTTACCGAGTATATTTGGAAACAGTGTCCCCAAAATGGCATAAATAGTTTTGCCGGGGACGTTAATCCTCAAATCTATCAATCAATCAATCAATCAACAAGCTTGAGTTGAAATCCATGATTTTATGGAAAACGTCAATGAAAACTTGCGTGAAACGAAACGGACTATAGATAATCATCGGGGACGCTCTTGCACAAAACTACTTCTGATTGGCTATTATGCTTGAACAGTATGACGCAGTTATAAACAACCTGTGGTTACGCAAGCCGAATAGATTGACAGTTGTACGGCTGTTTTTGCTAAATCCTTTTGCAATCGATAATAACCTTTTACTTTCTCTTCCTTGTCTTTTGTATCAACCTGAATACACACCGTTTGCTCATAAAGTCTTTTCATAACCTTTTCATTATAACCCCGGGCATACGAAGTATGTCAAGGGGGTATATAGTTTTCGTCTTTCCGTCCGTTCGTTGGTTGGTTCGTTCGTTAGTTCGTTCGTTCGTACTTCCGTCCGTCCCACCGTTCGTCAACCTTTATGTCAAAGTTTTGCGTTAAACCTTTTTCATAGCTCATATCTCTGTAACCACATGTTAGATTCTCTTCATATTTGGTAAAGGATACCTCTATACCATTACCTTTCATGTGGAATATCTAAGCCCCTGGGTCAAGTCCCTGGGTGGGCTGTCTGTCCATCTGTCTGATCATCTACTTTTACGTCAGAGGTTTGTGTTAAACCTTTTTCATTGCTGATATCTTTGTAACCACATGTTAGATTCTTTTCATGTTTAGTAAAGTATATCTCTATACCATTACCTTTCATATGGAATATCTAAGCCCCTGGGTGGGCCGTCTGTCTGTTCATCTACTTTTACGTCAAAGTTGTGTGTTAAACCTTTTTCATTGCTGATATCTCTGTTACTGCATGTTAAATTCTCTTCATGTTTGGTAAAGTATATCTCTATACCATTACCTTTCATATGGAATATCTAAGCCCCTGGGTCAAGCCGCTGGGTGGGCTGTCTGTCCGTCTGTCTGTTCATCTACTTTTACGTCAAAGTTTTGTGTTAAACCTTTTTCATACGGGCCTCCGTGGCCTAGTGGATAAGAGCGCTGACTCTTAGTCATTAGGTCTCTCACCGCCGTAGGTTCGAGCCTCGCTCGGGCCACGTGTGAGACGCCAAGTTCTGCAACGGAAGGTCAGGTGGTTTTTCTCCGGGTACTCCGGTTTTCGCCCACCTCTGATTAACGATCGGCTCGATATGAGTGAAATAATCTTGAAAGGGCCGTAAAACCAAAACCAAAAAAAAAAAAAAAAACCTTTTTCATTGCTGATATCTCTGTAACCACATGTTAGATTCTCTTCATGTTTGGTAACGTATATCTCTATACCATTACCTTTCATATGGAATATCTAAGCCCCTGGGTCAAGCCGCTGGGTGGGCTGTTTGTCCGTCTGTCTGTTCATCTACTTTTACGTCAAAGTTTTGTGTTAAACCTTTTTCATTGCTGATATCTCTGTAACCACATGTTAGATTCTCTTCGTGTTTGGTAAAGTATATCTCTATACCATTACCTTTCATATGGCATATCTAAGCCCCTGGGTCAAGACCCTGGGTGGGCTGTCTGTCCGTCTGTCTGTTCGTCTACTCTTACGTCAAAGTTTTGTGTTAAACCTTTTTCATTGCTGATATCTCTGTAACAACACGTTAGATTCTCTTCATGTTTGGTAAAGTATATCTCTATACCAAAACTTTTATATGGAATATCTAAGCCCCTGGGTCAAGCCCCTGGGTGGGCCGTCTGTCTGTTCATCTACTTTTACGTCAAAGTTTTGTGTTAAACCCTTTTCATTGCTGATATCTCTGTAACCACATGTTAGATTCTCTTCATGTTTGATAAACGATTTCGTGATGCATGTCCCTGCCCCCTACCCATGGTGACCTTGACCTGAAGGTCACAGACTTAGAAATTTTACATTTGGTTAAACTTTTATGACAAAGTATATAGATGCCTGTATGTTCTAAACTCTAAGAAAAATTCAATTGATACTTGCATCAATGTTGCATACCAGTCGAAAGATTTCATTGATGCATACCCCACCCTGCTGCTTCATTAACTTTGATCCCTCACTCCCTTGGTCCATTTAGAAATTTTATGTTTGGTTTAGCTTTTACAAGCACATTTATATATTCTTATAGCTTCTTGACTTCATTCATATTACATACAAGCTTGAAAGACATGTCACGTGACCCACTGGTCGCTTTATCTAGTTTCTAGAAAGCGGCGGCTAAACGGACCAATCGTGCAGCTTTTTGCTCGTACGAGTATATCTTCTGTGTATCTCTAACACTTGAGGTAAGAAATCCACTCAATAAAAGTGTCCCCTTGTAGGGCTCCACGGTGGGTGGAGAGCACGAAGGACGAAACATTTGTTTTTTCATCATGGTGAAAAACAAAAAAAGAAAGACACCAACCCAAGACGACACATCAGATGTTGACATAACAGATAATGATGACAAAACAATTAGAAATGACACGACTTCTCAACATTTTCCGCGCTTTATTATAATTGAAAGTACTGCAGAAAATAGATCAATCACTTCCCTTTTGCCTTTTGTTTAAACAAAGTTATCTGTAGCATTGCTGGTATGCCCAGAAATATAAAAAAAATAAATAGATCTAATCAGTTGCTCGTTGAGATCGACAAAAAATCGCACGCAGAGAATCTCCTAAGGACAACAGAATTCCACAACTTGAGAATGAGAGTAGTTCCTCATACCTCGCTGAATTCCTCAAAGAGGGTAATTCGTTGCCCAAATTTTGAGGAACTCCAGCGAGGAGGAGATTCTCGAAGGTACTCGATCGCAAGGAGTAACTGCTGTTAAACGTTTTAAAATCAAACGAAATGGACAATTTAAAGACACCAACACTTTTGTATTTACTTTCAACACACCAGTATTGCCCAAATCCATCAAAGTGGCATACCTTAGAGTTGACGTTGAAATCTACATTCCAAATCCGTTACGCTGCCACGAATGCCAGGAATATGGGCACCATGAAAATAGATGTACAAGAGACCCCCTTTGTGCAAATTGTGGTCATCCGGCAAATCACACGGAACAGGATTGTAAGAACGAACCCTACTGTGTTAACTGTGGGGAAAAACACAGCGCCAACTCTAAGGAATGCCCCGTTTGGCACACAGAAAAAGGAAAAATTAACAGTAAAATTTAAAAGAAACATCTCATTCCCTGAAGCGCGGAAGATCGTTGAGTCTCCTATCCCTATTCCCGGGGTAAGTTATGCCAGCATCGCACAGTCAGCTGTGAAAAAGGTACCTGTTGAAGATGCTGTCACTCAAACCGATCCGATACCTGGTCTCGAACCTTTACAAAAATTAAAACCTAAAAACAAAACAGAAGATCAAGCGAACAATGCCAAAATTCAAACACCACCACCACTGCCAGTACAAGACAAAAAATCAGAAAAAAAAAATTGAAAAACACTACTTTGGAAATGACGGAAAACGATTTAAAAAACAGCAACAAAAACAACAAACATCTCAAAAACAAACAGACAGACAACGTAAAATGGAAAGAGACAATATAAAATATCATAACAGATTCGGATCTTTGAGTGACAGTGATATCGAGTTTATTGAAACTCCATCACCACGAAGTGGTAATAACAGATCGAGGTCAACAGCACCACGAAGTAGTAATAACAGATCGATATCACCAATTGCAGCTCCAAAATAGTTTCTAGTCTTAATTTCTTCATAAAATGGATTTAAAACACAAAATAATACAATGGAATTGTCGAGGTCTTAAATCAAATTATAATGAACTCTTATTACTTATTTCGTTATTAAACCCATCGGTTTTTTGTTTGCAAGAAACTGTTTTAAAAACTGATGACAACATTGATGTCAGGGGTTTCAATACATATAACTATATCTATTCTGATGGTAACAAACCATCTGGTGGCAGTTCAATCTTTGTTAAATCATGTTTACCACAAAGAGAGATCAAATTAAAAACAGACCTACAAGCTGTAGCAGTATCGGTTTCTCTGGATAAATCAACTACAATTTGCTCTCTATATATCCGACCCTCATTTTCTTTAAAGCCCGAACATCTTGACTCATTGCTGAGTCAACTTCCATCGCCATATGTTTTAGTTGGCGACTTCAATGGTTACAACATTCAATGGGGCTGAAAAGATATCAATAACAGAGGATCACTTATTGAGGATTTTATTGCAAAGAACGATCTTTGCTTGATGAACGATAAATCTTTTACTTATCTCCACCCTGCAACAGGTCATTTGTCTTCTTTAGATCTCTCTTTGTGTCACCCATCTCTCTTCTTAGACTATGACTGGTCTGTCTATGACGATCAGTGCGGAAGTGATCACTTCCCTGTTATAATTTAGAGCGTAAACGAACCAGATGAGGATTGTAACCAAAAATAGAAATGAATAAAGCCGACTGGGAATTATTCCATAATTTATGTGAAGAAGAGTTATCAATTGATCACTTTAATGAGTCATCTGACATTGTTTCTGATTTCACAGAATCGCTTATTAATATATCAGAACAATGCATACCAAAGACCTCCACAAATACTAAGAAAAGCAAGCCTTGGTTTAATAATGACTGTAAAGAAGCTATCAGAAAACGCAAACAGGCTTTTGAAATTTTGGAATTTTGAAAATATCTGAGGGTCACTGATGAGGCCTAATTGGCCGAAACCAGCTAGTCTGGCCCAGAAAACATGTACACTTCATATTTTCCACTTCTGTGGTGTATTCCTTGCTTCCAAGGGATAACCCTTTTATAGAAATATTTAAATAAGTTCTACAAAAGTCCAAGTACAGATAAACTAAACGATGTAAAGGAATTTAGAGCTAAAGCTCGGCGAACAATCCGAGCTTCAAAACGAAAGTCATGGAGGGAATATGTTTCAAAATTTAACTAGAAAACCCCCATTAAAAAGGTTTGGGATATGGTACGAAAAATGTCAGGAAAAACAAAGTCCCCTAGTTTTACACATTTAAATACTGGTTTTGACACAAAAGCTTCAATTAAAAAAGATATTTCAGATACTCTTGGTAGCACTTTTTTGAGTAATTCATCACCGCGAAATTATTCTGACACTTTTAGAAATTTCCTAAAGGACCAAGAGAAAAGAAATCTAAACTTCAAATCCCACAATCACGAAGAATACAACAAACCTTTTAACTTATCCGAACTTGTGGAAGCCATTGAAAAATCACACGATACAGCAACCGGCCCCGATGAAATTCATTATCACATGCTTAAGCATCTGCCAAAAAGTTCTCTTTCAACACTTTTAGATATCTTTAATAATATTTGGGAAACTGGGGTCTGTCCTGAGAACTAGCCTTTTGCTACAGTTGTACCAATTCCAAAACCAGGGAAAGATCATGCAGAACCTAAGAATTATCGACCGATAGCTTTGACAAGTTGTTTGTGTAAAACATTGGAGAGAATGATAAACAAGAGATTAGTCTGGTACTTAGAGTCCAACAACCTCATTTCAGAATATCAGTCAGGTTTTCGTTCGGAACGTAGTACCAACGACAATTAAATAAGACTAGAAACATTTATACGAAATGCTTTTGATAACAAAGAACACGTAGAAGTTGTCTTTTTCGACTTGGAGAAAGCATATGATACCACATGGCGTTATGGAATATTGAGAGATCTCCTTAACCTCGGCTTAAGGGGAAAACTTCCCAGTTTTGTTCAAAGTTTTTAGGTGAGCGTGTATTTCAAGTCCGCGTGGGATCTACCCTGTCAGATCTCTATGCACAAGAGCAGGGTGTCCCACAAGGTAGTATTCCCTCAACTACGCTATTTAACATCAAAATAAATAATATTGTACAATGTTTGGACGACAAAACAGACTGTTCATTGTATGTTGATGATTTTTGTATATGTTACCGTTCAAAAAACATGAAAACAATCGAACGAAAGTTACAACAAAATTTAAAACGAATAGAAGAATGAACGGATAAATATGGTTTCAAGTTCTCCAAGTCGAAAACGCAGTGTGTTCCTTTTTGTAAGGTACGGAAGAAACACGACCATCCTTCCCTGTTTTTATACGGATCACAAATTCCTGTTGTTGAAGAAGCCAAATTTCTTGGGGTCATATTTGACCAAAAGTTATCTTTTATTCCCCATATTAAATATCTTAAAGCGAAATGCTTAAAAGCTTTGAATCTTTTGAAAGTTTTAGCTCATACAAGTTGGGGAGCAGATCGGTATACTTTATTACATCTTTACCGGTCTTTAATACGATCTAAATTAGATTATGGGTCTATTGTTTATGGTTCTGCCAGAAAGTCCTTTTTAAAATCCTTGGATACTATCCATCACCAAGGCCTTCGTCTGGCTATGGGAGCCTTCCGTACTTCTCCCGTATTAAACCTTTATGTAGAAGCAGGTGAGCCATCTTTAACTTCGCGCAGAGAGAAACTTTCTCTTCAGTATGCTATCAGACTTGCTGCAAATCCATCTAACCCGGCATCCAAAATTTCATTTCCACCTCAATTTGTAGATAAGTATGAAACAAAACCCACAGCAATCAAACCTTTTGGATTACGTATTTTACAACTGCTAGAAAATTCAGGTATCGACCTTAAAAATATTCAAAAACATGAAACGGCCGAAGTTCCATCTTGGTGTATTAAAACAACCTTCTATTCTGTTGGACTTACATGATGGCAAAAAATCCGAATCAAATCCAATGCTACTCAAACAAAAACTTTCAGGTACTGCAGTCACGTTACAATGATTACCAGCAAGTCTATACTGATGGTTCCAAAGAAGGAGATAAAGTTGGTTGTGCGTATGTTTCTAAAGATACGCACAAAACCATGCGCCTCCCAGATGGTTCATCTATTTTTACAGCTGAAGCCAAAGCAATAGACCTAGCTTCAGATTTTATCAGTTCTTCAACAATTCAAAAAGCAATTATATTTTCTGATTCACTTTCTGTGCTTAAGGCTTTAAACCATTCATCATCTAAAAATCCTCAAATACAAAAATTGATCGAAAAACATCATGAAATTTCTAAAACACACCAAATCTTGTTTTGTTGGCTTCCGAGCCATATTGGCATTGTCGGCAATGAGTGTGCTGACAAGAAAGCAAAGGAATCGCTCAATCTTGATCCGTCTGTTTTTAAAATTCCTTTTAATAATTTTAAACCATTTCTCAACAGATACATCTTTTCGGAGTGGCAAGGCGAATGGGACCGTACAATAAATAACAAGCTCCATGCTATTAAACCTGTCGTTGGAACAAAATGCTCTCCTCCACAGTTTCCAGGAAAGAGGATGTAGTATTAACACGACTGCGCATTGGCCATACTAGAGTTACGCATTCTTATATTTTGAATGGTGATGATCAGCCTTCTTGTGTAGGATGTGATCAGCCATTCACTGTTAAACATTTTTTTTATTGAATGTGTAGACTTTTCACAGTCCCGTGACTTATACTTCAAAGCTGACACTTTGCAACAATAGTTTCAAGATGTACCTGTTGATAATATTATTTTATTCTTAAAAGATATTGGACTTTTTCATAAGATTTAACTGTTTCAGATTTTTATCAATATCATACTTACCTTTTTACTTTTAATAAACATATAATTCTTCATGCCGTTTAACCATTAACCGCTTGACGCTTATGACCCACAAAGAGGGTTGACGCGTCGTTAAACACGAAATCATCATCATCATCATCATCTTCTTCTTCTTCTTCTTCTTCTCTGAAACCGCAAGGCCAAGGTTTTTGAAATTTGGTGTGTAGCTTCATCAAGTGGACCTTTGCCAAGATTGTTCAAATTATAGCCTTTGTTGATTTTTGGTATGAAGCTTCACCTTTTTAGACCTCCCTCAACATTATGCACACTATAACCCTGGGGTCAATAATGGCCCTCCCCGGGGCCATCTTGTTACTCTATGGATCAGGTGAGCGATCGATCCAGGGCCATCATTTTTTTTCTAATTTCTGACAGAAAATCGTGTTTGCAAGCATTGCAGACCCCGATCGGGCCTCGTGTTATGGGTCTGCACTGTTTGACTTCAGCCCTTTCATTACGACATAACACTCGTGTGACATACTGCATTAAAATGACTACTTTTCCCATGAACATTTAGGATATTTTTCGTATTTATACGCCAAACATAGGTTGTTGGTGCTCGTTAGAACCGCCTCATTGAGGCGGTTCTAACGAGTACCCACAACCTATGTTTTGGAGCAGAAATAAGGAAAATGATGTATATCCATGTAAACCCAAGTTTTCTCTATGTAAAGTGGGGTTTAGAGGGTGTTCATTACACGGACTTGTTCACATAATGATGGGTTTCGAGGCAAGATTGTGTTAAAGATTTTTTTATTTGTTATTACACTTTGTGATATTTTTAGCTAACCTGTCACGTAGTGACAAGGTGAGCTTTAGGGATCACTTTTTGTCCGTCGTGCGTCCGTGCGTGCGTCCGTAAACTTTTCTTCAAACGACATCTCCTCCTAAACCACTGATCGGATTTTGACCAAACTTCACAGGAATGATCCTTAGGTGGTCCCCTTGCAAATTTGTTCAAATGGTTCCGGTCCGTTGCACATATAGGTCACAGTAGCCAAAAATAGTTTTTTTTCACCGAAAACTTAAAAAATCTTCTTCTCTGAAACCGCAAGGCCCAGGTCTTTGATATTTGGTATGAAGCTTCATCTAGTGGACCCCTACCAAGATTGTTCAAATTATAGTGCTGGGGCCAAAAATGCCCCCACACGGGGGCGCTTTGGTTTTACATGGGCTTATATAGGGAAAATCTTTAAAAATCTTCTTCTCTGAAACTGCAAGGTCCAGGTCTTTGATATTTGGTATGAAGCTTCATCTAGTGGACCCCTACCAAGATTATTCAAATTATAGTGCTGGAGCTAAAAATGCCCCCGCACGGGGGCCCTTTGGTTTCACATGGGCTTATATAGGGAAAATCTTGAAAAATCTTCTTCTCTGAAACCGCAAGGCCCAGGTCTTTGATATTTGGTATGAAGCTTCATCTAGTGGACCCCTACCAAGATTGTTCAAATTATAGTGCTGGGGCCAAAAATGCCCCCGCACGGGGCCCCTTTGGTTGTACATGGGCTTATATAGGGAAAATCTTGAAACATCTTCTTCTCTGAAACCGCTAGGCCCAGGTCTTTGATATTTGGTATGAAGCTTCATCAAGTGGACCCCTACCAAGATTGTTCAAATTATAGTGCTGGGGCCAAAAATGCCCCCGCACCAGGGCCCTTTTGTTTTACATAGACTTATATAGGGAAAATCTTTAAAAATCTTCTTCTCTGAAACTGCAAGGCCCAGGTCTTTGATATTTGGTATGAAGCTTCATCTAGTGGACCCCTACCAAGATTGTTCAAATTATAGTTCTGGAGCTAAAAATGCCCCCCGCACGGGGGCCCTTTGGTTTTACATGGGCTTATATAGGGAAAATCTTGAAAAATCTTCTTCTCTGAAACCGCAAGGCCCAGGTCTCTGATATTTGGTATGAAGCTTCATCTAGTAGGCCCCTACTAAGATTGTTCAAATTATAGTGCTGGGGCCAAAAATGCCCCCGCACCAGGGCCCTTTTGTTTTACATAGGCTTATATAGGGAAAATCTTGAAAAATCTTCTTCTCTGAAACTGCAAGGCCCAGGTCTTTGATATTTGGTATGAAGCTTCATCTTGTGGACCTCTACCAAGATTCTTCAAATTATAGCCCTGGGGCCAAAAATGCCATGCTCCGGGGCCCTTTGGTTTTACATAGACTTATATAGGGAAAATCTTGAAAAATCTTCTTCTCTGAAACCACAAGGCTTAGGTCTTCGATATTTGTTATGACGCTTCAGCTAGTGGACCTCTATAAAGATTGTTCAAATTATAGCCCTGAGACCAAAAATGCCCCCGCCATGTGGCCCTTTGGTTTTACATAGACTTATATAGGGAAAATCTTTAAAAAATCATCTTCTCTGAAACACAAGGCTTAGGCTTTTGATATTTGTTATGAAGCTTCAGCTAGTGGACCTCTACCAAGATTGTTCAAATTATAGCACTGGGGCCAAAAATGCCCCCGCTCCGGGGCCCTTTGGTTTAACATAGACTTATATAGGGAAAATCTTGTTTTACATAGACTTCTATATGCAGGGTAAACCTTTAAAATCTTTTGTTCTGAAACCAGAAAGTCCAGGTCTTTCATATTCGATATGAAGCTTCATCTTGTGGACCTCTACCAAGATTGTTCAAATTTTAGCCCTGGGGCCAAAATTGACCCTGCCCGGGGCCCACTTGTTATGCTTTGGATCAGGTGAGCGAACCAGGGCCCTCTGGGCCCTCTTGTTTTCATATTTTGGCTACAAAGATGAATTGTGCGTCCTCGTTAGACCCGCCGCGACGAGGCGGTTCTAAGCACCCACAATCTATGTTGTTGAGCACAATACGAAAGATATATACATTTGATGATTTGACCCTTATAAATCCTACTTTTCTTTGTTAAATTGGGCGTTTAAGGGTATTGATTACACAGTCATGTCAACGTGATCTTCACAAGGGTTCTGCTATTGGATTGAAAGAAAGTAAACTTCCGCTGTTAACCCATTTAGTACTTGAAACCCCAGAACGGGTACCCTGGCAAACAATGCAGGCCCAGATCAGACGCCGCAGAACGCGGCATCTGATCAGGGCCTCCACTGTTTGCTAAAAGTTCAGTCATTTTCCAAATAAATTTTGAAGAAAACCCAATCTGACACCCCTAAATTTTGAAATGGACTCCTGCTTGAGGTTTAACGTCCCCGTCAACACTGTCAAAATCATTTTGGAGACCTTTTTTTCCAATTTTGTGGGACTTTTACCCGACATTGAGATGAAATGACACCTCAAGCCCTGTCGCCCAATGAAGCCAATAGGGTTTATTAGCATGGACGGTCCGCCTCGCACCGCGGTTCCTGGACAGGCTTAGACCCTCTAAGCGGGTCACCAGTACTAGTGTGCGGGCCGGATGCAGCTCTGCGTGGAAGCATCATGCAGCCCATATACTTCTTCAAGCCCCTATGGGCGGGGGCCAAATATATAAGGAGGAAGATTCCATTTGGTACAAAAAGGGTTAAGAACACTTAATTTAAGACTAAATCTGCTTCTATAAGCTTCTTGAGCAGGTTTCATTTATTTTTTTCTTTGCGTTTTCTTCACCCAGTGTATCCTTATAAGAGAACATCTTTGGAACTGTTCAAATGTGGTCTCACAGACCACTTTTGAACAGTCCCAAAGATGGTCTTAACTGTTCAAAAGTGATTATGAAGACCACTTTTGAACAGTCCCAAATGATGTATTAATATCTATAGGCGTTTCACTGTATTTTGCGTTGGTGCTCTGTATTCAGGCAATCATTCAGCATCACGCATATATACATGTAATTCTGACCCCTTGAACCGCACTTTTATATATCAAAACTGGGGTTTAAAGGGTAAACCTTATTTTCCTTATTCCTGTTCTGAAATATAGATTGTGGGTACTCGTTAGAACCGCCTCGATGAGGCGGTTCTAACGTGTACCCACAATCTATATTTTGAGCAGAAATAAGAAAATACACCTAGTTATTGGTCAATTTTATGTTCTTTAAAAATATGCTTTTCAAATTCTGTGTTCTTTAGAAAATCTCTGTTTCCGTGCATATCTGCAAAAGCTGGTTATTTCACATATTTCGATCCGATCGTTAATCAGAGTCGGGCAAAAACCGGAGGACCAGGAGAAAAAAAGACCTTACCTGCATTGGGTCGCACATGTGATCTGAGCGAGGCTCGGACCACAGCGGTAAGAGACTTAAAGGTTAATAATAGACACGGGGGACCATTTAAAATGATGGTATGTGGAGTGTATGATGAGGCGATTTTTAGTGCGTTTACACAGCATATATTTCAAAATAAAACTAAGAAAGAATCCCTAAATTAACCCGCATTCCAGCACAGCGGGCTATAGAAACTTATTTAGTCTGCAATAAACCACAGGGCGGTTGAGCGTAACACAAAAAGCTGTCGTTTTGTGACTTCACCCGCAGATTCTTTCTGGCATATAAAGATGCTATAGTCAGTGTTTTCCAACAGGGAGAATTTAAGTGAAACAACCACATGTTGCCCATTACCAGTTTGTTAGAGTCGGAATTGATGATCTGTCATCCCGTGAACATGTCCGTGAAATGAACCCCCCTAAACCCCACTTTATATAGAGAAAACGGGTTTAAGGGTGTATAAATTATTTTTTCTTATTTCTGCTCCAAGACATAGGTTGTGGGTGCTCGTTAGAACCGCCTCAACGAGGCGGTTCTAATGAGCACCCACAACCTAAGTTTGCAGTACAAATAAGAAAAATATCGCAGGTTTTCATCGAAAAAGTAGCCATTTAGGAGATGAAAAAAAATGATCTTAGTCTCACGGGTGTGTTATCGTAGTGCGAGTAAAAACACATCGTTTGGAGGTCAGTTGTGAGTAGACAAATCACTCACGCTTAGAGCTGGCTAATCGCAGATAAAAAGCTAATCGATTGTCAGTCATGTCATTGCGATCGATAATCGATTAGTAATCGCTAAGGGTTTTGTCATAATTTTACCAGTCTGACTTGCTGAGAATGACTCTTACCATACGTCGTACTTTGCCATATGTATATTTGAACAGACAGACCTGAGCAAACAGTGTAGACCCAGATGAGACGCCGCAGAATGCGGTGTCTCATCAGGGTCTGCACTGTTTGCCATTCATCCAGCTATTTTAGGCATAGCTTTGGGTAGTAAATTGTACCTGTCAAGTAATCGATTAAAGCAAATCAGAAATGATAATAATTTTTGTGGAATTTATCAATCGATTATACGATTAATCGTGGCAGCCTTACTCACGCTACACGCAAGTGATTTGATCTCCACCAAACTGTGATTAGTTATTTAAAAATCACTGCTCGCTGATCTATTCCCGCTTCGTAACTATTTCTTATCTGGACATATGGCAAGAATTCCCCAGGGATTCAAGAACGGATTCGACTCAGCCATGGTTAAAGAGCCAACAGTGGTCGAGTTATTGGTGTTTCACTGCAAACACAACAGTTGAAAATACAGGTGTACCCTTTTCCCTTAACACGTGTCCCACCAGGCACATGCCGTAATTGTGACGTCACATCAACGTTGGCGCAACGTCATGACGTTTACCCAACGTCATATCAACGTAGGTGCAACGGCATGACGTTGCACCGACGTTGATATGACGTTGCCCTGACGACGTGTGCCTCCTGGAGTGCGCTAAAATGACGTTAGAACTAGCATTTTTCCAGTTTAAATGTTCGATATTTTTCTTACGTATAGAACTAATATAGATTGTCGGTGCTCGATGGAACCGCCATAATGAATCGCTTCTAACGAGTAACAACAATCTGTATTTTTGTAACCGGCCCCGATAGCTCAGTTGGTAGAGTGTCCGCTCCGGGGAACGGGATGTCACGGGTTCGATCCCGGGCCGCGACATACCAAAGTCGTTAAAAAATGGTACTAGCTGCTCCTCGCTTTGCACTTAGATTTACGGGGTAGAGCTAGGACTGGTCGACCCAGTGTCAGGATAATGTGACTGGGTGTGGTATCATGATACTTCAGTGAGGCAGCACTATAAAAGTGAGCATTGAGCTCCCAGTCGCAACCAGACACCGTCGTGATATGACTGAAAAATTGTTGAAAGCGACATTAAACCCGAATTCACACACACACACACACACAAACACACACACACACACACTGTATTTTTGCGCACAAATTATAAAAATATTGAATACCCCCTAAACCCCAAGTTTCTCTATATAATGTTGGGGTTAAGAGGGGTCTCCATTTCACGGATTCGTGAACTTGATGCAAACAATGTAACTGCGATGGCTCGTTCACCATGGTTATTTCAAACTCGTTTTTCAGACCCTAGAAAGACCGGTCTCGGTAGCTCATTCGGATGTGCCTCTGATTCGGATGTACCTCTGACTGGTGATCAGGAGTATGCGGGTTCGATACCTGCCGGGGTCGGCAACATCCTTTCGTGGAGATTGATCATGAAATATTTTCTACGGTCATTCCCTCCCTTTCGCTGATTCAAGAAGAGCATTTGTCGGTTTCTGGCAAAAGAATATGCACTGTACTGATTAACCGCTTACGTATAAGCCTGTTCAGGAAAAGTGCTGATAGATAAACTGACCGGCCCAAAAATGACCCAAATAGTGTTGACTGGACCGTTAAACTCCAATACAAACAAACAAGACCCTAGGAAATGCTTCACAGGCCCTCAGATAATTGGGCGCGATTTTATTATTCAAATCTTGAAAAAAAAACGCCAAATGACATTATGGACGGGGTTTTTCAGGGTTAACTAAAAGGTAAACCGGGACGCGGTTGCCCGCCTGCACGAACAAAAACGGGACGCGGACGCCCGCCCGCACGGCCATCGCTTTCCTAAAGGACGGAATTATTCCTTGAAAAACCCGTCCAAAAAGGGATGTTGTGTACTCGACAAAGCGATTCTAATGAGTATTATACAACATACCTTCGTACCATCACGAAAACACGCCAATATGATTTTCACCCCCTTGAACCAAACTTTTATACTGTAAAACTGGGGTTTACACGGGTAACTCTTATTCTTCTAATTCCTCTTCTAAAATATAGATTGTGGGTACTCGTTAGATTCGCCTCATCAAGGCCGTTCAAACGAGTACCCACAATCTATGTTTTGAGCAGAAACAAGAAAAATATCACATTTTTTTTCATCTTTTCGGAGGTATTTATATACGCGTGTTTTTGTAATGTTATAGAACGTCAAAGAAATATGCCTAAATCACCCTCACATGGTCCTTTTTGACTTTTTTGAAAATGGATGTGGTGGGCACTGATTAGAGTCGCCTTGATTAGGCTAATCTAATGAGTACACACAACATACATTCGTATTATATTATAACGTATTATAGAATATACCTATTTAAAGTAAAGTAACGGGCCTCCGTGGCCAAGTGGTTAAGAGTAAAATATAATAATAATAATAATAATAATAATCGACCTTATTTATAGAGGGTAACACATTTAGTTAACTAGTACTAATCTTCCATGTGGCCCTCTTTTCCTGGGTAGAAACCAGTACTAAGCAATGTGGATAAAGTCTCTTGCTCAAGGAAACAACACTTGCCGCTCGTGGGGTTCGAACCCGGTACCTCTCTATCCCGAGTCCGATACTTTACCACTGCACAAGCGCTGACTCTTGATCATTAGGTCTCTCTCCGCTGTGGTTCGAGCCTCGCTCGGGTCACATGTGAGACGCCAAGTTCTGCAACGGAAGGTCAGGTGTTTTTTCTCCGGGTACTCCGGTTTTCGCCCACCTCTGATTAACGATCGGCTCGATATGAGTGAAATAATCTTGAAAGGGCCGTAAAACAAAAAAAAAATACCTATTTAAAGTAAGTCATTCTGACCCGGTCCTCTAAATAACCCTCAGTGGCTCGGACTACCCCTGTCTCGAACAAATTTGCCCGGTTCCATATGTGTTCGAGGCACAAAAGATGGACTTTATCTTATGTTCCTATTCATATCATCACGGCCCTCGCCCATCGGGGCTGAAAGAAATATATGGGCTGCATGATGCTTCCACGTAGAGCTGAAACTGACCCGCACACGAGTACTGGTAAACCGCTTAGAGGATCTAAGCCTGCCCAGGCAAGCGGTACGAGTCGCCCCTTCCATGCGTATAAATCCTATTGGTTTCATTGGACGACAGGGCTTGAGATGTAATTTCATCTCAATGTCGGGTAAAAGTACCCACAAAATTTGAAGCAACGTCTCCGAAATGACATTTACAGTGTTGACGGGGACGTTAAACCTCAAACCAAACAAATAAAATATCATCACGAAAACACGCCTATATAATTTGACCCCCAGAATCCCCATTTTTATATAGTAAAACTGGGGTTTATAGGAGAAAACATTAATTTTCTTATTTCTGCTCAAAAACATAGATTTGGGGCACTTGTTAGAACCGCCTTGTCGAGGCGGTTCTAAAAAGTACCCTCAATCTATGTTTTGAGCATATATTTGGAGCATTTGTTAGAACCGCCTCGTCGAGGCGGTCCTAAAAAGTACCCACAATCTATGTTTTGAGCAGAAATAAGACAAAATATCGGAATTGTTCATTATGTGGTAAAATTTTCAATATATTTGAAAAGGCATGTTTACTTAATGCATTAAAATTTCAATGTTAATACCACCTTTGGTTCTGTTCGAAAGTGGCCTTACATGTTTCTGGCCAAGAAAACATGTACACTCCATATTTTCAGTTGTGTGGTGTATTCCTTGCTTCCAAAGGATAACCCTTTTAAAGAACATATTTAACTTCACTACAGCTGGTGTGTGGGAATGTGTGGCGGCGGTAAAACGTCTCCCTGCCCTACATCATAGTGTAGATTATATTTTCTTGCACACCAGACAAGCAAATCCGTGATTTTACCCTGGGATAGAAATTTATGTTCTGACTCTGGTGTTCCGACCCCAAATCGAATATAATCGCGTGTTTGATAAATGCACTGGTTGATTACGACCTTGTGTGCGGCGTCGTTAAGGTTGACGTCATGCACGATCCGTGACGTCACTTTACATTCATGCAGTGTCAACACAATATGGCGGACGTTGGTAACCGAAGTGACTGCAGCATTGAAATTCCGCGCTAAGGAATGGAAGGTATGCAAGAAAAAGAATCCAATATGGGTGTGAGGGGTGGATAGAAAAATCCGTCCCTCGGGATCACTGTCCGGCATCACTCGGCAAGCCTCGTGATGCCGGACAGTGACCCTTGGGACGGATTTTTCTATTCACCCCTCACGCCCGTATAAGATTCTTATATTCTTGTCCTTTGGGATCATTGATTCCATTGTGAAATTTTGAAAATATCTGAGGGTCACGATGAGGCCTAACTGGCCGAAACTAGCTAGTCTGGCCCAGAAAACATGTACACTCCATATTTTCAGCTGTGTGGTGTATTCCTTGGTTCCAAAGGATAAACCTTTTATAGAACATATTTAAGAATAGTTCCAGAGGTTTGTGTATGTGCGTGTGTGTGTTCGAGTTATAGGTCCCACCAACAGTGGCCATACGGAGACGGGACCTCGGTTTAAAGACACATCCGAATGTCATGATCGAACCCACGACTCCTGGTTTATAAGGTGAGTAGCGTGTCCGCTTCTTCAGTTCCAAACTTGATCTCTTACTAGTCCAAGACACTTGGTGTAGAAAACAGAAAGAAAGACACAACTGAAACATAGACGAATTAGGCTTAAATAGCGGAATTCCACTGTATCTAATGGCCACCAGAGCTTGTCGAAAGTTGTATCTCGCCCATTCCTTTTGCGCAACACGGGCAAAACCAGACATAGAAAAATGTTCGAAACTTTGGATTAAAGAATCCATATAAGAGTGGGTTGACTGCGCTGTTGAGTAGGTATGACCGTATCCCAATCTGAAACAGTACCAGTCCAGTGTCACTTAACAGATCTACTTCATAACCGGATTGAAATAATCTCCATACTATCAGAATTAGGTATGGTAAAAAACTAAGGACGAACACAACTGTTATTGCCAGCATAATAATTGTATATTTCACTGTCTTTATATCTGGAGAATGATCTTTGGAAATTGCACGAGATTCTCGCGATGTGGGGCGAATTATAGATGCTTCTTTCTGGTCTCTAAGCGTGGTTTCGTTTTTATCAAAGCCGCAATTAGAGTTTTTTGATTCTGCAAAATCTTTGTCAACGTTTTGTTTGAGAGAAATATTGGTCTCTGTTGAATCAGGTCCAGAATCATTGTGAGAAACCGAGGTTGATGCATATTTTGACCGCCTCCGCTTGTGTTTATAAAGCACTCTACCGATCAAACAATATAAGATAACTAATAGACACACCGCTACTATGAACACAACGAACTGTACAGCGTTGAATGCCAGAAGGTAGGTTTTATATCCCTCATCTTTAGTCGTAGTACAGTCAAATCCTTCTAAAATAACACTTTTATTGTCTGGGTCGCTCACATTAACACTCACTGAATCATAAAATATCGGCGCCGGCCACGAAAGAACGAGAGAAAATGTAGCGCCTATTAAACATGCTATTTTAGCATCCTGAAGTTGGAACTGCTTTACAAAAGGCCTGCATATTCGCCTATATCGATCTATAGCAATGGCCAAGAGGGTAGCTGCGGACCCCATTGTGGCGAAACTGTTCAAGAACCGGGCTACCTTACAAGCTGGAGCGTTAGTAAACATGTAGAAGAAGCGGAGATCAACTATTTCTATAGGCATCGTAATCACACAACTTATCAGATCAAATGTTGCTAGAACTATGATGAAGAAGGCGTTAGTATTCCGCTTTGTCTTGCGCCCATAGAAGATACAAACTAGGATGTTTCCTATAAGACCCACTATCATCAAACAGGCAACATATAATATGGCCGGTATTAACAAAATCGCCTTCTGGTCATTTAAGGTCGAAAGTAGGGCTTCGTCTGTGGTCTGGTTCGCCATTAGGAACTATCCTTAATTTTACATTTTATATAAGTACTGATCTGGTTTTTATTTTAAATACTCCGCGTTTCCTTTACAAACGTCTATATAATTCTCTTTCAATGGAATTGTGTAAACTTCCTTTAATTTACATATTGTAGATATCTAGAATTTTCATATCATCTGCCGTTGAATATACGTTTCTCCAAATACGAATGCTGCATCACATCTGAGCCAAATTTCAAACATTAAAGTTTGCGATCTCCGTCGATTATGTATCCACACCAGTTTGGGTGCTTCTGTGGAATTGACAGCGTGTTCACCTGTAACGAGTGAAACAAAGCATACTGCTTGAGAAACATGACGTTACATAAATACAACATGAAGACAAAGAATGCCAGGCCCACGTCGAGTCGACGGTGATACGTTCCTGAGAACCGATCCGACGTTAGTCCATTGTCTTGTGCTGGCTGGGTTGGTGGTAAATGCGTAGAAGCATTTCATCCCATGTTCAACCCTTATGTTGCTTACCGGACGACGTTTTTCTTTTTTCTTATTTTTTCACAGACAAAAGAATGTGAATCTTCTACATAGAAAATCCAAGCCTTGTTTCTCTGTGAAGAAAGGAAAAAAATCTAAATTTCATGGTTAGCGCTTGATAGGTTGTGGAACATAATTATAATTTTTACTAGATACAGCAAAGCCCCGCCCTTCAGGGTTTCAAGAAATAGATTGGTGCTTCCACTCCGAGCTGAAACCGCCCGCCCACGAGTACCGGTTAACTGCTAGGAAGGTCTAAGCTTGCCTAGTCGGACCGTCCATGCATATAAACTCTATATGGGTCCATTGGGCGGCAGGTCTTGAGATGTCATTTAATCTCAATGTCGGATAAAAGTCCCACAAATTTGGTAGCAACGTCTCCAAAATAGTGTTGACGGGGACGTTCAACCTCAATCCAAAAAATAGTATAATTCGGCCTTGGCGCAAGAAAACGTCCCTTCGGACAAAATGGATGAGTATATTTAGATTTCCGGAAAGGCCGTTTTTTTTTGTTTTTTTTTTTTTTTTTCAAAGCACAAAACGTACCCTTATCGGCGTCGATTTCGAGAATTATGACGTTAAAGTGAAGTATAGTAGTACTAAAAACTGGCTTCAAAATAGGTATTGCGTGAATATAAAATATGGTTTTCAATGGAAGTAATTAACCCTCCACAGCGAAATCAAATGCACGTTTTGCTTATTGCACGTGATTTTGCGGTTGCTTTGGTGACTGAAAAACGATTGCAATATGCGAAACAAGAGGGCCATGATGGCCCTGGATCGCTCACCTGATCCTTATGGAAAGTAATATAAGGTGGGGTGGAGGGTATGAGTAATTTTGGCTGACAGTGACTCAATCAATCTAGCTATTTAGGAAATTAAGTCATTTTAAGTGTCATACATTTTTTTTTTCTGGTGGCTATTGTGTTCAGTGGAAAATTGTCAGTGTCACTCATGGAACATTCCTTCAAAATTGTTTTCTTTTTGAGGAAGAAGTCATTCAAAAGTTCCCTTTGACAATACAGCGCCGCCTTCTATGTCACTGTCTGGGCACCTTTTGGACATTAAGGGTCAGGTTCTAGTGCACCAGACAGAGATGAATGGGCTAACTAGCTAGACATGACTCATGGTGACAAGGGGGGAGAGGGGGGTGTCCATCTCTTTGACAATACAGAGCTGACTTGTATGTCATTATCTGGGCACCTTGTGGACATTGAGGGTCAGGTCCTAGTGCACCAGACGGAAATGAACACGCTCAGTCTAACTAACAATGGTGACAAAGGGAGTGTTGGCGGGAGGAAGGGGGTGGCCCTTTGTAAAAGGTACTACTATATTCCTAAAATACCCCTCCTTACCAAGGCATTACCAAAAGAGGTCAGTTCTGAGCAAGTTTGATGCTGATTGGACTAAAACTGTGGCCTCTAGAGTGTCAACAAGGTTGTTCTATAATTTAACCTACTCTCTTTTTTTGACCCCACATGACCAATATTCGAACTTGACCTATGTACGATTGTCAAGATGATCATTCTGAGCAAGTTTGATGATATTTAGACTAAAATTGCTGTCAAAAGATTGTAAACAAGTTTTTTCTATGATTTGACCTACTGACCTACTTTTTGACCACACATGACCAATGTTCGAACTTGACAAAGATATTGTAGAGATGATCGTTCGGAGCAAGTCTGACAATGATTCGACCAGAACTGTGGCCTTTAGAGTGTTAACAAGTTTTTCTATGATTTGACCTACTGACCTACTTTATGACGCGACATGACATGTATTTGAACTTGACTGAGATATTGTCAACTGAGATATTGCCAGGATGATCATTCTGAGCAAGTTTGAAGATGACTGGACCAAAACTGTGGCCTCTTGAGTGCTAACAAGGTTTTTCTATGGTTCGATCTACTGACCTACTTTTTGACCCGAAATGACCCATATTAGAACTTGACCGAGATATTGTCAGGATGATCATTCTGAGCAAGTTTGTGGATGACTGGCCCAAAACTGTGGCCTCTAGAGTGTTAACAAGGTTTTTCTATGATCTGACCTACTGACCTACTTTTTGACCCGAAATGACCCATATTAGAACTTGACCGAGATATTGTCAGGATGATCATTCTGAGCAAGTTTGTGGATGACTGGACCAAAACTGTGGCCTCTAGAGTGTTAACAAGGTTTTTCTATGATTTGACCTACTGATCTACTTTTTGTCGTGACATGACCCATATTCGAACTTTAACGAGATATTGTCAGGATGAACAATCTCATTAGTTTGAGGATGTTTGGACCAAAACTGTGGCCTCAAGAGTGCTAACAAGTTTTTTTCCGTGGTTTGACCTACTGACCTACTTTTTGACCCAACATGACCCATATTCGAAAGTGACTGAGATATTATCAAGATGATCGTCCTGAGCAAGCTTGAGGATGATTGGACCAAAACTGTGGCCTCTCGAGTATTACCTAGGTTTTTCTATGGTTTGACGTACTGACCTAGTTTTTGGCCCGACATGACCCATATTCGAACTTGACCTAGATATTGCCAGGATGATCATTCTGAGCGAGTTTGAGGATGATTGGACCAAAACTGTGGCCTCAAGAGTGATAACAAGGTTTTTCTGTGGTTTGACCTACTGACCTACTTTTTGATCCAACACGACCCATATTCAAATTGACCAAGATATTGTCAAGATGAACATTCTGAGCAAGTTTGAGGATGATTGGAACAAAGCTGTGGCCTCTAGAGTGTTGAAAAGGTTTTTCTATGATTTGACCTACTGACCTACTTTTTGACCCGACATGACCCATAATCGAATTTGACCTAGATATTGTCAGGATGATCTTTCGGAGCAAGTCTGAGGATGATTGGACCAAAACTGAGGCCTCAAGAGTGCTAACAAGGTTTTTCTGTGGTTTGATCTACTGACCTACTTTTTGACCCAACATGACCCATATTCGAAATTGACCGAGATATTGTCGGGATGATCATTCTGAGCAAGTTTGAGGATGACTGGAACAAACTGATGCCTCAAGAGTGTTAACCAAGTTTTTCTATGATCTGACCTACTGACCTACTTTTTGACCCGAAATGACCCATATTCAAACATGACCGAGATATTGCAAGGATGCACATTCTGAGCATGTTTGAGGATGATTGGACCAAACTTGTGGCATCTAGAGTGTAAACATGGTTTTTCTATGATTCGACCTGCTGACCTACTTTTTAAACCAACATGACCCATATTCGACCTTGACCTAGATATTGTCAGGATGATCATTCTGAGCAAGTTTGAGGATGACTGGACCAAAACTTTGGCCTCTAGAGTGCTAACAAGGTTTTTCTGTGGTTTGGCCTACTGACCTTCTTTTTGACCTGACATGACCCATATTTGAACTTGTCCGAGATATTATCAAGATGATCATCCTGAGCAAGTTTGAGGATGACTGGAACAAAAATGTGGCCTCGAGAGTGTTAACAAGGTTTTTCTGTGATCTGACCTACTGACCTACTTTTTGACCGGAAAGGATCCATATTCAAAGTTGACCGAGATATTGCCAGGATGAACATTCTGAGCGTGTTTGAGGATGATTGGACCAAAACTGTGGCCTCAAGAGTGCTAACAATTTTTTCCGTGGTTTGACCTACTGACCTACTTTTTGACCCAACATGACCCATATTCGAAAGTGACTGAGATATTATCAAGATGATCGTCCTGAGCAAGCTTGTGGATGATTGGACCAAAACTGTGGCCTCTCGAGTATTTACAAGGTTTTTCTATGGTTTGACGTACTGACCTAGTTTTTGGCCCGACATGACCCATATTCGAACTTGACCTAGATATTGTCAGGATGATCATTCTGAGCAAGTTTGAGGATGATTGGACCAAAACTTTGGCCTCTAGAGTGCTAACAAGGTTTTTCTGTGGTCTGACCTACTGACCTACTTTTTGATCTGACATGACCCATATTCGAACTTGACCGATATATTATCAAGATGATCATGCTGAGCAAGTTTGAGGATGATTGGACCAAAACTGTCGCCTCTAGAATGTTAACAAGGTTTTCCTTTGATTTAACCTGGTGACCTACTTTTTGACCCGACATGACCCATATTCGAACTTGTTCGACATATTGTCATGATGATCATTCTGAGCAAGTTCGATGATGATTGGATCAAAACTGTGGCCTCTCGAGTGTTAACAAGAAAAAGTTTACGCACGACGGACGACGAACGACGACGCCGGACATCTCACAGTCACAAAAGCTCACCATGACCTTCGGTCAGGTGAGCTAAAAATTGAAGGTAGTGTCACGTGACAGGCAATTAAGCAAAAGCAGAGCAAGTCGTCATGATTTTATTTTTTTATTAAGAGCCAGCGCTCTTATCAACTACGCAACGGAGGCCCGTTTACGCATGTCTATATCATATCTCATATTTCACAGAATAATTATAAGCAATAGTCATGACAGTTTATCGAACTTTTACCCATTTAAGGCAAAATAAAAAGCTTCCGCGTGATAGCTTTGGACTAGTTTGTTTCCAGTTTAAGGTGCATTGCATTTTTAACGATAGTCTGTATAATTCAAGTACACAGCGAAGACCCTAATCAGGCACCACTTTTTGCGGCTTCTCGGTTTGCATCTATCCCTACGCATATATCGGGTTGAACTTCCATCGCATCACGAAAACACATATATATGATTTTGACCCCCCCCCCCCCCTCCCATGAACCCAGTAAAATTGGATCGGGGCTTGGAGAAATATATTTGGCTGCACGATGCTTCCCCGCAGAGCTGATACCGACCGCACATGAGTACTGGTAATCCGCTTAGAACGTCTAAGCCTGCCCAGGAAAATTGCTGCGAGTCTGCCCGTCCGTGCTTATTTTCATTAGGCGGTGTAGCGTGAGATCTTTAAACCCATGAGCAAGTTAATACCAAGGTATATCTGCGCATGCGCAAGAAGGACGTGAGAAATGTCATCCATTTCCTGTTAGCCCCTGCCACTTTCATCTTGAGCCTATGTTTAAAATGCTAATATTACGAACACTATTTATAACCATAAATAGGTATCATGTGTTCAACAAGAACAAAATATATGCGGGTACATGTATTTTCTTGAAATTATTACGAAAAAACGCCTATAATTTAAACCCCATTTTTATACAATAAAACTGGGGTTTACAGAGATGTATATTATTTTCATATTTCCGCTGGAAAAAATAGATTGTAGGTACTCGTTAGAACCGTCTCGGCGAGGCGATTCTAACAAGTACCTACAATCTATGTTTTCCAGCGGAAATTTGAAAACTGTCAGAAAATATTTTGTCTAAAAATTTGATGGCAATGTTTCAATAAATTTTTAATGGGTGTGTTTATGCAATTAATACTTTTAAAAGCAAGTTCTTTGGCAATTTTAAAATTATTAATCTAAATAAGCCTGATCTCAATAGAAGTGCCCTGCTACAAAATAATAATAATAATTTTAATGATAATAAAATAACAATAATAATAACAATTATAGTAAATAATAATGATAATATTAATCATAATCCGAGGCTTAGAGTAAGCATGTACACTCTTACCTTTTCAGTTCTACGGTGTATTCCTAGCTTCCAAAGGAGATTGAATGGAATTTAAATTTTAGCCATATACCAAGGTGATTAACATGTGTGATTTATGGTTTCACATTTCCTGTTGTCCCCATGCTTATCAAAACACAGTGACTAATTTTCACACCTTTCTGCTTATGTGGGGTAATAATGCCTAATGTCAACTAAACAGGTTTCAATAAAAGAAACACACACACACACACACACACACACACACACATAAAATACAAACTTTACAATACAATACTTATTAAACTTAGAAAAAAAAACAGTAGTAATAACCGAACCCAGTGCTTCATATCAATCCGACCCACCGGGGCTCGAAGAAACAGATGGGCTGCATGGTAGCTAGGTAGGCAGGTAGGAAGGTATATAGGTAGGGTGAATGGTCTGGTGGGTGCGTAGTTTGATGTGTAGGTAGTTTTGTTTGATTTGAAGTTTAACGTCCCCTTTAACATTTTAAAGGTCATTCTGGAGACGTTGCTTCCAATTTTGTGGGACTTTTACCCGACATTGAGATGAAAAGACATCTCAAGCCCTGTCGCCCAATGAAACCAGTAGGGTTTATTAGCATGGGCAGTCCGCCTCGCACCTCGGTTCCTGGACAGGCTTAGATCCTCTAAGCGGTTTACCAGTACTAGTGTGCGGGCCGGATTCAGCTCTGCGTGGAAGCATCATGCAGCCTATATATTTCTGCAAGCCCCTATCGGCGGGGGGGCATTGTGTAGGTAGTTAGGTAGGCTTACTTTTAACTTCTTCCTTCGACGCTGTAGGTTTCGTTTGTTTGATTTAAGGTTTAACGTCCCCGTCAACACTGTAAAGGTCATTTTGGAGACGTTACTTACCATTTTGTGGGACTTTTACCGAAATGACATCTGAAGCCCTATCGCCCAATGCAACCAATACGGTTTATAAGCATGGACGTTCCGACTCGCACCGCCTTCCTGGGCAGGCTTAGATCCACTAAACGGTTTACCAGTACTCGTGTGCGGTAGGATTCAGCTCTGCGTGGAAGCATTATGCAGCCCGTCTATTTCTGCAAGCCCCGATAGGCGGGGGCTAACGACGCTGTAGGTAGGTAGGAAGTTAGATAGACAGATCGGTTTTGTTTGTTTGTTTGATTTGAGGTTTAACGTCCCCGTCATCACGGTACAGGTCATTTTGGAGACGTTGCTTCCATTTTTGTGTAACTTTGGCCCGACATTGAGGTCACCTCAAGCCCTGTCGCCCAATGAAACCAATAGGGTTTATAAGCATGAACGGTCCGACTCCGACCGCTTTCCCTGGGTAGGCTTAGAGCACCCGAGTGCGGTCGGTTTCAGCTCTGCGCGGAAGCATCATGCAGCCCATATATTTCTTCAAGCCCTGATCGGCGTGGGCGACAGGTAGGTAGAGTGGAGATATGCATGTCGGCAGGTATATTACGAAAACAGGCAAATTCAAATATATTGACAAATTACTACCACCAAAAACGAAATTTTTCAGATAAAAATCCTGATATTTTATCATATTTCTGCACAAAACATACATTGTGGGTACTCGTTAGGACCGCCTCGGCAAGTCGGTTCTAACGAGTACCCACAATCTATGTTTTTGAACAGAAATAAGACAAATAATAAATATCCATGTAAACCCAGATTATAATATCTAAACCCCAGTTTTAATATCTAAAAGTGGGCTTTAAGGGGATCAAAATTATATAGGCGTGTTTGCGTGATGAGGTAGGAATGGTAGGTTTGGGCTGGTAGCGATGGGTATGTAGGTAGATCTATAGGAAGGTCGTAGGTAGGATCGTATATTGTTTGCTTTGGTTGGCTGGTAGGTAGGTAGGTAGGTAGGCAGGCAGCATGTAGGTAAGTAGGCATTACGTACGTATATCGATAGTATAGGTAGGTAGGAATGTTACTAAGTAGGTATTTTTTTGTTTGAATTGGGATTTATGACCCCGTCAACACTATTTAGGTCATTTTGGAGACATTGCTTCCAATTTTGGTGGACTTTTACCCGACGGTGAGATGAAATGACAGCTTCAGCCCTGCCGCCCAATTAAACCAAAAGGCTTTGGACGGATTGACTCATACCACTTTGCCTGGGCAGGCTTAGTCCTTCTAAGCGGTTTACCAGTACCCATGTGTGGTCAGTTTCAGCCTCGCGTGGAAGCACCATGCAGTCCATCTATTTATCCAAACCCCGATGTGCGGGGGCGACTAAGTCGGTATGTACGTAGGTAGGTAGATATGCAGTCCGGTCCCGCCCACCGGTGCTTGAAGAAATAGATGGATTGCGTGGTAGTTAGGCAGGCATGTAAGTATGTAGGTAAATGCAGGTAAGTTAGAAAGGTGGAGGTAGGAATGTGACAGAAGAACCGCCTTGGAACGGTAAGTGAAACGAATTCAAATGGGGTGGGGGGGGGGGGGGGTGCGTGAATCGATTTTACGTGGTCACAATCCTCGCCCGAGGCTTACTTCCGTCGCGATTCAGACAAATAATTTGTTCAGTCTGCACGAAGGCCTCCTAACTCATCAGTGCAACATCTCCGTGAACACAAGACCCAAACAACCATAGCGATGAAACAACAGCGAGACCTCGACAGCAAGAGTTTGTCATTAGTTTAACGAGCCACCTACGGCGACGGAGATCCTTTAAGCGGTTTACCAGTACTGGTGTGCGGCCGGAACTTAAAACCTCAAGTCAAACAAACAAGCAAACAAAACATCTACCTACCTTCCCTTAGGCCCCCACCCATCGGGGCTTGAAGAAATATATGGGCTACACGATGCTTCCACGCAGAGCTGAAACCGACCCGCGCATGAGTACTGGTAAACCGCTTAGAGGATCTAAGCCTGACCAAACAAAGCGGTGCGAGTCGGCTCGTCTATGCTTATCAGCTCTGTCGGTCTCATTGGGCGGCAGGGCTTGAGATGTCATTTCACCTCAAGGTCGGGTAAAAGTCACACAAAATTGGAAGCAACGTCTCCAAAATGACCTTTACAGGGTTGACGGGAGCGCTAAACCTCGAATCAAACAAAACCTACCTTCCCACCAACACCTTCCCCCACCTTACCTGTCTGCCTAAATCTACCCCGCCCATCTGTACTTGAAGAACTAGATGGGCTGCATGATTCCTTACCACCTGAGTACTGGTAAACCGCATAAGCCTGCCCTTAGCCCCCGCCCATAGGGGCTTGAAGAAATATATTGGCTGCATGATACTTCCACGCAGAGCTGAATCCGGCCCGCAGACTAGTACTGGTAAACCGCTTTGAGGATCTAAGCCCGTCCAGGAACCGCGGTGCGAGTCGGACCGTCCATGCTAATAAACCCTATTGGTTTCATTGGGCGACAGAGCTTGAGATGTCATTTCATCTCAATGTCGGGTAAAAACCAAAAATTGGTCGCAATTGGTCGCAATGTCTCAAAACTAACTTTCAAAGTGTTGAAATCTCAAGTCAAACAAACAAGCAAACAAACATTTACCTACCTTCCCTAATGCCCCCGCCCATTGGGGCTTGAAGAAATATATGGGCTGCATGATGCTTCCACGCAGCGCTGAAACCGACCCGCGCATGAGTACTGGTAAACAACGTAGAGCATCTAAGCCTGACCAAGCAAAGCGGTGCGAGTCGGCTCGTCCATGCTTATAAAATCTATCGGTCTCATTGCGCGGCAGGGCTTGAGATGTCATTTCATCCTAATGTCGGGTAAAAGTCACACAAAATTGGAAGCAACGTCTCAAAATGACTTTTACAGTGTTGACGGGGACGTTAAACCTCAAATCAAGCAAAACCTACCTCCCCCCCCCCCTTTAACTGCCTACCTAAATCTACCCCGCCCATCTGGACTTGAAGAACTAGATGGGCTGCATGATTCCTTACCACCTAAGTACTGGTAAACTGCATAAGCCTGCCCTTAGCCCCCGCCCCTAGGGGCTTGAAGAAGTATATGGGCTGCATGATGCAACCACGCAAGGCTGAATCCGGCCGCATACCAGTACTGGTAAACCGCTTAGAGGATCTAAGCCTGTCCAGGAACCGCGGTGCGAGGCGGACCGTCCATGCTATATAAACCAATAAACCCTATCGGTTTCATTGGGCGACAGGGCTTGAGATGTCATTTCATCTAAATGTCGGTTAAAAGTCCCACAAAATTGGAAGCAACGTCTCCAAAATGACCTTTACAGTGTTGACAGGGACGTTAAACCTCAAATCAAACAAACAAACAAAGCATAAGGCTGTCCAGGCAAAGTGATGTGAGTAGGACCGTCCATGCATAAAAACCCTATTGGTTTCATTGGGCGGCAGGTCTTGAGATGTCTTTACATCTCGAAGTCGGGTCCCACGAAATTGGAAGTATCGTCTCCAAATGACCTATATAGTATTGACGGGGACGTTAAACCTCAAATCAAACCTACCTACCAACCAACCAAGACACTTCTCCTTACCTACCTACTTAAATCTACCCCGCTCATCGGGACTTGAAGAAATGATGGGCTGCATGATGCCCCACCGCACATGAGTACTGGCAAACCGCTTTAGCCCTCGCCCAAAGTTATGCGAGTCGGACCGTCAATGCATATAAACCCTATTACTTTCTTTCTTTCCTTCTTTCTTTCTACTGATACTGCGTCGGTCATATTTGGGCATTACCGCAGGTGTACATTACATACACTCGAGGTTTGCAGGATGAAAGCCTACACAGTAATCATGTAACTATGGTAGGGATCTTTAACCTACACAGGGGATGGTTCTCCCTTCACAGTGGGGTGGGGGGGGGGCTCCAGTTAACGTCCCGATCCGAAGGACGGTGCACTTTATGACATTCAACCCTGCAAATGATTCCAATGGGCACCGAAATTTTATCGCCGCTGCCGGGGATCGAACCCGGGACCTCTAGCATCAGAGGCAAGTGCACTAACCATTGGGCTATCTCAAAGTCGGGTCCCACGAAATTGGAACATCGTCTCCAAATGACCTATATAGTATTGACGGGGACCTAAAACCTCAAATCAAACTTACCTACCTACCCAGCCACCCATCTACCTACCTATCTAGCCACAAACCACCTACCTACTTACTCACCTACCTAAACAACGTCGAAGCAGAAGTTAGAAGTAAGAAGTCAGCTTGCCCCCGCCCATCGGGGCTTAAAGAAATAGATGAGCTGCACGATGCTTCAACGCAGAGCTGAAACCGACCGCACACGAGTACTGGTAAACGGCTTACAGGATCTAAGCCTGACCAGGAAAAGGGGTGCGAGTCGTCTATAATTAAATAAATAAATAAATAAATAAACAAATAAATATACTAGGAGCTTTTTTCGTGACGTACTTCCGGTTGTAAAAATAGAACGGTAAAAGCCCTGGCCGTCAACTGTTGTATTGCTTCAAGGCAGTGGGACAGATAAAGTGGTAATTACAGCGTAAAACAGTGGAATTCTTTTAAATTTTTGGCGAATTCTAATGTAAGATGTAATGGAAGAAACACCGATATGCTGCCAGGTGTGAAATTTCGCCAATCCCAAGTGTTATTTTTAACTGCTCTTAAAGATATATTGTACACACGACCCAACAGGGACCTCCCTCTCTCTCTCTCTCTCTCTCTCTCTCTCTCTCTCTCTCTCTCTCTCTCTCTCTCTCTCTCTCTCTCTCTCCGAGTGTGCCATGGCCTACATATTGCTCTCTCTCTTAGCGTACTAACAATTAGCGAGCGTAGGTAAATGTAAATAACTCCACGTCAACCGACATGTAGCGTGTCAACAACGTCGTTTCTACATCAAACCAACATCAAAGCGATGCACAACGTCGATGAAACGTTTGCACTTTGCGTTGACTATAATACGGCGTTGCTTAATAAGGGCACGGACACACCAAGACTCAGTTGGATTGGAAGATTAAATTTAAAACAAACGTAGAACACCATTTCAGAGCATGAGAATGAAACAATCCTTCGCAAGTGCAAGATTTTACAGTAAAATATGATAGATTTGTAGATTTGTTCAACCTTCCCAGCCCTTACATTAATCCATTTGGTACCAGAAACCCTGGCAAACAGTGCAGACCCAGATCAGACGCCACAGAACGCGGCGTCTGACCAGGGCCTACACTGTTTGCAAGAAGTCAAGCCGATTTCCAAACAAATTTTGAAAACACATCCTGAAACCCCTAAATCTTGAAATGGACTCCTGCTATACATAAGGAGGAAGATTCCATCTTAGATACAGGGATCAGTCAAACCTCTCTCTCATCTCAACGGTCACGTGACATTGAAGGGAGTTGGAGTGGGTGTCGACGGCATGACGTCGAACCAACGTTGACTCGACGCCTGTCTGTCAGTCCACTCCAGTACGAAAACATGCCTATTCAAATACATTGTAAATTTTACTAATTTGCTGAAAAAGGAAAATTTTAAGATGAGGCGGTATTAACGAGTACCCACAATCTTTGTTTTTGAGAAGAAATAAGAAAATAATGTATACCCCTGCAAACCCCAGTTTTACATTAAAAAGTGGGGTTTATGGGGATCAGTTTTATAAAGGCGTGTTTTCGTGCACGATTGACAGATCGCTGGACATTTTTTAACTGCTCTTCGATAGATAGTTAGATGGCTGGATGGACGGACGGACGGACGGACGGACCGACCGACAGACAGATAGATCTAAGCTCTGTCCGTATGTGATAGCTATACTTGGATAGTTGTAAGTAAGCTTTCGTGCAAAACGGTATCCTAAGCCATTGACACGAGTCATTCAGGAAGAGATTTTTGTAAATTAAAAACGGATCCAGGATAAACGAATTTAGTAATAAAAGCAAAATATCATTCTTTCCTTCTCAAGGCATTATTTCAATGTAAACGGGTATATTTTCTCTTAAAATGTCTGAATATTGTTAGCATTTTGAGTTCCGCCAATACATTTGAATAGCGATGGCCGTTTCAATTGACGGCCAGTGCTTTGCGCATGTGCCAGTATGACGTCATAAACGGAATTCCTAAAACCTCCTATTATATTATAAAATCACTAGTAACACAGCTTCTAATTTCCTTAGATAGGCTTCTGCAGCATAAAATTAAAGTTTGATTAATGTAGCAGCAAAATTTATCATTTAATATACTAGGAGATTTTCGATACCCAAGTCTTTTATAGAGTTATCACTGTGCCTTATCAGAACGCATAGTAGCAGATAAAAGCAACGTTTCCTCATAGTAGATGATAAGCAACGCATAGTTGAAGACAAATTATGTGTTTACAAGCTGGGGTTTGTGGAAAGACCTGGTCAAAACGATGACAAAAGCATGTGTGTGGTTTAAAACAATAATTCTACGGAATTTTCCATTGATTATACCAATTATTTATCCTGTCTTCTAGCAGAAACACCGTTTATTGTTTGCTAGCGAGATGTTCTAAACCCACATGACCCAGCACTGTGCTAGATATGCAACACACAAAAACCTCAAAAGATTAGCGTCTGCTGATTTTAAATATTACACTATATTGTTCAGTTGAAAGTTTTTGATGAATCAAACCATTTATTTTCATTTGTTCCCTCTTATGTTTATTCTAAATGACCTTTCTGATTAATTTATTCCCTCCTTTTATTATACCAAAAGCAACGCATAGTAGTTCTTCTATTTTATGGCACCGCATAGTAGATGATAAATTGAACGCATAGTTGTTAGTGTTTTACCTTCACTGATTTCAGCAAGTCATCTTCATCTGTAGGTACATATAGGAAAAGAAAACACAACCTGTGGTTGAACAGACCAAAGAAGAACTGTAAAAGCTCTATTCCCCTGAGAATCGACCTAAGATTTGTACGGAGAAATACTTCTTCATATCCGAGACTCCTTTATATCATGAGATTCCACCCACGTTAAAGAAATCACCTAAGGCTCCGAAGAAAAACAAAAACAAAAAGAAGTGCTAGACAAAAAAAAAGTAGAAAGAAGTTATTTACTGAAAGCTCTGCAGGAAATCTGATTCGAGAAATGACATAAATCATTCCAACTTTAATTTCGAAGTTATGTGCTGCCGGAACGAGTTCTGCACCTTACTGAGAATTATTGCTTGTGGAATGTTACCGTTGCAAAATATTGCCCTAACACTACTTCTTCGCTCGCTGTTACATGTATTCATTGGAAACTACGACAAAATCAAATACCCAAGAGTCCTTGAGGTTTTGGAAGCTTGTGTAACATTTGTTCCACGGAAAAGCTTTACGGTTCATGACTGGCTCTGTCGCCCCCGCCCATCCAGGCTTGGAGCAATAGATGGGCTGCATGATGCTTCCACGCAGAGCTGAAACTGACCACACATGAGTACTGGTAAACCGCTTAGAAGGACGAAGCCTGCCCAGGCACAGTGATGTAAGTCAGACCGTCCAATGCATATAAGCCTTTTGGTTTCATCGGGCAGCAGGGCTTGAGATGTCATTTCATCTCAATGTCGGAGAAAAGTCCCACAAAATTGGAAACAACATCTCCATAATGACCAAAATAGTGTTGCCGGGAACGTTAAGTAGAAGTAAAACAAAGATCAGGAATTGATACAATTAACTTACTCCACCCATAAAAGACACCAAAGGGAAAGAAATACAAACATTAAGCGACCAGACAATAATGGAAACCTAAACAAAGGAAGGCCATAAGGACAGTTACTTTCCCACAAAATGGCCATATGGCCATCCAAAATTAAAAGACACAAGTGATACACACAGTAAGTAACAAACAACAACATAAATAAATCGCCACAGAAGAGCCGCCTTGGAACGGTCAGTGGAAGATTTCCACTGGGGGGGGGGGGGGGGGGGCTTAAATCGATTTTACGTGGCCACAATCCTCGCCCTTACTTCCGTCGCGATTTAGACAAATTATTTGTTCAGTCCGCATATCTCATTTCAAACAATCAAAACAAACAAATCATGGCTGGCTCAAAATCAACTGGCAACCTTATAACTGCTGAAAAAAGGCGGGTATCATTTCATCCTAAGAAAACGCCAATTGATTTCGCAGTACGACACCAAAACATTATCAGTAATTTTCAGCCCAACCTGGCGTGATCCAGCAAACTTTGGACTTGAAAGCGCCTTAACCGGAAAATAAATCAAAGAGTTACGTCTTGAGTGTTCCTTGAAAATATCGCACCAGGTCTAGATGATGAGCATGAGGACCAAGCTTTGTTTGGTCACAAAGAAAGCGAGGCATTGCAAAATGTTTGGTCACAGAGAAAACGAGACATTGCAAAAAGTTAGACTGACTAGATTATATTAAAGCTATCCGTTGGCAAACACCACAAAAAAAAAAATAAATAAATAATAAAAAAAAATAAATAAATAAAATAAAAATAAAAAAGATAGGCGTCTACTTTCCAATATGATTAGACACAACAAGAAAAGTCTGTCGAAGTGGCGGGAGGCAGAGATGAGGACGAGGAAGTTCAATATCAGCGGCCTACATGCAAGGCATTTCCCGCGGATATCCAAAGGTTCTATGCGTTGCCGAGCTTTCTGACTATGCGTTTCCGATTTTTCATACTATGCGTTGCTGTGTTAACTCAATTTAATTGCTAATCTCTGTTGATCTTTTATATTTATTTCATTGCAAATTCTATTAATAGTTTAAGGCTACATATTTCAAACAAGTGTTACACATTACCCATGGAGCCTGCATCTTGGTGACGGAAAAATGTGGTTTATACTCAGGCTCTGTAACAGTGCAGAGAGGGGTGTTCGTTTTATATCTTGCCACTTGACAAAATAAAGACGTATTTTTATTTTGCCTTGCCTGAATTTAAAATACTTTTGGACTTCCGTGTAACCGATTTGGCAGTCAATTGTTGTTGACTTAGAAGGATAAATCGTGTTTGAAAAGCATCTGACCACTACTTTATCTCAAACTATGCGTTGCTTATCACCTACTATGAGGAAACGTTGCTTTTATTTGCTACTATGCGTTCTGATAAGGCATAGTGGTTATCGTATTACACTTCTAACGGCTGAATTATCTCACACCCCTCCGTGAGGGATTTCAGCCACTTCCGGTGCTACTGAAGAATCTCACGGGATCAATAATCTCACGCTACAGCGGCAGGGATTTAGATGTCATTTCATCTCAATGTCGGGTAAAAATCCCACAAAATAGGAAGCAAGGTCTCGAAAATGACCTAAATAGTGTTGACGGGGACGTGAAACCTCAAATTAAACAAAACAGTAAAACTTGGGTTTACAAGGATAAACCTTATTTTTCTTATTTCTGCTCTAAAACATAGGCTGTGGGTACTCGTTAGAAACGAGTACCCACAATCTTTGTTTTGAGCAGAATAAAATAAAAAAAAAACATCGCATTTTTTTTTCATTTGAAAATTTCTGTTTTTTTTTTTTTTTTTTTTGTTTTTTTCGTGGTAAAATTTACACTGTATTTGTACAGACGTGCTTTCGTATTAGAATTTCTTTTAATGAGATTGTTATTTTCAGTAAAGGTGTGTCAAACGGTTTTAACTGAATAGCCCATTTTCGAACAATATCGGGGCTGGTACGAATTACTTCATTTTTCTGCGCCGTACAGGTATGCAGACGATGACCCCAATAAATCGAGGATAAAGTGCCATTGACTACTGGGACATATAACAATTAATACTTACAATGTTTGAACAATTCACTACCAAAATCGTCATAAATTATTTTCTATGCGATAGTATCTACGTTCAAATTATTTTAAGAATGTTTTCCTGTGGTCGTTTGTCAGTATCATGATTTGTTTTCAAAGTGTCAAAAGATATTTTATGACAAGTATGAAGTACGGTTGAAAGACCTACTGCAAAGATATTGACCCTTGCCCTGCCCTACCTATGCAGCTTACATCCAGCTGAGGCGGGTTCTGATCTGCATCTACACACTTTATCATGTACATGTATTTTATGAATTTAACGAAAGCATTAGATCAATTACAGTAAAATTCCTATATCAAGACGACCTTTGGAACTGTTCAAAAGTGGTCTTTAAGAACACTTCTGAGCAGTTCCAAAGGTTGTCTCTTATTAGGAGACGGGCCCCCGCCCATCGGGGCTTGAAGAAATAGATGGGCTGCATGATGCTTCCACGCAGAGCTGAAACCGACCGCACACGAGTACTGGTAATCCGCTTAGAGGATCAAAGCCTGCCCAGGTAAAGCGGTGCGAGTCGGACCGTCCATGCTTATAAACCCTTGGTTTCACTGGTCGACAGGGCTTGAGATGTCATTTCATCGCAATGTCGGGTAAAAGTCCCACAAGAATGGAAGCAACGCCTCCAAAATAACCACACAGTGTTGACGGGGACGTTAAACCTCAAATCAAACAAAACAAAATTGTACATCCAGCTGAGGTGGGTTCTGATCTGGGTCTACATAGTTTATCATGTATAAAATTAAACGAAAACATTATATCAAGTGCAGTAAAATTCCTATATTAAGACAACCTTTGGGACTGTTCAAGAGTGGTCTTTAAGACCACTTTTCAACAGTCCCAAAGGTTGTCTCTTATAAGAGACAATTGGGATGGAAACCACAATGAAGAATACCTCCAACTTTCTCAATAAGCTTTTAAGGGCAGATAAAGTCTTAATTTTAGATGGTCTTAATAGCGGAATTTTACTGAAATTTCATTGGTTGATAGTCATGGATGCGACAAAGTAATGTTTTCAGCAGGATAATGATTAATGTGTTGCTTTTAGTTGTTCGAGGTTCAACGTCCCCGTCAACACTGTAAAGGTCATTTTGGAGACGTTGCTTCCAATTTTGTGGGACTTTTACCCGGCACTGAGATGAAATGACATCTCAAGCCCTGTCGCCCAATGAAACCAATAGGGTTTATTAGCATGGACGGTCCGCCTCGCACCGCGGTTCCTGGACAGGCCTAAATCCGCTAAGCGGCTTACCAGTACTAGTGTGCGGGCCGGATTCAGCTCTGCGTGGAAGCACAATGCAGTCCAAATGGTCTTCAAGCCTCTATGGGCGGGGGCCGGTCCTACCTATGCAGTGTACATCCTGCTCAGCTGGGTTCTTTTGTTTGTTTGTATTGGAGTTTAACGGCCCATTCAACACTATTTAGCTCATTTTGAGCCGGTAGTTTACCTATCCACACTCTCCCTGGGCAGGCTTTTACGTAAGCGGTTAACCAGTACAGTGCACATTCTTTCATCAGAAACTGACACCTTTCTTGAATCAGCGGAAGGGAGAGAATGACCGTAGAAAAGATTTCATGATCAATCTCCACGAAAGAATGTTGCCGACCCAGGCAGGTATCGAACCCGCGTCCTCCTGATCACCAGTCAGACGCGCATCCGATTGAGCTACCGAAGCCGGCGTGAGGTGGGTTCTGATCTGGATCTACGCATTTGAACATGTATTTTATGAATTTCGGTTCGTATTAAAAACCAGGTTATTCTAGCCGGTTGATCAGTAAATCCGGCTTTTGTTTGTTTGTTTGCATTAAGATTTTACGTTCCCGTCAACACTATTTAGGTCATTTTGGAGACGTTGCTTCTAATTGTTTGGGACTTTTTCCGGACATTGAGATATGACAGCTGAAGCCCTGCAGCCCGAACAAACCAAAATTGTTTTTATGTAGGGACGGTCCGACTCGCATCACTTTGTCTGGGCAGGCCTAACGGTTCACCTGTACTCACGTGAAGTCGGTTTCAGTTCTACGTGGAAGCATCATGCAGCCCAATCTATTTCTTCAAGCCCCGATGGGCTGGGGCCCAAATCTGGCTTTTAATTTTTTTGCTGGTGAATGATGTAATCATTAAAACTACCCGCAAAAGAGCACGCTTCTTCCTGTCACCGGAGCAAAAATGATTTTTTTATGGAAAGGGTACAGTTCCGGTGTAACAGGGCGGTTCTTCCCTCCAGTCAGTTTCTTCCCCGGGGGAAGAAACTGACTAGTCAGTTTCTTCCCCACCCAGTCAGTTTCTTCCCCACCTGAATTTTTTAGAACCATAGAGAACGTGTAGTTTATGCCTCACAAATTGTAAAAAAAATCGAAAAGAAACCATTCTGAAATAGTTTTCAGTCTTTACAGCTTGACTGGCAAAAATTTCTCTATGCCATACAATATATGGAGATCCAAGGAAATTTTCATCTCAATTCCAGTATGAATTCCAATTTACGGTAATTTTCTTAGCTTTTTATGACATTAATTGGTATTAACTAAACAGAAAAAATAAGCAACAACTCTTTAGTGCTCCAATCTAAATATAATTTGGAAAGTCGGGGTGGGGAAGAACTGGGCCGGCCCATTTCTTCCCACCCCAGATTTTTCTGTTTACTAAAATTCTTGTGATAAATGTTCTTCACTTTTAAAGACATAAACTGGTATTAAATACAGAGATATAATAAGCAACAAATGTTTTGCTCTTAAATTTCATAAGAATTCAGAGACTGGGGGGGGGGGGGGGGATAGAACTGGGCCGGCCCAGTTCTTCCCCACCCCAGATGTTTCTGTTTACTAATAATCTTGTGATAAATTTCCTTTGCTTTTTAAGACATAAATTGGTATAAACTAAACAGATATAATAAGCAACGAATGTTTGGAGCTCAAATCTTAATAGAATTTGGAGACTGGGGGTGAGGAAAAACTGAGCCGGCCCGTTTCTTCCCCACGCCAGATTTTTCTGTTTACTACAAATTCTTGGGATAAATGTTCTTCACTTTTAAAGACAGAAATTGGTATTAACTACAGAGATATAATAAGCAGGGCCGGCCCAGTTCTTCCCCACCTCAGATGTTTCTGATTACTAATAATTCTTGTGATAAATTTCCTTTGCTTTTTAGGACAAAAATTGGTATTAACTAAAAAAGATATAATAAGCAACACATGTTTGGAGCTCTAATACATGTATCAATAGAATTTGGAAGCTGGGGTGGGGAAGAACTAATAATTCTTGTGATAAATTTCCTTTGCTTTTTAAGACATAAATTGGTATAAACTAAACAGATATTATAAGCAACGAATGTTTGGAGCTCAAGTCTTAATCGAATTTGGAGACTGGGGGTGGGGAAGAACTGGGCCGGCCCGTTTCTTCCCCAGGCCAGATTTTTCTGTTTACTAAAAATTCTTGTGATAAATTTTCTTCCCTTTTAAAGACATAAATTGGTATTAACTAAACAGATATAATAAGCAACAAATGTTTGGCACTTAAATTTCAATAGAATTCGGAGACTGGGGGTTGGGGGGGGGGGGGGAGAGCTGGGCCGGCCTGTTTCTTCCCACCCCTGGGTAGTGTTGTACAGTTATGTCAGTTATATCACTGAAAATGTCTGGGGTGTGGAAGAACGGGGGCGGCCCATTTCTTCCCCCTCCCTTAGGTAGTGTTGTACAATTATTTCAGTTATATCGCTGAAGATGTCTTGGGTGCACGGGAAGGACTTGGCCGGCCCATTTCTTCCTCACCCTTGGTAAATGACGGGAGATTGGTTCTAACGTATTCACACAACCTTTTTCTTCGATCAGAAATAAGAATAATAATTTATGCCAGAGTAAACCCCATATTCTCCATATAAAGCGGGGTTTAGAAGGGTGTTCAATACACATACGTGTTAACATCAAGGATATGCATGTACATTAACCCATTGTATTCTAGTGGACTCTTCCATTGCTATATGTCGGACAAGTCCATGTGTCAAATAAGGGGTGTCAGGCTATTTTTTCGAGTTTATTCTATTTTTGCCGGACGGCTCCCGCCTATCGGGGCTTGAAGAAATAGATGGGGCTGCATGATGCTTCAACCGACCCGTACACGTGTACTGGTAAATCACTTTGAGTATCTAAGCCTGCCCAGGCAAAGCGGTGCGAGTCGGACCGTCCATGCTTATAAACCCTATTGGTTTCATTGGGCGGCATGGCTTGAGGTGTCATTTCATCTCAATGACGGGTAAAAGTCCCACAGAATCGGAAGCACCGTCTCCAAAATGACCTTTACAGTGTTGACGGGACGTTAAAACCGCAGATCAAACAAACAAATTTTTTTGACGGAAAATTCTGCAAGCATTATGATAACTCACCCGTGCAACATAGTGCATTTTTACATATCTCCAAAATGGCTACGTTTCTATTGAAAATCCGTGATATTTTTCTAATAAATGCTCAAAACATAGGTTGTGGGTGCTCGCTAGAACCGCCTCATCGAGGCGGTTCTAACGAGTACCCACAATCTATGTCTTGGAGCAGAAATAAAAAAATAATGAACACCCCCGTAAACCCCAGTTTTCTCTATATAAAGTGGGGTTTACGGGGTCTTCATTTCACGGACATGTTCGCGTGATGGCAAATAGTGAAGGCCCTGATCAGACGCCGCGTGAGAAAATGGATATGAATGGGTTACATATATGTTTTTGTTTGTTTTGTTTTGGCTCTAAATTACAGCGTGTGTACTCATTAGAACCGGTTCTTAGCGAGGCGGCTCTATCGAACACACACTATCTATGTTTGTAGCAGAAATAAGAAAAATATCAAATTATGATATGAAAACAAAATCAGATGTAGAAATACGACAGAAAGCACATGACACAGAAACGTGTTATCTTAATGCAAACTCCGCTCCAAGGAACAGAACGGAGCCATTACAATAACACATCCGTGTGACATAGTGCATTTTTCATATCTCCAAAATGGCTACTTTTCCAATGAAAATTAGTGATATTTTTTATCAATACTCCAAACATAGGCTGTGGTTGCTCGTTAGAACCGCCTCATTTATTCGGCTCTAACGAGTACCCATAATCTATATCTTTGATTAGAAATAATAAAAATATAATGTATACCCCCGTAAACCCCAGTTTTCTCTATATAAAATGGGGGGGTTAGGGGGTGTTCATTTCACGAATTTGTTCACGTGATATGGTTTTTTAAGGTATTCTGGCGCGACTAGCCTTTCCCTCCGCTCCACGTACAGTCCCTATAAATTATGAAGAATGAATAATAAATGCTCCCCCTGCTGTTAGTTTATTTAAATGCTATGTATGTTTCACTACAATCTCAATAAAACGCACCGAATATACTTTAACCTTTATCGCCGAGAAAAAACTACATATGAAAATGTCGTCTGCTTATGTCGTCTGCTGTGTTTTTTTTTTTTTTTTTTTGTTTGTGTGTGTGTGTGTGTGTTTTTTTTTGGCAAACCTTTTAAAAATATGTTTGCATACAGGCAAACAGTATGGCCAAGATCAGACTGCTCCTACAGGAGCAGTCTGATCTGGTCCACACTGTTTGCAGAATTTTTTTTAAGGTAACCGGCAGACGACAAAGCAGACGACAACAGTCGTGACTGGCATTTCATGGGTTAACGTTGTTGTAATAAATTACACCTTTTTATCGATACCAATGAAATTGGGAGAATATAACAACAGGGGGCTTTAATGATTTCATGTTACGGATTTGTCATAGTGTCATAGATTGTTCGGGGGTCGAAGTTTTCACGTAACATCTCAATTTCTCATTCGTTTGTGGGTTCCCTCAAGGTTTTTAATTTCCTTAGTTATTTTTGCATACTGATTGAACTTAGTACCGCAGTATTTTTGCTGCAATAATATACGTATGTTCGGATTTCAATGGAGCGGTGTCGAAAGAAAAAGTATGTTTTACAATATATGGGGGCCAGCGAAGGCTCAGATCAGTCCGCGCAGACTGATCTAGGACTTGCCAGCCCCCCATGACGTTTCTCTGGATTGAGCTTCAACAGAAAGAGCTCTCATTATCAATCACCAGAGGCTTGTATATTTTCAATAATAGGATAACCCAAAAGAAAAAAATTCTAATGACACGTCCCCAATATAATCCTCAATTATCCCCATCAAGTTTCCCATATATTCCCCGTTCATACACGCTCCTGAGGCCCGGGGTACAATGGCCTCTTTGTAGACATGACAACGCATTACAGTAACCCACCCGTGTACTAAAGTGCGTGTATCATATCGCCAGAACAACCTTTTTTATTATTTATTTATTTTTTTTTATGAAAATTTGTGATACGTTTCTCATGTCCACTCAAAACATAGGCTGTGGGTGCTCGTTAGAACCGCCTCAATCAGGCGGTTCTAACGAGTACCCACAACCTATGTCTTGAAACAGAGGTAGGAAAAATAATGCATACCCAAGTAAACCCTTCTTTCTCTATTCATCATGCGGACTTGTTAACCTGGTGGGAAACGAACATAATGATAATAATAATGATAAAAAAAAATGAAAAGAGAGTACATAATGATGACGTCGACCCACATTAAGCAAGAAAAAAATGTGTCCAAAGGACACGGATACCCCGCCTGGTAGCGAAATTAAAAAAAAAACTTTTATGAAAATTGCTAACGCCATCCAGGACGCGGCCGCGGACGGACGGACGGACGGTAAGGTAAAACTTTATGCCCTTTCCGGTGTGGGGCGGGGGAAGAAAAATCAGTTAATTAATATGAAAAGATCTCGCATTTTTTTTCTTTATCGCTTGCCACTCAATTTCATTACAAATACGATGACATTCCGCTATTATGCAAATGAGAAAGGCCCATCGGGGCTTGGAGAAATAGATTGGGCTGCATGGTGCTTCTGCGCAGAGCTGAAACCGACCGAACTTCAGTACTGGTAAACCGTTAAGGTCTAATCGTGACCAGGAAAAGTGACGCGAGTCCGCTCCATAAATCCTAGCGGTTTCATTTCATCTCCATGTCGGGTTAAAGTCCCACAAAATCGGAAGCAACGTCTCAAAAATGACCTAAAATAGTGTTGACGGGGACATAAAAAGTACCAACTCAAATAAACAAACAAACGCATATGTAGAAGTTTCGTTTATTTTTCGCTGTTGTTTTCTATACCCTCTGTCCAATGTATTGACTGTTCTAAAATGGTCTTATAATAGAAGTGAAGTCAATGATCAGAATCGATACAATTAACTCACAGCTCTCATCAGAGAAACCAAACGGAAAGAAACACAAACATGAAATAACTACACTCTCTTAAAACCACTTTCAAATAGTCCTAATGGTAGCCCGAATATAAGGATTTTTCTGTATTTCTATTCAAAGTTCACGTACAGGCCATACAAGCATCAATGCCATATATAAATGGCACACAGGGAAATAACTCAAATATTGTCGTAAGCTTATTTTCCGGAAAATAACTAATAAATCCGTACAATGCCTATAAAGGAAAATAGTTCCTTATGTGATCTATGTCCCCGAGGAACAGAGAATAACAACATTGAATGCAGTAAGGGGGCACATTTCGCCGCCATAGCGAAAATATACATGTACAAATGAACTGTGGTATGAAAACAGACGGAGAAATGATATTAAGCACTGTTTGTTCGTCTACCATTCCTTCTAGTAGTCTGTCGATTATGTTTTAGCTGAGAATGCATTTGGTTTACCTGGCAGAGACGTAAGAAGTTTTTTTGTTTTTTTTTTTTGTTATGATGAATATATTCTTTATGACAAATATAATCACTGACTTTGTCAACGATACATTTCGAAAACATGCCTATACAAATACATTGTCACCTTTATCGCCGAAAAAATTAAAATTTTATGATGAAAAATTGTGATATTTTTCTTATTTCTGCTCAAAATATAGACTGTGGGTACCCGTTAGAACCGCCTCGATGAGGCGGTTCTAACGAGTACCCACAATCTATATTTTAGAGCAGAAATAAGAAAAATAAGGTATACCCCCGGAAACCCCAGTTTTACTTTATAAAAGTGGGGTTAAAGGGGGTCAAAATTATATAGGCGTGTTTTCGTGATGAGCTCCCACTACTCTACCCACTGGCAGCAATAAAATCATAATGCATAAAAACAAATATATACGCTATACATGTTTAGTGCATATCACAAATGAAACATGTTTTTGCATTTGCTAGAAACGCATCACGTGAAAGACGCTAATCTGTGGTAGATGCACAGCGGGCACTATAAAATTTGAATCGGACCGGTATAGTGCCCGCTACTGAGATAACCGGAAAATGTTACGGACAGTTACGATTAATTTACTGGGTTTTGTTTCGTTGAAATGCAGAAAACAGGCCTAACAACAACACGTCATTCACCTTTCAGTTTTCCTATGTTTGTGGTGGATCGTTTTGCAGTAGCTTTTCAATGCACTTGAAGCAATAGACACATAAGCTTTGGGCCTGCGGCTCGGGCTAGATCAACCCGGCGGCCCAGGCCCTAGCCCTAGGGCAGTCCGTAAACCTTTATGGTGCCCGAGAAAACTTAGGTTTCTGATGCTTAAATAGACCATCAGGCAATACGACGTGTTCACTCAAATGTCATTCAAAAGCATACCTACATAACATAGGTTAGAAATCAGAGAGAGAGAGAGAGGAGAGAGAGAGAGAGAGAGAGAGAGAGAGAGAGAGAGAGAGAGAGAGAGAGATATGAATATTATAACTGACTTTGTCAACGGTAGCTATTTAAGATTTTACACACCTACGTGTATCAAAAAATGACAGTCCTTAAGCAATTTTGCTTATAAAAATATTGCTCCGGTCACTCCTGTATATACCTATATTCACCATGAGACAATATGCCAGGTTCATTAAAGTGTCATTCAGACATATAACGACATAAAATAGATTAGCAATGAGAGAGAGAGAGAGAGAGAGAGAGAGAGAGAGAGAGAGAGAGAGAGAGAGAGAGAGAGAGAGAGAGAGAGAGAGAGAGAGAGAGATAAGAGAGAATGGTCAACACAACCATACGACATAACGTTAGACCGGGAAATGCATACCTCTGTAAACCCCACTGGTACTCAGGCGGTTCTAACGGGCAACCACAATCGCATTCTAGCATATCTCTAGTCTAGCTCCTAGACCTTAATGTCATATATACCAATGACCAACCTTCCTGGTGTGTTTATCAAATATCTTTAATCTTGTCTCAGACAACTTCCCAAGATAAATCCAGTTGCTATCAGAGAGGGAAAAAGAAGTAAAAATATATAGAAGAATATTACTTATTAACTTTAAAATATGATATCCGACTAGTAGCTAGTCTAGCATATCTCCAAAGTGGTTCATTACGTAAACACGCCTATATAATTTTGACCCCCTTATACCCCACTTTTATATAGAGAAACTGATTATTTTTCTTATTTCTGCTCTAAAATTTAAATTGTGGGTACCCGTCAGAATCGCCTCATCAAGGCGGTTCTAACGAGTACCCACAATCTGTATTTTTGAGCAGAAATAAGAAAAAATATAACAATTTTTCATCTTAAAATTTCCGTGTTTTCCGAGGAAAAGTTTACAATGTATTTGCATAGGCGTGTTTTCGTAATGTTCTGACGAACATTTGTGATATTATTTTTATTTATACATAATACATGGGTTGTGGGTGCTCGTTAGAACCGCCTCATGATGTTTCAAACTAGAGCTGAAACCGACCGCTCACGAGTACTAGTAAACCGCTTAGAGGGTCTAAGCCTGCCCAGGCAAAGTTGTGTGAGTACATTTGTAGGACTGTCTATACATATAAACATTTTGGTTTGTTTGGGCGGCACATTACGATAACACATCCGTGTGATACAGTGCATTTTTTCATACCTCAAAAAAGGTAATTTTTCTGATGAAAATTTGTGATATTTTTCTTATTTATACTCAGAATATAGGTTTTGGGTGCTCGTTAGAACCGCCTCGTCGAGGCGGTTCTAACGAGTACCCACAACCTATGTCTTGGAGCAGAAATAAGGAAAATAATGTTTACCCCCGTAAACCCCAGTTTCCTCTATATAAACTGGGGTTTAGGGGGGTCTTTATTTCACGGACTTGTTCACGTGATGAGGCTTGAGATGTCACTTTATCTCAATGTCGGGTAAAAGCCTCACAAAAATGGAAGCAACGCCTTTAAAATGAACTAAATATTGTTGACGGGGACGTAAAACATCAATTTAAAAACAAATCAGATGGCGACAAAATGCTGACATTTTTTCTAATATTATTTCCAAGAAAACAGGGCTCGACCTCTCGTACAAATGGTTTCAATAGCAGACAATTTGCATGAAATGTCAAATCCTTTTTTCTGGAAATGAAAGAAAAAATATATTATATGTCGTCTGCTGCTTTTATCCAGTATCCATTGTATGCGGGAAACCCCTAAAGGGGTACCTGGGCAAATAGTGCAGACCCAGATCAGACGCCACAGAACGCGGCGTCTGATCAGGGCCTACACTATTTGCTAACAGAATTTTCGATCAAAAATAGAATAAAAACGAAAAAATGGGCCTGACACCCCTTATATGACAAATGGGCTTGTCCAACATATAGCACTGGAGGAGTCCACTAGTATACAAAGGGTTAATATTTACACTGGGTGGCTCACCTACCTTCTCAAGTGAAAAAAGTATATGTACATTTACATACTGTCCTCAAAACAGGCATAATTAGATCTCGACCTCCTGGATCACAGTACTTGAAATTTCAATCCTAAAGACCTAGAAATTGTATTCGTTTACAAAACCTACGCTTTCAAGATATTTGAAGCGAATCGGATTACATATAAACATGTCATCACATTAGCAAGTCCGTGAAATGAACACCCCTCTACACCCCACTTATATAGTGTTTGTTCGTTTGATTTGGGGTTTAACGTCCCCGTCAATACTGTACAGGTCATTTTGGAGACGTTGGTTCCAATTTTGTGGGACTTTTACCCGACATCGAGATGAAATGACATCTCAAGCCCTGTCGCCCAATGAAACCAATAGGGTTTATAAGCATGGACTTTCCTACTCGCACCGCTTTGCCTAGGCAGGCTTACCGGCAACGTCTAAGGGGTTTACCAGTACTCGTGTATAGTCGGTTTCAGCTCTGCGTGGAAGCACCATTCAGTCCATCTATTTTTAAGCCCTTCATGTAGTGAAAACTGGGGTTTACAGGGGTATACACTGTTTTCGTTATTTTTGCTCCAGGACATGGGTTGTGGGTACTCGTTAGAACCGCCTCAATGAGGCGGTTCTAACGAATACCCACAACCTACGTTTGTTGTATAAATGATAAAAATATCACCGATTTCATCAGAGAAGTAGCCATTTTGGAGATCTGAAAAGTGCATGATGTCACACGGGTTGTCATCGTAATCAAAATCATTAAGATACATGTAACGCATACGTCTGATATAGTGCTTTCTTTCATATCTATAAACCCGGAAAAATTGTGATACTCTTTTCTTATTTATGCTTCAAACATATGTTGTAGGTGCTAGTCAGAACCACCTCACTGAGGCGGTTTCTAACGAGTATCCGCAACCTATATTTTGGGCTTTTTTTATTCTTTATTTTATTTTATTTATTTATTTATTTATTTTTTCCTTTTTTTTTGGGGGGGGATGGTTCTACGGCCCTTTCAAGATTATTTCACTCATATCGAGCCGATCGGTAATCAAAGGTGGGCGAAAACCGCATATTGGGGGTAAAAATAAGAAATACCACTCATTTTCATCAGAAAAAAATTGTCGGTTTTGGAGATATAAATGGATGTACTATTATATCGCATCTCCGAACATAGGTTGTGGTGCTCGTTATACCTGCCGGTTCTAACTAGTATCCACAACTTATGTCTTGGTGCAGAAATAAGAAAACTAACGTATATCCGTGTAGCCCGTTTTTTTCCATATAAAGTGGCCGTTTGCCAGGATGTTCATTACTAATGCATGCCTATATAAATACATTGTAAACTTTACCGCGGAAAAAAAACAACGAAAAAATTAACATGAAAAAGTGTGATATTTTTCTTATTTCTGCTCAAAATATAGATTGTTGGCACTCGTTAGAACCGCCTCATCGAGGCGGATCTTCTAACCGCCTCATCGAGGCGGTTCTAACGAGTACAACAATCAATATTTTTAGCAGAATAAGAAAAATAAGTTGTACCACTGTAAACCCCAGTTTTACTATATAAAAGTGGGGTTCAAGGGGGTCAAATTATATAGGCGTGTTTTCGTGATAGAAAAATATAAAAACTTACCAGCGTGGAGAAAAAGAAAGAAATTATTTTTATCCGTCTTTATTTACTTTTCACCATTTTAATGACGGGGTTCACCCCAGTTCGACAGGTACATGTAAAAGTAAACAAAGTAGATTTCCAATATCTATATTTTATCTATATCTAAAATGATGATCTTCAACGAGCTGAACCGAAGTATTAGATAAGTTTGGGCTTAATTGGTATTCCGAATGAGTTCAAATAACGTATGGTTCATATCTTGCGGTTTACTCAACTGTAACATTGAAATAATTAGTTTTTACCATTAAAGCGACAGTTTCTCGAAAAAAGTATTGACAAAAACTATCATTTATCACGCCAAGAAATCCCTGAACCAACGTTCATGGATAAAGCCTAAGTTTGTGACAATGTATTTGTATAGGCGTGTTTTCGTAATGCACTGTTACGTTCAGGGTGATCACGTTACGTCGCTCAACGTAGCGTAAACAACGAAAGACCAATCTTGTGACATCAGGAGTTCAAACTCCATGTTCAAACAGAATTCTTGTCTGGAACACGGCCTTTGGCCCATTTAACAGCTATGCTCATAGAACTTTTATGCAATATATAATAATAACCTGGCCGTGAACACATCAACAAATCCGTGTAATGACTGACCTCATAATCCCCACTTATGGAGAATGGGGGGAATGGGAACGCTGGCTGATTTTTCGCCATTTTCAAAAGGAGACAACTTTCGGGACTTCCTGTTCGCTTTTCTATAAGCTCTGTCCCACTGAAAAAGGGGTCTACTCTTAAAGGAACGAATTGGTCCTCAGGAGCAAATTTGTTCCTTTAGAGACAACCACTACTGATATGGGAGACAAAATACTTTTGGAGGAGTTGCCTCCCTTGAAGGTGTATTCATTCTACATAAAAGTGTGTCCTTTTTTCATATGAGGTTTTAGTGCATAAATAAGAAAATATCAGAAAAAATGGCCACTATTTGACACGCGATTTATCTTTCAAACTAGTGAACCCAAATAAAAATATCAAAACAAATAAATAAAATAGACACAATAGAAATTCCACTTTTCTCTATATTCCTGTTTAGTGTGGGTATACATGTACATTATGAAACTTGGCCCCCGCCCATTGGGGCTTGAAGAATTAAATGGGCTGCATGATGCTTCCACGCAGAGCTGAACCCGACCGCACACGAATACTGGTAAACCGCTTAGCGGATCTAAGCATGCACAGGCAAAGCGGTGCAAGTCTGACCGTCCATGCTTATAAACCCGGTTGGTTTCATTTGGGCGACTGGGCTTGAGATGTCATTTCATCTCAATATCGGGTAAAAGTTGGAAGCAACGTCTCCAAAATGACATCTATAGTGTTGATGGGGACGTTAAACATCAAATCAAACAAACAAACAAAACATTATGAAACCATGCCTTGTTGACAATATCAAAATTTGACCTGCAAGAATTGTTAACAAATTTCTTACGCATTCATTAAAACAAAAGCAAAAATACCAAATAAAACCATTATGTCATGCTACTTATCTAAGCATGTTTAACAAAAAACTCAGAATGCAGAAACATGCAATACAACATTTAGTATATATTGTTTAAATATTGTTATTGTTTTACTTTTGAGCCGGAACGTGACAAAACATACAAACAAACAAAGAAACAAAAACTTTTGACCTGTGCGATCAGGGATGACTCAGAAAACTTTTGACCAGTGCGATCAGGGTTTACTCAGACCAGCCTGCCCTTCCGCACAGTCTGATCAGCGTCTTAGCTGGTCGCATTTACCTTCTATGGTCTCTTGGAGGTGTTGGGTGAGATGAAGGTGTCATGTATCTTGCGTCACTCGCATTACGAAAACACGCCTATACAAATACATGGTAAACTTTTCCACTTTTAAGATGAAAACTTGTGATATTTTTCTTATTTCTGCTCCAAATATATAGATTGTCGATACTCGTTAGAACCGCCTCATCGAGGCGGTTCTAACGAGTACCCACAATCTATATAAGACAAGTAAGGTGCTACCCCTGTAACCCCCAGTTTTACTATATAAATGTGGGATTCAAGGGGGTCACAATTTTATAGGCGTGTTTTCGTTATGTGTTCAATTACAGTTTAGGCAAGGTCTGTTGTCCTTGCAGCAGGTAGCAGTACAGTTTCTACACTTCCACAGCCCTCGCCCATCGGGGCTTGAAGAAATGGATGGGCCGCATGATGCTTCTACGCAGAGCTGAAGCCGGCCGCACACGAGCAATGGTAAACCGCTTTGCCCAGGCAAAGCTGTGCGAGTCGGACCGTCCATGCTTATAAACCCTCTTGGTTGCATTGGGCGGCAGGGCTTGAGATGTCATTTCGTCTCAATGTCGGGTAAAAGTCCCACAAAATTAGAAGCAATGTCTCCAAAATGACCTTTACAGTGTTGACGGGGACGTTAAACCTCAAATCAAACAAACAAATACAAATACATGGTAAACTTTTCCACCGATAAAACGAAAATTTTAAGATGCAAAAATTGTGATATTTTTCTTACTTCTGCTCCAAACATAGATTGTGGGTACTCGTTGGAACCGCCTCATCGAGGCTGTCCTAACGAGTACACACAATCTATATTTTCAGAGCAGAAATAAGACAAATAAGATTTGCCCCTGTAAACTACAGTTTTACTATATAAATGTGGGGTTCAAGGGGGTCGAAATATTATAGGCGTGTTTTCGTGATGTGTTAAATTACAGTTTGGGCAAGGTCTGTTGTCTTTGCGGCAGGTAGCGGAGCAGTTTCTACACTTCTATTTATTTTCCTCTTTCTCTCCTGTCCATCACTTTCATCTCCTCTACTATCTCTTCTCTCTTTTTTCTCCCTTTCTCTGGGACACGACACAAAAATGATCCATAAAGTGTTAACGTGTCGTTAAATCCTAACACAATCAACCACAGTATAAAAACGCCTATTCAAATATATTGAAAATTCTATCGACAAAAATGAAAATTTTCCAATAAAAAAATCAGATATTTTTCATATTTCGGCTCAAAACATTGATTGTGGCAACTCATTAGAACCGCATCGGCGACGCCGAGGCGGTTCTAACGAGTAACCTCAATCTTTGTTTTTGGGCAGAAAAAAAAGAAAAATAGTATATACCCCTCTTAACACCAATTTTACAATTAAAATGTGGGGTTTGAATGGTCAAGATTATATAGGCATGTTTTCGTATTGAGGAGTCGCTTGGCTCATTACACAAACACGCCTATACAAATACATTGCCACCTTTATCGCCGAAAAAAATGAAAAATTTTTGATGAAAAATTGTGATATTTTTCTTATTTCTGCTCAAAATATAGATTGTGGACACTCTTTAGAACCGCCTCATCGAGGCGGTTCTAATAAGTGCGCACAATCTATATTTTAGAGCAGAAATAAGAAAAATAAGGTAATACCCCCCCGGAAACCCCAGTCTTACTATATAAAAGTGGGGTTCAATGGGGTCAAATAAACGTGGGTTTTAAGGGGGTTAAAAAATAAAGGCGTGTTTTCGTGATTCTACATTGTCTTACCATGAAAAACAGTAAAATTCCTATATTAAGACCACCTTTGGGACTGTTCAAAAGTGGTCTAAAAGACCACTTTTGAACAGTTCTAAAGGTGGTCTCTGACCAGAGGACATTGTATGCAAAAACACACAGAAAGAATAACTGAAACTTTCTAAACAAGCTTTTTAAATTTACCTGTTTTACCTGTTGTCGACACCAATGTACGTCTCTCCGACTTCTTGAGGCGTATTTCTAGCAGATTTAGTCTTGATTTTACGGAGTTTTACTGTATTCCTCTCTTTGTGTGAGCCAGGCTTCATTGGCCCCATCTCGGCCACATAGCTTTGCTAGTGACTGGCCATGTAAAAATAAACCACCTTTCTCCCTACCGCTAAATCATTTCCAGACTTCAACGAGTGAGTGAGTTTCAGTTTTACGTCCCACCAACAGCTACTGTCAAAAGAGACGGGACCTCGGTTTAAAGACTCATCCGAAAGTCTGGAGAAGCCCGGGATCGATCCTGCGATCCCTGGTTTACAAGGCGAGTAGCGTAACCACTGCATCACGGAGGCTTCTAACCAGACTTCAACGAACGTATGAGCACCTATTTAATTAATAGAAAACTGCTGATTTAAAGTGGGTTTGCTTAGGGCGAGCGAAGGCCTGTGAAAATGCCAGCCCCAGGTCCACGAGGTTTTGCTACTGACTATTTAACCCTTTTTGTACCAAATGGAATCTTCCTCCTTATGTATAGCAGGGGTCCATTTCAAAATTTAGATGTATCAGGATGTCTTCTTCAAAATTGATTTGAAAAATGGTTTAACATTTTGCAAACAGTGCAGGCCCTGATCAGACGCCGCGTTCTGTTCTGCGGTGTCTGATCTGGGCCTGCACTGTTTGCCAAGTACCCGTTTTGGGGATTCCGGTACACAATGGGTTAAAGGCAGTGGTCTTGTGATTTTGTTTTTAGTTTTGACATGGTTTCATTTGGTAACATGGAGTTAGTGTTTCATGTATTTGTAGGGATAACGGACTCATCGATAATGTGTGGTTAAAAATCTTCCTTCCGGTTCCGTTACTTCGATGTGGTCTTTAATAGTGGCTAAACTTGGACATCTGTATATGCCCAATTTGCCCAGAACTGATCTGGGTCACATGAGCCACGTGAAAAGAAAACCTGTTTTTATCATTTGCGAGCACAAACGGTGCATATCAGCCTGTGCATCAGCGCTGTCTAGTCACTGTTCGCTGATTAGTGAAGTGAAGTGTTTGGGTTTTACGGCTCACCAACACCTAAGTGCCCCGCCCATAGGGGCTTGAAGAAATATATGGGCTGCATGATGCTACCACGCAGAGCTGAATCCGGCCCACACACTAGTACTGGTAAACCGCTTAGAGGATCTAAGCCTGTCCAGGAACCGCGGTGCGAGGCGGACCGTCCATGCTAATAAAACCTATTGGTTTCATTGGGCGACAGGGCTTGAGATGTCATTTAATCTCAATGTCGGGTAAAAGTCCCGCAAAATTGGAAGCAACGTCTCTAAAATTACATTTACAGTGTTGGCGGGGACATTAAACCTCAAATCAACCAACCAACACCTAAGGTCATACGGAGAACGGATCTCGGTTTAAAGACTCATTCGAAAGACTGGAGAAGCCCGGGATCGATCCTGCGACCCACTGGTTTACAAGGCGAGTAGTATAACCACTACACCACGGAGGCTTATAACGCCGATTAGAAAGCACAATACCTCTAGTTTCTAAATTTCAAGACTCTTGCTAGTCTGTGTAGCTGAGCCGGCTGGTTTTTGTCCTACCTGGTCACGAACATCGACGAGATGTTTTCAAGTGACAGGTCTCATATGATATAAGTAGTGTTGATTGGGTCGTATAAGTCCATAACGAAACAAGCATTTCGGTAACAATTTTAAGATAAAACACCATTATGTCACGTACAGACGTCTGTGAAATGAACACCCCATAATATACTCCACTTTACATAGAGAAAACTGGGGCTTACTGGGGTATACATTATTTTTTTATTTCTGCTCAAAGACATAGATGGTGGGTACTTGTTAGAATCGCCTCAATGAGGCGGTTCTAACGACCACACACAATCTATGTTTGCAGCATGAATAAGAAAAATTTCACGGATTTTTATCAGAAAAGTAGCCATTTTTGGAGATGTGAAAAATGCACTTTGTCGCACGGGTGTGTTATCATAATGAAAATAGTAGTGGAAGTCCACAACGAAACAGGCATATCGTTAACAGTTATGCCTTATTTTCCTATTTCTGTTCAAAACTTAAATTATAGACACTCATGGACAGCTTTAAAATATAGGGGATTACGACAGCACAAAATTAGAGTCTTTCATCTATCGACAAACGTGTTCGATAAAAATGTTCGACATTTAAGCAGGCTTCAGGGGAGCTTTTAGTATAGTCTTCCATCCGTCGTCCGTCCGTTCGTCGTCCGCACGTCACCATCTTTGTCCACATAATCTCTGCAACCTGCAGGATCATCTCAATCATTTCTCCTGGGTGGGGACTGATGACATAAGTTTTTTTTATCTAAATCGAACGAAAACTTTGGTTTCCACGGCAACCGAAAGGTCCCATAGACTAACAATGAGAAAATGCTTTTCACAACCGCAGAGCCTTTAGTTCTTAAACTTACACATAAGTAGGCTGGGGATAAAAGCGCGGATTAGTTCGAAAACTGGCAAAGAGTTATGTCCCCTTGATTGCTGAAAATGCCTATTTTTGACCATGTCACCACCGGAGCCCCTTCAGTTTTGATCGGAACTTCTTGAAACTCACTTGCAATTAGGTTTGGGGTAAAAGCTCGGATGAGATCGAAAACTGGCGAAATGGACCTATTAATTATAGAGTTATGTCTCCTTGATATCCGAAATGCCTATTTTTTGACATTGTCTCTACCGTAGTTCCTACGCTTTTGAACGGATCTTTCTGAAACTTATGTATAATTCGGCTTAGGTTAAAAGTTAAGATGAGTTCGAACACTGACGAAGTGGGCCAATTAATCATAGAGTTAAGTCCCCTTGATTGCTCAAATTGCTTATCTTAGACCTTGCCACCATCATAGCCCCTTCAGTTTTGGTTATACATGTATCTTCTTGAAACTTACTTTTTTGGTAAGTCAAGGATAAAAACTTTGATGAGTTTGAAAACTGACAATGCTGGCCACTGGCAATGTTGGCCTATTAATCATAGAGTTATGCCACCTTGATTGATGAAAACGCCTATTTTTGACTTTGTCATCACTGTAGGCCCTTCAGTTTTGATTGGATTTTCCTAATACTTACATATAAGTAAGTCAGTGATAAAAGCTCTGACGAGTCGATAACTGACTTGATCAGGCTATTTATCATAGAGTTGCGTGCCCTTTGATTGCGGACAATGCCTATTTCTGTACCTTGTCACCACCGTAGCACCTAAAATTTTAATTGAATCTTTCTGAAACTAACAGATAAGTAGGCTTTGGGTAAAATATTGGATGAGTTCAAAAAATGGCAATGTCGGCCTATTTATCATAGAGAAATGTCCTCTTGATTGCTGAAAATGCCTATTTTAGCCATTGTCGTCACCCATGCCTGTTCAGTTTTGATAGAATCTTCCTGAAACTTGTATATAAGTAAGTCAGGGATAAAAACTCAGATGAGTTATAAAACCGGCGATGTCGTTCTACTCCTCATGGAGTTGTATCCCTTTCTTTGCTGAAAGTGCCTACTTTGGACAATGTCATCACCATTTAAGTTTATACAACTTCTGTTCTTAAGCCAGTAGATGGATTTTAGCTAACACGAGCAGGTATGATGATCACCCAGTACGTCCATGTCAGTAGTTTATCATCCGTCATACGTCATTAACATTTACATTGTTCACTCTCCTCCAGGGCCCACAGTTTTGCTTCAACACTCGTAATAAATTGTTAACGGCTAAAACTCTTAATCAGGGTTATCGGTATCATAAACTACGCAAAGCCTTTTCAAAATTTTATAGACGTCATTCTGATTTAATTTCAAAATTCAATATTGGACTTAAATCTCTTCTGCAACAAGGTCTATCGGAACCCGAATTTTATGGTGACTTAGTATATAGATTTAGAAAAAATTATAACCGCAATGGCTTCAGCACCCAATTTCGTAAAATCATTCTTCGATATAAAAAGATTGGGTACAACAAAAATGTTATACGACATACTGCATGCATGGTAATTAACCCAATCACGGTTGACAACTTTGCTTCCCTCTTTAATTGCACACCGGTGGGTCAGGCCTCAGACTCTATGACGGTTCCAGCGTAAAGGCTTATGTTGGTTAGTACCTGATGCTCTGTTTCTGGTCGGGCCCACTGGAGTCTAACTGTTGGTTTTCTTTTGCTCCAGCATTTCAGTTGTATCTAGCTGCCGAGTCCTCACCATTGTTTCATCTCTGTGGTTGTTTGATTTTTGTGTTCACGGAGATGTTGCACTGATGAGTTAGGAGGCCTTCATGCGGACTAAACAAAATATTTGTCTTAATGGCGACGGAAGTAAGGGCGAGGATTGTGGCCACGTAAAATCGATTTAAGCCCCCAGTGGAATTCCGCTGACCGTTCCAAGGCGGTTCTTCTGTCGCGGTTTATTTTTGTTATGGTTTGTCTTTGGGTGTTTGTGTCGCTTATATTATTTTATTTTGGATAGCCTTTTGGCCATTTTGTGGGAAAGTAACTATCCTTTTGGCTTTCCGCTGTTGGTGTTTCCGTTGGGGTCTGGTCGCTTCATGTTTGTGTTTCTTTCCCTTTGGTGTCTCTGGTGGGAGCTGTGGGTTAATTGTATCTATTCCTGATCATTTGCCTTTACTTTAAGTGTCCATGAAACTTTAACAGAGTGTTTGGTTTCGTGATATCACGGTCAGGTTCGAACACAGGTCATGTTGGGTCAAAAACTAGGTCAGTAGGTCAAATCATAGAAAAGCATTATAACCACTCTCAAAGCCACAGTTTGTTCGACTCCCGCCGGGGTCGGCAACATTCTTTCGCGGAGATTGATCATGAAATCTTTTCTACGGCCATTCTCTCCCTTCCGCTGATTCAAGAAGGGCAGTTGTCAGTTTCTGGCGAAAGAATGTGCACTGTACTGGTTAACCGCTTACGTATAAGCCTGCCCAGGAAAGTGTGGATAGGTAAACTGACCGGCTCAAAAATGACCTAAACAGTGTTGACTGGGCCGTTAAACTCCAATACAAACCAAAACCAAACCAAAGCCACAGTTTTGGACCAATTATTATCAAGCTTGCTCAGAATGATTATCTTGACAATATCGTTGTCCAATTCGAAAATGGGTCATGCCGGATCAAACTGTAGGTCAATTGTCCAAAACATAGAAAAAAACCTTGTGGTCACACAGTTTTGGTCCAATCATCATTAAAATTGCTCAGATTAGTCAAGTTTGAATATGGGTCACGTCGGTCAAAAAGTAGGTCAGTTGGACAAATCATAGAAAAACCTCGTGAGCACTCTAGAGGCCACAGTTGTGGTCCTGTCATCATCAAACTTGCTCAGAATGATAATTTTGACAATATCGCAGGCAGGTTCCCGTAGGCCTATGGGTCATGTCGCGTCAAAAAGTAGGTCAGTTGGCCAAATCATAGAAAAACCTTGTGAACACTCTAGGGGCCGAAGTTTTGTTCTGATCAGCACCAACCTGACCTATAATGGCCATCTTGACAATATATCTCGGTCAGATCGGGTATTTTATGAATAGAGCGGTAACCTTTTTATGTCCCTTGATCTTTGACCTACCTATAAGAAAAAATAGCATTGGTCATTACTTTTGAACCTTTGGAGATACAGCCTCGTACTAACATTTGACTGGTGACCTTGGCGGGTGACCTACTTTATCATTATTTTTTAACCGTTTGAGATAGAGCCTTCATATTTGGCATGTAGATTTCTTTTGACCAGCGCTTCTCAATCACACAAAAAATGACCCGTGGCCTTGACTTTAGCATACTTTATCATAACTTTTGAATTGTTATAGATAGTTTTCATATTTGGTATGTTGGTTTCTTGTGACAATGTCTTTCCACTCATACAACAAATTTGACATGTGACCTACTTTATCATAACTTTTGAACCGTTTGAGATAGAGCCTTCATATTTGGCATGTGGGTTCCTTATGACAAACGCTTCCCACCCATACAAAAAAGTTGACCTGTGATCTTGACCTGTGACTTACTTTATTGTAACTTTTAAACACTTGAGAGAGGCCCCCGCCCATAGGGGCTTGAAGAAATATTTGGGCTGCATGATGCTTCCACGCAGAGCTGAATCCGCACACTAGTACTGGTAAACCGCTTAGAGGATCTAAGCCTGTCCAGGAACCGCGGTGCGAGGCGGACCGTCCATGCTAATAAACCCTACTGGTTTCATTGGGCGACAGGGCTTGAGATGTCATTTCATCTCAATGTCGGGTAAAAGTCCCACAAAATTGGAAGCAACGTCTCAAAAATGACCTTTACAGTGTTGACGGGGACGTTAAACCTCAAATCAAACAAACAAACAAAATAAACACTTGAGAGAAGCCTCCGTGGTGTAGTGGTTACGCTACTCGCCTTGTAAACCAGGGGTCGCAGGATCAATCCCAAGCTTTTTCAGACTTTCGGATGAGTCTGAAAATCGAGGTCCCGTCTCCTTATGACCTTAGCTGTTAGTGGGACGTAAAACTCAAACACTCATTCACTAAACCATTTGAGATAGAGCATTCATATTTGGCATGTATGTTCCTTGTGATAAGGGCTTCCCACTCATACAAAGTTTGACCTCTGACCTTGACCTGTGACCTACTTTATCATAACTTTTGAACTGTTTGAGATAGTGCCCTCATAATTGGCATGTGGTTTATTTTGTGACGAGGGCTTCCCAATCACATTAAAAATTTTGATCTTGACCTTGATCTGTGACCTATTTTTCATAACTTTTTTAATCCGTTTGTGATTGAGCCTTATATTAACCATGTAAATTCCTTGTGACAAGGGCTTCCCAGCCATACAAAAAAATTTAACATGTGTCCTTGAGCTGTGTTTTACTTTATCATAACTTTTAAACCTTATGAGACAGAGCCTTCATATTTGACATGTACATGTAGGTTCCTTGTGACAGGATCTTCCCACTAACATGTTCATTAAATTTTAACCTATGACCTGGATCAGTGACCTACTTTGTCATTACTTTTGAGCCATTGCAGCTAGAGCCTTCATAATTGGCATGTAGGTTTCCTGTGAGAAGGGCTTCCAACTCACACAAAAAAATTGACCTGTAACCTTGACCTGTGACCTACTTTATCTTTCGAACCGTTTGAGAAAGAGTCTTAATGTTTTGCATGCACGTTCCTTGTGACAAGGGCTTCCCACTCATGCACACTATTTTACTTGTGACTTTGACCTTGACCCGTGACCAGCTTTATCGATAAAATTGACCTCGGCCTAGGTACTCGTCATGTGAACAAGTCCGTGAAATGAACACCCCCTAAACCCCACTTTATATAGAGAAAACTTGGGTTTAAGGGGGGTAAACATTATTTTTCTTATTTTTACTCCAAGACATAGGTTGTGGGTACTCGTTAGAACCGCCTGATTTAGGCGGTTCTAACGAGCACCGTCAACCTATGTTTGTAGTATTTATAAGAAAAATATCGCATATTTTAATCAGAAAAGTAGCCATTTTGGAGATGTGAAAAAATGCACTATGCCATACGGGCGTGTTATCGTAATGTTGTTTCCCCTAAGCTATGAAACATCTTGGACTCAGTTGAGCGATCCAGGGACATCATGGCCCTCTTGTTCTTATTTCTAGTCCAAATATCGATTGTTGGTGCTCGTTAGAACCACCACGCCTGAAGTTAATGATTTTGACTAAAACTCCTATACGCCCATTTCATCTCAATGTCGGGTAAAAGTTCCACAAAATCGGCGCCAATGTCTCCAAAATTATTATTGTTATTATTATTAATATACCTTATTTATATAGCATTCTTTTCATAATAAGTACATGTTCAAAAGTGCTTTATATGTCTCAAATACATCCCGGCAGGCACATGACATAATTGTGACGCCACATCAACGTCGGCAAAACGTTATGACGTTCATGCAACTTTGATTTGACGTTGCCCTAATGGCGTTTGCCTGCTGGGATTATATTACATTACATCTGAATCGAAATCAGATTGTAATCGAAAGTTAAAGAGTCAACTTGATCGTTAAAAAAAATAAGATGTGATGGGAATTGTAGCACGGACATATTATACACATAAAAAATATATATACTAAAATCCAAATCAAATTACGCATAGAACACTATCGTAAATTAAATGACCTAAGGAGTGTTGAAGAGGACGTAAATCCTCAACATAAACAGAACAAACTATATGGATGTGACCAACTTAAAAAATGGAAGAATCCTCTTCAGACACGCAAGGATGTAAGGGTAAGGAGCTGGAACAGCCGACTCTTATAACTCGTATCCTGTTGAATAATTAATTTTGCCACACCCATTTCTGACTATCAACCAATCATAGTACGTAATACAGTAAAATTCCGCGAATAAGACCAAGTATGAATTAATCTGTTATTAATAGCACATTTTAAAGGTTCCAACTGTTCTTTCTTTGTGATTTCTACACACAGAGTCCTCTGGTCAGAGACCATCTTTGGGACTGTTCAAAAGTGGTCTTAAAAACCACTTTTGAACAGTCCCAAAGGTGGTTTTATTACAGGAATTTCACTGTATAATGTATTCATTTAAATTAGCAATCTTAATGACAAACAGTGTAGACCCAGCACATGTTATTCCATGAAAATCCATGGGTAATCCCTTTTTGTAGAAAATTGCAACTGAACAACCGCCTTTGTGATGGTCTTGAAAACAGCATGTGTCTCATCTTAACGAACGCATTCGTGGTCAGTCCATTAACTGACCATTTTTTTTACATGCATTTTACACGACACGTCTATATTAGATCTTACATTGTCATACATACTCGAGAGATACATGTATTTAATTTTGCTGAAAAAAAAATATATAAGCTTTTGTTGGGGTCACCGATTGTTTAAAGTGTAGTAGTCGTAGATATAAGATTGACAGGGCGAGGCTAGCGTTTGCGCCTGCCTTTGGAATACACTATTAACATCAAGGTATATCAAGTCATCTTGGCCCCCGCCCATAGGGGCTTGAAGAAATATATGGGCTGCATGATGCTTCCACGCAGAGCTGAATCCGGCCCGCACACTAGTACTGATAAACCGCTTAGAGGATCTAAGCCTGTCCAGGAACCGAGATGCGAGGCGGACCATCCATGCTAATAAACCCTATTGGTTTCATTGGGCGGCAGGGCTTGAGATGTCATTTCATCTCAATGTCAAGTAAACAAAAATTGGAAGCAACGTCTCCGAAATGACATTTACAGTGTTGACGGGGACGTTAAACCTCAAATCAAACAAACAAACAAAACCAAGTCACCAGATTATGTGATTTCAACTCTAACACAAACATAGCTGTGGTGATGTGGCCGTTTCGTCCGCTTGCAAAAAGCACGCGAAAGGCACTCTTCCGAATCTTCTGGTCAACTCAGCGAACTTGAAATAAAATTACCCCGCCTGTCAATCTTATCTGCGACTGCTAATCCCAACGAGTTGCACTTTCGTTAGCCTTCAGCACTCTTGCGCTTTCTGCTGCAATTGTTTCTGAGAGATTACAAGAACCAGTCTTTGACAGATGGCAGGAGCAGACTCTTGTTGTAACAGTTTTATTTTGTGCCATAACCAATAATTTTGGCCCCCATCCATCGGGGCTTGGAGAAATCTATTGGGCTATACGATACTTCCACGCAGAACTGAAACCACTGGTAAACCGCTTAGAAGGTCTAAGCCTACCCAGGAAAAGTGGCGCGAGTAGGACCGTCCATGCATGTACATGTCAACCCTTTTGGTTTCATTGGACGGCGGGGCATTAGATATCGTTTCACCTCAATTTGTCCCGATCTATACGGTAAACACAAAAAAAACTTAATCCATTTTGTTACGGAAAACCCTCAAAACAATGCATGCCCAGATCAGACTCCACAGAACGCGGAGTCTGATCAGGGTCTCCGCTGTTTGCTAAACGTTTAGCCATTTCCAAATAAATTTTAAAGAAAACCCAAACTGACACGGTTTAATTTTGAAATGGACTAGTTCTAAAAAGAAGGGAGACAAATCTAGTATGTTTACACTAGTGTCAGTAATATGTAATATTACCTACCTTTCATTTACTCTTTTTTTATTGTTTGATTTCAGGTTTAAGTCCCCATCAACACTGTATAGGTAATTTTGGAGTCGCAGCTTCCAATTTGGTGGGACTTTTAACCGACATTGAGATTATATGAAATCTCAAGCCCAGCTGCCCATTGAACCAATATGAATTATAAGCAGGGACGGTCCGACTCGCACCGCTTTACCTGGGCAGGCTTAGATCCTCTAAGCTGTTTACCAGTACTCGTGTGCGGCCGGATTCAGCTCTGCATGGAAGCATCATGCAGACCATTTATATCTTCAAGCCCCAATGGGCGAGGTCCGTTCTTTAAATTTTATTTATTTATTTTGTTTGCGGACCTTTCAAGAATATTTTACTTATTTTGAGCCGATCCGTTGCTCACAGATGGGCGAAAACCGGAGTAACCGGAGAAAAACCACCTGACCTTCCATTGCAGAACTTGGCGTATAACAGGGCGAGTAACCTTATGATTAAATACACTAGGCCACAGAGGCCCGTTCTTGCCGTTCTAAAGCGATAGTTTTGTCATTATTTACTTTTTTGTGTAACGTCTGCAGTTGTTTTAGCTATGTTTTTTTTTTTTTGGCCGTTTTTGATTTTTTTGGTGTATTGTTTCTATCTCTTTGTTGGTTGGTTTGAACACGACTATCAATGTATTGGCGAGCCGGTCAGTTAATCCATATATGACAACGAAATATTCTACCTAATGAGTTTGGAGTGGTCCCTTTCAAATAATAGGGGTATTAGATTTGTTTACTGCATTATAAGTTTTACAAAAATGTACGTAACCAAGCAAACAGTGTAAACTCAGATCAGACGCCGCGTTCTTCGGCGTCTGATCTGGGTCTATACTGTTTGCCAATGTCCTAAAATGACCGCTAACATAACCACACTGCAGGCTGATATCTAAACGGCTATTAAGTACAGTGCACCTCCTTTCACCAGAAATCGACAACAATCCCTCTTGAATAATTGGGCGAACGTAATACACAGTTCATGATCAATCTCCACGAAAGAATGGTGCGGAAACGGCGGCGATAAAAGGACCCAGTTGCTGAATTTGCTTCTATAGATTGTGGAAGCCCACATTGGTGGCGTTTGGCGGTCTACAAAGGAGACACTGTTTAGCTAAAATGGAGAATTGCCATTCTTCAAAACACATAAAATAGAAAGACAGCATCGCTCAGAAAAAAGGCCATAAACAAAGAACACAGCCATCTCATGCCAGCCAACTAAAGCAGAGGAAAGCATGACACATTGACATGAAGGCGCACACAAAATGGTTACTTTGTGATATTTTACTTATATTTACTCCATACATAGGTTGTGTTTGTTCGTTAGAACCGTCTCACACAGGCGGTTCTAACGAGTACCACAAACTATTACTTGGGGCAGAATTAAGAAAAATATATTATTTACCCCTGTAAACCTCAGTTTTCTTGTTGTTGTTTGTTGTTTTCCAGTTTCCCCGTGTCGCGGGTCGTCAGCTGGTGGGGTCCCAGGGAACGAATCCATGCTGGCACTACACCGTAGCCGTTCGGTGGTACCCCTATTCCCCGTTGCCGGTGAACAGGGAGACCATCGCTCGGCTCCAGCCCTAAGTTTTCTGAATATAAATAGGGGTTTAATACTTCCTCACAGACCTGAAACTGCCCGCGCATGAGTACTGGTACATGTAACTGAGCCTGCCCACGCAGAGCTGAAGCTGACCGCACAGAGTACTGGTAAACCGCTTAGGTGTAAGCCTCCCCAGGCAAAGTAGTGCGAGGCGGACCGTCAAGTGTGTATATAAGTCCTACTGGTTTCATGAGGCGGCATGTGCTTGACATCTCAATGTCGGGAAAAAGTTCCGCAAAATCGGAAAGAACGTGTCCAATATGATCTACGTTGTGTTTACGGGGGTGTAAAACCTCAACACAAACGAACAAACAACGGCCAGCCAGCAAACATCGGACCGACTTTGATGTCGTCTCGGCGTTGGCCTGTTGTTTTGTACCGGGTGAGAGATGATCAATTGACACAATTGACCCGGCTCATCGGAAACCGCAAAACGGGTAACTGGCACACAGTGCAGGCCCAGATCAGACGCCAGAGAACGCGGCGTCTGATCAGGGACTACACAGTTTGCAAACGTTTATCCAGTTACCAGATAGATTTTGAAGACAACACAACCTGACGCCGCTAAATTTTAAAATTGACTTGTGCTACATGTATATGCAAGGTGGAAGATTCCCATCAGTAAAAATGGGCTAAATGGCATATTTTCTTGGTTCTCTGATTAAACAAGAGAAGTGATAATTGCTTACAAAAGAATCATCAATTATAACTAAAAACTTTTTATTATCTAAAACAAAGATATTTGATTATTCAGCTGCCAGAATAAAAATATCATGATGACAAAACCAGATTAATCGGGATTACTGAACATTTTAAGATGTTTAGTTATTTATTCACCTGAAGAAGAATAATATTTAAAAAAAGAAGTCATGGCTATGCACGTGCAAGCACGGAAGTTGTAAGATTGCGGAAAGTCGAAGAACAGAACTTGGTGAAATGACTGACAGCACTTGTGGGTCCATTGACATCACGAAAACACGCCTATATAATTTTGACCCCCTTGAACCCCACTTTTATATTGTAAAAATGGGGTTTCCGGGGTATACCTTATTTTCTTATTTCTGCTCTAATATATAGGTTGTGGGTATTCGTTAGAACCGCCTCGATGAGGCGGTTCTAACGAGTACCCACAATCTATATTTTGAGCAGAAATAAGAAAAATATCACAATTTTTCATCATAAAATTTTCATCTTTTTCGGCGATAAAGGTGGCAATGTATTTGTATAGGCGTGTTTGCGTAATGACTATGAGTGATGCTGGGAAAGGGTCCCGAAATTCGATTAGTATGTCTTTGTTTAACCTTGAAATCCTATACATGAAGCAATTAGTGTAGACCCTGACAAGACGACTCATTCTGTGGCATCTGAGCTGGGTCTACACTTTTCGACAATGACCCATTTTTTGACGCTAGGCTCATCATGACTATTAACTTTCCATAACGATAATATGTGACATAGTGAATACGTTCATATCTCCACATTACGAAAACACGCCTATTCAACTACATTGTAACCTTTATCGCCGAAAAAATGAAGATTTTAAGATGAAAAATTGTGATATTTTTCTTATTTCTGCTCAAAATATAGATTGTGGGCACTCGTTAGAACCGCCTCGTCGAGGCGGTTCTAACGAGTACCCACAATCTATATTTTAGAGCAGAAATAAGAAAATAAGGTTTACCTCTGTAAACCCCAGTTTTACTATATAAACGTTCATATCTCCAAAACGGTGATTTTCTGATGAAAACACCTGTTTTATCTTTATACAGTGGGGTTTGCAGGGGTTTTCATTACACGGACTTGATCGATAATGGGTCGACTGACAATCGACCCAATGACGCCGCTCGACCTTTTAAAACGTTCAAACTTGTACAACAGATGATGCGGTTGTTGTATTGCATTTGTATGAGATGGTACTGTTTCATAGCTTAAGTTGCGTCTTCCTATTTCTGCTACCAGTACGATACGTGTAACTCACCTCGCCCCCGTCCATTGGGGCAGGAATAAATAGATGGGCTGCATGGTGCTTCCACGCAGAGCAGAAACTGACCACGCATGAGCGCTGCTAAACCGCTTAGAGGATCTAAGCCTGGCAAGGCAAAGTGGTGTAGTCAGACCGTCCAATGCATATAAGCGTTTTGGTTTCATTGGGCGGCAGGGCTTGAGAAGTCATTTCATTTCAATATCGGGCGTTAAACCTCAAATCAAACACACAATAGATTGTTGGTGCTTGTTGAGGCGGTTCCAACGAGTACCCACATTCTATGATTTTGAGTGAGTGAATGTGTTTGTGTTTTACGTCCCACCAAAAGCTAAGGTCATACGGAGGCGGGACCTCGAATAAAAGACTCATCCGAAAGTCTGGAGAAGCCCAGGATCGAACCCGCGACCCCAAGTTTAATTATGGGGCGAGTAGCTTATTCACTACACCACGGAGGCTTCTATGGTTTTGAGCAATACTAAGAAAATAATGAATACCCCGTAAAACACACTTTTCTCTGTACATAGTGGGGTATAGAGGGGTGTTTATTAACCTGATGAATATCAGTTGTCGGTGCCAATTAGAACCTGATCGTATGGGGGATTCTGAAGAGTAGCTATTATTAGCAAAAATGGAAAACTGTATTTACACTATTCTCCATGTCAACTTCGCAATTATTCATCGATCACAATTACGAAAACACGCATATAAAATTTTGCCCCCCCCCCCCACCCTTGAACCCCACCTTTTTTTGGTAAAACACGGGTTTACAGGAGTATTTTTCTTATTTCTGCTTTTAAACATAGATTATGGGTACCCGGGGGGGGGGGATCCCCGCAGTCTCGGGTACGACTCGTCTGTGGTAAACGAGCCATCGGGCATCGAGCCATTCAGGTTCTGCTGCAATTACTCACCATAAAAGTAAACGCGGTTCGAGTGCATCCATCATGTTGTTATTTTTTGGCAATTACATTTTTTTTTTTGTTCTCGTGATGACCTAACCGTTACTGAGCCCCACCATGAGAAACCCTACCAACTGTAGGCACAAACGAACATTCAGGGTGACTGTTACTCAGTTAGCCTAAATGTGAAGGAAGTAACCCATTACTATTACCAATATCGTTTTTTTTTCTTTTGATATTTTTTTTTTTCCAAATTCCTACACTGATTTTGCAAAAACCAATTTATGTCAGTTTATATAAATATATAATGTTTAATCCTGCTCCCCTGGAGCTCCGTTTTTTGAAGCTATGTATGCATTGTCCCTGGTTTTTGTTTTCTTCTTCCATTATATAGCTAATTCTTGTCAGGAATATTGTATTGTAACCCACCGCTATTTTGTTTGTATTGTGCATGTACCTCATATGCCAATTGTTTTGACCTTGAGAGTAATAAAGAAATGTTCTGTACTGTTCTGTTCTATAATAAAGTAAGTCTAGGTCATAGGTAAAATGTTTTTAAGGATTGGAAGCCCTTGTCACAAGGAATCCACATGCCAAATGTGAAGGCTCTATCTCAAGCAATTTAAAAGTTATGATAAAGTAGGTCACAGGTCAGGTTCAAGATCCCAGGTCAAACTTTTTTTGTATGGGTGGGAAGCCCTTGTCACAAGAAACCTACATGACAAATATGAAGGCTCTATCTCAAACCGGTCAAGGGTTGTGATAAAGTGGATCACAGATCAGGGTCAGGGTCATAGGTCAAAATTTTATATATGACTGGAAAGGCCGTGTTACAGGGAACCTCCATGCCAAATATGAAGGCTCTGTCTCTAATGGTTCAAAAGTTATGACCAATATAATTTTTTCTTGAAATTAGGTCAAAGGTCAAGGTCAAAATGTATCAATGGGAAGCCATTCTCACAAGACACTATCGCATTAAAAAGTCCGTGAAATGAACACCCCTATAAACCTCTGTTTTTATAGAGTAAAACTGGGGTTTTCGGGATTAAATTTCTGCTCCAAGACATAGTTTGTTTTGTTGGATTTGGTTGTACGGCCAGTTCAAGATTATTTCACTCATATTGAGTCGATCGTTAATCAGAGGTGGGCGAAAACCAGGGTACCCGAAGAAAAACCACCTGACCTTCCGTTGCAGAACTTTGCGTCTCACATGTGACCTGAGCGAGGCTCAAACCCACAGCGAAGAGAGACCTAATGATTAAGAGTCAGCGCTCTTATCCACTAGGCCACGGAAGCCTGTAAGACATAGGTTGTGAGTACTCGTTAGAACCGCCTCATTGAGGCGTTCTAACGAGCACGCACAACCTATGTGTGCAGTATAATTAGGAAAAATTTATGGATTTTCATCAGAAATGTGGCCATTTTTGAGATGTGAAAAAATGCACTATATCGCACGAGTGTTTTATCGTAATTCATGTGCTAAATATGAAGTTTCTACCTCAAACGGTTCAAAGGTTGTGATAACAGTTAACTTTGTCATAAAGTAGGTCAAAGGTCAATATCAAGGCCACATGTCAAAATGTTTATATGACTGGGAAGCCCTTGTCATAAAGAACCTATATGCCAAATATGAATGCTCTATTTCAAACGGTTCAGAAATTATGGCCAATGCTATTTTTTCTCTAAAGAAGGTCACAGATCAAGGTCAAGGTCAAATTGTTTTATCTGAGTAGGAAGCCCTTATCACAAGGAACCTACATGCCAAATATGAAGACTATCTTAAGCGGTTCAGAAGTTATGTCAAATGTCATTTTGTTTCTTTTAAGTAGGTCACCGGTCAAGGTCAAGGTCATAGATCACAATTTTATATGAGTCATCTACATGTCAATATGAAGGCTCTATCTCAAATGGTTCAGATATTATAACCAATGTTTATTTTTCCTCTTTTAGTAAGGTCACAGGTCAAGGTCATGGTCACTGGTCAATTTTTTTCTGAGTACTAGGCACTATCTCAAAAGGTTCAAATGTTATGACCAATGTAAACCAACCAACCAACCAACCAACCAAAAACAAACAAACAAACCAACAAACAGACAGGACAAAAACAATATGTCCCCGTTATCGCTACTGGGAACATGAAAAATACATAAAACAATATTCATATACGATAACACATTCGTGTGTCAGTCTATTTTTCTGATGAAAGTTTGTGATATTTCTCTTATTCGTATCCGTAACATAGGTTATAGGTGCTCGTTGAGGCGGTTCTAACCAGTGCCTATAACATATGTCTTGGAGCAGAAATGGGACAAATATTATACACCCGAAAACCCCGAGTTTACTCTATATAAAATGGGGTTACGGGGGCCAAGACGTGGCCTCTGATCAAGGTTACATGTAACATAGACTAAGCACTATTTTATCAGCCCACACTCAGGGATAATCGACCGATTTACTGCAAAATTCCTAAAAATTCGAACACCTTTAGGACTTGCTGCAGTTTTCCTACAATTTTAACAAATTTGTTTCACGATCCAACAAGGGGTGCAAAAATGCAGACGGAATAGCAAACGGTGCAGACCCTGATCAGACTAGTCTGATCTGGTTTTGCACTGTTTGTTTAAGTCTGTCTGTCACAATATTTAGGATTATTACGGTACATGCAATACGTCAAATAGTAATAGAAGCTGAAATCATTGTTTAAACCTTTGTGTACCAAATGGAGTTTTCCTCCTTATATATAGCATGAGTCCATTTTAAAATTTAGAGGTGTCAGGTTGTGTTTTCTACAAAATTGATTAGGAAATTGGCTGAACTTTTTGCAAGCAGTGAAGGCCCTGATCAGACGCCGCGTTCTGCGGCGTCTGATCTGGGCCTGCACTGTTTGCCCGGGTACCCGTTTTGGGGTTTCCGGTACCAAATGAGTTAAACATTTCTATGGGTATAACTAACGAGACACGTCGTGTTTGTTCTGTTTAAGGATAGCAAATTGACACGACACATGCAAAATATAACTTATTGAAAGCATATATGCCATGCACCCATGATCGCGAAAGCTCGACTGTACGACGAATGCACTTGCAGCCCCAATTTCATACAAAAAGTAGGGTTTGCAAGGATAAATATTATTTTCCTTAAATTTGCTTTAAAACATAGATCGGAGGATGTGTGTGGGGGTGGAAGGATGGGGGGGCGGGGGGGGGGGTGGGGGTGGGGGAACTCCTTGAGGCGGTTGTAACGAGCACTAGCAATCTATGTTTGGAGTATAAATATGAAAACAATAAAAAATATTCATTTGAAAGAAATGTCATTAATTTTGACATTGGAGACAGTATTTGTGTTACCGTAACGATACGAGTATCTGTCTGTAACCTGCCCTGGGCTGTTTTCCCATACATGTACTGTGTGATGTGTGAGTTGGGGTTTTACGGCCTAGTAAACAGCTATTTTAATAATAATAAAAATAATAATCGACCTTATTTATAGAGGGTGCATGTAACACATTTAGTACTAGTACATATCTTCCATGTGGCCCTCTTTTCCTGGGTAGGAACCAGTACTAAGCAATGTGGATAAAGTTTCTTGCTCAAGAAAACTACACGTGGCGCTTGCGGGGATCGAACCGGCTACCTCTCGATCTCAAATCCGATGCTTTACCACTGCACCACAGCACACACGCATACATGCGCTTCGTTTTGGGACTTTGTAGACTGGGCCTCTTCCTCGGGAAGTATTAATTGTGTACTGTTGAATTGGTAGGCACAGCTGTAATGAGCCGGCTTTGTATAGACAAGGCTGTATGGGTTTCATGGCCCTTTCAAGATCATTTCATTTGTTTTCGGCGCCGACCGTAAATAAGAGGCGGGAAGCACGGAGTACCCTAAAAAACAACAACACAATAACATATGTTTTGAATAAATAGATAATATTTGTTATCAAAACAACTAAACCATGCTGAAAATAGAGTATTTGGTCTAGTTGTTCAAAGCATCGCTATCTTAACCCTTGTCCTGCTGAGCCCAGATGTCCCGTATCTTTGAAACACTGTAGATCCAGATCAGATGGCTTCTGAAGAAGCCATCTGATCAGGATCTTCATTGTTTGCCATTCAGTTAATGAATTTGTTGCAATAATTTGCATCAAGTAATCTGATTGACTGATAATCAGTAGTGGGCGTGACATATTTAAATATTTAGCAGGACAAAGGTTAACTCTGATTTCCTGCTGAATAATTAATTCTGCCACAACCATTTCTTGCTATCGATCAATCAAATTAATTGTTATATTCTGTTTATTTGAATTCGAGAACTGAATGACAAACAGTGTAAATCCAGATGAGAAGCCATCTGATCCGGATCTATATTGTTTGCAAAGATAGGGGTTGTCGTGTTCAGCGGGATAAGGGTCGACGAAGTCCTGAGTTGTCAAACTGTCAATTGTTCTACCAACTAAAATATGAAATTCTCTTGTGTGTGCGTTTGAGTTTTACATGCCATCACAGCTAAGGTGATACGATGACGGGACCTCGGTTTAAAGACTCATCAGAAAGTTTGGAGAATCCCGGGGTCGGACCCACGACCCCTGGCTAATGAGGCGAGTAGCATAACCACTTCACCACGGATGCTTCTAAAATTCTGTGGTATTTTGCTGGAAAAATGTGAGTAGCTTTTGCAAATATCTCTTTACTAGTTGCAGCTTAGAAGCCTCCTTGGTGTAGTGGTTAGGCTTCTCGCCTCATAAACCAGAGATCATAAACCTTGGGTTCGATTTCGGGCTTCTCCAGACTTTCGGATGAGGCTTTAAACCGAGGTCCCGTCTCCATATGACCTTTGGTGTCGGTGGGACGTAACACTCAAGCACACACAGGGCGAGACTCAAAGTTTGGGGTTATACTGACAAAGACATATTGTTCAAATTACTATTTTCCTATACATATATAATAGCCATCATTCGTGGGTCATTTATGTTTGTGACTGTTTGAATTTTACGTCTCACCAACAGCTAAGGTTATACGGAGCCTCGGTTTAAAGACTCAGCCGAAAGTGTGGAGAAGCTCGGGACCGTGTGGATCTCACCTGCTATTGCTGCAGAATGTCTAAATTAATGTGCGGCTGTGGTATGAAGCCACTAAATGAAAGAAACAACAATGTGTCAAGAAAGTAACTATACTAACTTCCGGGTACATGTCAGTAGCTATCCGATAGACATTCAGCTATAAGTGGTTGTAGACATACGTATTGGACGCTTAGCTTCAAAATGTATAAATTTGCCTTTGCCCATACTATTCTGCTCAAGAGTTGTCTTGCAATTTGTGCCCAGAAATGTTTTGCAAGGAACATTGCTTTGCGCGCGCGCAGATGATTATTTTGTGCCTGTCCATTGAACATTGAAACTCACTTTACCTTTACAATATCTCATGATCTTGCTTAATTTGTGATATTCTCTCATTAGCCGGTCTCGGTAGCTCAGTCGGATGCGCGACTGACTGGTGATCAGGAGGACGCGGCTTCGATTCCTGCCGGGGTCGGAAACATTCTTTCGTGGAGATTGATCATGAAATCATTTCTACGGTCATTCTCTCCCTTCCGTTGAATCAAGAAGGGCAGTTGTCAGTTTCTGGCGAAATAATGTACACTGTACTGGTTAGCCGCTTACGTATAAGCCTGCCCAGGAAACGTGTGGATAGGTAAACTGACCGGCTTAAAAATGACCTAAGTAGTGTTGACTGGGCCGTTAAACTCAAATATAAACAAAATACAAACACATTGTGAAACTCTCAGATTATCTGCCTTTCAATTAAAAATATAGCAATTTTCAAACTGTTGTTATTTCTATACCTGTCATTCAATTTTTGCAATTTCTTTAAAACGCGCTTTCTTGCCACCATTGCTGGTAACCATGATTGAAAATAATGTAGAAAATTCATGTAGCATAAATAATCAATCTCGGGCTTCTCCAGACTTTCGGATGAGTCCCGTCTCCGTATGACCTTAGCTGTTGGTGGGACGTAAAACTCAAACACTCACTCACTCATGTAGCATGTAGCAGTACCGATCGCGATTTTCTATGGAGTTTCAATTGAAAGCAGCATTTTACACACACCTTCGGAAGATTTGGAGGCCTATACGTGATCGTCTGTTTCTTTTAGTTACAACTCTTTTGTGAATAGACACAAAAGGTTACATGTATCAGTTTTAGAAATCTTGTGCTAAGTGCAATTTTTATGGTGTTAAGTGTTGGCTTTTGAACTGATTTAATCTGCGAAATTGTCACGGTGGCCCTTTGGATGTTTAAAACAATAGCAAGGCTGGCGAGTTTACATAAACAAAAGTAGGTTCGGCTTTTGCATGGACAAATGAGTCCTCTAACCAAAATAAAACAAATTTTGTGTATTCTGCATTTGTAGTAACTAAAGTAACAGTTGCAATTGTATGTCTAGGAACTTTTTTGACCGAGTATATATGGACTGTTCATCACGAAAATATGCCTATAAAATTCCGACACCTTGAACCCCACTTTTATATAGTAAAACTGGGGTGTGCAGGGTCAAACATTATTTTTCTTATTTCTGCTCTAAAATATAGATTGTGGCTACTCGTTAGAACCGCCTCGACGAGGCGGTTCTAACGACCGCCAACAATCTATATTTTGAACAGAAATAAGACATGTTTCACAATATTTCATGTTAAAACTTTCACTTTTTCAGTGTTAAAGGTTTAAAGGTATTTGTATAGGCGTGTTTTCGTAGTGGATGTGGACGTTCAAGACCATTTATCTAGCCTTCACGCAGGGAGAATTGATTCATCATGCAGTGCTGCCAGTGCTTTGATATTGAAAACTTTAATCATCAAGTCCATGTAATTAACACCGTGGAAACAAAACTTTATTCAAAGCTTGCAAGGCTATGCATAATGTTTGCTCAGAACTGTTTTTTTTTTTTTGTTGTTGTTGTTGGTTTGTTTTATTTTACACGTTCGTGTGACATAGAGAATTCTTTCATAAATCCAAACCTGTTATTTTCATGAAACTCTGTCATATATGTTTTTCTTATTTTTACCCCAAACATAGGCTTGGGTGCTAGTTAGAACCCACAACCCATGTCTTGGAGAAGAAATAAAAAAATTAACGCTACCCCCGTAAACCCCAGTATTCTGTACATAAAGTGGGGCCTATGGGGATGTACATTTCACGGACTTGTTCACGTGATTCGAAGAATCAGTGATTGTCATGTTGACATGAGCAACGTAGAGATGCTGCCCTAATTAACTTTGGGTCATTTGTCAAAAATTAGATTAGTTTGCACCGGTTAACACTTGCAAATTCCCAATTTTACCAATATACAATGGATTTTACATAGGTTTTTAAAATGAGTTTGACGGAAGGGCAATCTAACATGTCAACGTTAGATTAGCATTACAATTTGTTAAACGTGACAATCAAGCGTGTTTGTTTCTTTGTTTGTTTGATATGAGGTTTAACGTCCCCGTCAACACTGTAAAGGTCATCTTGGAGACGTTGCTTCCAATTTTGTGGGACTTTAAGCCGACACTGAGATGAAATGACATTCCTAGCCCTGTCACCCAATGAAACCAATATGGTTTATTAGCATGGACGGTCCGCCTCGCACCGCGGTTCCTGGACAGGCTTAGATCCTCTAAGCGGTTTACCAGTACTAGTTAATCAAGCGTGCTATCTTGATGTAAACGTTACAATTTGTAATGAACTGTACTGGTATGTTAACATTAGATTAAAGGTACAAAATTACGAAAACACGCCTATACAAATGCATTGTAGTCTTTACCACCGAAAAAAAAAAAAGATTAATTTTACTATGGAAATTTGTGATTTTTTTTCTTATTTCTGCTCAAAATAGAGATTGTGGATATTCATTAGAACCGCCTCCCCACAATCTATTTTTAGAGCAAAAATAAGAAAAATAAGGTTTACCCCGGTAAACCCCAGTTTTAGAATATAAAGTGGGGTTTAGAGGGGTGCTCATTTCTCGGACTTGATCACGTGATGAACACCACTTCTACCATCTGTATTCGGACAGAGAAAACAATCCAGACCAAGCTGAGACCATGCTGGGTACTGTATATTTTCAGGTTAACATAGAACATGGACATTAAAGAAATCCTATTAGGGAAAGGTCGGGCACATACCCATCCCCTACAATCTACCGTTTTGAGTAGGAGTAGATGCTTTCACATGATAGGGGAGCGGACCGGAACATTAAATAGAATGTTGGTAAAATTGCCCGAAAAAGTACCCACAATCTACATTCTGAACAGAAATGGGAAAAATAGGGTTTTCCTCTGTAAACATCAGTTTTACTATATAAAAGTGGGGTTCAAGGGGTCAAAATTATAGGCGTGTTTTCGTGATGTTACACCACTTCTACCATCGGTATACGGACAGAGAAAACAAACCAGATCGTGCTGGGTACTCTATATTTTCAGGTTAAAAAAGAACATGGACATTTAAGAAATCCTATTTGAAAAAAGTGGGACACAAAATCACTGATATACCAATCCCCTACAATCTACCGTTTTGAGTATGAGTAGATGCTTTCACATGATAGGGGAGCGGACAGGAACATAAAATAGAATGTTGGAAAAATTGCCCTAAAATGCCGTAGCTATCATGAAAACCTTCCTTTCCCACAATAAATATATAAAGGGGTTAGTGCAAGAAGGGGTCTAAGTCACATTTTTATAATTTCGAGAAAAACGCGCAAAACAAAATATTTTGCAAAATTTTCATACTTTTCATACTTGAATTTAAATAAATTCTTCTGATGTGTTATCGTGTCATCTGAAATGGTGCAGAAATCGTATAAATAGTTCTGAGTATATCGCAGATATTCATTTGTTACAATAATGGTTTAGTGCAAGAAGGGGCCTAAGTCCAGGATTTATTGGACTTAGGCACCTTCTTGCACTAAACAAATACAACAAAGTTTTCTCTATTCAAGCAGAAACCTATGTCATTTAGTGGAACATGTGTATTTTATCGTATCACGACTCTTTATTAGTTCATTATAACAAAAATCTGAAACAAATGAACAATACATACAATGGAAACTCAAAGCTTTATGTGGTAAAACGGACTTAGATCCCTTCTTGCAACAAAAATACGACATTGGACTTAGGACCCTACCAAAATTTTTATTAACCCTAATTTTAATGGCAATAAAGAAATAAGGTATAACAAGCTATATATCAGATTGTAGGTCTTCATATGATGTATCTGAAAATGATAATATCACAGATTTTTCCAAAAATGGACTTGGGCCCCTTCTTGTACTAACCCTTTCATATATTGAAAACAGAATACAATTCCAATCGCCTTTACTGATGTTCCTGAGACGAGGGCGAAACGTACCACGATGTTCTCGGAAGTTGGTATGTGTGTGTGTTTGTTTGTGTGTGTGTGTGTGGCATAAATTAAGATAAACCTCAGGCTTTATATAATATAATTTAAAAAAAATCCCCCCCTCTAAGTTAACAGCGCCAAACTTACCAATGCTTTTTAATGAGCTCGGGTACTGAACATTCCAGCTTTCGGGTCATGACGTATGAGGTTTCGCGTCCCCGTCAACACTATTGGTCATATAAAAAGAAAGATAGAAATAAAATGCTTTTTGAGAATGAAAAAAAATCAGCTCACATGTGCCATGACGCAGACAACACAGCCTCCTATATGCCGTGACCAGGATTCGAACCTGGGTTGTCGCGGCCACAACGCGAAGTACTAACCACTATACGATCACGGCTATCACTGCTGAGCTGGCAGTATCATATAAATTTAATGAATTAAATAGCTTTCATGGGGTTATTTTACAAGTCATTTGGCATAACTAAAATGCCTTTGTGAGCTAATATAATACGGAATGTTTAATCCAAAATTACCCCGTTCACCTTTCTTATCTATCTTCTTATTCTGAGTCGGTCACATATGGCCATTACCTCGGTTGAATGGGTGGCTAAATTTAGAGTTTATCGGCCCCCGCACATTGGGGCTTGAAGAAATATATGGGGATAAACTGGGGTTTATGAGGGTTTACATTATTTTTGAGGCGGTTTTAACGAGCACCTACAACCTTTGTCTTAAAGCGGAAATAATAAAAATAACGTATACCCCCGTAAACCCCAGTTTTCTCCATATAAATTGGGGTCTAGGGGTGTCTTCATTTCACGGGCTTGTTAACATGATAACGAGTGCCGTTCTCCGTCCTGTTAAACTCCCTATTTTACAAGAATGGATATGTCCAAATTCAAAGTTCAGAATTAATGTAATAATTTCCCAAAGTACCTTTGTTTGTACTCTATCATTATAGACATATTTTCTTTATTAACCCATTTTGTACCAGAAACCCCAAAACACGTACCCTGGCAAACAGTGCAGGCCCAGATCAGACGCCGCAGAACGCGGCATCTGATCAGGGACTCCACCGTTTGCTAAAAGTTCTGTCATTTTCCAAATAAATTTTGATGAAAACACAAACTGACACCCCTTAATTTTGAAATGGACTCCTGCCATATATAAGGAGGAAGATTCCATTTGGTACAAAAAGGGTTAATTTTGAAGATGTTATTGCATTGTGCTAATTCTCTTGAGGGAAATATGTGTACAATCAGGGGAGGCAACTCATTCATTTTTTCAGCTCACCTTGGTCGAAGGCTCCAGGGGAGCCTATAGTAATGTGGGTCATCCGCGTCCGTCTGTCGTCCGTCCGTCCACACTTTGACCAGTTATATATCTGCCATTTGTAGCATGCATCTGGTGGGGCATTGATATGTTTACAACCTTTTTTACGTCATCGAAAGAAAACTTTGGTTGCTATAAGGTCCCATAGACTTACAATGGGAAAATGCTTTTCATCACCGATGCCTCTTCAGTTTTGATCCGTTCTTTCTGAAACATATATGTAAGGTGGCTGAGGATAAAAACTCGAATGGGTTCGAAAACCGGCCAGGTTGGCCCATTAATAATAGAGTTACGCCCCTTGATTGCCGAAAATGCCTAATTTTTACCTTGTCATCACCGTAACCCCTTCAGTTTTCAGCGGATCTTCCTGAAACTTTCATACAAGTCAGGGTTAAAAACTCGAAAGATTTCGAAAACTAGCGATGTCGGTCGATTACGCACAGAGTTATGTCCCTACTTTGCTGAAATACACATATTTTTGACCTTGTTAACACAGTAGCCCCTTCAGTTTTGATTGGATCCTCTTGAAACTTACAACAGGTAAGTCAGATGTAAAAACTCGACAAACAAGTAAGTCATGGATAAAGCTTGTATAAGTTCAAAAACTGGTGAGGGCGGTCTCTTATAGAGTTATGTCCCTTTGATTGCTTAAACAGTGTCATCATCATAAGTCCCTAAGTTTTGAATACATCTTCCTAAAACGTACATATAAGAAAGTTAGGGATAAAGGCTTGAATGAGTTTGCAAACTAACATTGTTGGCATATTACTCATAGAGTTAAGTCCCCTGCTTTGCTGAAAATGCTTATTTTATACATTGTCATCACCATAAGTATTTTAGTTTTAATCGCATCTTCCTGAAACCAACATATATGTAGGTTGGGAATGAAAGTTTGGATGCGTTTGAAAACTGGTGAAAACTGGTGATGTCTGCCTATCTCTCATACAACAGAATTTCCTTAAATGCTGAAAATGTCTGTTTTTGACCTTAAATACTTCAGTAAAGATTGGAACTTCCCGAAACTTTGAATATGTTAGCTCAGATGAGCGATATAGGACCATCATGGTCCTCTTGTTTTTTTTTTGGTTATTTTTTTTTTGGAATGGGAGAGTGGTGGGGGCGGGGGGGGGGGTTGGGGGGGAGTGGGGGCGGCTGATTTTACGGTCTTTCCAAGATTATTTGACTTTTTCGAGCCGGTTGTAAATAAGAGGAGAACGAAAACTGTAACACTCAGAAACAAGGAAGCAACTTTTTTCCTTGAAGACCGATTTTCTTTCAGACGTTCTGCGTTTATCGGAAATGGAACAGGCGATCTCCCTTGTATAAAGGCGGTTCTAACGAGTACCCACAATCTCTGTTCTAAGCAGAAATAAGAAAAGTAATGTATACCCCTGTAAACCCCATGGTGAAAATTATAAAGGTGTGTTTTTGTGGCAGGTTTACCCGTTTCCTGAAGGCATTTTACACAGAAATAATTGTATAATATAATATTTACATCCAGTTTATTGTCTATTGCCAACACATGTAATGACCAGAGCTACATTCAAGTTAACAAGTGCATTTGCATGTATAATTTCTTCGACTATTAAAGCGTCATTCAGACTTTAGCAGAAGTTTTTTTTTATATATTATTTTATCATTTAATGAAAATCAGATTTGAAATTTTGAGTTAATTTCAGCAGAAGATAGGATGATGATTCATATTAATGATAAATGCCTTTGTCCCCTGAAACAGTCATCCGACCTTGCTCAAGGTCTCCCCAATGTCGCTCTGCCTCCAGTATTCTCCAGTATTCCATAGTGAATATCAAATCGTGTTGTTCGGATATAAAAATATGTCACGAAGGGATGGCTATAATTCGGAAAAAGAACGAATCCGCCTATGACATGTTTTTCATATCAAAGAAACACGATTTGATATTCTGTTTATTATATTAATTTTGTTTCTTCAGAAAATAATGCAGTAAAAGTACCCGAGAACGCACGCGCGAGTTAAATAATTATAATAATTATCGTCGTAACACATTTAGTTTAGCAACAGGAAGCTAAACTTCCGTATAGCCCTCTAATATGCACAATATTTACCTGTAGAGATCAGCAAGTGAACTTACAATTTTGAGACTGTCTGGTAAATTGTTTCACACCACTAGACCAAAATAAAGTAAGCTCAGTTTAATTTTTTTTTGTGTGGCCTTGGTATTAAATAATTTATTTTACTTATGGATCTTTGAGACTGAAGAGTGTCATTGGAGGTCTTACATGAAACATTTGATTGATATAATGGGGTGTCAAAGCATTTGAAAATATTTGAAATGCTTAATTCTTCCATTATATTACGTATATTATCAATTTGATAATTAAGAATTACTGTACCTGCTCTTTTTTGTCACCTCGGTTTCTGCTGAGGTTCTTTTGAGATGTACCTCCTAAAATGGAATTGCAATAGTCTATATGAGGCTGAATGTATAAGTTATAAAATTGAATTTTATTTCTGTAGAAAGACGTGTTTTTATTTTAGAGAGGAGCTAAAGATTAGAACAGATTTTGTTGGCAATTGCATCAATATGGTTAGTCCATGACAGATTGTTTTCAACATATATACCAAGGATTTTATCACTATCATACAAATTGTTATTGTTGTATTTTAATGCAAGGGTATTATCATCTAGACGGGCACGCATTTGATGAGTGGTAATTCGCATAACGTTTGTTTTAGCGGTATTTAGTAGCATTCCATTTTGTCCACACCATTCTGGACTTCTTTGCAATGCCTCTTCCGACGTTCGTTCAATACAGTGTTGAGATTTGTCTATGTGATAAAAAATATTATTAATTGATTATCGTGTATTACACCAAGTAAACTAATATTCAAAAATCATAAATCATGTTTTTAATTGCGTCAATTAATAAAATTGTCATTAATCAAGTAATTTCGTATTGGCCCAGTTACAGGCCCTCGGTCAGCTGTATTGGCCTCGGCCTTCGGCCTCGTGCCAATACAGCAGACCTCGGACCTGTAACTGGGCCAATACGAAATTACCTGATTAATAACATTATAGTATAAAGTGGTAAATCATTAATGAACATAAAAACTCACATAGGGCCTAATATATATCCTTGAGGGCCTCCAGATGTTATATTTATAGCTTCTGAAACTTTTTGTTTCCTGTCCAGCAGATTTGTAGAAAACCATTGCGTTGATTCATTTGGAATTTTATAGCAATTGCATTTTTAATCGATAGTGTATGGTCTACAAAATCAAAAGCCTTTCTGAAATCAGTCATTACCATTCCAGTTAGCTGATCATTATTTATTATTGATCATTGGTAACAGAGCTGTCTCACAGAAAGCCAGATTGGTTTAAATGAAGCAAGTTGTTTGAAGTCAAATAAAGCATTAAGGAGTCATGGACATGTTTTTTTCTGGCAATATTTGAAACAATGGAAAAAACTGATATTGACCTATGGTATTTGGGTCATCCTCAGAGCCATTCTTATGCAATAGGGTGACTTTACCTGCCTTCGATTTTTCAGGAAAAGTGTAAAATTATATACTTTGATTGCATTTCTGATATGTACGATTCAGCTAATTTTAACAGTCTTGAGCCTATATTATCAGTCTCAGTAGCCTTGGTTACAACATTTTTTAAAATATCTTTTCAACCTTTTTCCAGTGTAATACATTACAGTGGAATTGAAGAAATGGCAGTGTCAGCTAGTTTTTCATCACAGAAAGATTTTAACTTCTCAAACGTAGGGTCAAACTTACTCAGGAAAGCAACTGTCCTTTTGGCTTTCCGCTGTTAATGTTTCCATTGGGGTCTAGTTCAGTACTTCATATTTGTGTTCTTTCCCTTTGGTGTCTCTGATGGGAGCTGTGGATTGATTGCATCGATTCCTGATAATTGACTTCACTTCTATTTTAGATTGCAGTGGTGTTGCTTTTATCTCAGAAGCTATAGGAACAAAGAATTTCTTGAATTTTAATGCAATGCAATATCAGAAGCGCTTTCAAATACATTATCATTAACATTCAGACTCAGTATACTACTACCACTATTAAGGTTACTGGCCCCACAATTATTGAATAATTTCCAGATACTAGCAGGATTATTAGCATTGTCGTGGATGATATATGCATATTGCTGCATTTTGAATGTTTCATAATTTTATTAACTTTATTTCGCCATCGTTTATATTGGTTATTTAAATTGTATATCCCTAAATGTAGTTTTGTAGCCTCAATAATATATACAGTAAGCCACTTGCTCTGTGTTTTCCTAACCCATTTAGTACCAGATACCCAAAAAATGTGTACCCTGGCAAACAGTGCAAGCCCAGATCAGACGCCGCAGAACGCGGCGTCTGATAAGGGCCTCCACTATTTGCTAACAGTTCAGTCATTTTCCAAATAAATTTTGATGAAAGCACAACCTGACGCCCCTAAATATTGAAATGGACTCCTGCTGTATATAAGGAGGAAGATTCCATTTGGTACAAAAAGGGTTAAAGAAAGCTGCTTATTTACAATTTTGCTGAATAAAGATGACCACGTTTCAACAATATCATTGTCATCAAAAACTTTACTAATGTCCCGTGGAGTTGATTTTAATCATTTATAAAAGAGTACTCCTTTGGAGACAAGGACTACAGAGCAGAACTGAAAACAGTGTTCAAGTTGTTTCTGAGCCAGACTAGCTAGTTTCGGCCACTTAGGCCTCTGCAGTAACCCCCAGGTATTTTCGGAACTCAACCATGGTATCAATGATCCAAATGGACTAGTAAATATAATTAATACTGTGTTGAAGGGAGGGTGACTTTTTACGGTCGCCACATATTCCCTTAACACCAGCTATGGTAAAGTTAAATATGTTCTATAAAAGAGTAATCCTTTGGAAGCGAGGACTACAGAGCAGAACTGAAAACTGTAGTGATCAAACTATTTTCATCAAAATTTTTAAACCCCCTGTATGATATTGTAAAAATATTTAGAGTAAAAATAAGCAAAATATTACAGATTTTTGCCAGAAAAGTAACTAGTTTGGAGATATGAAAGAATGCGCTATGCCACACGGGCGTGTTATCGTAAAGTTACGAGGTCAATCATCGGGTTACCCATCAAGGTGCTACCCAGCAAGCACACGTCGCTATGGCAACGTCAAATCAACGTCGGTGCAACGTCGATGTAGATGTGGCGTTGCATAAATGTCTTGACGTTGTACCGACGTTGATGTGACGTAACAATTGCGTCATGTGCCCACTGAGTAACTACGATGTGCATTGCTTAATTTCCTGAAATCAAAGCACTGATCACGTAGCCCTGGTGGGTTGTTGATGAGTGAAAGCTTGGAAAATGGCCCTGTACGGGGACTTAGACTGTTTCGTTTAACCTTAAATTCCTGCAATGAACCAATCAGTGCAGATCTTGATCAGAGTCTACACTGTATGTCAAACCAAACACATGATTCCAGTCCAGATTCTATAGATAGCCCTATTATGCTGCACGCTGGCCTCACATCGATAAGAATAAGGCGGGTATTTTCTATAAATAAACGTTGCGTGGATTTCCTACAAATCAGTGATAGTCACATGGACTTTAGCCCTGGATAGTTTCTGTGCTTAACAAAATGTATGTAGATAAATTATCGTTTCATGTTTCATTGTCTGCTGATATTGTGTCGATTTGCAAACAAATGAAAAAGGAGAATTGATCTGCAAAAAATGAGATCGGCAAAACACCACTTTACTCACGTAATGCCGGACAATTCCAGCGAGTGATTTTTTTGTGTTTGTGTGTGTGTGTGTGTGCGTGTGTGTGCGGGGTGTTGTTGTGTCTGTACTGAAATCACATCACGTGAACAAGTCCATGAAATAAACACCCCCCCCCCTAAACCCCACTTTATATAGAAAAAAAACTGGGGTTAACGGAAGCAAACGTTATTTTTCTTATTTCTGTTTCAAGACATAGTTTGTTGGTACTCGTTAGAACCGCTTCATTGATGCGCCCACAACCTATGTTTTCTGTGAGTGAGTGTTTGAGTTTTACGTCCCGCCAACAGCTAAGGTCATATGGAGACGGGACCTCTGTTTAAACACTCATCCGAAAGTCTGGAGAAGCCCGTGATCGATCCTGTGACCCCTGGTTTACAAGGCGAGTAGCGTAACCACTACACCACGGAGGCTTCTACCTATGTTTTGTGTATCAATAAGAAAAATATCATGGATTTTCATCAGGAAGTTAACCATTTTGGAGATGTGAAAAATGCACCATGTCGCACGGGTGTGTTATTGTAATGGTACAGTGTAAACGCATTCTGTGGCGTCTCCCTGCTAGCATTCTACATAAATCTACAGCGGGCCGTTAGCGGCCCGTCAGCTACCCTGACGGGCCGCTAACGGCCCGCTGTAGATTTATGTAGAATGCTTACTGGGCTAGTCTGTGTATTCACTGGGCAAACCTGTTTTTTCAGTCAGTGTACTGAATTTGGACGATAGGCATACACGGGTTTAATTAGTAAATACGGTTAGCAGCGCATGCGCGTTTGAATGACGTGATAGAGCTTTTTGTTTGAAATGATGCATGCGGTTATTAATATTGTCTGTGCTATTGTTTTTGATGGCTCTCCGGAGAGGTTTCACCAATCCTCGGAAGTTACGCAAATAAAATTAGTCTGAATTAGCAATTACATACACTTGAAAGCAATGTATATGGCATTGACGATGAAAATATATTAATTTCATTCGATGGTGCAATAATTTTTAGCATGCTCTAGTTGTATTTCTGTGTTTCAATGACATGTTTTGATACACATGGGACAGATATTTGCCACATGACCAGAAAAGGACATATTTCAAGGAACAGGCTTTCTTGCACACCAGGAAAGGATATCCTGGACGAGGCCCTGGGATAGAATTTATCCTACCCAATTAAGGGATAGGATAAAAATCGATAATTTTTTACGTGTTTTGTGTGCACGTCACGTACACTGTTGTAGCGCCAAGTTTCAAAACCTTGTCGTAGCGCCAAGTTTCAAAACCTCAACCACTTGAAATCGTAATATATGCGCTCCAAAATTATTCCAAAATATATGCAATTATTTTGAGCAGTGTATTTCTGTATATGAATGTATAGTTCTCACTACAGTGAAATTCCGTTTTTTTTTTTTTTTTGTTTTTGTTTGGTTTTGGTTTCACGGCCCTTTCAAGATTATTTCACTCATATCGAGCCGATCGTTGATCAGAGGTTGGCGAAAACCGGAGTTCCCGGAGAAAAACCACCTGACCTTCCGTTGCAGAACTTGGCGTCTCACATGTGACCCGAGCGAGGCTCGAATCACAGCAGTGAGAAACCTAATGATCAAGAGTCAGCGCTCTTAACCACTAGGCCACGGAGGCCCGTGCGAAATTCCGCCTAATACCACCTAAAATTAAGACTAAATCTGCTTTAAAAGCTTATTGAGAAGGTTTCAGATATTCTTTCCTTGTGTTTTCTACACCAAGTGTCTCTTACAAAGAGACCACCTTTGAAACTGTTCAAAAGTGGTATTTAAGACCACTTTTAAACAGTCCCGAAGGTGGTCTTTATATAGGATTTTTACTGCATTTTTTTCCATTTGTTGCTTTTATACTGAGTACATTTATTTGCATTTGTTGAATTTGTATTAAATGAGGCGCGACACTTTGCCATTGCAAACACAAATGTACAGCTCAACAAGCGCATCCGAGCAGTCTGATCATCACCTGTGTGTTCGTTCGCCCCCGCTAATCGAGGCTTTGAGAAATAGATTGGTAAATTTGTTAACCCAATTTGTACCGGAAGCCCCAAAACGGGTATTTGGCAAACAGTGCAGGCCCAGATCAGACGCCGCAAAACGCGGCGTCTGATCAGGGCCTACACTGTTTGCAAAATGTTAAGCCATTTTCCAAATAAAACTTGAAGAAAACACAACATGGCACCCCTTAATAATGGCAAACAGTGCAGGCCTAGATCAGACACCGCAAACCGCAGCGTCTGATAAGGGCCTACACTGTTTGCACAATGTTAAGCCATTTTCCAAATAACATTTGGGAAAAAAAAACCACAAAAAACATGGCACCCCTTAATTTTGGAATGTACTCCTAGTATATATAAGCAGGAGGATTCCATTGGTATAAAAATGGTTAATTGGCTTTGTGACGTTGGTTCATGTTTTGTCTGGTTTTGTGTTTACCTTCATGTCACTTACGTTCTTAGGTGACTTGAGATGGCTGCGATTACGGCCTTTTCTGAGTGACTTTTAGTACTAGTTTGCAAGGTGCTTCCGCGTGGAGCTAAAACCGACTGGACTTTAGGTCTAAGTCTGCCCAGGAAAAGTGATGCGAGTCGGACCGCTCCTTAAACCCTATCGGTTTCTATGGGCGGCAGGGCTCGTGGTGTCATTTCATCTCAGAAAAGTCCCAGAAAATCGGAAGAAACGCCTCCAAAGTGACCAAAATAGTGTTGACGGGGACATTAAACCTCAACACAAACAAACAAAATCTGCATGTGTGCTGCTTTGACAATACCATATATCTAGTGTCTATACTTCAGTACGTTTAGTTTCGTTATCTCTTGCTATTCTACAGGTACTAGCGCCCCCGCCCATCGGGGCCTGGAGAAATAGATTGGGTTGCACGGTGCTTCCGCGCAGAGCTGAAACCGACCGAACTTGAGAACTGGTAAACAGCTTAGGTCTAAGCCTGCCCAGGAAAAGTGATGAGCGTCGGACCGCTCCTTAAACCCTAGCAGTTTCTATGGGCGGTAGGGTTTAGTATGTCATTTCATCTCAATATCGGGTAAAAGTCCCACAAAATCGGAAGCAGCGTCTCCAAAATGACCTTAATAGTGTTGACGGGAACGTAAAACCTCAACTCAAACAAAACAAAATCTACAGGTACTAGTGTGCAGCTGAGCTGGCAGGTTTTTGTCTGAGCAGACTGGTTTATGTTTTCTGGGACATGTTTTCTAACGGCAAGGATTTCATTTGAGTCGGGGCACAGCATTTCCTACAATCGACTTGCGCCTAGCGAAGAAAGAGAACAGCCTGCGTATCCATATACTCTGACGAGAGACTTCTCTTGCTGCATGAAGGAGCTTTGGGCACTTAGCTATATTGAGAGCGCACAACGAAAAATCTGAGCAGACTGTGCGGATGCGCAGGCTGATCTGAGTCTTCGCTGGGCGCACATGTAAACTGTAGGAAATGCTGCGTCTCGGCTTATTTTCTATTGAACCGACAGCTATATATGGGTCGATTGTTTATCATTCGACCATTAGGTCGATTATTTACCAATCTGACTTTGGGTCGATCGTTTATCAATCGACCCCAAGTCATAAAGCGCAAGTCGCTCTTCAGTGCTATGATCCACGTGACCATCACTGATTTACAGAAAATCCTAAAGAAAATACAGTCAAACTTCGATGGCTCGAACCACTTTTGAACCATGAAAATTTGTTCGAGACAGCGGTAGTTCGAGCCACAGAGGGATACTATTAGTGCCATACCAGGAGGCATAATGTAGATAATTGTAGATATCTTTTCAGTGTTCTGTATTATAAATGTACGTTGTGTGTACTCATTAGAATCGCCTCATCGAGGCGATTCTAATGAGTACACACAGCATACATTTGCAAGAAAAAAGACTAAAATCTCCTTAATCACCCCCACCATTTCTTATTTTGAGGTTTTACCTACGGACTCAAGTACGAGTTCGACCCAGCCATGGTAAACGAGCCATCGGTGTTCGAGCCATCGAAGTTTTACTGTAACAGCGTTAATTTATCGACGTGAGGTCCGCGTGTTGCGTAATAAGGTTATCTATAGAATCTGGACTGGACTCACGAGTTGGGCTTGGCAAACAGTGTAGATCCTGATCAGACGCCGCAGAATGCAGGCTTCTGATCAGGGTCTACACTGTTTGCTTATAATACAATAATTATGAACAATAAGCCGCAAAAAGCAGAGTCTGATCAGGGTCTACATTGTTGCTTACAGGACAAGAAAGTAAGGATTAAAGGAAATATTAGCAGTATTTAAACCTACCTTCAGAGGCAGTCGACCGCCCCCGCCCATAGGGGCTTGAAGAAATATATGGGCTGCATGATGCTTCCGCGCAGAGCTGAATCCGGCCCGCACACTAGTACTGGTAAACCGCTTACAGGATCTAAGCCTGTCCAGGAACCGCAGTGCGAGGCGGACCGTCCATGCTTATAAACCCTCTTGGTTTCATTTGGCGACAGGGCTTGAGATGTCATTTCATCTCAATGTCGGGTAAAAGTCCCATAAAATTGGAAGCAACGTCTCAAAAATGACCTTTACAGTGTTGACGGGGACGTTAAACCTCAAATCAAACAAACAAAACAGAGGCAGTCGAACCACCAAGGCTTTCAGTGCTTTGATTCTATTGACTCGGCAGCTGAATGCAAGTGACCTTTTCATCTCGAGTGGATTTACAGTTGATTATTGTAGCTGAGTACAGATGAATGCATCAATTGTTTATAAATTGCCGGCAAACACGGTCTGATGCATGTTAATGAATCAACCTTTGTTCAATGAATGCAGCACATCGCCTGATCGAGAGAGATTTTTGATGGACGATTGTCTGTGTATCTACGTGACCCAAATAGATTCTGGGAAAATGGCTTTTACTGCTGTTGCATTCACTGTTGTTACTGTTGCAGTCGACGTCACTTCTTTACCCTCTGAAAGGCTTATCAGCATAAACGTTTTTATTTTCTATATTACTGATATAGTTTTTTATCCCACCACAGGATAGTGGTATCCCTTTCGGTCTCTGTCCGTCCTTAAGTTCGTTCGCCCGTCCGTCCGTCCGTCCGTCCGTCAGCACCATTTCCTATCTATAACTTGACATTTTCACACTGATTTGTTTGGGGGGGGGGGGGGTTCTTATAATTTTGCATACACATTTATACCGGGGATGTGTGTTTTTGGATTGTTAATGAGCCCAATCCGTCGACATTTGGTAGAGTTATGGCCCTTGTCAGCTCCTAATAAGTGGTTTTTGGGCGTTACCGATCGATAACTTGAGCGTTCTTCCCCATTTTGCATATAGTTTGATATTGGGGAAGTGTGGTTTGGCATTGTTCATGGATAAAATATGGTAACATTTGACATTTGAGTTATGGCCGTTAACAATTCCCATTAAATGATTTTTGGTCTCTTATCCCTTTACTAAATAGAATATTTGGATGGAACTTCACCGATACAATGACCACTAACGGAGGTATATTGTGGCCGATGACTACAACTCTAACTAGCCATGATCGTGAGTTACCTGCCCGTAATGGATGTGAAAAATGTTTTTTTTTTTTTTGCCTGTTTCTTCTTTCCTATATGGAATATCTCAAGGAACATTTACAGATTAATAATGTTCTATAAAAGGGTTATCCTTTGGAAGCAGGGAATACACAACAGAAGTGAAAAATATGGAGTGTACATGTTTTCTGGGCCAGACTAGCTAGTTTCGGCCAATTAGGCCTCATCAGTGACCCTCAGATATTTTCAATTCCGCAATGGAATCAATGATCCCAAAGGACAAGAAAATATAATCTACACTATGATGTAGGTCAGGGAGACGTTTTACCGCCGCCACACATTCCCACACACCAGCTGTAGTGAAGTTAAATATGTTCTGTAGAAGGGTTATCCTTTGGAAGCAAGAAATACACCACAGAAGTGAAAAACATGGAGTGTACATGTTTTCTGGGCCAGACAGGCTAGTTTCGGCCAATTAGGCCTCATCAGTGACCCTCAGATATTTTCAAAATTCCACAATGGAATCAATGATCCCAAAGGGCAAGAAAATATAATCTACACTATGTTGTAGGACAGGGAGACGTTTTACCGCCGCCACACATTCCCACACACCAGCTGTAGTGAAGTTAAATATGTTCCATAGAAGGGTTATCCTTTGGAAGCAAGGAATACACAACAGAAGTGAAAAATATGGAGTGTACATGTTTTCTGGGCCAGACAGGCTAGTTTCGGCCAATTAGGCCTCATCAGTGACCCTCAGATATTTTCAAAATTCCACAATGGAATCAATGATCCCAAAGGACAAGAAAATATAATCTACACTATGATGTAATAAAATAAATCAATAAATGTTATTTAATAAAATACTAAAGGAACATGCTATGGCCAAGGACAGTCAATCTGCTGATTCTGGTTTTGGGTTATCTGCCCTTGATATATAGAAATAGCTCCTTTACTATATGCAGTATTTAGATGAAAATTTACGGATGTATAGAACTTGACAGGAGGCCAGTTCTGGCCAAGGAACCATGCCCCTGTATATGTAGCTCCATTAAGTGGGGAACACATCACGAATACACACCTATATAATTTTGACCCCCTTAAACCCCACTTTTATATAGTAAAACTGGGGTTTACAGGGGTAAACAGTATTTTCCTTATATCTGCTTAAAAGCATAGATTGTGGGTACTCGATAGAACCGCCTCGTCGAGGCGGTTCTGTCGAGTCCCCACAGTCTATGTTTTGAGCAGAAATAAGAAAAAATCACAATTTTTCATCTAAAAATTTCCATTTTTTTTGGCAGAAAAATTGACAATGTATTTGTATAGGCGTGTTTTCGTAATGAGGCAGATGATACTTCATAGATATTGAGCGCTAAAGCCACTGTAACGTAGACAAGAACTGCTTCTCTGGCCATTCTACTTCTGAGTTATCTGCCCTTATCATGTGTCTGTAAAGCCCATCCGGGCTTGAAGAAATGGGTGGGCTGCATGATGCTTCCACGCAGAGCTGAAACAGACTGCACACGAGTACTGGTAAACCGCTTAGAGGATCTAAGCCTGTCCAGGCAAAGTGGTGCGAGTCGGGCCGTCCATGCTTATAAACCCTATCGGTTTCATTGTGCGACAGAGCGGGAGATTTCATTTCATCTCAATGTCGGGTAAAAAAACCCCACAAAATTGGAGGCAACGCCTGCAAAATGATCTATACTGTGTTGACGGGGACGTTTAACCTCAAATCAAATAAAAATGTGTCTGAAATATTTTTGCCTATTTTTCTGTAGTATATGGAACAGCTTGATGAAAACACTTTGCATATGTACAGGGTAGTTGCCTATTATGGCCAAACTTCACCATGCTGAATATTTCTATGTGCTACCTTATCTTCCGCCTTTTGTGTTGCAAATTTTTGATCTTTTTCATGGATTCAGAAGTAGAATGGAACACAGTACAGATCCTGATCAGCTGCCTTTCGAGGAGCGAGCTGGTCTGGATCTATAGGATCTATACTGCTTTCACATTACAAAAACACGCCTATACAAATACACTGTAAATTTTACCGCCGATTAAAGATGAAATATTGCGATATTTTTTCTTATTTCTGGTTCCCGTTAGAGTGAGGCGGTGCGAAGCAGTACCCACAATCTATGTTTAGCAGAAATAAGAAAAATAAGGTTTACCCATGTAAACCCCAGTTTTACTATATAAAAGTGGAGTTCAAGGGGATCAAAATCATATAGGCGTGTTTTCGTGATGAAAAAGGAAATATCCTGGTGCAGCATCCTTTAATTATCTGGCTTTGCTGTATCTGAAAAGGGGTTTGTTTTTGCCTTTTGTTTTTGTGCCTGAGATATACTAAATTATTGTCACCGACAAGGCTTTTTGGATACTGGCTGTCCTATTTCTAAGGTAGTTAGCTCTAGAAACGCCGGAAAATGAGTGTTATTGTCCTACAATGGTGGGGTATCATGCAGTGTTAGGTTAGTGATGCTTTTATTTACTGAAACCAAAACAACAAAAAATGATATTTGCCCATTATAAAAAAAAACATGACACTATTATGTAGTACAGAACCCGGGAACGGACATGTTTTTTTTCTAATATGTTGTGCGAACGAGATATTAAGCTGTGCGAACAAGATATTATCTTGTGCGCACAAGAAATATTCTTGTGCGCACAGGATAATATGTTGTGCAGACAAGATATTATCTTGTGCAGACAACATAATTTAGCTTGTGCGGACAATATTATCTTGTTTGCACAACATAGATCTTGGGAAGTTGTGTAAACAAGATATTATCTTGTGGGTACAAGAAATTATCTTGTTCACACAAGATATTATCTTGTGCGCACAAGATGATATCTTGTGGAGACAACATAATATATTGTGCGCACAACATAATAATAAAAAAAACATGTCCCTTCCAGGGCTCCGTAATTATGTTCACAGTAGCAACCCGGTTGTTTTTCGGATAAGATAAAAAGAGAAAATTTCATGGTTCTTTTTTGTTGTTGCTTTTTTCGATAATTTACCAGAAATAGTTGTACTCCTGTGTTTAAAACAGAATTTTCACCGATGCTTTGCACTCGTGCAAATTCTGATGTTTTCAACACACCCGATGAAAGTTTTTTGTTATTCACCTCAAAAAAGTTAATATCATCTATATACGTACAATGACCTTTAAGTTACCTTCATGTTTGAAGTTATTCTGAAATTTACCAGTTTCGTATTATCATAATCAACTGGGCTCCTCTGTCTCATAATTGACACATCTATTGTTACAAACATGATCCTTCAAAATGATCGTTGGAAGGTAGTTTAGGTCGTAGTACCAAAGCGTCAAATCAAAATCATTAATACATAGACAAATGGCAAATATCAATGTCCAGATCAACAGACATGGACTCCAGAAGAGTGTAATCAGTAAGCATTACTTGGTAAGCAAGCTTCGCCCACTAAGCCTATCGAAGGGTATGGCCGAGATTTTGGAAGTCTTTCTATAGCTTTCTATTGGCAAACACATCAGAAATAATTCTGGAAATGGCCACATTGTACGGATCAACAAGATCATGGTGCCTCCCATACAACTTCTTTAGCGTTGATACCAGTTTGGTTTTTTGATATCCCTGGCATGAGCGCCTTCCCACGTTCCATAAAGTCCTGATACTTGGAACAGGCTCTAGCATAACGGATTAACTGAGAAACGTAAACTCCATATGCTGGTGCAGACGGGATATTACTGCTCAGGAAGGCCGGGTAAGTTAACAATATGAAAATTGAAGTCATCTCGTTTATCGTACAGCCTAGTAGTAAGCTTCCCCTTGTCAATATAGAGATAAAAATCCAAGTATGAGGAGGAGTCTCTGTTGTTTCCTTAATTTCAAGTTCACGTGGATATATGAATTCTAAGTACTCTTGGAATTTAGCATTTTTCATAGACAATAAATCATCTATATATCTGTAGGTGAAATTGAATTTTTGTGCAAGGCGTTTCTTGCCTGCTTTGAGGAGACCTTGTACAAACTCCGCCTCATACGAGTACAAGAACAAGTCGGCAAGCAATGGTGCACAATTAGTACCCATTGGTATGCCAATTGTTTGTTGAAATATTAGGCCACTGAACTCCACGAAAATATTGTCAATTAGATATTCCAGCATCTTTATGACATCTGCATCAGTGTACTTTTGTGGTGCATCAGAGTGATCTCAAACGAAGTATGTGTCTTTGTAGCAAAGAACAACATTCTGGTAGCGACGGTTACCATTCTTGTGGAAAAAACAGTGATTTATGATTTCCTTGAGTTAAGATTTCAATTTATCATGAGGAATAGTTGTGCAGAGTGTTGAGAAATCGAAAGATTTTATGCTGTTTACTGAGAGAAAAGACTGTGACTGAAGATGTTCTAGAAACTCTTTGAAGTTTTTCAAGATCCACATCTGATTCACACCGCTCCTGGCATATGCAGTGTCACAATATTTCTGAAGGCCATCTTTAACTACAGTAAGGATTCGTGTTAGGATCTGTGAAAGAGGCTTGGTTGAGCACATAGATGAACCCGCTATATATCTCTGCTTGTACGGATTCTTGTGAAGCTTAGGAATCCAGTACATTTTGGAAGTTCCATATCTTCTTCTGGGAGGAATATTCCAAACGAAAGCATCACCGATTGGTGGTTTCGCAGAATTTCATCTTTGGACAAGGACGAAAGATTATATGTTGGGTTGCCTGTCGTAGAGCTCAAACCAAGCTCTTCTTTTAAGCAATATTGTTAGATGCCTTGTCAGCTAGAACAACGACAAATTTCTGATGGATTTCAGCTAACTCAGCAGCAACATCTGGATCATCAAACACCGAATAATGTCGGCGAGACATGGTTCTGCTGAGTACTGTTATACGTCTGTTTACCAAGGCCATTACAGATTTAACCCATTCGGAGAGGGTGTCAACCTCCGGATTCTCTTTCCTAACCAAGCGCCGTGCATACTCTTCAACAGAACATACTCTTCAAGAAGAACTATCTAAGTACTTGTGTTTTCGTTCTAGTCCCAAACTCATATTGTAATGACGTTACTGCTATGATAATAAGTATGTATTTAAACCAAACAGTTTAGATCCAGATGAGATGGCTCATTATGAGCGATCTCTTTTGGATCTACATAACTGCTGGTTGTGGTCTGCAGGGCTGAAAGGGTTAGGCAAACATAGACTAGTTGTCTACGCCCTCGCGTATAGACTGTCTGATAATTGCCTTTTTAAGAATAGGACATAACGAAGTCGACGGTTCTCTTCGTGGCCTAGTGGGAAAGAGCGCTGACCCTTAGTTTATACTGATTCACTTTAGTTCGATTGCGATGAAAGCTTCAAACTTATTTGAATCGCTGTCGAACACCCCGGAAATTATCACGCGCGCGAGAAAGAGGTCACTAGTAGTGACTTTTACACCACTGCTACCCATTTACACCTGGATGGAGTGTGGCATTGCCTGTCTTGCCCAATGACACACCTCGCCTCCCGGGTGGCCGGATTCGAACCCACAACCTCTCGATCATACGTCGAACACTGAGCTATCGATTCTGCTCTATGGAGGCTCAAGAACTGGTTCGATTGAGCAAGGACAAACAAGCCAACTGAATTGTTTGGTCGCCATGAGGCGGGAAAACCGGGTCTAATGACCAGATTGTAACTGTTCCATGGAGGGGCACGTGACGCGATCAACCAAACAGCTTTAACGATGATGCAATACTATACTGCAGTTACAGGAAACAACCTGTCTGAATAGCGAAACAGACCGAAAAGCAAGCGTTTTAACTCCAACAATAAATATCTTAAGACAAAGAAATTTTAAAAAGAAAAAAAATGGAATAATTGCCTTTTTTGCTCAAAACATAGATTGCGGGGAGTCGACAGAAACACCTCGACGAGGCGATTCTATCGAGTACCCACAATCTAGTGTCTCAGAGCATGAATACGGAAATTAATGTATACCCCTGCAAACCTGTGCTTTACTATATAAAAGTGAAGATTATATTTTCTTGACCTTTGGGATCATTGATTCCATTGTGGAATTTTGAAAATATCTGAGGGTCACTGATGAGGCCTAATTGGCCGAAACTAGCTAGTCTGGCCCAGAAAACATGTACACTCCATATTTTTCAGTTCTATGCTGTATTCCTTGCTTCCAAAGGATAGCCCTTTTATAGAGTATATTTAACTTCACTTCAGCTGGTGAATGGGAATGTGTGGCGGCGGTAAAACGTCTCCCTGCCCTACATCATAGTGTAGATAATATTTTCTTGCCCTTTGGGATCATTGATTCCATTGTGGGATTTTGATAATATATTAGGGTCACTGATTAGGCCTGATTGGCCGAAACTAGCTAGTCTGGTCCAGAAAACATGTGCACACCATATTTTTCAGTTCTGTGGTATATTCCTTGCTTCCAAAGGATAACCCTTTTATAGAACATATTAAAGGGGATCACAATTCTATAGGCATGATTTCGTAATGGAAATACAACTTTAAGGACCTTATGGTTGCTACTCTGTTGGCTATGTCCAGCTGAAAAAGGGGTCTACTCTAAAAGGGGAAGAATTTGCTGCTCAAGGGGTCTACTCTTTAAGAGTATATCCCTTAGACATATCCAAAGAGAAACTACTTTTGCAGGAGTAAACACACCCCTTTAAGGCGTATCTATTTCCCTTATGGGGAACTTATAACAGCCGCAGTCATTTTCGCAAATTTTACGTCTTGCAATGCCATTATGGAGTAAGTCCATGGGGCCATGGAAACGAAAAACAACAGAACATAACTACTACTACTCACAGAGTGTGGCTGGCTGCGGTAGCTCAGTCGGATGCAGTCGGACTGGTGATAAGGAAGACTCGGATTCGATACCTACCGGGGTCAGCAACATTCTTGCGTGGAGATTGATTATGAAATCTTTTCTATGGTCATTCTCTCCCTTCCGCTGATTCAGGAAGGGCAGGGGTCAGTTTTGGGCGACAGAATGTGCACTGAACTGGTAAACCGCTTACGGATAAGCCTGCTCAGAAAAAGCGTGGATAGGTACACTGACAGGCCCAAACATGACCCAAATCAGTATTGACTGGGCCGTTAAATACAAAAAAACTTGCAAAGTTTACTTCACACAGATAGGAACAGATTTCGGTACGCTAATAGCTCTAATAATACGTATATGTAAATGTTGGAAAGACAGAGAACGTTATTTTTCCTCATTTATAAAGATCGCTGGGTGTAACGGGCCTCCGTGGCCTAGTGGATAAGAATGCTGACTCTTAATCATTAGGTCTCTCAACGCTGTAGGTTTGAGCATGGCTCAAGTCACATAATGAGAAGTTTTGCAACGGAAGGTCAGGAGGTTTTTCATCGGGTATCCCAGTTTTCACTCACCTCTGATTAACGATCGGCTTGATGTTAGTGAAATAATCTTGAAAGGATCGTAAAACGAAACATAAAAAAGATCGCTGGGTGTGTAAAAACATGTTCATGTCTTTGCTTCTAGAATTAACGTTAGTGCCAAGGTCGAACCTTCTAGCTCTTCCAAATATATAAAATATTTAGGGAGCGAAACAGTCATAACGTTGATGGGTTTCTGTTCAAAAACTTCATGACTACTAAGTGACCTGCCACAAGTTACAGACTGAGTTGTTTAAAGATTTTATAGTGCATTCGATGGGGGCTATTGTATCTGATAACCACTCAATACTTGACGTTTTACTAATCAGTTTCTTTTACAATTAAGTTGTGATCTAGAAAGATATACAAAAGGATTGCAAATTTCAGGTTTTTGCGGAGGTACCGCTTAAAGAAACTGCCGAGATTTAAGATACAGTCTGATTCGCAGCACTTTCTCTGGGCAGGCTTAGATCTTCCTAGACGGTTCAGCAAAACTTCAAAGTTCGGTCGGTTTCAGCTCATGCAGTCCAATATATTGCCCCAAGGTCTGATCGGCCCCCGTCCATCGGGAATTGAAGAAATAGATTTGGTTGCATGATGCTTCCACGCAGAGCTGATACCGGCCGCACCTGAGTAGTGTTAAATCGCCTAGAAGTTCTAAGCCTGTCCAGGAAAAGTGGCTCGAGTCGGACCGTTCATGTATTTCAACCATTTAGTTTCATTGAGCGACAGATTAGAAGCAATGTCTCAAAAAAGGCTCATACAGTGTTAACAGGGACGTTAACAACAAATGAAATAGATAACCAAGGCCCTATAGAAGGCCTGATGACTTAGGAAAAATCTTTCCGTATAACTCCTACTATACCGTTTTCATCTGATTAAGCCTAAAATGTGAATGTAGTAAGGCTAAGATGTGAAGATATGCCTTAAGTTTCGAGAATTACTGTCCACCAAATATTAACAGAGTTATGACCTTTGAAAAATTCGGTTTACATTTTCGTTTGGTTAAGTTTTGTGCTATACATGTGTAAACCATATGTAAGTTACATTTAGTTTATACTTGCCATGGCGTTAAACAATTTACCACAGAATACTCATCACTACCTACCCCTCCTGATACCAAGGTCACAGACTTCGAAATTTTATATATACGTTTTGTATTAAAAAATAGAAGTGGAGGCAATGATCAGGAATCGTTACAATCAACCCACAACTCCCATCAGAGACACAGCGATACATGGGCCCCGTCAAGCGATTATGGTACTTATCGCCTATGCGAGCAGCGAAGGTTCAGGCGAGCCTGCGCATCCGCGCAGTCTCGCCAGAACCTTCGCTGCTCGCTCATACAAGCAGTGAATGTAGAGGAACCTTCAGACAGAAAGCCATATCCCTGGCCCCTCTGAATGGCTGGGCATGCGCAGTTAAAATTTGTTATGACGGAATGATCGAAGACACAAATTCGCTTGGCGGGGCTCACATATACAGGCTACATGCCACCTTTGCCTTGGTGTACAGTGTATTGGATTCTTGAACGTGATTGTGTTCCATAGCCAGACGGTCGTTTGGGTAGTGAGTATGAAAGACAACCATTACGCAAACACGCCTACACAAATACATTGCCACCTTTATCACCGAAAAAATGAAAATTTTAAGATGAAAAATTGTGATATTTTTCTTATTTCTGCTCAAAATATAGATTGTGGGCATTCGTTAGAACCGCCTCATCGAGGCGATTCTAACGAGTAACCAAAATCTATATTTTAGAGCAGAAATAAGAAAAATAAGGTCTACCCCTGTAAACCCATGTTTTACTATATAAAAGTGGGGTTCAAGGGGGTCAGAATCATTTAGGCGTGTTTTCGTGATGCTTGTCTTGGGGCACACAGAGTATGATACATACATATTATTACTACAGTAACTTGATCTGACGCATTGTATCACGTCGAGTGGATGTTTCCAGATCAGCGTATCACACGAGACGCGCAGCGTCGAGTGTGATGCGTAAGATCTGGAAACATCCAAGAGACGTGATACTGTGCGACAGATCAAGTTATTTTAGTGATAATACGTTTATTATATACCTTTTTTCGCTTTTAATAAAGTCTTTTGTCAACGTAAATTGGCGGGAAACTTTGACGCTACATTCTGTGTGTAAGTGACGTCATCATTTCGAACGTTTGGTTCCGCGTTATCGATGGCTGTTTTCTAACGTCGCAACAAATGCCGGGACTCAGGGTTTGCAGGAGTGTGATACGGAATCGGAAAACGCGAGTGCGTGATACGGGATTCTGTATTTTTTGTGTCGGAAAACTGATAGTAGACAGCAGTATTTCTTGTAGGTATATAATAAAGTACGGGACCCAATCCTCTTCTCCCCTGTGTTTTACCAAGTCCCACATCCCAGGCCCGAAATACACCAGATACTTGTAACTGTTGAGTGAACAGTTCGTTTTTAAGCAGCTGGTTCGAACAAGGCTCCAGGGCCGACGTCGAACGCTCGGACACTCAATGTGTTTGATTCCTATTTGAGCCAGCGCATGACAAAACCTACAATAAGACGTGCACCCAGCGAAGATTCGGATAAGCCTGCGCATCCATCTAGTCTAACCAGAGACTTCTCTTGCTGCATGGAGGAGCACTTGGCCCTTATCCTTAGAGCGCACAACGAAGACTCTGATCCGACTGCGCGGATGCGCAGGCTGATCTGAGTCTTCGTTGGGCTCACATGTCATATTGTAGGTTTTGTCAAGCGCTGGCTCATTTAATTGCACAGCATGTCATTAAACATATATTTTCACACGCACAACACATGTAAGTTGTCATTAGACATTAATGAATCACTTAAAAGAATGTAAAAGGAATATGTACTTTATTCTTTAATCCCCCCAATTTAGGAAGTGGACTCGTTTATGTCTGAATTTGGACTCGTCCATTCGCGGATTCGGTCTGGCAAACATTGTAAGCTCATTATGAGACATCTGATCTTGATCTACACTATTTGCATATGTAACTGTACTGGTCTACAGGTCGCCCCCCGCCCATAGGGGCTTGAAGACATATATGGGCTGCATGATGCTTCCACGCAGAGCTGAATCCGGCCAGCACACTAGTACTGGTAAACCGCTTAGAGGATCTAAGCCTGTCCAGGAACCGCGGTGCGAGGCGGACCGTCCATGCTAATAAATCCTATAGGTTTCATTGGGCGACAGGGCTTGAGATGTCATTTCATCTCAATGTTCGGTGAAAGTCCCACAAAATTGGAAGCAACATCTCCAAAATGACCTTTACAGTGTTGACGGGGACGTTAAACCTCAAATCAAACAAACAAAAACTGGTCTACAGGGTTGAAAGGAATAATATAATGCAAATATGGCATTTTCTTGCAGTTAAAGGCCGTAGTATGACATGACGTAGCCGTAATTTTTCACTGTCAAATGGTTTCATTTGTTCATCAATGTCAAAACAAGGACAAACCATTTACGTGAATTATAAGTAAATTATTCTCGGAAAAGTAGGAAACTTTGCAGCGTTATCATTATCTACAGTAGAACTTCGATGGCTCGAACAGCGATGGCTCGTTTACCATGGATGTGTCGAACCCATTCTTGAGCCTTAGCGAAATCCTCTACATAAGAAACAGTGGGGGGGGGGGGGGGGGGGGGGTAATTAGGGAGATTTCAGTCTATTATCTTGCAAATGTATGCTGTGTGTACTCATTAGAATCGCCTCGATGAGGCGATTCTAATGAGTGCACACATCATACATTTTCATTATAGAACATCGAAAAGATGTCTAAAAGTATCTTGTTATGCCTCCTGACAGTAATCTCAGTGGCTCGAAATACCCCTGTCTCGAACAGATTTTCGAGGTCCCAAAGGTGTTCGAGCCATTGAAGTACGACTGTATTTATCTAAAAATCGTTGTCCAATTGTTTCAAAACCCGCTTGGAGATGAATTTGTTTGTTTGTTTGTTTATTTGTTTGTATTGGAGTTCAACGGCCCAGTCAACAATATTTAGGACATTTTTGAGCCGGTCACACTTTTCCAGGGCAGACTTATACGTAAGCGGTTAAGCAGTACAGTGCATCTTCATTCGCCAGAAACTGACAACTGTCCTTCTTGAATCAGCGGAAGGGGGAGAATGACCGTAGAAAAGGTTTCATGGTCAATCTCCACGACTTGAGACGAATTACTTTGCAAAAAACATATATATATAGACAGTAAAATTCCTATATTAAGACCACCTTTTGGACTGTTCAAAAGTGGTCACTTTTGAACAGTCCCAAAGGTGGTCCTTGACCAGAGTATGCTGTGGGCAGACAGAACAAAGACAGATTCAGTGCACCCTTCAAAATAAGCTTTTTAAAGCAGAATTAGTCTTAATTTTAGGTGGTCTTAATAGCAGAAATGTACTGTATATATATATAATCAGTAAAATCCCACTCTTCCATTGCTATAATATGATGGACAAGTCCATTTGTCATAAAAGGGGTGTCAGGCCTATTTTTTTCATTTTTCCTTCTATTTTTGATGGAAACTTCTATTAGCAAATAGTGCAGGCCCTGATCAGACGCCGCATTCTGCGGCGTCTGATCTGGGCCTTCAATGTTTGCTAAGGTACCCCTTTAGGCATTTTCCGCATGCAATAGTTTAAGACAACCTAAAATAAAGATAGTTTCTTGAGAAGGTTTCCGTTATTCTTTCTTTGTGTTTTCTATACTTAGTGTCTCCTAGACTATCCCCAGTCCTTCATTTTTGGGTCGATTGTTTATCAATCGACCCAAAGTTATAAAGGACAAAACCTCTATTAGTGCTGGAGTCCACGTGACTATCACTGATTTGTAGGAATCCACGCAGATATTTATAGAATTTTAACGCAGTGAGGTCAGCGTGTTTACGTAAAAGGTTAGGACGAGTCTATTATCAGACGTCTGTCAATAGCAGAAAGTCGGTAAATGTGCTATTGCCAGACGTCTGTCAATAGCAGAAAGTCGGTAGATGTGCTATTGCCAGACGTCTGTCAATAGCAGAAAATCGGTAAATGTGCTATTGCCATACATCTGGCAATAGCAGAAAGTCGGGTAAAATGCTATTGCCAGACGTCTGTCAATAGAAAAATTTCGGGAAAAGTGCTATTGCCAGATGCTACCTACCATATGATGCGCTTGGTAAGTTATAGCAATGCCTGAACAATTCACGATTTGACATCTATGCAAATAATATATCCGTGAAAATGAAAGCTTTCACATATGAAAAGAACCGGCACTGAGTGTTTTATTACAGATGCATACCAGAAAATAAGATCGGTGGCCTCGGCAGCTTAGTCGGTAGCTCAGTCTGATGCGCGGAGGTCACATGTTCGATACCAGGCGGGGTCGACAACATTCTTTCGTGAAGGTTGGTCATGATTTGTTTGTTTGTTTGATTTGATTTGAGGTTTAACGTGCCCCGTCAACACTGTAAAGGTCATTTTGGAGACGTTGCTTCCAATTTTGTGGGACTTTTACCCGCCATTGAGATGAAATGACATCTCAAGCCCTGTCGCCCAATGAAACCAATAGGGTTTATTAGCATGGACGGTCCGCCTCGCACGGCGGTTCCTGGACAGGCTTAGATCCACTAAGCAGTTTACCAGTACTAGTGTGCGGGCCGGATTCAGCTCTGCGTGGAAGCATCAAGAAGCCCATATATTTCTTCAAGCCCCTATGGGCGGGGGCCAAAAGGTTGGTCATGAAATCTTTTCTACGGTCATTCTCTCCCTTCAGATGATTCAAGAAGGATAGTTCTCAGTTTGTGGCGAAAGACTGTGACCAGTGCTGGTTAACCGCTTATGTATAGGCCTACCTCGGAAAAGTGTATAGGTAAACAGTCCTGTTCGATATGACCTAAATAGTGTTGACTGGGCTGTTAATGTGTCCTGTACTGGTTAATCGCTTACGTACAAACCTACCCTGGAAACGTGTGTATAGGTAAACTGACCGTCTCGATATGCCCTAAATACTAATAGTGTTTACTGTCGTTAAACTCCAATACAAACAAACCACCAAACAAACAGGGGAGATTTACTCTTTTATTTACATAGCATACCAGCAAACAAAACAACTGAGAGACATGAGAATAATATATATAGTGCTCACAAATTCAGTGAAATTCCGCTATTAAGGCCACGTAAAATTACGAATTATTCTGCTTGAAATACCTTAATTAGTAGGTTTCAGATATTCTTTCCTTGTGTTTTCTGCAGACATTGTCCTCTGATCAGAGACCACTTTTGGGACTGTTAAAAAGTGGTCTTATAAACCATTCTTGAACAGTTCCAAAGGTGGTCTTAATATGTGATTTTTCTCTTAAAAATTAAATGAGCAAGCGCATGACAAAATCTTCAAGAAGGCATGGGCGACCAGCGAAGACTAAGATCAGCCTGTGCATTCGATGGCTCGACCAGCGATGGTTCGTTTACCACGTCTATTTCATTTTTTTTTGAGTCCCCTCGAAAAAGAACCATGACTGCAGATAATCCATCTTGGATAATTTTCTTATTTGATCTGGAAAAATGTATGCTGTGTGTAGTTATTAGAAATACCTCGATGAGGCGAATCTAATGAGTACACACAACATACATCAGTGTAAGAAATTTGAATCCTCTCGAAAAAGAACCATGACTGCAGATAATCTATCTTGGTTAATTTTCTCATTTGATCTGAAAAATGCATGTTGTGTGTACTTATTATAATCGCCTGGATGAGGCGAATCTAATGAGTACACACAGCATAATCTATGTTAGAAAATTGAGAAGACGTCCATATTAGGCCTCCTGACCTGGCTCTAAGATTAACCTTTTGTGGCTCGAACTGCCCCTGTCTCGAACACATTTCCATTGTCTTAAAGGTGTTCGAGCCATTGAAGTTCGACAGTATACAGAGACGTAAAACTCTAACTCTCACTCTGCTCTACCGACGAATATTATTTCCCACATCAATCAAAATTGTAAGTAAAGGCAGAAAAAAAAAACGTTTTTCACAATTTGACTTCTGGATCACTTACAAAATGTAATTTTGAGTCGAAGGTAAAAACGACACAAAAAGAGTAATGTGATATAAGAAAAACATGTTAAACAGAATCTAATATCTTCGGTCTTTGTCAGAAAAGAAAGAACTAGTTACTCGAACAACAAGAACAATTTCTACTATGAAAGTCTGAACGTAAAGCAGCGACATTTGCATATTCTTTGGTCATATTCATACATTTCCGCACAGATCACTACATAAAACTCAGGCGTCTGTCAATAGCATGTTTTGCTATAGCCAGACGTCTGGCAATAGCATTTTTATCGAGTATCTGCTATTGACAGACGTCTGGCAATAGCATTTTTACCGACTTTCTGCTATTGACAGACGTCTGGCAATAGCGTTTTTACCGACTTTCTGCTATTGACAGACGTCTGGCAATAGACACTCCGAAAAGGTTAACTGTAAAATCTAAGCTGTAATCATGGGTTGGGCTAGGCAAACAGTGTAGACCCAGATCAGACGCCGCAGAACGCGGCGTCTGATCAGGGTCTTCACTGTTTGCATAGAGTAAAGGAATTTAAGGGTCGGGCGCCGAAAAGCGCGTCTGATCATGGTCTACACGGTTTGCTTTCAGTAAAAGAGTTTAAGGGTTAAACGAAACAGGCCCATTTTCCTAACTACACACAGAGACAATCGACCCACCAGTACTCTCAGTGCTTTGATTTTATTAAATTTCAATCATACATCTTGTGCAAGTCTAATTTATATTCGTGTAGATAAGTGTAGTTACATGTACGTATTCAAATTAATTTCTGATGGTCCTGTTTTATGAAACACATGGATGCTGTTGGAGATAGATTTTTTATACAAAGAAAACTAATTTAACTAAAAACGAAAATAAATATTTTTTACCAGAACATATCAATGTTTCAGACTGTAGCCAGTCTAAGTGTCTCCTAATAAGAGACAACCTTTGGGACTGTTCAAAGATGGTCTTTAAGACCACCTTTGAACAGTACCAAATGTTGTCTTAATATAGGAACTTTACTGTATACATTGAATTGCTATTAAGACCAGCAAATATAAGACTAATTCTGCTTTTCAAGGAACATCTAACAGCCCCGTCCATCGGGGCTTGAAGAAATAGATGGGCTGCATGATGCTTCCACGCAGAGCTCAAACCGACCGCACACGGGTACTGGTAAACTGCTTAGAGGATCTAAGCCTGTCCAGCCAAAGCGATGCGAGTTGGACCATCCATGCTTATAAACTCTATTTGTTTCATTTGGCGATATGGCTTGAGATATCATTTCATCTTGGAAGCATCGACTCCAAAATGACCTATACAGTGTTGACGGAGACGTTAAACCTCAAATCAATCAAACAAACAAACAAACAAACAAAAGTTAACATTAAAATTCTGTTGGACATTAACCTTGGAAAATAACTGTACGTGTGTATCTAAAGCATAAAATGTTTCAGCCTATTTGCAAAATTGGTCAAAAGACTACTTTTGAACTGTCCGAAAGATGGTCTTAATACAATATTTTTACTTAATACAGGAATTGGATAGGATATACAGTTATCCTACTGTGAACTTTAGAAAACCTCGATCTATTTTGCTTGCATTCTAGTTCAAATACATTATTAGTTAAGATGCAAAGCATATGTATTAATACGATGATTTATTATGTGTATATAATGTAAGGCACCGAATAGTAGACCACCTGGGTTTCGTATCGTATTAACAAGTACTAGTTTTATGTGGTACAATGTATATGGATCGTTCATGATATATCACGTTAACAAGTCCGTATAAAAAGGACACCCCGTAAACCCCACTATATATAGATAAAACTGGGGTTTAAGGGGTATACTTTATTTTTCTTATTCCTGCTTATTTTTCTTATTCCTGCTCCAAGACATGGGTTGTGGGTACTTGATAGAACCGCTACAATTCTAACGTGCAGCCACAGCCTATAGTTGCAGTATAAAGAAGAAAAATATCACGAAATTTCAACCGAAAAGTAGCCATTTTCGTAATAAGAACCTATCATGATAGGTGATAGGCGTTTCAAAGCCGAGGGATGTCCGGCTCCATCAGACCTCAGGTAAGCCGAGATTCCCACTTGCCGGAGAATCCTCAGTATGATACCACGATTTATACTTATCTCAAAAACGGAGATTTTTTCTGATGAAAATGTGTGATATTTTTCATATAACTTACTCTAAATATAGGTTGAGGGTGTTCGTTAGAACCGTCTCATTGAGGTGGTTCTAACGAGCACCCACAACCCATGTCCTGGAGCAGAAATAAAGGAAATAATGTATAGCCCAGTAAACGCAATTTTTCTCTATATAAAGTGGGGTTTAGAGGGGTGTTCATTTCATGTTAATGTTAATGCCTGAGGGACGGAAACGCATATTTCAAATCATAGGATAAGCCTCGGTTCCAAAAGACCCGGATATCCCTCTGGCTAGAAACGCACATATATCGAATCCATATTTTTCAGTTCTAACATTCCAAAACTTTTTTTGTTATTTTTACCGCAAAGATAATTTTTATTGTGCGCGGGTTATACATCATTGCCAAGCAAGAACCCCGCGATCTTGTTGAGCAATTTCTGCAAAGTTATAGATTATTCGTCGCCAAGAGTTACTTTAGTAAAAGATTGGGGTCGTATATTGGTACGTATAAGGGACAGAACATAAATTCTGTTAATACCAAAAGTATAATACAGGTTCAGCGACAGAAGTTGATATAGCAAAGAGAAGTTAGATTGATATTCGCTTTTCACTTTTCGCCTTAAGAAGTTGATGTGTTATTTTTTATTCGTTTTTCGCTTTTCGCGTTTCGTTTTTCACTTTTCTATCATAAGACACGTTTTAAGGTCTTAATGGTGAGTGAGTGAGTGAGTGAGTGAGTGAGTGAGAGAAAGAGAATGAGTACGTGAGTGAGGAAGTTAGTGAGCCTTTTTCGTCCCAACAACAGCTTTGGCCATGCGAAGACGGGGACTTTGGTTTGAAGTATATACCTTGTTTTCGTTTTTCGCTTTTCGTTTCACGCTGTTCGCTTTTCGTTTTTTTGCTTTCAATCATACGTCAAGTTTTAAGGTCTTAATGGTAAGTGAGTGAGAGAGTGTTTTACGTCCTAACAACAGCTGTGGTCATACGAAGACGGGGACTTTGGTTTGGATTTTATATCTTGTTTTCGTTTTTCGCTTTTCGTTTCTCGCTGCTCGCTTTTCGTTTTTGATCATAAGTCACGCTTTAAGGTCTTAATGTTAAGTAAGTGAGCGAGAGAGTGTTTTACGTCCAACCAACGGCTGTGGCCACACGAAGACGGGAATTTCGGTTTGGAGTATATATCTTGTTTTCGTTTTTCGCTTTTCAGTTTTTGGTTTTCGCTTTTCGATTATAAGTCAAGTCGTAAGGTGTTAATGGCAGGTGAGTGAGTGTTTTACGTCCCACATACAGCTGTGACCAAACGAAGACGTTTTCGTTTTTCGCTTTTCGTTTTTTTTTTCGATCATAAGTCAGATTTTAAGGTCTTAATGGTGAGTGACTGAGTGAATAATTGAGTGAGTGAGGAATGGATGAGTGAGTCCTTTACGTCCCATGAAAAGTTGTGGCCATACGGAGACGGGGACTTTGATTTGGAGTACATATGTTGTTTTCGCTTTTCTCTTTTCGATCATAAGTAAATATTCAAGGTCTTTATGGTGAGTGAGTGAGTGAGTGAGTAAGTGAGTGAGTGAGGTAACGAGTGAGCGTTTTACATCTCACCAACAGCTGTGACCGCTTTGGTTTTGAGTATATATATTGTTTTTTTTATGCCTTTTCGCATTTCGCTTTTCGTATTTCGTTTTTCCATTACGAGAACACGCCTATATAATTTTGACCCCCTCATACCCCACTTTTATATAGTAAAACTGGGGTTTCAGGGGGTATACATTATTTTTCTTATTTCTGCTCAAAAACATAGATTGTGGGTACACGATAGAACCGCCTCGTCGAGGCGGTTCTATCGGGTCCCCGAAATTTATGTTTTGAGCAGAAATAAGAAAAATATGACAATTTTTCATCTTAAAATTTCTAATTTTTGGCCAAAAAATTGGCAATGTATTTGTATAGGCGTGTTTTCGTTATGGCTTTTCGCTTTTCAATCATAAGTCGAGTTTTAAGGTCTAAATGGTAAGCGACGGATTGAATCAGTGAGTGTGTAAAAGGCTAATGTTTTACGTCCCACTAACAGCTGTGGCCATACGAAGGCGGGGACTTTGGCTCGATGCACATATGAAATAGTGAGGGAAAGTTTAGGATATCTCGTTTTTATCTTGCAAATGTATGCTGTGTGTACCCATTAGAATCGCCACATTGGGGCGATTCTAATGAGTACACACACCATGCATTTATGTTATAGAGCACTGAAATGATATCCAGATAAAAATGGTCTCTATTATGTCCCTTGGCAGTAGCCCTCAGTTGCTCGAACTACCATTGTCTTGAACGAAGCGTTTCGAACTATCGAGGTTCGACTGCAAAAGACCCGTCTTCGTATGGACAGAGCTGCTTGAGGGACGAAAAACACACTCACTCACTCACACGATGGCTCGATCACTCACTCACGTACCATTAAGATCTCAAAACTTATGATCAAAAAGCGAAGTGAAAAGCGAAAACGATATACAGTAGAACTTCGATGGCTCGAACACCGATGGCTCGTTTACCATGGCTGAGTCGAACCTGTTCCAGAAGCCAAAGGGAATTTCTCCACATAACAAATAGTAAGAAAGTTTATCATTACGAAATCACGCCTATACAAATACACTGTAAATTTTATCGCCGTAAAAATGAAACATTTATAATGAAAATTTGTGATATTTTTCTTCTTTCAGCTCAAAATATACATTGTGGGTACACGTTAGAACCGCCTCATCAAGGCGGTTCTAACGAGTACCCACAATCTATATTTTAGAGCAGAATTACGAAAAATAAGGTTGACCCATGTAAACCCCAGATTTACTTTTAAAAGTGGGGTTCAAGGGGGTCAAAACTTTATAGACATGTTTGCGTGATGGATATTCCGTCTTTAAGCTGACTATACACATAAGGATCGTCTCATTGATGCAATTTTAATGAGTACACACAAATTACATTTATGTTATAGAATCCAAAAATGATCTCCTTTATGTCCCTTGGCAGTAGCCTTCAGTGGCTAGAAATACCCATGTCTCGGTCAAATGTTCGTGGCCCCAAAGGGATTCCAGCTATCGAAGTCCGATTGATACACTCCAAACCAAAGTTCCCATCATCGTATTGCTAGAGCTGTTTGTGGAACACTCACTCACTCTCTCACTCACGTACCATTAAGACCTAAAACCTTGACCATTGATCGAAAAGCGAAAAAGGAAAACAGCATATACATGTATAGCTCAGTAAAGTAACTGACAACAGAGACTGTTAAATCAACCATATATCTCAGGCTGATGGCTCTAAATCGGACAAAGCTAGTAGAAGCAAAACAAACACTAGTATGAATACTCAAGGTGGAAATAAACCGAGTAGTAATATGGAGGAAACGGGCAAAAAGAAACAGAAACAAAGACGTTCAAAACCAGCCCTGAGAAAACCCAAATTAAACCTGTGAATAAGGTACATGTAAATCCTAAGCAAAGTCAATCAGTCGAGACCCTGTCATCTAATGATTCGAAAAAACAAGGTGGCCCCAAAAAGCAACAAGAAGAGCTACAGCACGGCTGTGAAAACAAGGCAACAGAAAGTCAACAAACCAAGCGGGAGTCAAACCCAGGTGCCGACAGGAATACAACAGCTGAGCGGCGCCATTCAACAGCTAGTCAACTGTCTAAGGAAACTAAACGCAACCGAAGATTCATCCACATCACCAATCGAAAACAGTGGAGGAAACAAAAGAAAATTCAAAAAGAGGTACAACGGGGTAAAAAGACGGTCCTAAACCTATTACACAGAACATTGTCTAATGCTGAATACAGACTACTGGGTAAAGGATTAAAATATTGTCCAAAACCACAAGGTCATGATAAAATTCAACTGAAACAAGATGTGTTTGAATTTACGAGGCGGCTTAGACTAAGAAAGTATTTTGCTGCAAAAAACAGTGATGATACTGAAAGTGAAGACAATACCTGTTATAGTAATTTAGAATATATCAGACGCAACACTGATCCCAAATCAACCTTTGTTCCTCCCTTCTGGCAGAAACACAGTTGTGATTTTTACATTGATTCTATAACAAATGAAATTCTTCAAAATGATAAAAAGTACAAATTTACCCCTAATTTATAACCCGAAGAATTAGAATCCCTTAAAAGATTACAAAATGATGACACTATTGTTATCAAGAAGGCTGATAAGGCATCTACTGTTGTGATAATGAATCGCATGGATTGTATAGCAGAGGTAGAAAGACAACTTGTAGAGGCTAAGTTTTATGTTAAAACTAGATGATAATCCACAAGAGCAATTTCGTACGTATATAAATGAAGGGCTTAGTGACACGAAAGTATCAGAATCTACCCGTGAAAACCTTAGTCCATCTGGAAGTGACAGAGTTCCTGTATTTTATATATTGCCTAAAACTCATAAGCAATTAGACTCAAATCTGCCACTTGGATATCCGGGTAGACCAATTGTCTCAGGCTGCGGTTCACTGACTGAAAATATCTCAGCATATATTGATGGAATACTGAAACCCCACATGGAATCTTTGCCTTCATACGTGAAAGATACATCCGACTTTATTACCAAAATCCATAGCTTAAAGGCCATCCCACAAAGTGCGTTGTCTATTCCATATCTCCTTTACCGCTACAAGGACTCTCGTATAACTTTTGTCAAACATCCCCCTCAGTGAGCTGATGTGCAGAACCCATAAACCGACTCAAGGTGAAGGTCACATTTGAAGGTCACGAGTTCAAAACTTTGATTTTTTGTCCGTTCCATATCTCCTTTACCCCTCAAAGGATTTTCTTTAAACGTCGGCCAATTATTCCCCTCAGTGAGGTCATGTGCAGAACCCATAAATGAATCATGCCGACATCAGGTCAAGGTCACATTGGAAGGTCATGAGTTTGAAACTTTGAATTTTGTGTCGATTCCAAATCTCATTTGCCCTTCAAAGGATTTTCATTAAATGTTGGTCAAATGTCCCCCTCAGCGAGCTGATGAGCATAACACATAAATAAGGTCAAGGTCAAATTTGAAGGTCAGGAGTTTGAAACTTTGAATTTTGTGTCTGTTCCATATCTCTTACCAATTGTACTTATACAAGAAATCAGTCTGAGGGGCAGCCAAATACTTCGCCGCACATTGTATCAAGGCTCAACCTGGTGAACTTCACCTGTGACTTTGACCTTGAGTTGGCATTGTTTATGTATGGGTTCTGTAAATCAGCTCACTGTGGGGGTATATTTCACATAAGTTTAAATGAAAATCCTTCCATTGATAACGGAGATATGGAACAGACGCAAAATTCCATGTTTCAAATTCGTGACCTTCACCTGTGACCTTGACCTTGGGTTGACATGGTTTATTGATGGGTTCTGCACATCAGCTCATTAAGGGGGATATTTGACAAAAGTTTAATGAAAATCCTTCCAGGGGTAAAGGAAATATGGAAATGACACAAAATTCAAAGTTTCAAACTCGTGACCTTCAACTTTGACCTTGACCTTGTGTCGGAATGGTTTAGGTTTATGTTATGCACATCAGCTCACTGAGGGGGACATTTGACCAACATTTAATGAAAATCCTTTGAAGGGTAAATGAGATTTGGAACCGACACAAAATTCAAAGCTTCAAAATCGTGACCTTCCAATGTAACCTTGACCTTGTGTCGGCATGATTCATTTATGAGCTCTGCACATGAGCTCACTGAGGGGAATAATTGACCGAAGTTTAATAAAAATCATTTGAGGGGTTAAGGAGATATGGAACAAACAAAAAAATCAAAGTTTTAACTCGTGACCTTCAAATGTGACCTTGACCTTGAGTTGGCATGATTCATTTATGGGTTCTGCACATCAGCTCACTGAGGGGGATGTTTGACAAAAGTTTAACGAGAATCCTTGCAGGGGTTAAGGGTGATGGAATGGACAAAAAATTAAAAGTTTCAATCTCTTGACCTTCAAATGTGACCTTGACCTTGTGTCGGCATGATTCATTTATGGGTTCTGCACATCAGCTCACTGAGAAGAATATTTGTTCATTTTTTAATGAAAATCCTTCCAAGGATATCAGAGATATGGAACTGACACAAAATTCAAAGTTTCAAACTCATGACCTTCAACTGTGACCTTGACCTTGAGTTGGCATGGTTCATTTATGAATTCTGCTCATCAGCTCACTGAGAAGAATGATTGACCAAAGTTTAATGTAAATCTAGCAAAGGGTTCAGGAGATATGGAGCGAACAATAAAGTGATACGGACAAACAGACGGACGGACTGGCCCGGATGGACAGAAAAACGGACAGCCGAAGGCCATTCCTATAATCTCCGCTCCGCTTCAGGACGGGGGATTGAAAAAGATACTTTTATCCAAGAATCATCATTGGTTTCCTCCCATATTACCAAAAAACTTCAAAAAATTTAATGATAAAGGTTAAAAAATAAGTAAAAATATCTTAGCGTTTGAAAAAAGAATTTTATCTTCCTAAGTTGCAATATTGTTTTGAAATATTTTTCTAAACATCACTTCAGATATCCTTCAGTCTACCTAAGAACAAATTGCAGTGAAAGAGCACACAGGTAATAACCAGAGTTAACTTTCAAAATACCCTACTGTGTCATGCTAAATTACCCCACCCACTTTTAAAGGCCTGTAGCTCGAAAAAACCCAACCTTGCGCGCGACCAGAGGTATGCCATAATAAAGTACACATGTTATGCTGTTTACCGGCAAAAAATAAAAAGATTTGGTACAAGGCCAGAATACCCCCAAATGGACCCCCACTTTGATATCAAGCATTTTCCTGACACTCCTACAACAGTTTCGAATCATTTTAATTTGCCTGCATGGACATAGCATCCAGGATTTTTCCTTCATGCCTATTGATAAAGTTTCTGGAAACTGGAAAAGGCTTATGAAGGAAACTTCCTGGATGCACCGTCTTGTTACAATGACTCCTTTTTGTGTTAAACTCTAAAATAATGTATTAGTCTTCATGAAGTTTTTACCTGTGTTCGCACTGCAACTGCATTCCAGTCAGTAATTTGCATCTTATAATGATCCTTTATTTAGACTTTTTACGCCAACTGATGTGTTTCTATTTAACATCGTCACCATTGACGTCGTGTGACGTCGACGTGATTTCCTGTCTACCTGTTTATTACACTTGATAACGGCCAATAATGGCCGAAACGTTGTGTTAATAAATAAATAAAACCAATTTGAAGTTGTTCTCTAGAAAAATTTCATGACCAAACCAAAGCACTCATTCACTCACTCGCTCGCTCGCTCGCTCATTTACTCACGTACCATTAAGACCGTGAATTTGACTTATGACCAAAAAGTTTGTTTGTTTTGTTTGATTTGAGGTTTAACGTCCCCGTCAACACTGTAAAGGTCATTTTGGAGACGTTGCTTCCAATTTTGTGGGACTTTTACCCGACATTGAGATGAAATGACACCTCAAGCCCTGTCGCCCAATGAAACCAATAGGTTTTATTAGCATGGACAGTCCGCCTCGCACCGTGGTTCCTGGACAGGCTTAGATCCTCTAAGCGGTTTACCAGTACTAGTGTACGGGCCGGATTCAGCTCTGCGTGGAAGCATCATGCAGCCCATATATTTCTTCAAGCCCCTATGGGCGGGGGCTACTGACCAAAATGCCAAACGCGAATAACAAACTAACTTTTGAAAGGCGAAAAGCGAACGACAGTCTAACTACTCTTTGCTAGTTATAATAATAGGGAAGATTGCATTGTGGAAAATCGTTATCCTTGGAATAAACAATATTATTTTGCCTAGAGATTTGGGTATTTCCTTATTAGGAACGTTATACGAGCTTTATCCATTGAAGTTTTATCATCGGTCTTATCTTTTCACTAATATGTTTTAAAATTTGTCCATTTCAGGATTTGATTGTCATTACTGACAATGACCAATCCATCACGTGAACAAGTCCGTGAAATGAACACCTCATAAACCCCAGTTTATATAGAGAAAACTGGGGTTGACGGGGTTAAACATTATTTTTCTTATTTCTGCTTCAAGACATAGGCTTTGGGTACTCGTTAGAACCGCCTCAATGAGGTGGTTCTAACGGGCACCAACAACCTATGTTTGCAGAATAAATAAGAAAAATATCACGAATTTTCATCAGAAAAGTAACCATTTTGGAGAGTGAAAAATATGCACAATGTCGCACGGGTGTGTTATCGTAATGTTGACCCATTTTGTACCAAATGGAATCTTCCTCCTTATGTATAGCAGGTGTCCATTTCAAACTTTAGGGGTGACAGGTTGTGTTTTTCTTCAAAATTTATTTGGAAAATGGCTCAACTTTTTCCAACAGTGTAGGCCCTGATCAGACGCCGCAAAACGTGGCGTCTGATCAGGGCCTGCACTGTTTTCCAAATACCCGTTTTGGGGTTTCTGGTACAAAATGGGTTGAGAAATTTGAGAAATGATACTGTTTGTGTGTTCTAAGATGGCTGATGAGACCGATTCTAGCTCTGAACTGGCTGTTGCAGATAGAGCAACAGAGGCTAGAGGAAGACAGCTCTGTTGGTGATGCCTTAGCTCTGACTTTGTGCTGTGCGCGTTTCTGCTCAGCTTCACTGGTTTTTTGCCTCGTATTGACTGACACCCCTTCTGATGAGACCTCGCCACTTTGCTCTGTCCTGTGCAATTTGTTCCCACGACTCTGTTGAAATGTTGAAGTCCCTGAGGGAGGCTTTGAGGGTGTCCTTGTGGCGCTTCTTTTGATCGCCTTGGGGGCGTTTGGCAATTTCTAGCTCTCCGACAAACGTTCCTCAGACATTCTGGTAACATGGCCTGTCAACCGTAACTTTGCTAATTTCAGGACACGATTGAGCAGGTGAAATGACCAGTAGGTTATAAACACAAATCTACATTCTGTGCAAACTACTTATATTCGTATAATCCGGTATGCAAGAACATCTCAGAAATTCGGCAAATATATACATTTCATATTTCAGTTACCACGAAAGATATCTTTATCCTTCATAGGTGTGTCTTTCTAAAGAAAGGTTTGTGTCGTCGAAAAAGGTCGTTTTATTTAGGATATTTCTATGGAAGCCGATAGGGGACATTTTGACTTGTGACTTTTGAACTTGTGACTTATGACTTGCGACGTCGGAGTTGCATGCCTAATTTTTGCGACTTATGACTTTTGACTTTCGACAAATCTGACGCAGTGGAAGACGGCGGTCAACGACGGTGTCGATCCAGCGATTTTGCTGCTCCTGTATTATATTGTTTGATGAATGCCATTAAGAAGACTTGTTTATGTTTTTTACTCTGTTTTTGTTATCTTTGTATGACTTATGACTTGCGACTTATAACTTTGACTTGTGATTTATGACTTGTGACTTATCACTTTCGACTTATGACGTGTTGGCTTTTGGTGCAAACCCGAAAAATATCGGGTAGCGGACAACGGCACCGACAATTCCGGTGTATATTGTTTAGAAATGCCACTTAGAAGACCATGTTTCATGTATTATCAACTCTGTTTTAGTGACAATTTACTACCGCCTGTGTTGTTATGCCCTATTACTTTAGATTCGCGCCAAGAAATTGTCTTAAGTTGCAAGTCAAAACTCGAAAGTCATAAGTGACAAGTCATAAGTCGAAAGTCACAATTCGAAAGTGAAAAGTCATAAGTGACAAGTCAAAACGCATAAGTCAAAATTCATAAGTGACAAGTCATAAGTCTTAAAAATTCACAAAATCAGAGTAAATAACCTACCATATGATCTTTTCGGTGGCATTTTTCAAACAATATAAAACAGAAGGAGAAAATCGCTTGCCTCACCGGAATCTTAGCCGTCGTTGTCCGAAATCGGCCGTTGCTTTGAGGTATGTCAAAAGTCACAAGTAAAAAGTCATAAGTCGCAAGTCGGTAGTCACAAGTCGTTAGTCACAAGTCAAAATGTCCCCTATCGGCTTCCATATATTTCTGCTCCATATCTCGCCTCGAGTATGAATATAATTTGAACTGGCGCAGGCAAAATTGCCCTCAACAATCCCTAGTCAACAAATTGGTCTACACACAAGCGCACTATATACGAGGGTTGTCCTCGAAGTTCGCAGAAATGGCTGTTATTCATTGTTTTATAAAGATTTTAGGCTGAAAGTCTCTGATGAGAGAATGCGATCTATTTCTAATTCAGCTGCACCGTAAAAACATTACATGTATTTTTACTAATAATATTTGAATCGTATGTATCGATGGCAACGACGGTCTGCGTAGACGAAGCACGCCAAAATAAGCAAATAATGGTAAATATACAGCGGTAGATATAGCTAAGCTTTATCATTATGACGCTATCAAAACTGACGCAAATCTACACGGTAATAACATGACCTCTCGATGTCATTTTCTCAAAATATCACGTTATTACCATTACATTATCTGGAAAATCGAAAACTGTTGACTCTTTCAAAAACGGATCTCAGGAAATGACCTCGACTGGTGATACAGAATTGCGGTGTGTGGTGAAGTTTTATGTGGGTCTCGGAAAGATGCCGGCCGAAAGGTAATATTCCACCAGGACAATGCACCAACTCAACTCTTCTGGAAATTTCTCTACTTGGATTCGAACTGTTGCAACATCCACCGTAGAGCCCCGACCTCGCCCCGATGGATTTCAGAGTTTTCCCAGAAGTAAAGAAAATGTTATGGGGAAAACACTTTGACACTTCATTGAGACTCAGAAAATTATAGCAAATTACATCAGTGACTGGTATAGTGACATTTATCAAAAGTGGCACAGGAAATGTGTGGCCACGCATGGCGACTATGTCGAGAAAGTGAAAACTCAAGTTTGACGTCGCCACGTAATGTTGACGTCGTTTGTCACTTTGGCGTGCTCCGGTCAGCAGTAAGTGGTATGTTTAAGAGATTTCTGAAAAATACACGTTTCAATATACAGGCAAGATATCGTAGCATTTAGCTACCGTTGAATGATAGATTCCATAAATGAGATCGATTTTCGCAATAAATACAGCATATTCATAAAAGTTATAGCCTAATTCCGCGAACTTCCAGAACACCCCTCGTAAAGAGGTTAAATGTTCCCCTGAACACTTTATATGTCATTTTGGAGACGTTGCTTCCAATGTTGTGGGACTTTCACCCGACAATGAGATAATATGACTTCTCAAGCCCAGCACCCATTGAAACCAATAATTTTTTTTCTTTTTTTTTGGTTTGGGTTTTACGGCCCTTTCAAGATTATTTCACCCATATCGAGCTGATCGTTAATCAGAGGTGGGCGAAAACCGGAGTACCCGGAGAAAAACCACCTGACCTTCCGTTGCAGAATTGGCGTCTCACATGTGACCCGAGCGAGGCTCGAACCACAGCGGTGAGGGACCTAATGATCAAGAGTCAGCGCTCTTAATCACTAGGCCACGGAGGCCCGCAACCAATAAGGTTTATATGCATGGACGGTGCGATTCGCACCACTTTGCCTTGGCATGCCTAGACACTCTACCTTTACCAGTATTTTCCGCTCTGCGTGGCGCAATCAATTTCTCCAAGCCCCGATAGGCGGGGGCCCAATCCCCTATATGTGCGCGAGCAGCAAAAGCTCATGCGCAGTCTGGCCAGAGCCTTTGCTGGTCGCCTAATCGATAATGTCCCTTTTCTCTTGAGTTGTCTCCCTTGACTTCATTAGTGTCCTGGAATTTAGTGCAGTGTTAATTTATTGACATAAAATTATTAGCATAACAAAGTTACAATTAAAATATATTGATAACATCGTTCGTGTCTGTAATAATATGGTGTGATGGTTAAGTTACGGAAGTTTCACTTATCATTCAAAATCGGGGATTAGATTTCAGCCGGGTTGATGTATGCGCGCAGTCATGTGTAGATACATAAGACTATTCAACCTCATTTTACATGAAACGGAAAAATACACTTAACATGAATAGACTCTCAATCGAGAGTACTCTATAAATGCTGGCGTTCACTAATATTTAATGACATGAAAAGACTCCAACGTGTGGTTTGAACAATGATTCATGATTCATTTTAGTGTATTTTGATAGTTTTATGAGTTAAAAAAAAAAATGGATTGTTTCATTAAGTTTTCAAACATGCGCTGAATATGCTTGGTATGCGACTTCGCTGCGCTTCCGGTGTGCTCGCTTAGCTATTAGCAAGCAACCCCCGTTATGATGAAACTTAGGGTTAATAGAAATTGAGCTGGGGCACAGCATTTCCTACAACTTACATGTGCGCCCAGCGAAGACACAGATCCGCGCAGTCTGATCAGAGTCTTCGTTGTGCGCTCTAAGGATAGCTCCTTCATGCAACAAGAGACGTCCCAGAGACTGGTCATACTATATGGATGCGCAGGTTGATCTGATTCTTCGCTGGGCGCACATGTAAATTTTCTGAAATGCTGTGCCCCGGCTCAGAAGTACTGCTCTATTCAAGCAGCGGGCACAACGGTGCTGACCAGACTGCGCGCATGCGCAGGCTGGTCTGCACGGGTGTTGCTCGCGAATGGAAAAACATATCTTTTCTCATTATGTGGCGCATTAGACGATATTACTGAGAGTAGATTAAGAAAAATATCATAAGGCTATATAGTGTTTTAGCCAAAAGGATATTCATTCTGGGAATATAATAAAGGTCTTGTGATTATATAATAATTGCAGGAGTTCTGGATGTAAATTCTTAATAATGTGAATTATGACTACACTGGGCGACCTGAATAGTTAATTTGCGTGTGTATCGACGACGCCGCGAACAATACTACAAAATACAAGTGTCATTCGAGATTTTTTGTGTGTTTATCCTTAAAGAGCCAAGCGCAAAATTTTAGCAAACAACATTTCCTCAAACTCATTTTCTCAAATTTAGCAAATAACATTTTTAAAAGGATTTTCATGAGAAAATCGGGTTTAGTATTTCACGTGAATCGTTTACACGGCAACTTATCAAACCCGATGTTTATGCGAAAGTATGTTTGATGAATAAAAAGTTGTCTGCTATTTCGCTTGGCACTCTAAGAGCTAATGTATTTTCAACAGTTTGCTTATTGTTTGGCTATTGATTTCTAGCCTGTAAATCGGCAGAGGACACTGGGGTAACGTTAATTACTAAATGGAGTTTTTGGGCAGTAATGCCAGCCATATCCATGAGCTATCTCCAGAGATATGACAAACCAAAATGAAACATGGGAACAAAAGCATCCGTTATGATTACTTTGTGTCGCTGGAGATGTCTACGATAAATACAATTGAGCCGACGCATGACAAAATGTACAATCAGTCCAATGCGACCAGCAGATACGCAAATCAACCTGCGCACCCATCCACTGTGACAAGACCTTTTGCTTACGTCTCATTCCATAGATATTAGCCTATAGTAGGTACATGCGATCAGCGAAGACTCTGATCAGACTGCGCGAATGCGCAGGCTGATCTGAGTCTTCGCTGGGCGCTCATGCCTTCTTGTAGATTTTGTCATGCGCTGGCTCATATTAGGAATTAACAATCAATAGAAAAATTACAATTAAGCCGGGCAAAAGTAAGTCTGTTGTGTGCGCACGCACAGATGCGCAGTACTGTCTCTGCATAGGAAATTAGGTATTTGGCGATCACATTGTCCCGGAGAAAGTTTCCTGTTTTAACCATAGCGCACATGTGTGCTGGCTGCCCCGTTGAGTTTCATGTGTGACCTCAAAGAGATATTATACCGTGTTGCAGCACAAATAAAAACGTATTCATGGTTTTGTGATTACGGGATGAGAGCCGGAATTGTGCAATTAAAACTTAGTCGATATTTGTTCATTAGGGAACGAACAAATAATTAATATTGAATTATATGTTTGCTTTACAAGGTATGAGAACCACACATTTGATGTGATTTACTTTATTCTTCCGGTTTATGAGATTCTGCTTCAGCTCAAGCTTTTTGTACACATTACGAAAACACGCCTATATAAATACTTTGTAAACTTTACCGCCGAAAAAAGGAAATATGAAGATGAAAAATTGTGATATTTTTCTAATTTCTGATCAAAATATATATTGTGGGTACTCGTTAGAACCGCCTCGATGAGGCGGTTCTAACGGGTACCCACAATCCGCCTCGATGAGGCGGTTCTAACGGGTACCCACAATCTATATTCATTTCTATAACACATCCGTGTGACATAGTGCATTTTTCAGATCTTCAAAATGGCGATATTTTTTCTTATCAGTGCTCAAAACATAGGTCGTGGGTGCTCGTAAGAACTGCCTCATTGAGGCGGTTCTAACGAGTACCCACAACCTATGTCTTGGAGTAGAAATAAGAAATATAATTTATACCCCCACAAACTTTTCTCTATATGAATTGGGGTTTAGGGGTGTCTTCATTTCATGAACTTGTTCACGTTATGTTAAGAGCAGAAATAAGCAAAAAATAAGGTAAACCTCTGTAAACCCCTGCTTTACAATATAAAAGTGGGGTTCAAGGGGGTTAAAATTATATAGGCGTGTTTTCGTGATGCTATTATGATTCGTACAAGATTAAGCATAGTAACTAGAAAGGAGCAAAAATAAGAGGAATGCCAGCTTTGATGTTTAATATGTGATACAAAAGTGTTTTATATATTGCATAGCGATGAAATTCACCGCTTGGCATAACCAACACGTTCTGATCTTAAAAGTGACTTCGTTTGAAGACGAGGATTTTGGCGGATTTAGACACAAAATAGTGTGGAGGTTATATGGACTTTTTGGATATATTTAATAAAGATTTCATTAGCTGTTAATCTCAGACAGGATTTTTGCGGATTTAGACACAATTGATGGAAGTGTAAAGAGTGTGGAAATTATATGGACTTTTTGGATAGATTTTATAAAGATTTCATTAGCTGTTAATCACAGACAGGCTTTTTGTGGATTTAGACACAATTGACGGTAGTGTAAAGAGTGTGGACAATATATGGACTTTTTGGATAGATTTTATAAAGATTTAATTAGCTGTTAATCACAGACAGGAGTTTTGCGGATTTAGACACAATTGACGGTAGTGTAAAGAGTGTGGAAATTATATGGACTTTTTGGATAGATTTTATAAAGATTTAATTAGCTGTTGATCACAGACAGGAATTTTGCGGATTTAGACACAGTTGACGGTAGTGTAAAGAGGGTGGAAATTATATGGACTTTTTGGATAGATTTTATAAACATTACATTCACTATTAGTCTCAGAAATGTATACGGACGCCAGGGTTGTTTATACTTACAATGAGAACGACACTATCACAGTAGAGGAGTTAAATGAGAAATTATTTGTTTTACATATTCCTGCACTTATATTTGTGACAATATCAATGATCGTTGGAATTACTGGAAATTTTCTAGTCGTTTTTATATATAAACGGAACTATCGCCGTACAAATCATCGATACTTCATTCTGTTCTTAGCGAGTATCGATTTATTGGCTTGTTCTACTGGGTTACCGTTCCTGATCGCTAGTCTGCGTCTGCCATACATGATGAACTCGGCAATAGCGTGTAAGGTACTACGATACTTCCATTACCTTACAAACAATTCTTCTGGCTTGCTTCTTGTCGTCATATCTGTTGAAAGATATAGAAGGATTTGTCGACCATTTAAAGTGCAGTGGTCTCCGCGACAGATTTTGTATTTATGTATCGTAACGGTTTTCGTTAGTGCAATAATCGCAGTACCTGCACCGATTTTCTTCGGAAAAAGTGTAATTGACACTGGAATAGGCAATATTACGGGGTACCAGTGCTATATTGACGAAAAATATAAAGGAACGAAAATGATGGAAGTTTACAATGAAATCCTCATGTTAGAGACAGTTGTTTGCATTTTTCTTTTTATTGTTCTCTACATTTTCATTATTAGAAAAGTCAGACAAAGTGACCAGTTTATTAGTGCCATGCGAAGCATGAGAAGCATGAAAATAAAATCTTACCGTCGCGCTGAAACCCGCGATAATTCATTGTCACTGGACGCTTTGGATGATGCAAGCGGAACCAGCAGTGGCGGGAAAAATAACACTCTTCAGAGAAATTCTAAAAATAGTCAAGCAGAATTTGAAGCGCTCAGGAAACAGTCTGCCTCCTCTACAACTCTGACATCACTGTACTCTGTACAACCTGTTACCAATAAACAAAATAAACGATCTATGGAAAACCTAGCTGGAAATGGGGCAGGGCCATTACCAATAAACGTCAACCCGAATAATCCAAGAAACGGTAGAGATAAATCTTTTGTAAAGGATCTCAGAAATGAAAAGTCAAAAAGTCTGCCGTCATCAAGAAAGCACGTTATAAATCGTTTGATTTTTAAACCAAATTTAACAAACGCAAGTGAGTCAACACTGCAGCCGGGACACAGCTCAAAGGCAACTATCCGAGTTACGGTGATGCTGTTCACGGTGTCATTAGTTTTCGCGGTAGCATTCTTGCCACATCTTGCTTTAATGGTGGTGACTAGTCGTAAAAAGGATTTCTTATCCAGCCTTAATGCAACAGAGGTGATATTCTATCAACTTTTCCTAAGAATTTTCATTATTAACAACATTGCAAATCCAATTATTTACTTATTCTGTGACAAAAAGTTCCGACAGGGTTGCTATGACATTGTTCAAAGGTATTGTTGCTGTAGACGAAACGACTGATGCATTTACATGAAAACGTGTAGATAAACTCCAGTGAGCACGGATAGTTCGTTTGCCTTGGCTAATTCAAACTTACTAACGAGTCCCTGGAAAAGTCTTTCAATAACTCTAGCCATCCATCACGAAAACACGTCTATATAATTCATCACGTGAGCAAGTCCGTGAAATAAAGACCCCCCTAAACCCCATTTTATATAGAGCAAACTGGGGTTCACGGGGATAAACATTATTTTCCTTATTTCTGCTCCAAGACATAGGTTGTGGGTACTCGTTAGAACCGCCTCAATGAGGCGGTTCTAACGAGCACACAAAACCTATGTTTGGAGTATAAATAAGAAAAATATCACAAATTTTCATCAGAAAAATTACCTGTTTTGAGGTTTGGAAAATACACTTTATCACACGGATGTGTTATCGTAATGTTTACCACCTTGAACGCCATTTTTATGCCCCCGGAATCAAAGATTCGGGGGCATATAGTTTTTGGTCTGTCTGTCTGTCCGTCTCTCTGTTTGTCTGTTTGTCTGTCCGCAAAAACCTTAACATTGGGCATAACTTTTGAATGGTAACCGATAGGGCTTTCATATTTTTCATGTGCATTCCTTGTCACAAGACCTTTCAAGATGTACCATAATTTTTGACCTCGTGACCCTGACCTTGACATTTGACCTAATTTTGACCTCCTTTTTAAAACTTTAACAGTGGCCAAAACTTTTGATTGGTTAGTGATATGACTTTCATATTTCACAAGTCTATTCCATGTAACAAGACATTTCCGATGATACCATAATTTTTGACCTCATGACCTTGACCTTGAGTTTTGACCTACTTTTTTTAAAAAACTTTAACATTTGCCAAAAACTTTAACATTGGGCATAACTTTTGAATGGTAACTGATATGGCTTTTATATTTCACACGTGCATTCCTTGTCACAAGACCTTTCCAATGAGACCATAATGTTTGACCTCGTGTCCTTGACCTTGACGTTTCACCTACTTTTTAAACCTTAAACATTGGCCATTACTTTCGATTGGTAAGTGGCAGTGCTTTCATATTTCACGTGTGCATTCCTTGTCACAAAACCTTTTCAATCGTACCATAATGTTTGACCTCGTGACCTTGACCTTGACATTTGATCTAATTTTTAAAAACTTTAACACAGACCATAACTCTCGATTGGTAAGTGATAGGGTTTTCATATTTCACATATGCATTCTTTTCCCAGAGCCCTTTCCAGTGGTATCATACTTTTTGACCTCTTGACCTTGACATTTGACTTACTTTTTAAAAACTTTAACATTGGCCATAACTTTCGATTGGTAAGTGATAGGGCTTTCATATTTCACATGTGTATTATATGTCACAAGACCTTTCCAACAACGCTATAATTTTTGACCTTGTGACCTTGACCTACTTTTTAAGACTTGAACATTGGCCATACCTTTCGATTGCTTAGTGATCCTGCTTTCATATTTAACATGCGCTATCCGGGGGCATCAGCGTTTCACAAACACATCTTATTATACAGTAAAACTGGTGTTTACAGGGTAAACCTTATTTTTCTTATTCGTGCTTTAAAATATAGATTGTGGGTACTCATTAGAACCGCTACACACATCTATAGTTTGAGCAGAAGTAAGAAAAATATCACAACTTTTTCATCTTAAAATTTTCTTTTTTTCGGTGGTAAAGTTTACAAAGCATCTGTATAGGCGTGTTTTCGTGATGCATATCTTTTCGGTAATTTAGGAGTATTTTCCTGATTTTATCTTGTAAAGGTATGTTGTGTGTACTCTTTAGAATCGCCTCGATGAGGCGATTCTAATGAGTACACACAATATACCCTTATTTTTTTAGAAGATTAAGTTATACACACTTATGCCTTATGATCTGATGCAATGACTAATACCAAGTACTTCAAAATGTTTCTATCTCAAACTAATTTTGATGGTCCCAAATGTATTCAACCTATTGATTCGCAATTTAAGGGGCATTGGTATACCGAATGTATTTTCCGCAATTTTAGCCCGGCTGTTTTCGAAGAAAACGACAAGGTATTGTCATAGCTCTGGCGTCGTCTGCGTCGTCGTCGTCGCCGTCTGCGCCGTCGTGCAAAAACTTGGACATTTTGTAATATCTCTGTCATTACTGAACATATTTACTTGAAAATCGGACTAGTTGTTTATTATGAAAAGGAGAACTCATACCAATAGGTGAGGTAACCATCAAAATATTTTTTCACAGTTATGCCCCTTTTTCGACTTAGAATTTTTGCAGCCGAGCGTTCTTGTTTCTACAATAGACATAACCTTCGGGGCGTCCTGAGCGCTTTGAATTCCTGTAAGCCCTGTCCCTCGGACAAAGGTTCTTCTCTTAAAGAAGCATATGCTTTTCTTCAAGAGTAGATCTTTATTCCTTGGGGAGACAAAACTAATTTTGTTTTTTTTGTTTTCTTTTCACAAAGTGAAATAATATACCCAGCATACTCTCCAACATGTATACTATTCTTTTAGCCGGCCTCGGCAGCTTAGGTGGATGTGCGTCTGACTGCATGGTCATCAGAGGTCGCGGGTTCGATACCTGCCGTGTCAACAACAAATTCTATCGTGGAGAGTGATCATACAATCTTTTCTACGGTGATTGACCACAAACGGCAGTTATCAGATGGTTAATCGTTTATGTATAAGGCCGCCCAGAAAAAAGTGTGGCTATGCATATGTAAAGAGACCGGTTCGATATGACCTACATAGTGCTTACAGGGACAAAAACAAACAAATGAAAATACTCTTTTAGCACTTTTGTGAGTGAGTGTTTGAGTTTTACGTCCCACCAACAGCTAAGGTCATACGGAGACGGGGCCTCGGTTTAAAGACTCATCTGAAAGTCCGGAGAAAGTTGGTTTACAAGGCGAGTAGCGTAACCACTACACCACGGAGGCTTCTAGCACTTTTGTGACTTCCTTGTTTATCCTTCGAAAAGGACTCTACTCTTCAGCTGAGGTGTAAATTCTTGCCTGGGAACCGGTAAATGGGACATACATTGTAGGCAAACAGTGGCGACCTAGACCAAACGTATGCGGCATTTGTTCGGGGTCTACCTGTTTGCTAACAGGAGTTTCCATCAAAAATAGAATAATAAAAAAAAACACACGGAAAAATAGACACCGACACCCGTACTTGTCGAACATGTAGCAGCGTATATTCGTACAGTGGGGTAAGAGGAAACGCCTACTGATAAAATGTGTTTGTTTGATTTAAGAAATAGATCTGCTCTAACTGTGATTTGTTGTGTAATAAATCACAGTTTGGAGGTCAGTTGTAAAGTAGACAAATCACGAGCGCGTGATTTGTCTACTTACAACTGACCGACAAACTGTGATTTATTACCCAACAAATCACTGGCTAGAGCTGATCTTTTTCGATTCTAACACGCTGAAAACCGGCAATAATGTTATTGTTTCCTTCAATATCTCACAACTTTTCGCCATTAATAGAGGAATCCCGCTAAAATTATCGACTGAAACACATGCATTTATAGCCTTTTCTAACGTTTTCGATGCGAGAAAATGACGTTACACCGTCTAACGTCAAGTAAATCGACTAGTGACGTAATAAATTTGCAGTCTTTAATGACGTCACACGTCACGCTCTTCCGAGCTGTGATTTGTTGCGGAATAAAACACAGTTATTTTGCATTGCCTATACTAACACGCTGTGTTAGAATTGAGGTTTAACGTCCCCGTCAACACTGTAAAGGTCATTTTGGAGACGTTGCCTCCAATTTTGTGGGACTTTTACCCGACATTGAGATGAAATGACATCTCAAGCCCTGTCGCCCAATGAAACCCATAGGGTTTATTAGCATGGATGGTCCGCCTCGCACCGCGGTTCCTGGACAGGCTTAGATCCTCTGAGCGGTGTACCAGTACTAATGTGCGGGCCGGATTCAGCTCTGCGTGGAAGGATCATTCAGCCCATATATTTCTTCAAGCCTACTGATAAAAGAAACACAAAATTTGAGAGGGTTGCCTCCAATGGGAACCAGTTCCCCTTAACCCTCTCAACCCTGTTGACCGGTACAAATACTTACGTGCATGTAAATAGTGTAGTTCCAGATGAGATGGCTCATGGCGAACCATCCGTTTGTTTGAGTTGAGGTTGAACGTCCCCGTCAACACTGTTTAGGTCATTTTGGAGACGTTGCTTCCAATTTTGTGGGACATTGGGATGAAATGACACTTCAGTTCTAGACGCCCAGTGGAACCAATATACATGGACTGTCCGACTCGCACCTCTTTGCCTGGACATGCTGAGACCTTCTAAGCGGTTTACCAGTTCTCGTGTGCGGTCGGATTCAGCTCCGGTTCGTGGAAGCATCATGCAGCCCAGTATATTTCTTCGAGCTCCGATTGCCGGGGACCGGGCGAGCCATCTCATCAGGCTTCACATTATTGACCATTCTGTTTATCATCACGTGAACAGGTATGTGAAATGAAGACACCCTTGATACAACGCATAATGAAGTAATGTAGTAATTTCTTCATTTTGATTTTTTTTATTTCATTATGCGTTGGCGTAGTCGACGCGAAATGAAGTAAAAAAAATATTTCATTTCGCGTTGGTATGCACCATATCGACGCAAAATGTAGTAATGATGGAAGAACATAGCTGTCTACGAAAGGAGACCAAAGACTAAGGAAGCAATACAGGTAAATTCCAATATAAAGACCACATTTTAGACAGTTCAAAAGTGGTCTTTAAGACCACATTTGAACAGTCCCAAAGATGGCTTCGACAAGAGCACAGTGATTGTCGCGATCACAAAGAAAATGTAACTTTAACCTTCAAAATATGCTTTAAAAAACAAAATTTGTCTTAATTTTAGGTGGTCTTAATAGCGGAATTTCACTGTATTTGATTATGTTAGTAGAGTTAAAACTGAACGCCTTACGGTATTTTACAAACAAACTGTCGACGCATAATGAAGTAAAATTAAGTATGCCACCGATCACCGCAAAATGAAATAATTCTTTCATTTTGCGCAAACCTCTTAGTATCGACGTATTATGAAGTAAAAACTACATTTTATTTCATTTCGCATCGACTATGCCAACGCATAATGAAGTAAAAATTTCAAAATGAAGAAATTACTACATTACTTCATTATGCGTTGTATCACACCCTAAACCCCAATTTATATAGAGAAAAGGGGTTTAGCGGGGTAGACATTATTGTTCTTATTTCCGCTCCAAGACATAGGTTACAGGTACTCGTTAGAACCGCCTCAATGCGACGGTTAATGAACATCCTCAGTATAAATAAGAAAAATATCACGGGTCTTTAACCGAAAAATAGCTACATGTATATTGGAGATGTGAAAAACGCACTATGTCACACGGGTGTGTTGTCATAATGTGATTTTGATGGCAACAATGGACATTTTCAAATGCAGTGCTAAAAAAGTCCAAAATGTGGGGCTGTAAACATTAAAGTTACGTTAACACAGATAGCTCCAAGAGAAAGAAACTCTCTCTCTCTCTCTCTCTCTCTCTCTCTCTCTCTCTCTCTCTCTCTCTCTCTCTCTCTCTCTCTCTCTCTCTCTCTCTCTCTCTCTCTTTCATACATTAATACAGTCATATTAAGCTGGTTTAAAAGACATGATATAAACATGAAACTGAACATGCTATATCATTGTAAACCTCGCTTAAGATGGAGTTCACAAGAGAATACATTGTTTTCTTCAATCTTGCGATACCACTCCCCGTATGAAATATTGCATTGTTTCACAACTCCAAAATGGCTATTTTTAGGATGAAAATCTGTGATAATTTTCTTATTTACACTCCCTACATAGGTTTTGGGTACGCGTTAGAACCGCCTCATTGAGGCGATTCTAAGGAATACCCACAGCCTATGTCTAGGAGCACAAATAAGCAAAATAATGTATACCCCTGTAAGCCCCAGTTTTCTCTGTATAAAGCGGGGTGTAGGGGGTGTTCATTTCACGGACTTGTTAACGTGATGTCTTGCTCAAAAGTATAGATTGTTGGTACTCCTAAGGACCGCCTCATTGAGTAGTGCTAAACTTCAACCCAAACAATTAAAACAATTTATGCTTAAGGGGAATCGGAACACCTGGCAGATTTTGCCGCCGTATTTCAAAGGGAGACAACTTTCAGGACTTCCTGTTAGTTTCTAACGATCAGCCTCAACCTATTTTTCTCAGACATTTTTCCAGAGAACAACTTCAAATTGGTTTTATTTATTCTAGAGAAAAACTTCAAATTGGTTTTATTTATTTATTAACACAACGTTTTGGCCATTATTGGCCTTTATCAAGTGTAATAAACAAGTAGACAGGAGGCCGGCTAAAAATAACCGATTATTCTCTTGGAAAACATGAAACTGAACATATTTTATGATATTTTCTTATAAAATGTCTACCCCCGTAAACCCCAGTTTTCTCTATATATACAGACCAGCTACCGGTAATAACCCATTTTTTGTGTTTCGTGGAGAAACCGCCTTACGCGAAATCGGCTATTTTCTCCGCAAAACAACGAGAAAAGATAAAATGAGCGAGAAATTTCTAGCTGAAATTTCTACCGGTTTCGCGGAGAAAATTCTCGGAGATTCTCGGCGACAATTTGACCGAATGCTTTCACTGAAAGTGAAATTACCCGCGTTTCGCGGAGAAAAAAAAATACAACTGGGCTTACGTGAAATTTTCGGCTCATTATTATTTCTTCGTTTGTTTGGCGTTGTTTTTTGTAAACAAAGGTAAATGGTAGTCATTGTTAAATCATAATCAAATATTCTTTCATGTTACACAATTTCATTTTAGTAATTTATTTTTCCTTTGTATAACCCCTTTTTAAAAGTCTCATGACAACTTTTATTCACATCACGAAAATACGCCTATTTATTTGTTACCCGCTCAAACCCCACTTTTAACTGGGGTTTACAGGGGTATACATTATTTATCAAATTTCTACTCACATAGACTGTGGGTACTCGTTAGAACCGCCTCTAAACCGAGTCGTTTTAAAATGTACCCAAAATCTTGAGCAGAAATAATTTTCCGTTTTTAGTGGTAAAATTGTACAATATATTTGAATAGGCGAGTTCTCATAATGAGTCGTACATGTAGGTTATTAACACCATAATGATGTGTGACATTTACCAAAAACTCAGCTTGATAAAATAGATGGGATGCATGATGCTTCCACGCATAGCTGGAACCGACCCGCATGCGAGTACTGGTAAATCGCTTACATGATCTAAGCCTGTCCAGGCGTGTTTTCATGATATCAGGACAAATTCATTTATTTCGAGCCGACCGCGCTCAACTCGCAACGTTGCAGAATTTGAACCGAACGAGGTGCGAACCACAGCAATGAGAGTCCTAATGGGTGTCAGCGCTTTAAGGATGCCCGTTATTCTCGGGGTGTTTAGTGGATTTACGGCACTTTCAAGATGAATCAGAGTTGAGCTAAAACCGGAGTAAGACCTTCTGTTGCAGATCTTGGCGTCTCATAGTTGGCCCGAGCGAGGCGCAAACCACAGCGGAGAGACCTAATGACCCGATGATTTACCCTTTTTGTACCAAATTGAATCTTCCTCCTTATATATACAGGAGTCCATTTTGAAACTTAGGGGTGTCAGGTTTTTTTTTCCTTAAAAATTTAGTCCGGGAAATTGCTTAAAGTTTTGCAAACAGTGTAGGCCTGATCAGAGGGCGCGTTCTGCGGTGTCTGATCTGGGCCTGCACTGTTTGCCAAGGTACCCCTTTAGGGGTTTCTGGTACTGAATGGGTTAAGCGTCAGCGCTCTTACCCATTAGGACACGGGGGCCAGTTACCTTCGGGGTGTACAGTAGACTTAACAAGATACCCAGGTTGCATGTCTGTACAAACTTCGCTGATTATCTTGGAGAATTTTCCAGTTCTGCTCCAAGTTAGAGATCAGACTTATGTTGTGCTGGTGTTGTGCCGTGTGGCGGTCGTAAAACGTCTCCCCGTACATCAACCATAGTGCAGTTTATATTTTACTTTTGGTCCTTTGAGATCAGCGTGAATATTCTGAGAAATCAGAAATAAATTATTGGTTTAGACTCATATTCTAGACAGGTTTTTAATTATTTGGACCCCATTTTGATTTATATCAGTCTTTGTATCGACTGCCTATTCGAAATTCGCAAAATTGCAGTATGTTTCCTCTGGCTTTCTTTGCCGGATCATTACAGGGTCACTGATGAGGCTTTTTGGTCCTTTGATATCAGCGTGAATATTCTGAGAAATCAGAAATAAATTATTGGTTTAGACTCATATTCTAGACAGGTTTTTAATTATATGGACCCCATTTTGATTTATATCAGTCTTTGAATCGACTGCCTGTTCGAAATTCCCAAGTTTGCAGTATCTTTCCTCTGGCTTTCGTTGCCGGATCATTACAGGGTCACTGATGGGGCTTTATTAGCCGAAACTACGTAGTATGACCCATCTTCTTTCTTATGAATGTTTTCATTGCTCTTAAAGGAACTCATTTATGATTTTTATTTATTAGCCGAAACTACGTAGTATGACCCATCTTCTTTCTTATGAATGTTTTCATTGCTCTTAAAGGAACTCATTTTTGATTTTTATTATATGCAGCCTTGGAATGCTTGCCGTGCAATTTCCCCATATTAACCCTTTTTGTACCAAATGGAATCTTTCTCCTTACATATAGCATGAGTCCATTTCAAAATTTAGGGGTTTCAGGTTGTGTTTTCTTCAAAAAATTTTAGGAAAATGGCCGAACTTTTTGCAAACAGTGTAGACCCTGATCAGACGCCTGTTTGCCACGGAACCCTTTTAGGGGTTTCCAGTCTGAAATAGGTTAATGTACATGTATGAGCAAAATTTAATTGTAAAGGCAAGAAACACAAGCGGGCCTCCATGTGAGCTTAAGTGTAAGCATCAGTGATGTTTAATTACTCGCAGTGTAAGAAAAAGATCAACCAAAATGTAGAGTGAGATCAGCGCCCACATATACATGTACAAACAGGATCCCCGTTATTATATACATTGAGTTTGATTTTTCTAAAGTATTTACTTGAGACAAAAATGAAGTACTCCCAATATGGTGAACCGATAGAAAATCAACAGTTTTCAATTTATGAAGCATTTAACCAACAGTAAAAACAAGGAACACAGAAAACATTCATCATGTTCATACTGCATTGTAAAGTGCATAAGATGCAAATCATTATGATTCCAATCGGATCAAAATCATAATCATTTACAATCACTAGAGTTGTCCATCTTTGTACAAAGAACATGCATTTCGTCATATGCTTCAAACTTTGTGCACCAAATTTTACTGCATGAAAAAAATACATGCATATGAACAAATATACATGTAGGTATAGCTAGATTTCGCGGAGAAACACCGTGAACGACTTCACCTATACTAATTGGCTTTCTCCGAGAAAAAGCGATGTTCGCGGAGAAATTTCGCGGCGTTTCGCGGAGAAATTAACCGCTTTGAAACTCGAATTTTTTTTCTTCTCGGAGAAATTTCTCGCTTGTTCTCCGAGAAAATAAGGCCCATTACCGCGGAGAAAAATAAAATATGGGTTATTACCGGTAGCTGGTCTGTATAAATGAAATGGGGGTGTTCATTTCACGGGTTTACAAGGATGTAGCATGTTCAGTTTCATGTTTGACTGGTTCCCTCACCCTATAGCTCTCTGGCTTTCGCATATTTTTAATAGAACACAGGCATCCAGTTAAGTTTCGTGTTTGACGTCGACGTCATTTCCTGTCTACTTGTTTATTACACTTGATAAAGGCCAATAATGACCGAAACGTTGTGTTAATTTAGGAATGAAATTTATTTTTCTGCAGTTCATGGAAGTATGAACGCAGTGGGTCGCGTGCAAAGTAAATGAACCCCTTCGGGGTTCATGTAAACTTTGCTAGCGACCCACTGTCGTTCATACTTTCATAAAAAGCGAAAAAAAAGTTTATTTTTTATATTTACATTATTTGCCCCTAATCACTGGGAGAAAAAATGCTTGTAGGGCAAATTTTTAAAGCTGAAAAACATTTACACGCTGTTTTTCTACAAAGAGCGGAACGGTGTTGACGTCATCAACGCCCGTAGAGAACAATGGTTTAGAATGACGTCACTTAAAGTCACCGATAATCATGTGATTCGATGAACGCAATTGTTTTCTATAGGTTTACATTAGACTTTACACTGGAAATGTAAATATAAATAAATAAAACCAATTTGAAGTTGTTCTCTGGAAAAAATTCATATTAGTTTTTCTGTAAGCCCTGTCCCCACACTGGTCAATACATACGCACAGGCTGCGAAGCGATCGCACAGGCTTCGTATTTTGGACGCATAGGCTTCGATGAAAAATGGCGGATGACAGTTCGTCAATGCAGGTAAGAAACTGTTTTTACGTTAATCTAACTGTTGTATTACATTGCCTGATACTGACGTCTGCCTTACGGACCACTTTATTAATGTGCGGCATTGTCTGTTGCAAGAAAAAGTTTGAAAAACGGAATATAGAAAAATAGACCCCAAAACAAATTGGGCATTCAACACAGATTCACCTGTATTTTCACTTTGGTCCGGTCGCCCTATGTAACTACACGTTTTGGCTGGTGTTCTGGCCGATAAATTGTGAATAACGATAATGAAATCGAAAAGCTAATGTGCAACTTTCGTTACATCTTTTGCGAAAAAGAAAAATCTTGATATTTCGATACAACGCACGTAGCTTCGTTCCCTATTACAACGCAGAGGTTGCGAACTAAATTTTTAAAGCCCTGAATTATGTTGAATAATAGCGAATGATATTAAATTAATGTCAAGAAATCAGTCAACCAGCGTTAGTTGGTGATGCTAAAGACATCCTGTATCATTTATACCGAACACATTCTGTCAAGTTACAATTATTTACACTACCGTTCATAAACTTGGTAAGTCTGTCTTCGTCAAATCTGTTAAAGGAGACAGGAAAGCGATAATCTGTTACAATAAATGGGTAAACATCATTAAATAATGCAGGTTTCCAAGTGGTCTGATAAGAATTGTATCATTGTGTAATCTCCAGCTATTCACTCTGCTACTGGACTGACCTTGAAAATTCCAATTAACCACAGATTTGCTCTGATGTCACCCATGAGAAATCTAGAAGCTCGGTGTGTACTGAATAGGCAGATTTAGCATTGTTGAAGTTTAAAATAGAAGCTTGAAATGGAGCAAAATAACCAAGAACTGGCCACTCTTTGAGGGGACTTCAATTTAGATATTCAGCCCTATATGTTTGAGTCCACTGAAACTTGTGATCAGGCTTTTATTGAGGGAAGCAGCAGCTCTGAAGAAAGCTATCTTTCATGTCAATCACAACAGTTGTCGTCTGCTTTGTCATCTGCTGCTTTCTTTGAATGTCATTTGGACCAATCCCAGACTGCCTCTAGGAGCAGTCTGATCTTGGTCCACACTGTTTGCCTATAAGCGAAAATATTATTTAAAAAAAAAAGAAAAAAAACTTTAAGAAGCTGCAGCAGACAGTATAAACGCGGGTTATTTTACAATTCATGTTTTCTTACGGTTGATTAGTCCGGTTTTCCACGCATGCGCACTCATGAGCACTCTTTAAAATGGAGGTAGCAGTCTTCATTTTTGATTGGGTGTTTATGGATTTGCCTAACTTTGACCCTTGCCGTGGGCGTGATATAGGAAAATGGAACAGCAACCAAAGCAGCCAAAACTAGCCATTGGCTCCAAATGAAGTCGGCCGAGGTTGGACAGCGCATGACTCAGTAGAAGCGTTTTGTTTGTGTTGAGGTTTACGTCCCCGACAACATCATTCAGGTCATTTATGAGACAATGTCGGACTTTAACGGACATCCAGTTAAATGCTGTCGGTTAAAGTTACTACATAGATTTATATAGGAACTTGATAATTATTTCCCTATAAAATAAACACTTATAGGAATGGATATCTTTTCTTTGCAAGTGGCTCATGATTTTATATTCTTTCTCGAATATCCATATGTATTTTTAATGAAAATGTATGAACAACTTGTTAGTCCTTTTTCACATATATTTGGAAGCACCCTCTAAATGTATAGAATATAAAGTAAAACTACTGAATTACAGCGACAAAAACTGGTGAATTTATTTTCATAACTTTTTTTTTGTAAATTGTTATTTCTTTTCTGCGCCAGCGGGAGTAAAATTGCAAATTTATTGTGAACACATCCATATAAATTTTGTGAAATAAAACTGAAAATAATTTGGTACTTTTTGAAAATGAAATACACTAACCCTTTTTTCAGTTTACCTTAGCAACGAGCAGTCAGTGGTTGTCACTGCGGTAAACAATAACAAAGACTATGCTACGCCTACGATGTACTAATTGATACATTGGACAATTTGTAATTAATATATCATTTATGTACATTATTCTTTATTCAGTCTTTTTTTTCGACTCGCACCGCTTTCCCTGGGCAGGCTTAGATCCTCTAAGCGGTTTACCAGTACTCGTGTGACGGGTCGGATTCAGCTCAGCGTGAAAGCATCATGCAGCCTAGTCTATTTCTTCAAGCCCCGATGGGCGGGTAGGGGGGGGGGGGGGGCGAAGTTACCTTATAACACTATCTCTACTTTCATAAATTCGAACAGTGACCTATAAAATACAGATTAAGCGGTCCTCAAACTTCATACTGTTGCCACAATATCGTTCCGATGTCACTAAGGTAACCATGGCTAGGTGGTGGAGGCGTTGGGGAGAAAACCATTTATTTTCTGTGTTGTCCGCGTTAATTCCCTTGATTATCAGCATAGCTGAGAAAGGTCGTGTCCGTTTAAGTCCGGTATGATTGTTTCCGAATTTATGGTACTTTTACCCGACACTGAGATAAAGCATACTGGCAATTGCTAAATATAAATGACCAGGCAAATGATCAGGCAAATATTAGCTTTTGCGTCGATTATTTATCAATAGACACAAAGTAAAAAAGTGCAAGTAGCTCTTCAGTGCTTAAGTCCTGGTGATTATCACTGAAGCAGCGTTTGTTTTTAGCGAAGAGAGGTCAGCGTGTTGCGTAATATGGTAATCCATAGAATCTGGGCCGGAATCACGGGTTGGGCTTTTCAAACAGTGTATATCCAGATCAAATGCCGCAGAACGCGGCGTCTAATCAGGGTCTACATTGTTTGCTCACATTACATGAATTGAAGAGCCAAACGTAGCGTCTTATCAGGGTCTTCACTTTTTGCTTTAAATTGTAATTTAAGGGTTTAAGGAAACAGTTTAAATCCATAAGTATGCATCCAACCGACAGACTTTCTTAAAAAAAGTAAATCTTTAGGCCGGAGCCGTCATAGGGTTTTGAAAGGGCCGTAAAGCAAAATCATTTTTTTCTGCCCTATCTTATTATATCGAAGAATGATTTCACGAAATGGGTTACTGAAATCATTGCAAGTAAGTATTTTTCTGAATTTATATTCTAAGTCACTTTGAAATTCAGATTCTGCTAGGCTATGTTGCAGAAGACAGTCTGGTCAGCAAAAAATTATGATGCAAAGCCCGAGATTGAAAATAGATCTGAGATAAAGAAATGTCTTGTATTTTTTTCTTCTTTGATCCTACAAAGGCTAGAATTAGCTTGTGTGTTTACTGTTTAATGAGCAAATGCTTCTCTTATCGGAAACGAAGACTCGGATCAGACAGAGTAGGCGCGCACGATTAATGAACCTTTGCTGAAGTTTTGTAGGAGCTGCAGGTATTCGATTCAAGTATTTCAATAGAAGTCGGAGTCAGATTTTGGGCATTCGAATCATAATGTTGTATTTGCCTAGCTGAGACTGAAAATGTGTTCGGTATAAATGATACAGAATGTCTTTTAGCATCACCAACTAACTCTGGTTGACAGATTTCTCGACATTTATTTTATATCATTCGCTTTTATCCTACATAATTTAGGTCTTTAAAATTTAGTTCGCAGCCTCTGCGTTGTAATAGGGAACGAAGCTACGTGCGTTGTATCGAAATATCAAGATTTTTCTTTTTCGCAAAAGGTGTGACGAAAGTTGCATATTAGCTTTTCGATTGTATTATCGTTATTCACAATTTATCGGCCAGAACACCAGCCAAAAACGTGTAGTTACATAGGGCGACCGGACCAAAGTGAAAATACAGGTGAATCTGTGTTGAATGCCCAATTTGTTTTGGGGTCTATTTTTCTATATTCCGTTTTTCAGACTTTTTCTTGCAAGAGACGAAGCCGCACATTAATAAAGTGGTCCGTAAGGCAGATGTCAGTATTGGGGAACGCTATACAACAGTTAGATTGACGTAAAAACAGTTTCTTACCTGCAATGATGAACTGTCATCCGCCATTTTTCATCGAAGCCAATGCGTCCAAAATACGAAGCCTATACGACCGCTACGCAGCCTGTGCGTATGTATTGACCAGTGTGGTCCCGCTGATAAAGGACAGAGTTTGCTTCTCAAGAGCAAATTCTTACTTTTAAGATTTGACCCCTATTGACATGAGAGACAAAAATATGTTTGCAGGAGTTGCCTCTCCTGAAGTTGTTCCCATTCCCCTTAAAGCAAAATCGGACTATTATCATAAAATGTCAGTTTTGTAGTTATAAAAAATGTACTATGTCGCACGTGACCTTTATCCTCATGTACCAGGGCAGAATATGCTCGCGAGGGCACAAAATAACCAATTATTCCTTTGAAAGCACAGATAGACAGATTACAATGTCTCCGAGGGCAAAATGCTCTCCGAGGTTTATCGTATCATATGGAGCTGTTTCCTTGCCTTCAGTGGAAATTAATAATATTTTTTTCTGAAACCTGTTTTCCTCTGTTAAATGGTGACCTTACTCGTTAGATGTTTGCCTTCATTTTAACTAATAAACATGTATGTCAGAATCATCAACAGACACATTGATATCATCTAGTCTGTTTGCTGTCTGTTTGTTTGTTTGAATTCAGGTTTTACGGTCCCGTCAACGGGTCAACACTATTTTGGTCATTCTATTTGTGGTAAAATTTATAATTTTGTTTGAAGTTTAACGTCCCCGTCAACACTGAAAAGGTCATTTTGGAGACGTTGCTCCCAATTTTGTGGGACGTTTACCCGACATTGAGATGAAATGACTTCTCAAGCCCTGCCGCCCAATGAAACCAATAGGGTTTATAAGCATGGACGGGCCGACTCGCACCGCATTGCCCGGGCAGGCTTAAATCCTCTAAGCGGTTTACCAGTACTCGTGTGCGGGTCAGTTTCAGCTCTGTGTGGAAGCATCATGCAACCCATCTATTTATTCAAGCCCCGATGGTCGGGGGCTGGGTAAAATTTATAAATGTAATAAGTCTGTGTTTAAGCAAACAGTGAAGAAGACATTGATCCGACGCCGTATCCACTGTTTGATTGTGTTGACAGACGTGTATGGGTTAAATAGTTCTAGAAGAGAAGCCTCCGTGGTGTAGTGGTTACGCTACTCGCCTTGTAAACCAGGGGTCGCAGGATCGATCCAGGGCCTCTCCAGACTTTCGGATGAGTCTTTAAACCGAGGTCCCGTCTCCGTATGACCTTAGCTGTCGGTTGGACGCAAACTCAAACAATCACTCAGTTCCAGAAGAGGAGAAAAGGACGCTTATCGCATACACATAGGGCCAGATGCATAACTTCTTGGATGTACCGTAATGATCCTAAATATTGGGACAGACAGGCCTAAGCAAACAGTGTAGACCCAGATCAGACTGCTCCTGAAGGAGCAGTCTGATCAGGGTCTACACTGTTTGCCTTTCGGGCTCCACTTTTTGGACTCCTTGCTGGATCATGAAACAAATTACAGCAAGTCATCAAGGTGTCCGAATTCAGTTTAGGAGTTTTACGGTAGCTCTTGCACGTTGTCTCCACTACATTCCTGCGAGTAGCAAAGGTCCTGACGAGACTGTGCGCATGCGCAGGCTCGTCTGAACCTTTGCTGGTCGCCATAGCGATAACGCCCCCTTTTCTCTTGAGCTCGCTGAATTACTAATAGCTAAATATTGAAAAAGGTTAGGTACATGTACTTGACACATAGAGTGGCACTAGACATGCTCGCAGGAGAATATACCTCGTATATATTAGAACTTCGATGGCTCGAGCAGGGATGGCTCGTTAACCATGGATGTGTCGAACTCATGCTTGAGCCCCTAGCGAAATCCTCTACATAAGAGATAGTGGGGGATAGTTAGGAGATTTTAGTTTTTTTATCTTGCAAATGTATGCTGTGTGTACTCATTAGAATCGCATTTCCAATTTAAAGCAGGTCGTCTTTTCATCCCTTTCTTCAGTATTCTCCTTTTCAACGTTTGACGTTAAAGAGTATTTCTGGCAGTCTGAGCGTTTCCTCAATTTGAGCTATATCGTCATCTGATTACAAAAGATAATTCGCAGACATTATACAACAAAAATAACAGTAAAAGACCAACACCCAAACTGCCGCTTTAGAACGGTCGGCAGCATTTGCCTCTGTGTGTGTGTGTGTGTGTGTGGGGGGGGGGTGCTTAAAGATCTTTTACCGCCGAATCTTCGTCCTAGGTTAGGGTGTTGTACCCATCAATAAACATTAAATATTCGGTTTGCATAATTATTTCCTAAGTCCATCAATGCATTATCACAGAGACATAAATCAAATTCAAACACTGAGATGAAGCAAAGATGAGGGTTGCTAGCCGATCCTCCTTACACTGTTGGTCACAGTTTGAGAAATCATTAGTTAAACTACGATGGGCCCACGGACAGACATAGTCTGCATCTTGGTGGAGCCAACTTCAATAAGGTTACATGTTGAATGCTGTGTTAAATTATTGAAAAATGTCAGAGCTGAATTGTAATATATGTCAAATGGTACCAATTAGCCTTTTGTAACAAAAAATAAAACAAATATATTTTTTGCAAAACGGTTACATGTGCCGCATGTTACCTTTTGCTTCACAAATTTCATGATATATACAATGTAACTAAATCTCTTGTGCACAAAGGTTTTAAATGCCAGTTATAACCATTTTGCACCGAATAATATATTAGTAATGAAATCAAGTTAAAGGTTATAAATGGCAATTATGACCTATTTGCAGGAATAAAATGCATTTGTTACCTTCTTGCACCAAACATGCATAACATTGTGTACATATAACCGTATGTTATTACTAAATATCTTAAGATTTATCGCAAATATAGTTACCATCTTTTGACACATGAAAATTCTACCAATTCCTGATTTATTTCCCCCAATATGTCATTTTTGACCAAAAGTGCACATATAACCTTCTTGCTCTAGACCCTCGATAAATTTTGTTGTAAGTTTCCCTGTACTTGAAGTAAACAGTGTAGGCCTCGATCAGTCTGATCGGATTCTGCCCTGTTTGCCATTGTCCCATTTCCAGGGCACTAGACAATTCGTTATTTGAGCCGGCGCTTGACAAAACCTACAATAAGACCGGTGCGACCAGCAGAGTCAGAAATCAACTTGCGCACCCATCCACTATGACAAGACCTTTTGTTTATGTCTCTTTGCATAGATATTTGCCTATAGTAGGTACATGCGATCAGCGAAAACTCTGATGAGAATGCGCGAATGCCCAGGTTGATCCGAGTCTTCGCTGGCCGCTCAATACTTCTTATAGATTTTATCATGCGGTGGCTCATTTTGTACTTGCGGGTCCATTATTTCTATTTATTTTTAGTTTGCGTTTAACCTTATTGGACGGAAAACAGCAATGAAGATCTGCAGTATTGTTAAGTTTAGGTCGATTGAAAAACAGTCGATCCAAAGCTCTTAATCATTTCAAGATCAAATGAATGTGAAACTAGTATACTTCATATATTCTTAAAATATTCAGCCGATTGTCTTTTGTATGGTTTCATGTAAATGACGATATTTTTGTTCCGCAATTTAATATTTATGATTTTGATTGAGAGAGTTGGGGTTTAATGACACGTCAATCCTTGTGGGTCATTTTGAGTCATCTCCCAGACATCACGAAAACACGCCTATATAATTTTGACCCCCTTGAACCCCACTTTTATATAGTAAAACTGGGGTTTCCGGGGTCTTACCTTATTTTTCTTATTTCTGCTCTAAAATATAGATTGTGGGTACTCGTTAGAACCGCCTCGATGAGGCGGTTCTAACGAGTGCCCACAATCTATATTTTGAGCAGAAATAAGAAAAATATCAAAAATTTTCATCATAAAATTTTCATTTTTACGGCGATAAAGCTGGCAATGTATTTGTATAGGCGTGTTGCGTAAAGGAAAAGAGATAGAAGAGACAGGAGTGGAGATAAAATGAAGAACAGGGGAGAAAGGGGAAAATGAATGGAAGATATAACAACATTCCCCGTCTATCGGGTGCCGTTTTACCATTTAATCCTTATTTATAGATATCCATAATTTGAAAGCCCCCCGTCCATCGGGGCTTGAAGAAATAGATGGGCTACATGATGCTTCAACGCAGAGCTGAAACCGACCCGCACACGAGCACTGGTAATCCGCTTAGATTATCTAAGCCTGCCCAGGCAAAGCGGTGCGAGTTGGTCCGTCCATGCATATAAACCCTGTTGGTTTCATTGGGCGACAGGGTTTGAGATCCATGAATAATTATGGATATCTATAAATAGGGAATAAATAGTAAACCGGCGCCCCATACCCGTCAACTTGCCAACAGTAGGATGCCCCAGTGACCCAAGATACACGACACTTTCGTCTCACCCGACTTAATATTTATGAGCAGGACAAATTACATTCAGAGTTTCGTTGACCATTGGAAATGTTTATAACATTGGAGGCCTGATATTTCAAAATACATGTATACCCATATTGGGGTGTCAGTAGCCATTGTTTTGTTTTTATGCCTTATCCATTGCCTGCGGGAAACCTCTATAGGGGTACCTTCGCCAACAGTGCAGGCATTCTGCGGCGTCTGATCAGGGCCTCAACTATTTGCTAACGGAATTTTCCATTAAAACTAGAATTTGTTTTTCTACAAAAACACAGATGTCTCCCTCTTTTTGACCTCTCGGTATGACCTTGACATTGGAGGTATTGACCTGGGTCTTGTGAGCAACAAATCATCTCATGAAGATGAACATTTCTGCAAAGCAACTTTAAAAAGTTCATAGAGAAAATAGAAAGCTATTGACTGTACATAAAAAGCCCTTTTATAATCTTTGTCCTCTATGTATGGCGTTGACCTTTGAGGTACAACACATCGTCTGATGGTGATTAACATTTCTGCCAAGAAATTTCATAATCCATCAAAGAATAAGAAATTTATTGACACTACACAAAAACGGCCCCTTTTTGACCTTTGACCTCTAGGTATGACCTTGACATTCGAGGTATGGACCTTGGTCTTGCTCACGACTCATCATCTAATGAAGGTGAGAATTTCTGCATGGTTCCTTTAAAAGTCCATCCAGAAATAAAAAAAAAGTTATTGACTGGACACAGAAAAACATTTTTTGACATTTGACCTCTTAGTATGACCTTGACCTTGGAGGTAACGACCTGGGTCAAGCGCGCAACACATCGTCTCATGATGGTTAACATTTCTGCCAAGTAATTTCACAATCTATCCAGGAATAAGAAAGTTATTGACTGAACACTAAAAAAGGCCCTTTTTTTGGCCTTTGACCTCTTAGTATGACCTTGACCTTTGAGGTACCAACATGAGTCCTACAAGAGACATATCGTCTCATTGTGGTTATCATTTCTGCAAAGTAACTCCAAAATATATCTACAAATAAGAAAGTTATTGACCAAACACGAAAAAAGGCCCCTTTTTACCTTTGACCTCTAAGTATGACCTTGACCTTTGAGGTACCAACCTGGGTCATGCACGCAACACATCGTCTCATGGTGGTTAACATTTCTGCCAAGTAATTTCAAAATGCCATTTCTTGACCTTTGACCTCTATGTATGACCTTGACCTTGGAGGTACCAACCTGAATCACGCGTGCAACACGTCTCATTATAGTTAATATATCTGCCAAGTAATTTCAAATTCTATCTAAGCATAAGAAAACACGAAAAAAGGCCCCTTTTTGACCTTTGACCTTTGACCTTGGCCTTTGAGGTACCAACCTGGGTCATACACGCAACACATCGTCTCATGGTGGTTAACATTTTAGCCAAGTAATTTTAAAATCCATCTAAAATTAAGAAAGTAATTGACCAAACACGAAAAAATGCCCCTTTTTTGACCTTTGACCTCTAAGTATGACCTTGATCTTTGAGGTACCGACCTGCCTCATGCGGGCCACACATCGTCCCATGGTTGTTAATATTTCTGCCAAGTAATTTCAAAATCCATCTGAAAATAATAAAGTTATTGACCGGACACGATTTCCCAATACATACATACACACCGACAAACTTCAAAGGGAGATAACTCAAAAAGTATAAATGTGAGAGTTATCATTCTTGCGCACTGCACGTCGTCTAATATTAAATAATATTTATATGAAGTTTCGTGAAGATAGCTTGAACGGTTTTAAAGTTATAGAGCGGACACGAGTTTGTGATAGACAGACGGACAGACAGACGCCCGGGGGAAAAACAATATGTCTCTCCGAAAAAAAAAAAACATTTCGGGGGAGACATAAATAGAATAAAAACTAAATATTAGGCTTGATATCCCTGATATGACAAATGGACTTGTCCAATATATAGCAATGGAAGAGTTCACTAGTATACGACGGGTTAACATGTCCGTGAAATGAACACCCTTGAAAACCCTCACTACATACTGAGTAAAGTGGGTGTTACAGGCGTATACATCATTTTGTTTATTTTTTTTTATTTTATTTTTTTTTTGCTAAAAAGTAGGTTGTGGGTACACGTTAGAACCGCCTCTATGAGGCGGTTCTAACGAGCACCCCTAATCTTAGTGTGTAACAGAAATGAGAAAATGTCACAACTGGCCATCAGAAAAAATGTTGGTTTTGGAACTATGAAAAAATGCAGTATATCACATTGCTGTGTTTTGCTAATGTAACGTCACACTCCTGAAATGTCCCCGCTAACACGCCCGAGACGTCTTTTGACATTAAATGTGAGCCGAATCGCAAATGAGGGCAATTTATCTTTGGACGTGAACTCAGGGAGCTCAGAGATGGCTCTAATCATCCTAGGTATCTACTACTCACTTGGTATGAACACATACTGCCTTCCCCGTCTACAATACCCCAGCCAGCACAAAACAGCGGGCCAACGTCGTACCGACATTGATACGACGTTGACATGTCGCATCGCTGTCGGCCCGACGTTGACCAGACATTCTTTGCTGGCTGTGATGATGGTTTGTATCAACGGGTGTACATAATATAGTGCACAGCGAAGACTCACATCATACTGTGCTAATCCTTAGGCTGACCCCAGTCACACAGACACGAGTTTTTCTACGGCATTAGCCGAGTTATTACGAGTTATAACTCGAGCATGTCTTACGAGTTAGCACCAAGTGTTCCTCTGTTCTTTTCGCCAAAACTGTTCTACAAGTCCCTCTTGACATGCCTACGACATAATCGGGAAAACTGCTATATATTTCTGCGATCGTGTACGTGTTTCTACAACACTTCTACGATTCTACGACACGCGTAGGCGATTTCTACTATACGAATTCGACATCACTTTGCGCGTGCACGAGTTTGTACGAGTTCGATACGACCAGTAATGACTTTGTACGATTCACTACGATTTGCTTCGACATTTTACGACATTATTACGAAAAAAGTACGGCTTATTACGAGTCTCGTTAGACAAGGGGGGAAACCTACGTCACGATGACGTCACACAGAAAGACAATGGCAGCCGCCATCTTGAAAGTACCTCTCGCTTCGGTAAGTGTTTTTGTGTCAAACAGATGATTTAAGCACAATCTTGACACAGCTTTTATCGCAGAGTACGGGCGAAATAACAATGTTTTGTCGGCAAAAAGAAATTTGTGCAGGCTTTCAGTAGTATGGATAAACACGTTGGATTTAGTTCATTTCAGCGATCCATTCGTCAACACTCTGGATATGAAAATCATTCATATGAAGCAGCGCAGTGTTTTCATTAATCCTCTCATAACGAGTACACGACTTTTTCAGAAGAAAATACCATAGAAGTGTTTATTAGTATTAAAATTAAATTTTTGAACTTTATAAGACGTTTTCAGTAAATGGTATCGTTAACACTCGATCAGAAATGAGATACGTACACACTCTAAAAACCAGCATATAGTTGTTTTTTTTTTTTTTTTTTTTTTATTTCACTCATATCGAGCCGATCGCTAATCAGAAGTGGGCGAAAACCGGAGTACCCGGAGAAAAACCACATGACCTTCCGTCGCAGAACTTGGCGTCTCACATATGACCCGAGCGAGGCTCGAATCACAGCGGTGAGAGACCTAATGGTCAAGAGTCAGCGCTCTTAACCACTAGGCCACATATAGTTGTTTCTCGTGACAACATGAAAAGCAGGGTAACAAGTATCTTTGCCAATAGTGGTGGCCAGATGAACAGCCGATCACAATTTCCGCTCTCTTGTCACTTAAGAAGACATTGCCCAGTCTAGAACATTGTCGCACTTGAAATATTTACAATGTTGCGCCGAATCGCGAAAAAATGACGACAAAATAAATGGTTCAGATTTAAAATATCTGTAAAAACAAGAGGCCCTTGGGCCACTATACTCACCATAGTTCAGTTGGGCTCTGTCCCATGGAAGACATGCGTTTCATTAAGCTATTAAGGCTAGAAAAATCTAAGTAGAGGCCCACCCAAGGACTATGCTGCGAAAGTAGGTTTCTAGCTTTTCTTGTTCTTGTGAAAACGTTGACAAAATATTAATATTGGCCTAATTTTTGGGAAAAGATTTAAAGAATAGATGAACAAATAAGCTGAAGATGCTTATTGCCTTTTATACAATATAAGCCATCATTATTGCATTGCATACAAATGTTCTAGAAAAGGGTAATCCCTTTGAAGCAAGGACTACAAGACAGAACTGAAAACTGTGGAGTGTACACGATTTTTTTATGGACCAGACTAGCTAGTTTCGGCCAGCTAGGCCGCATCACTAACCCTCAAACATTTACGAACCCCTGCAGTGGCATCAATGATCCCAAATGACTGGAAAATTAATCCACACTTTGATGAAGAGCAGATAAACATTTTACGGACGCCAAATATTCCCATAACACGAGCTACGGTGAAATATATTACTTTCTAGAAAAATGTAATCCTTTGGAAGCAAGGACAACAAGAAAATAAAAATAAAGCCACACTATGATAAAGATTGAAGTCTCAACATTTTATAGTTCCTAGGAAATTTGTGATGAAATTTAACCTTGACCTATGATAGAGAGAAAGAATTAAAGTAAAGATAAAATGGGATGTCAAGAAAAAGACTGCCTCTTACACTATGTAAGTTATCATCCCAACTGCATATGAAAAATAGAAGTGAAGGCAATGATTAGGAATCGATACAATTAACCCACTGCTCCCATCAGAGACACCAAAGGGAAAGAAACACAAACATGAAACAACATACCCCAACGGAAACACCAACAGCGGAAAGCCAAAAGGACCGTTACTTTCTCACAAAATGGCCAAAAGGCTATCCAAAATAAAATAATACAAGCGACACAAACACCCAAAGACCCCAAGTCTGCCCAGGGAAAGTGGTGCCGTACATGTGTATAAAATAGAAGTAAATGCAATGGTCAGGAATCCCTATTTGTTTCACTGAAGGCATTGCTTGAGATGTCATTTCATCTTAATGTTGGATAGAAGTCCCGAAAAGATTGGAAGTAACGTCTCGAAAATGACCTTAGTGCTGTTGACGGGGCCGTTCAACCTCAATTTCAACCAAACAGGCATCATCATTTCATATGTTTATTCCGTTCGTAGTTTTTTTTGCGTATCGCGCGAAAATAGTAGACGTTTTTCTTTTATCTGTGTAGTTGAGACGTTATTTGTTTTGTTTTTGTCAATATATCAGCCGGTGCAAGACAAATGCTAAAATATGACATGTGCGACTAGTGAATACCTAAACCAGTCAGGTGTGGGAAGTGTCAAATATTACTACTGTTTTTAAAACTCAACAATACACCGATCAAACTGCCCGGGTATGCAAGCTGATCTGGGTAGTCTATCGTCGCACATCAATTGCCTTATTGTAGCTTTTTTCTTGCATTTATTAATTAAAATAAATAACGTTGAAACTACACAAAATGCCTACTTTTTGTGGGTGTTATGCCAAATACTGCATCGAGTGAGGTAAATGTCAAATTAACGTTACAAAAAGTGTTACACTTTTCATTAAAACTGTGCTACAGTGTACAATATTGCTTTTTGGTCGACAAAAGTTACTAAGCAATGGAGCTTTTTTAAAAATAGTGCTTAAGTCCACCTATCCATCACTAAAGGTACAGTCTGTAGTTGTTATTTTTAGAAAATTGCCGCCTTATTCTTATAGCTGTGAGGACGGCGTATTCTATAATATGGTTATCAATAGAATCTGGACTAAAATCGTGTGTTGGGTTTAGCAAACAGTGTAAGCCCTAACAAGACGCGACAGAGCGCGGCATCTGATCAAGGTCTACACTGTTTGCTTTTTGTACACGGATGTAAGGAATAAACAAATGTTTACAGTCTAAGTCACCGTGTATTTTTCAAACCCTCCCAAGAGACAGCTGACCCATCTGTTCTATTACTACTTTGATTAAAGTAAGTTTGTTTGTATTGGAGTTTAAGGGCCCAGTCAACAATATTTAGGTCATTTTTATCCCGGTTAGTTTACCTATCCACACTTTTTCTGTGCAGGCTTATACGTTAACCAGTATAGCGCACATTCTATCGCCAGAAACTGACAACTGCCCTTCTTGAATCAGCGGAAGGGAGAGACTGACCATAGAAAAGATTCCATGATCAATCTCCACGAAAGAATGTTGCCGACCCTGGCAGGTAACGAAGCCGCGTCCTCCTGATCACCAGTCAGACGCGCATCCAACTGAGCAACCGAGGCCGGCTTAAATAAAGTAAGATAATGCCTTTTTATAACGAGCAGATCATTGCAAGAAGTTTAGTTCTCAGCCACGACAGTATTTTTCCGCTCATGTAAGAGACCATTGAGGACCTCAAGAGATGTCTGCCTATTCTCCGTTAGCCTGTATGACTCTTTTTATTTTTAGAGATAAATGTAAACCTGATTCTGTTGTTTTATACCTCAACGCAAGTACGACAATGCTCCAGAGTGGGCTATATCTTCTTAAGTGACACGGGAGCGGACATTACAACTGCCTGTTCATCTGGCCACCATTATTGTCCAATATACTTGTAACCTTTAGAGAATTTGGCGCCTTTTACCCTGCTTTTCAGGTTGTCACGAGAAACAACTATATGCTGAGTTTCAGAGTGTTTACGTATCTCTTTTCAGATCGAGTGTTAACGATACCATTTACTGAAAACGTCTTATAAAGTTCAAAAATTTTAATTTTAATACAAATAAACACTTCTATGGTATTTTCTTCTGAAAAAGTCGTGTACTCGTTACATGAGGATTAATGAAAACACTGCGCTGCTTCATTTGAATGATTTTCATACCCAGAGTGTTGACGAATGGATCGCTGAAATTAACTAAATCCGACGTGTTCATCCATACTACTTAAAGCTTGCCTAAATGTCTTTTTGCTGACAAAACATTGTAATTTTGCCCGTACTCTGCGATAATAGCTATGTCAAGATTGTGCGTGAAATATATGTTTAACACAGAAATACTTACCGAAGCGAGAGTTCCTTTCAAGATGGCGACCGCCTTGGTGTAAAATTGTGACGTCATCGTGACGTAGGTTCCCCCCTTGTTAGACATTGCTATCAGTACGGATTTTGAAGCGTATAAATGTGCGCACATCACTGGCAAATGGTCATAATCTCAGTTGGTCTCGAACAAGAAACAAGTTATGTTTCTGCAACCTTCGGACCGGTCTCTCGGATCAGCAGTAGAAATTACCCTTTTAGCTGACACCCTACACTCCCGTTTCGGAGGCAAGATTATTTTTATGTTTCGCCTTCGGTGTGAAGGTTGTAACTGTCGATCATTTATACATGTAACAAGTAATCTCGACGTTAACTCGTACAAACTCGTACTAAGCCGCACAGTTGTCGTGTCTTCACGTAGGAATGTGTGTGTGTGTGTGTGTGTGTGTGTGTGTGTGTGTGTGTGTGTGTGTGTGTGTGTATGTGTGTGTGTGTGTGTGTGTGTGTGTGTGTGTGATTTGAGGTTTAACGTCCCCGTCAACACTGTAAAGGTAATTTCGGAGACGTTTCTTCCAATTTTGTGGGGACTTTTACTCGACATTGAGATGAAATGACATCTCAAGCCCTGCCGCACAATGAAACCAACAGGTTTTATAAGCATGGACGGGCCGACTCGCACCGCTTTGCCTGGGTCCGCTTAGATCCTCTAAGCGGTTTTCCAGTACTCGTATCCGGGCCGGTTTCAGCTCTGCGTGGAAGCATCATGCAGCCCATCTATTTCTTTAACGCAGGAATGTCGTAGCCAGCTTGTGATACAAATGTACATGCACCTTGGCATTCGCAGCAACTCGTGACTAAATCGTAGAAAATCGTGGTTTGTCGTAGTGGTTAACAGCAGAAGAGATCCTACGTCAATACTACGATATTTACACGACACGCTACGAATTACGAGATCACTTTACCGCCCCCGCCCATCGGGGCTTAAGAAATAGATGGGCTGCATGATGCTTCCACGCAGATCTGAAACCTTCCGCACAGTAGTACTGGTAAACCGTTTAGAGGATCTAAGCCTGTCCAGGAACCGCGGTGCGAGGTGGACCGTCCATGCTTATAAACCCTATTGGTTTCATTGGGCGACAGGGCTTGAGAAGTCATTTCATCTCATCGTCGGGTAAAAGTCCCACAAAATTGGAAGCAACGTCTCCAAAATGACCTATACTGTGGTGACGGGGACGTTAAACCTCAAATCAAACAAACGAGATCACTTTAGACTACGAGTTGTCCCGAGAATTTTAAACCGTTTAAAATTTCCGTAGGCTCTTCCCGACAAGCTACGAGTTGTGGCGAGTTGAGGCGAGACGACAACAAACGGTATATGGCGACATCACTACGACAAGGTACGAGTTGCTACCTCGGGAAAACTCGCTGTCAAACTCGTGACTGCTGACATATTTACGATTACATCCTTGTGACAGGGTGTTTCATGTCTCCAAAACGGTATTTTGTCTGATGAAAACTTGTAATGCTGTTCTTACTAATTATCCAAACGTAGGTTGTGGGTGCTCGTTAGAACCGCATCATTGAGGCGGTGCTAACGAGTACCCACAACCTATGGTATAAAAAACAAGATATACCCCTGTAAACCTCAGTTTTCTCCAGTATAAACTGGGGTTTAAATGGGTGTTCATTGCACGGACTTGTTCACGCATTCGACTCGGCCACTGTGAAGGATCAAGCGATGTTCGTGTCAATTTAGTTGGCTTCCCTGTTGTGTAGTGGCCCCCACAATTCGGGGCTTGGAAAAATATATTGGGCCTCGTGGTGCTTCCACGCAGAGCTGAAACCGATCGCACATGTGTACCAGTAAACCGCTTAGGTCTAAGCCAGCCCAGAGTCAGACAGTCCCTGCATATAAGCCTTTGATTTGCTTGGGTGGTAGGGCTTGAGTTGTCATTTCGTCTCAGTCTCGGGTAAAATTCCAACAAAATTGGAAGCAACGTCTCCAAAATGACATAAAAAGTGTTGTCAGGGACGTAAAACCGGTCCCGATAGCTCAGGTGGTAGAGTGTCCGCGGGGAACGGGAGGTCACGGGTTCGATCCCGGGTCGCGACATACCAAAGTCGTTAAAAATGGTACTAGCTGCTCCTCGCTTGGCACTCAGATTTACGGGGTAGAGCTAGGACTGGTCGACCCAGTGTCAGGATAATGTGACTGGGTGTGGTATCTTGTAGTGTGTCTGGGACATGATACTTCAGTGAGGCAGCACTATAAAAGTGAGCATTGAGCTCCCCGTCGCAACCAGACACCGTCGTGATATGACTGAAAAATTGTTGAAAGCGACGTTAAACCCGAATTCACAAACACAGGGACGTAAAAACTCCAATTCAAACAATAAAATATGAAACTATCCTCTTAGTTGTATTGATCTTTAAAGTAATATGATTCGTGATTAATGATCCTATTGAAATGCTTGAAATATGCATTCAAAAGTGTTTGATATTTCCGCTGTATCGTATCATATGCATCGCATTAACGTCACACAAGTACATGTACTTGTAGGTACGTGACAAATACTTGATCACTACTATTTATTCGCGGACAGGGAATGAAATAAACACCTTCAGAGTCACATTATCGATGAGGAAGAAACATAATGTAATCAAAACATGCACTAGTGGGTCGATTGTCTCTGAGTTTAGACTTGTAGAAAAATGGTCTTGAACGTGGACGTAAGCTGTTTCGTTTAACCCCCTTTTCTCCCTTCTTTTTATGGATGACCAGCAAGGGTTGACGTGTCGCTACAACCCCCGCCCCCGGCCTACCCAAAGCTTAAGCAATCAATCTTTTGAGTTCTCAGACAGTCAAATGATGCAAGCGGATTTCACGACGAAACTGAATATTTAGCGTGGAGAAATGTATCCCTGCAGGCACACGTCGCTAGGGCAACGTCAAATCAACGTCGGTGCAACGTCACGACGTTGCACCGACGTAGATGTGACGTTGCATAAACGTCATGACGTTGTACCGACGTTGATGTGACGTCACAATGCCGTCATGTGCCTGCTGGGATATGATAGCTCTGAGTAACTATTTGTTTCCGTCTCAAGGTTGCTGTCAATTTCCCCACTTAGCGCCGGATGCTCGCACAGATCTCAGACCAAAGCAAAAGTCAGCTTGTGTAATATAAAATTATCTTATGTAGCTGTAGAAACTGCATTTTGTAGAAAACAAAATGTGTATTTTTTGTCATTTCATTATGATAACATATCCATGCGACAAAGTGCTTTCTTTCCTACCTCAAAAAAAGATATTTTCTGATGAAAATTTGTGACATTTGACTTATTTATACTTAAAACGTAGGTTGTGGGTGCTCGTTAGAACCGCCTCATCGAGTACCCATAACCTACGTCTTGGAGCAGAGTACCCACAACCTACGTCTTGGAGCATGCAGAAATATGGAACAATAATGTATACCCCCGTAAACCTCAGTTTTCTCTATATAAAGTGGGGTTTACAGGGATGTTTATGGCACGGATTTGTTAACATGTTATATTTATTTATTTCTTTGTTTTATTATTTATTTATTTATTTATTTATGTTCCTAACGATTCGTGTTTGCTCCTTATAAGGGCGTGAGACTGTTTAATCAAGTACCCACAAATTTATTGAGCAGGAATAAACACCAGGTTAACAAATCCGTCTAAACTCCACTTTATGTACAGAAAACTGGAGTTTACAGGGGTATACACATTTTTCTTATTTCTGTTGCAAGACAGGTTGTTGGTGCTCATAAGAACCGCCTCCATAAGACGGTTCAAACGAGCATCAACACTCTATATCAGGAACAGGTTGTTGGTACTCGTTAGAACCGACTTGATGAGGCAGTTCAGTCTAGTTTTGGAGTATAAGAAACCCTATGGGGTGCCGTTTTACTATATAATCCATATTTATGGATATCCATAATTCGATTGATGGATACTATTAATTCAGATCGGTTAATGGATATCCACAGTTCGAAATATGGATACTATTAATTCGAATTATTGATATCAATAAATCAAAATATGGATATCCATTATTCCGCTGATTTAAAGATATCCATTATTCGAATTATGGATATCCATAAATCGATTTATGGGTATCTATTAATCGGGCTGAATTAATGATATCCATATTTCGAATTATGGCTATCCATAATTCACCGCAAAGCCCTTTGATTTCTGTTATTATTTATTGTTTTTATTTGCAAAGATGAATTACTGATATCAACAATTCAAAATAGTGACATCCATAAATGGACCGAAGTATGGATATCCATAAATTGAATCAATGATATCCATAACTCGACTTATGGATATCCATAAATCGAAATGAATTAATGATATCCATAATTCGAATTATAGATATCCATAATTAGATTTATTGATATCCAGAGTTCAAATTAATGATATATATAAATCAGCCGAAAAATGGATATCCATAATTCGCATTATAGATATACATAAATCGAATAATGGATGTTTATAATTCGATCTATAGATATAATTAATTCAGATTGATTTATGGATCCTATCATTAATTATTATCGATATACATTAATATTGATATCCATAAATAATTATTGATATCTATAACTTATTATGGATATCCATAATTCGGGTTATGGATATCTCTAATTGAATTTTTCGATATCCATTGATAATTATGGACATCTATAAATAGGGAATAAAATGTAAAACGGCACCCCCTAGAAAGCACACAAATAGCGCAGAGCGACTATGATCAGACTCCGTTTTTGATCTTTGATAGAATGCACATTGTCACACGGATATGTTAGCGTAATGGACAGTGGTACCACTGAAACCTCAATTAGTGTCGTTTTCCCTGTCGGACTTGCAAAAGTGATAGAAGCCTCCGTGGTGTAGTGGTTACGCTACTCGACTTGTAAACCAGGGGTCGCAGGATCGATCCCGGGCTTCTCCAGACTTTCGGATGAGTCTTTAAACCGAGGTCCCGTCTTCATATGACCTTAGCTGTTGGTGGGACGTAAAACTCAAACACTCACACACTTACTGCAAAAGTGATTAACCTTCTCAAAGTCACAGTTAAAACAGACGAATACATCAACTTGTCTGTACTTTCACTTCACTTGTGGTCGTATGGTCATCTCTGATTGCAATTCACTTTGTCCTGTCTTCCACTGCCCTCTGAGATGCTGAAAAGCTCAATCCTGTCTACTTCTTGATACAAGGTCATGTCGAGCCGGTGATTTTACCTAACCTCACGTTTCATAAGCTGTTAACCAATACAGTGTACAGTCTGTAAACTGGCAACAGCCCAGTAAGCATTCTACATAAATCTACAGCGGGCCGTTAGCGGCCCGTCAGGGTAGCTGACGGGCCGCTAACGGCCCGCTGTAGATTTATGTAGAATGCTAGCAGGGAGTCTCTCTTGAATCAGTAAAAGGCAGAGAATGCCCATGGAAAGAATTGATGTCGACCCGGCATGTATCGAACCAGCGGCCTCCTGATCACTACTCGGACGCGCATCCGACTCAGCTACCGAGGCATCTGAGTCCTCCACAATGAGCGCATATCTCTGAAGCATTACGACAATACATGCATGTGATATACAGTGCCTTCTTTCGTGCCGCGAAAATTGGCATTTTTTTTTCTGACGAAAATTTGTGATTTCATCACGTGAACAAGTCCGTGTCATGAACACCCTCTAAACCCCACCTTATACAGAGAAAACTAGGGTTTACGGGAGAACACATTATTTTCCTTATTTCTGCTCACAAACATAGGTTGTGGGTACTCGTTAGAACCGCCTCAATGAGGCGGTTCTAACGAGCAGACACAACCTATGTTTGGAGTAAAAATAAGTAAAATGTCACAAATTTTCATCAGAAAAATAAGTGTTTTAGGGATATGATAGAATGCCCTAGAATAGAATGCCCTATGTCATACGGATGTGTATGTGATGTTTTATTGAATTTATTAAACTCGTTGGGGAAAATGTATTAAATGCGAGGCTTTTCCTCAACTCGTTTAATAAAGTCAATAATACACGAACACTCATGTAAGATCCTCTATATAATTAATATTATGCACTGTTCATGAATACCCAGTTTTACTCGATATAAAGTGGGATTTACGAAGGTATGTACTTTTTGTCGTGACGGACAAATGTTTGCGTCCCGCGGTTACCAACAGAGTCAAAGGTCATCATTTGAACAAATTTTGTAGGGGCCTAGTCCACGATGCTACATACAGAATTCCAAGGCCATCCGCCATTTGGTTCCTGAGAAGAAAATTTTCAACAACAAAAAAAATAAATAAATAAAATAAATAAATAAATAAAATAAAAAAATAACCATATATGAGCATGGCAGCCATACTGGTCATGTGATTCAGTCTTTGCGAACAAAATTTCATTCCCCTTACCCATTACGATAACACATCCGTGTGATATTGTGAATTTTTTCATACCTCTAAAAAGGTATTTTTTCTGATGAAAATTTGTGATATTTTTCTTATTTATACTCAGAACATAGGTTTTGGGTGCTCGTTAGAACCGCCTCGTTGAGGCGGTTCTAACGAGTACCCACAACCTATGTCTTTGAGCAAAAATAAGGAAAATAATGTTTACCCCCGTAAACCCCAGTTTTCCCTATATACAGTGGGGTTTAAGGGGGTCTTTATTTCACGGACTTGTTCACGTGATGCCATAGAGGCTCAACATGTAATTTGGTTTCAATCAGCCCATCAGAAGAAGATAAAAAATAAAGGAATCTGAGCCATCCAGGACAAAGGTCAGTAAATGACCTTGACGTTGAGAATTGATTAACTTTCATTCAGCTGGTTGCAGATATCATTTCTGAACTGTAAAAAATAAGTGTTAACTCGACGTAAAGGCAGAGTAAAGTTTACACTAAAACTCGTGTGAGCTAGAACCATGCACCATTTTGGGTGTAAACTGTTACTTTGAGTAACATTACACTGATAACTTGTAAAGTTTACTCCAGCTTTGGTGTAGCACTGCAAAGTTGGTGTTTGGTGTAACAATTCTACAAAACTAGAGTTACGTTTCGTGTTTGAAATGACACTCTATTTATGGTGTAAGGTTTGCTATTTAATAGCGTAATTTTAGTCATACTAAAGGGTAACATTTTCTAAAGGGCGGTGTAACTGTGAACATTACACTTTTTTCAGTGTAATGGAATATTGGTGTAATATTTCTTCGAATGACGGATAATATTTCCTTATGTTCAGTGTAAAAAAGTAATTACACCTTGGAAGCGTTATCTTTCCAGCTTATTGGTGTTGTGTCTGCACTTATTCTGGTGTTTTGTTCTACCTTAACGTAAGTTAACGTTTCCTGTCGAATCGTGTAACTGGTGATACAAGATACGTCATATGTACAACATATGTTATTTTGTTCCTCTTTCATGTCATATAGCTCAAAAAGACATAAATATTATACAAATAATATAATTATTAATACTGATTATAGATTTGTTTCATGCGTAATGAAAATCCTGGTAAATGAGATTTAAATAAGATAAAGTCTATTTCAGTATAAACACAATTTTTGTTTAATAAATACTTTTTACAAAATCTAATGGAAAGTACAACATTTTACACTATCGTTTTACAGAAACTCTAGCATTACCATTGAAAAATGGTAAATGTTACCCATTATAATGGGTATTGGAGTCTAATAAGTTCTATACAAATGAAAAAAAAAATGAATAATTACGATACATACTGTTAAATGTCCACTGTTGTGTAGCAAGTTATTGGTGTATTGTTACACCGATTTAACGAAGGAAACAATGCACCCACCTCTTAACGGAAAGGTTTACTTCAATGTTACATTTACACCAGTAGTGAAGATCAGTTACACTGTGGTGTAAACTTTTCTTCCATCTTCGAGTGCTTAATTACACCATATATTTGGATTAATAGCCGGAAAATCGGCGAAAAATTTCCGAGTATGCAATGGAGATAACTTACACCAAAACTGGTGGCAGCTCAGCTGCCACCAAGTTTGGTGTAATGTTTCCTTCCATTTTTTACAGTGTGATGCCACAGGCTACAATGCAACCAGAAATGTCTATTGTTTTGCCTTTTTTCCATACATATGTCTAAGTGACCAAATTTGACCCTCACATAAAACAGGTCAAGGTCAACCAAAATTCATCAATTGAACAAACTTGGTCGGGCCTGAGTCGCCGATGCTGCCTACCATGGTTGAAGGTCATCGGCCGTTTGGTTCCTGAAAAGAAGATTTTTTTAAAGTTTTTACCATATATGAACATGGCGGCCACATTGGTCATGTGACCCAGTCCTTTGTTTGTTTGATTTGAGGTTTAACGTCCCCGTCAACACTATTTAGGTCATTTTGGAGACGTTGCTTCCAATTTTGTGGGACTTTTACCCAACATTGAGATATAATGACATTACGAACAAACTTTCGTTCCCCTTTCACATACATGTAGAGGCTCCACATGTAATTTGGTTTCAAACAATCTAGCAGTTTAAGTGGAGAAGAAGAAAAAAAAATAAATCCGCGCCATCCAGGACAAAAGTCAGTACATGTAAATGGCCTTGACCTTTGTTTTTGATTAACTTCCATTAAACTGATTGCAAATATCATTTCTGATGCCACAGGCTACCATGCAATTAGAAAATCCACTGTTTTTGGCTTTTTCCATATAAATGTCTAAGTGACCAATTGACCCTTGGCGTAAAACAGATCAAGGCCAACCAAAGGTCATCATTTGAACAATCTTGGTAGGGTCCGAGACACCGATGCTGGATACAAAGTTTCAAGGTCATCGGTCATTTGGTTCCTGAGAAGAAGACTTTCAAAGGTTTTACCACATATGGGCTTGGCGGCCATATTGGTCATGTAACCCAGTCCTTATGAACAAATTTTTGTTCCCCCTACCCATAGAGGCTCCACGTGTAATTTGGTTTCAATTGGTCAAGCAGTTTTAGAGGAGTTGTCATTTGAAAATGTAGACGCAGACGACGACGACGGACGACAGACCACTGCATATACTATAAGCTCTCCCAGAACCTTCGGCTCACGGTGGGCTATTATACTGCCATCTAGGCACTCCTAAAACTAGAAACCGAAAGATTCGAATTTTCGTACATATATGTGGATAAAGAAGCTCAGACAGCTGCTTATTGAAAAGTATAGGTTTATATTATGGAAACTGTAAACATTGATTGCACTGACCTGTGAAATGTTTTTCGCAGAATTGAGCACAATATATTATGTTAAATTACCTTATCATACAATTAAGCAGTATAGTTTAAATCTCTGGAATTGTAATTTACAGACGAAAACAAGATTTGTTTCTGAAACACGAATATCTCTGGACAGCGATTGTCAAAAACGAATGAGGTCAAAGATCACAGTCAAGGTCACTGAATCAAAACGTGGGTTCCAGCAAAAGGGCGGCCCCCGCCTATCGGGGCTTGAAGAAATAGATGGGCTGCACGGTGCTTCCAGGCAGTGCTGAATCCGACCCACACACGAGTACTGGTAAACCGCTTAGAGGATCTAAGCCTGCCCAGGCAAAGTGGTGTGAGCCGGTCCGTCCATGCTTATAAACCCCATTGGTTTCATTGGGCAACAGGACTTGAGATGTCCTTTCATCTCAATGTCGGGTAACAGTCCCACAAAATTGGAAACAACGTCTCCAAAATGACCTTTACTGTGTTGACGGGGACGTTAAACCTCAAACAAACAAACAAAACCAGCAAAAGGGTCTTGTCATACACATGCCAAAAATGAAGTGTCTAAGGCAGCTGGTTCAAAAGTCACGTGAACAAGTCCGTGAAATAAAGACCCTCTACACCCCACTTTATAAAGAGAAAACTGGGGTTTACGGGGGTAAACATTATTTCCCTTATTTCAAGACATAGGTTGTGGGTACTCGTTAGAACCGCCTCAATGAGGCGGTTCTAACGAGCACCCAAAACATATGTTTGGAGTATAAATAAAGAAAAATATTCACAAATTTTCATCAGAAAAAAATACCTTTATTGAAGTTTGAAAAATGCACTATATTACACGGATGTGTTAACGTAACGATGAATACATGTACCCAAATAAAGCCCGTCTTATATTATTAGAATCTTATATGGGTGTGAGGGGTGGATGGAAAAATCCGTGCCGAGGGTCACTGTCCGATAACACGAGGCTTGCCTAGTGATGCCGGACAGTGATCCCGACGGACGGATTTTTCTATCCACCCCTCACATCCGTATGGGATTCTTTTTCTTGCATACCTCTCATTTCTTAGCGTGGAATTTTAATGCTGTTGTCACTTCGGTTACCGACGTCCGCCATATTGTGATGACACTGCAGGAATGTTTAGTGACGTCACGTAACGTGCTGTGACATCAACCTTAACGACGGAGCATACGACGTCGTAATCAACTAGTGCATTTATCAAACACGCGATTATATTCGATTTTGGGTCGGAACACCAAGGTCAGAACATAATTTCTATCCCAGGGTAAAATCACGGATTTCCTTGTCTGGTGTGCAAGAGAGAAAAAACTATGTCGCGCCTGTAGTGAACTTGGCTGCTAGAGTTGTCAGAAATGTTGACGGATTCACAAACGGACGAACGCACAAACCCACGGAAAATCGAACGCCTATATCGCGCCATGCTAATAGCAGGCACGACAAGAATTGAAGTTTACACGGTTATCACAGTAAAGCATTTTTTATCTTTGCTGAAAACATAGGATGTTGTTTTTCGAAATATGAAATGAATTTTTTCTTCTGATAAATCTGATATACAGAGTACCCGCGTTATAACGACATTCGTTATAACGGCAAAACTCGTTTTAACGACAATTTCAACGGAATGAATGCTTAGCTCAAGGTTTAGCCTCGATTCCGAGCGGCTTGGGCTTCCCTTCAGTTGTAAATGCCAAAATCGAATCCATAGTAATGAAAAATTCTTGTAATTTAATACTCCAAGAAACAAATGTTATAGATATTTGTTAGAATCGCCTCATCGAGGCGATTCTAACAAATGTCTGTAACATTTGTTTCTTGGAGTAATTATGTGGAAAATACCGTTTATAAGCTATCATACTCCTAACTGGGATTCTTTATAACGGCAAATTCATTATAACGGCACAATGATAAGGAACAAATACTGTCGTTATAACGCGGGTCCTCTGTAAGAGCTGTGAAAGAAGACATTCCCTTGCATAACAGATAAAAAATACAAATATTCGAGATTTTCACAGCGGGGTAATAAATTCCTATATTTTTCTTGTTATCTTATCCACTTTATCCAGCTGTACACTATATTCAAAGCATGCTCGTAGAGGACATTACGAAAACACGCCTATTCAAATATATTTGGAAAATGAAGTTTTCAGATAAAAATGATATATATTTTTTATTTTTCTGCACAAAACATAGATTGTGGGTACTCATTAGAACCGCCTCAGCGAGGCGGTTCTAACGAGTACCAACAATCTATGGTTTTGGACAGAAATAAGAAAAATGATATATACACTGTAAACCCAAGTTTTACGATATCAAAGTGGGGTTTAAGGGGGGTCAAAATTATATAGATAATATATATGCGTGTTTTCGTTATGGGCTAGATTGTCAACTGGAATGGCAAATTCGCTCTGAATGGGGATTCCCGGGAGAGTCCTTCTACAGCATTCATTTCACTGTTTACATTAATCACCAGCGAACGTTGTTTGTGTTGCGCCAAGCGAAAAGAGGTCTTCGAGCATGCGCACTCACTGATGTCAACGCAACCTTCCTTAGCTACATGCAGAAGCTTTGTGCAAAGCGAAGACTGGAGAGAGAGAGAGAGAGAGAGAGAGAGAGAGAGAGAGAGAGAGAGAGAGAGAGAGAGAGAGAGAGAGAGAGAGACAGACAGACAGGAGACAGAGACAGAGAGACAGAGACAGACATAGAGAGGGATAGAAGACCTACGAACAGGCTCAGCATGGAAATCTTCTTGACATTTATTGGAAAAACTTCTAGATTCCAACATACGCGTACAGCCTGTCTGTCCAGTGTGATGGTGGCGGAGTTGCTTGGTTGATTTGAGGTTTAACGTCCCCGTCAACACTGTATAGGTTATTTTGGAGATGTTACTTCAAATTTTATTGGACTTTTACCCGACAGTGAGACGAAATGGCATCTCAAGCCCTGTCGCCCAATGAAACCAATAGGGTTTTATACAAGCATGGACGGTCTGACTCGCACCGCTTTGCCTGGGCAGGCTTATATCCTCTAAGCGATTCACCAGTACTCGTTTGCGGTCGGTTTCAGGTCTGCGTGGACGCATCATGTAGCCCATCTTTTTCTTTAAGCCCCGATGGGCGGGTCGGTGAAAAGGGGAAAATACCAAAAAGAAAATTCGAGCAATATCGCTCCGTAAGGCGCGTAGTGCGTAGCCAGCTAGCACGAAAAAGCGGGCCAACTGTTGGAGTCTGGTTCGAATGTCGATAGCTACGTTTTCATTTTCCGCCCACATATTTAAATTCACCTTTGTCTGATGAAAACTGTTGATCACACCTGACATATCATGTTATTTGCTAGTTCTGTGGTCTTGGGTATGAACACAATTGCACGTTCAGCATTTCCCAAATTTGGCAAATCTGTTTTTTTTACGCTCGTTTCTATGGGCAGAATCCTGAATTTGCATTGGTCGATTCCATAATTATTAAATTTTACATATGCGTTTCTGAACCTAGGGACGTAAAACAGCCCACCCTTTCCGGCAGAAGTAAAGCGTTCCACGTAGAGAGAACACTTCTCATTTCGTATTTTCGTATGTTGAAATGGGGAATTTCGGCATCATTCAGTAAGTTTGACTTATTTACTTGTTATAATTATTATTGTTTTGCCTGGATTCAAATTGGCTGCATATAAGCCTCCGCGGTGCGGTGGTTGTGCTGCTCGCCTCTTAAGCAGGCGGTCGCAGTTACGATTTCCGGGCTTCTCAAGACTTTGAGATGAGCGTTTGAACCGAGGACCCGTCTCCGTATGACTCTAGCTGTTTGTGGAACGTAAACTGAAACACGCACTCATTTTGGCTGAATGCTTTATCTGTATAATGTGATGTTATTCCATTATATGTGTTCTCACATTATAAACCCTTGACTCAATATTTGCTGAATATGATTTCTGTAGAAATGAACGATACTGTAAAATGACACACCTTTAGTATGCTTAGTCTATGTTTAGAGGAACAAATTATACATACTTTTCACCATAATATTTATTGATATCCATGTCGACACGAAACGTTAGCTCAACGTTGATTCAGCGTTGAGTGCCCGCTTTGATAGTGTAGTGCATTACATGTACTTGAATATTTGTTATTGCTACACTGTAAAAATTAATGGAAACATTACACCAAAACTGGTGGCAGCTGAGCTGCCACCAGTTTTGGTGTAAGTTATCTCCATTGTATGCTCGGTAACTTTTCCCCGAATAGCCGGCTATTAATCCAGATACATGTAAATGGTGTAATTACGCACCCGAAATTCGACGGAAAGTTTACACTATAGTGTAACTGATCTTCATTACCGGTGTAAATGTGCCATCATTTTTTGAAGGAAACGTTTCCGGGTGTAATGTTTCCTTCCTTCAGTCGGTATAACATTACACCAGTAATTAAGACTGACTACACAATGTACATTTGTTTAGTGTAATTATTTGTTTATTTTTTATTGGTATAGAACTTATCATACTCTGACACCCCTTTCATAGGGTACCTTTGATACACTTCTTATAGGGTATCAGTTACCATTTTTACAATGGTAATGTTAGAGCCTCCGTAAAATGCTGGTGTAAAAATTTGCACTTTCCATTAGATTTTGTATACATTCTTTATTAAACAGAAATTGTGTTCTACTGAAATGGAGTTTATCTCATTTTAATCTTATTTAGCAGGATTTTCATTACACATGAAACAACCCTATTATCAATATTAATAATTAAATAATTTGTATGATATTTATGCCGTTTTGAACTATATGACATGAAAGAGGAACAAAATAACATCTAACGCATCTTATACGACTAGTTACACGATTCGACAAGAAACGTTAACTTACGTTACGATGAAACAAAGCACCAGTATTGGTGCAGCAAAGCACCGATAAGCTGGAGAGATAACACTTTCAAAGTGTAATTACTTTTTTACACTGAACATATCATAACATTATCCATTATTTGAAGAAATGTTACACCAATATTTGGTTACACTGAAAAAGTGTAATGTTCAAAGTTACGCCGCCCTTCAAAAAATGGTACCCTGTAGGATGACTAAAAATACCCTATTTAGTAGCAAACGTTACTTCATAAATAGTGTAATTATTTCAAACACCAGTTGATATGAAACGTAACACTTGTTTTACAGAATCGTTACACCAAACACCAAATTTGCAGCCCTACCAAATTTTGAGTAAACTATACAAGTTATCAGTGTATTGTTACTCAAAGTTACATTTTACACCCAAAATGGTGTATGGTTCGAATTCACACGAGTTTTAGTGTAAACTTTACTCTCCCTTTAGGTATAAATAACACCAATTTTTTACAGTGTATGTTATAATTGTGCATTTGCAACTTGCAGATAACCGTCGTCATCGTGAATACGTTCCGTCGGCGTCAGAGATGTTTAGACGTTGTCGTAGAGACGTTTGAGCCTTTTATGTGTATTAAATAGTGAAACGACGCGTGTATTGACTGTTGTTCTGTCCCCATGTTTTAAGCAGTTTGGGTCAAATTGCTACACCAACGTCGGGCGGAAAGCGATACGACGTTGCGACGTCGTTAATTAAGTATCGCTTACAAAATTGAGAACACTAAATTCTCTCCCCGCGAAGGACGAAAATAATTTGGGTGATCAGCGTTAAGGGTGCTTCGCCTCTGTTGATCGGAACTCTTACTATCCTCATACACTGAAAACAACACGAAGATCCGAGCAGTGAACAGACTGGCGAAACTGTGGACTGGTTACAATAACGATAACTCATCCGTGCGACCAAGTGCATTTTTCACATCTCCAAAATCGCTACTTTTCTGATGAAAATTCGTAATATTTTTCTCATTTATACTGCAAAGATAGTTTGTGGGTGCTCGTTAGAACCGCCTCATTGAGGCGGTTCTAACGAGTACCCACAATCTATGTCTTGGAGCAGAAATAAGAAAAATAATGTATACCCCTATAAACCCAAATTTTCTCTATATAAAAAGGGTTTAATGGGGTGCTCATTTCACGGACTTGTTCACGTGATGAATAAACCTCATTTTTGCTCGTTTTGCTGCGTCTCGTCCTAGATTATACACCAATAGGTAAATAGAAATTTCAAAGTATTTCTGGATAATCTCAGATCTCCGCTATTTGCTTTGAAAGAAATTATGACATACCCTCGTTATGTCTTCTCAGGTAGTTACTTTTTTTCGGGAGATGTCGCGAGAAATGAGACATTCAACGATAAATATCCACACGGGATTCGAATCAAGACATTCACAGAAAGACGGGTATGGTCATTTGTTTGTGTATTTGATTTGAGGTTTAACGTCCCCGTCAACACTGTAAAGGTCATTTTGGAGACGTCGCTTCCAATTGTGTGGGACTATTACCCTACATTGCGATGAAATGACATCTCAAGCCCTGCCGCCCAATGAAACCAATAGGTTTTATAAGCATGGACGGTCCGACACTTGCACCGCTTTGCCTGGGAAGGCTTAGATCCTCTAATCGGTTTACCAGAACTCGTGTGCGGGTCAGTTTCAGCTCTGCGTGGAAGCATCATGCAGCCCAGCTATTTCTTCAAGCCCCGATGGGTGGGGGCCGTTGAAAATAGTGTACAGCTGGATATTATAAAGTGGGTAAGATAACAAGAAAAATATAGGCATATAGGATGGGCGACGTGTATGGTAATTGTTAAGTCTTTTCGGATGAGATGTTCTCAAATGAAAAAGGCCTGGGATTTAGTCAAAAAGCAGATGAACGAGACCTTGTACGTGTTATAGATATAGTTTTCTTATGTAGAGTCCAAACGGTCTTAGGACGATGCTTGAGAAAACGTTCTCTATTCGTGACCAGTCCAAAACTAAATATTCATCACGAAAACACGCCTATATACTTCTGACCCCCCTTCAACCCCACTTTTATATATAAAACCGGGGTTTACAGGGGTAAAACCTAATTTTTCTTATTTCTGCTCCAAAATATAGATTGTGGCTACTCGTTAGAACCGCCTCATCGAGGCGGTTCTAACGGGTACCTTCAATCTATATTTGGAACAGAAATAAGAAAAAGATCACCTTTTTTTTTTCATCTTAAAATTTTCGTTTTCTCGGCGGTAAAGTTTACAATGTATTTGTATGTTTTTTCGTAATGTGCTTGAAAACCTGTATTTTATCGTAAACCAGGGAATGTTCTGATGAACATGCGCGTTTGCGCAGGCTCGTCTGAACCATCACTGTTCGACTATAGGGATCAACCATGGTTTTTCATGCATTAACATTTGCCGTATCCCTCGAAAGATATTTGAACATTCGGCCTAGCTGATCGTTGTTCTTGCATAACTTACGAATCCGATAGCAAATTTTGACGAAACCGCCCAAAAGCTCCATATAAATTCCATATAAACTCTTCAAATGCGATAGGCAAATCAAAATGGCGGCCATTTCAGAATGTTGTTTACAATGACGTTGTTATGCAGTGACGTCATCATAGAACTCTAAAACGCTACGTTCAGGGCGATAACGTTACGTCGCTCAACATAACGTAAACAAAGCAAGGCCCGTCTTGTGATATCAAAAGCTCAAAATCTATGTTCAAACAGCACGCGAATTTTATGATTTGAAGATGGTTTTTGCTGTTTGAGCACGGCTTTCGGTCCATTTGACAATGGCTTCAAACAGCCATGCGCATAGGCATTTATGCAAGAATATAGGGATCAACCATGGTTTTTCATGCATTAACATTTGCTGGATCCCGAGGAAGCTGTTTGAACATGAGGCCGCCAGGCCGAATGTTCAAATATCTTCCGAGGGATCCGGCAAATGTTAATGCAATGAAATAACCATGGATGATCGTTGTGCTTGCATAACTTACGAATCCGACAGCAAATTTTGACGAAAACGCCCAAAAGCTACATATAAATTTCATATAAACTTTTCAAATGCGATAGGCAAACCAAAATGGCGGCCAGTTCAGAATGTTGTTTACAATGACGTTGTCATGCAGTGACGTCATCATAGAACTCTAAAACGCTACGTTCAGGGCGATAACGTTACGTCGCTCAACGTAACATAAACAAAGCAAGGCCCGTCTTGTGATATCAAAAGCTCAAAATCTATGTTCAAACAGCACGCGAATTTCATGATTTGAACATGGTTTTTGCTGTTTGAGCACGGCTTTCGGTTCATTTGACAATGGCTTCAAACAGCCATGCGCATAGGTATTTGTGCAAGAATATACGATAAAGCACCTTTGCCCCACAGGTGGGCTAAATTAAGAAATATTTTTCTTATAACCTCACACCTGATCGCTCTCCAGACTGTGGAAAACTAGGAACTATTTTTCCAGAAAAATACTTCAGTGAAATATACATCCCCGTCAGCTGTTGTATGTTTCATTCTCGGATTCCGAAAACAAGAACAAAGGTTAAATATATTTCAACACATATAAGATACTTTTTTTCGTTCTTTCGTCTGCCAACAGATCGAATAGAAATACAGCAGAAATAAAACGATAATCATAAAAACGCAATTTCCTTATACACCATACGGGTTTGTAATTTATAGGCCACAATAAGCAAAAATGAATCTCATTTCATTCTGCATGTCCTGTGCTAGACTGGTATAAGTCTATTACATAAAAGGATGTTGTTGGTTTGTATTGGAGATAACGACCCGGTCAGCCTCGATAACGCAGTGGTTAACGCGTTCGACTCATGATCGAGAGGTTGTGCGTTCGAATCCGGCACCCGGTATCGAGGTGTGTCCTTGGGCAAGACACATAACGACACTGCCTCACTCCACCAAGGTGTAAATAGTCACTAGTACTGCCTCTCTCGCGCGCGCGTGAAAACATCCGGAATGAGTGTTCGAGAGTGATTAAGCTTGAAGCTTCCATCGAAATCGAACTAAAATAAGTAAGTATAAACTAACGGCCCGGTCAATACTATTTAGGTCATTTTTGAGTGAGTGAGTGAGTGTTTGGGTCATACGGAGACGGGACCTCGGTTTAAAGACTTATCCGAAAGTCTGGAGATGCCCATGGTCGATCATGCGATCCCTGGTTTACAAGGTGAGTAGTTTAACCACTACACCAAGGAGGCTTCTAGGTCATTTTTGAGCCGGTCAGTTTACCTATCCACACTTTCCCTGAGCAGGTTTATACGTAAGCGGTTCAGTAACCAGTACAGTGCACATTCTTTCGCCAGAAACTGACAACTGCCCTTCTTGAATCAGCGGAAGGGAGAGAATGATTTCATCGGCCCCCGCCCATCGGGGCCTGAAGAAATATACGGGCTGCATGATGCTTCCACGCAGAGTTGAAACCGACCCGCATACGAGTTCTGGTAAACCGCTTAGAGGATCTATACCCACCCAGGCAAAGCGGTGCGAGTCGGCCCGTCCATGCTTATAAACCCTTTTGGTTTCATTGGGTGGCAGGGCTTGAGATGTCATTACATCTCAGTGTCGGGTAAAAGTCCCACAAATTGGAAGCAACGTCTCCAAAATGACGTTTACAGTGTTGACGGGTACGTTAAACCTCAAATCAATCAAACAAACAAACAATCAAAGAATCATGATTTCATGATCAATTTTCACGAAAGAATGTTGCCAATCCCAGCAGGTATCGAACCCGCGTCCTCCTGATCACCAGTCAGACGCGCATTCGACTGAGCTACCCAGGCCGACTGGTATTAGTCTATTATATAAATAGATGTTCATCCATCTGGTCTGTTTGTTTGTTTGTATTGGAGTTTAATGGCCTAGGCAACAATATTTAGGTCATTTTTAGCCGGTCAGTTTACCTATCCAAACTTTTCCTGGGCAGGCTTATACGTAAGCGGTTACATGTAACCAGTACAGTGCACATTCTTTCACCAGAAACTGACAACTGCCCTTCTTGAATTGGCGGAAGAGAGAGAATGACAGTAGAAAAGATTTTATGATCAATCTCCACGAAAGAATGTTGCCCTTATCCACCTGGGGTTTGAATTACCGGACATATTTCCCGAAAGACTAGCATATCCCATAAACAAACGAGTGCGAAGACCGGATTTTCAAGCTATTTCATGGTTATAAGTAATGAGAAAAAATGGATTTCGGGGTCGATAGTCTAGCATTATTTGCTTAATCCATTTAGTACCGGAAACCCCTAAAGGGCTAATTGGCAAACAGTGCAGGCCCAGATCAGACGCCACAGAACGCGGCGTCTGATCAGGGCCTACACTGTTTGCGAAAAGTTAAGTCATTTTCCAACTAAATGTTGATTTGTTTGTTTGTTTTGTTTGATTTGAGGTTTAACGTCCCCGACATTGAGATGAAATGACTTCTCAATCCCTGTCGCACAATGTAACCAATATGGTTTATAAGCATGGACGGTCCACCTGCGGTTCCTGTACCGAGGCTTAGATCCTCTAAGCGGTTTACCAGTACTTGTGTGCGGACGGTTTCAGCTCTGCGTGGAAGCATCATGCAGCCCATCTATTTCTTAGTTTATACTAATTTATTTTGGTTCGATTGCGATGAAAGCTTCAAGCTTATTGAATCGCTCTCGAACACTCATTCCGGGTGTTTTCACGCGCGCGCGCGAGAGAGAGGCAGTGGCTTTTACACCATTGCTACCCATTTACACCTGGGTGAAGTGGGGCAGTGTCATTACGTGTCTTGCCCAAGGACACACCTCGATACCGGTGGCCGGATTCGAACGCACAACCTCTCGATCGTGAGTCGAATGCGCTAACCACTGCGCTATCGAGGCTGACTATTTCTTCAAGCCCCGATGGGCGGGGCGGAAGTAAATGTTGAAGAAAACACAACCTGACACCCCTAAATTTTGGACTCCTGATATATATAAGGGGGAAGATTCCATTTGGTACAAAAAGGGACAAAGTACATGAATTTAAGGGTTACACGAGACTGTCTTAGTCCCCACTTAGAACCATTTGCCAAGCCTAAAGTCAGAAACAGAGGACCGACCACCACTGTAAGTGTTTCGATTTGTACTAGTTTTTCATCAAAGCAAATAGGTCTTCATGTTATAGATACAGGCCTCATACTGACCAAGCTTTTCCATGTCTGAAAGACCCGATTTCGCAACCTCAACCCTCATCCTGCTGAACATAACAATCACTACCTTTACGAACAGTGTAGATCCAGATCAGATGGCTTCTGAAGAAGCCATCTGATCAGGATCTACACTGTTTGTAATGCAATTTGTGAATTGAACAAATACATTACATCAAGTAATTTGATTGGTGAATAGTCTGAAATGGGTGTAGTTAAATAAGTTTATCAGAGGATAAGCCTTAAAGTCATTTTAAACAGAATATAGGAGGAAAACTAAAAATCTAAAAAGCCTGAAATCAAGAAAAAATCTAGCTCTAAAAGCCTGAAATCCTGCATATGCCTGAAAAATATGAGGCCTGTAGATAACTGTATACAAGACGCACTGTGTTGGCGTCTCACATGGGACCCGAGCCTGGCTCGAACCACAGCGTTGAGGGACCAAATGTTAAGAGTAAGCTTTCGGACCCACGACCCCGGGTTTATGGGGCGAACAGCTTAACCACTGCACCACAGAGGCTTCTAATAGAGCTGGTACCTAGTTCGCAAAATATATAGATTATATAAAAATAATTATTATATGGTCTACATTTTGAATTGGCTATGAATTCTTTTCTTGATGAAAGTGACGTTTTCCAGATGACCATGAAGAGACAACTTGAAAATCAAGATCAATTTTTCACCCACTTGTTTGAATGCAGTCATGCTCAACAAAGTTGATAAAGATCTTTTGTCACACGGGTTATTGTGTCACAGAAGCTTATCAAATATGGCGACACTCCAAAATAATATGAGAGATTATTATCAGATTAACCCCGATTGAAATCTCTAATCTTTCAATCTTGACTAATTACCTAAGATTTTAACATAAAAGACGTTTAAATCAGAGACAATACTTTCAGGTAATATATACGTGTAAATGTATCTGTATTTGTTGCCAAACTACAGTAAAACCTGTCATATGGCCACCTCAATTAAGCAAGCAACCTGTCTTAAGCAAGCATGCATTTGGTTTCCGAAAAAGTCAAATATCTTAAAATTTGCCTGTATTAAGCAAGCACCTGTCTTAAGCAAGCACATTTTGGTTACCCCTCGGGTGCTTGCTTAATACAGGTTGGACTGTACTTGATTCCATCACGTAATGAACAATCGCGTAAACCTCACCATTATGATAACACATCCATGTGATATAGTGCATTTTTCAAACCTCAAAAAAGGTAAATTTTCTGATGAAAATTTGTGATATTTTTCTTATTTCTACTCCAAACATAGGTTTTGGGTGCTCGTTAGAACCTCCTCATTGAGGCGGTTCTAACGAGTACCCACAAACTATGTCTTGGAGCAAAAATAAGAAAAATAATGTATACCCCATAGACCCCGGTTTTCTCTATACAAAGTGGGGTTTAGTGGGTCTTTATTCCACGGACTTGTTCACGTGATGACTTATAGAGAAAGCTGGGGTACACGGGGGCATACATTATTGTTCTTATTCTGCTCCATAACACAGGTTCTACGCCTCAATGAGGCGGTTCTAACGAGCAACTACGACCTATTTTTCGGATATAAGTATTAAAGAGGAATAGGACAAATTTTCACAAGAAAATGACCGTAATTACAAGAAATGTATCATGCACTATGTCTCCCCGACGTGTTATCGTAATAATTCATCATGTGAACAAGTTCGTGAAATGAACATCCCCTTAACCCCAGTTTTTATAGAGAAAACTGGGGTTTGCGGGGGTAGACATGATTTTTCTTATTTCTGATCCAAGACATAGATTGTGGGTACTCGTAAGAACCGCCTCAATGAGGCGGTTCTAACGAGCACCCACAACCTATGTTTTTCTCATAAGAAAAACGTCATGGATTTTCGTCAGAAAAGTAGCCATTTTTGAGATGTGAAAAATGCACTATGTCGTACGGGTGTGTTATCGTTATGTCATTCCACTATCCTAAATCGACCGTGATAGAAATACATGTGCACAAACTGGCGACTTGGCTACTCGTTTCAGGTGAATGGGAACACCTGGCAGATTTTTCGGCCATTTTCAAAGGGAGACGACTTTCGGGACTTCCTGTTGGTTTTTCTATAAGCCCTGTCCCACTAAAAAAGGGATCTACTCTTAAAGGAAAGAATTTGATCCTCAAAGTGCCTTAAAGTGTTGATCCTCAGTGTTTTTGAAGGGCCCCCGTCTCCTTGTAGAAATAGATTGGGCTGCATGGTACTTCCAGCAGAGCTAAACTGACCGCACATGAGTACTGGTAAACCGCTTAGACGGTCTACGCACGTCCAGGCAAAGTGATGCGAGTCGCATCTCCCTAAAAACTTATTTGTTTCAGTAGGCGGCAGCGCTCGAGATGTCATTTCATCTCAATGTCGCGTAAAAGTCCCACAAAATTGGAAATAGCGTCTCTAAATTGACCAAAATAGTGTTGAATGGGACGTTAAACCTCAATTCAAACAAACAAATGATTGTCTGCGGTCTAAGGCTGGTGGAAATATTTTCTCCTGGAGCATATTTCTTGCCCATTACGAAAACACGCCTATACAAATACATTGTAAACTTAACCGCCGAAAAACGAAAAAATAAAGGTAAAGAATTGTGATATTTTTCTTATTTCTGCTCAAAATATAGATTGTGGGTACTCGTCAGACCCGCCTTGATGTATAGATTGTGGGTACACGTTAGAACCGCCTCATCGACGCGGTTCTGACGAGTACCCACAATCTATATTGTAGAGCAGAAATAAGAAAAATAAGGTTTACGCATGTAAACCCGAGTTGTACATGTGTAATGTATAAAATTGGGGTCCAATCAGGACAAAACTATATAGGCATGTTTACGTGATGTGTATTGAAAAAGCTGTAACGTTTCTATATATCTCTTTGAGTCTCTGCGAGTAACATTCTTTGAAACTTTTTGAAAATTCTGGTACACTGGAATTTCTATAAACATGTATATAACGAGTTATACATTCAATATAAACAATAATGAAGAAAAAAAAAAGCCGATAATACATCCAATATCACATTATACATCTACTTTATAGAAACGGTTTTGTCTAAGAAGATCCGCTTTCATTGTACAATGAACATGTAAGAGGGCGAGTCTATAAAAAACCAGATTAACTTATTTCTTAACGAGACCGATCTCTTCTTTATCGATGTAATTGCCCCCTAGAACAATACACTTGCACCAACGCTGATCCAGTGCCATCTGTCCAGCACTGAAGAAACCAGGGCCCTTGTCTTCGACCAGCTTCTCAACTGCCGCCACGACTTCTTCGTTGGACCGGAAATGCCGTCGCCGGATATCCTTTTTCAAGTTTGGGAATAGGAAATAGTTACTAGGAGCTTAGTCCGGGGAAAAGGCAGGGTGCGGTAATAGCTCGTACCTATTCCGCTTAACAACATCCATTGCAATTTTGCAAGTGTGGACTCTTGCATTGTCCTGTTGGAGAAGAATCCCTTTGGAGAGTTTACCTCGGTGTCTTTCACGGAGCGCAGTTCTCAGTTGCTTGAGAAAATTTGCACGATACACACCTATTATTGCTAGAAAGTCCGACACTATAACGCCTTGTGCCTCCCAAATCACAGCTGACATCAACTTGCCAGCAGGGTTTCCAGTCATTTCGTACCCAAGTCATTTCGTACCCAAGTCATTTTGTGCCATTTTGGTCATTTCGTACCCGTTTTATTTTTCATTTTGGTCATTTCGTACCGATTTTGGTCATTTCGTACCCCCTGTGGTCATTTCGTTCCCTCTTTTATTTTTTTCTGGGAATCTTGTTTGGTCATTTCGTACCCAGTTCTTCAAAAGTAGGTACATTGTAGGAATTGACTTTGGTGTGTTGAATTGTTTTGAAGCTGATTTTACACGTTTTGTTTGTTTGTATTGGAGTTTAACGGCCCAGTCAACAGTAGTTCAGGTCATTTTTTAAGCCGGTCAGTTTACCCATCCACACGTTTCCACGACAGGCTTATACGCAAGCGGTTAACTAGTACAGTGCACATTCTTTCGCCACAAACTGACAACTGCCCTTCTTGAATCAGCGGAAGGGAGAGAATGACCGTAGAAAAAATTTTATGATCAATCTCCACAAAGTATTGATGCCGACCCCGGCAGGTATCGAATCCGCGTCCTCCTGAACACCAGCCAGAAGCGCATCCGACTGAACTACAGAGACCAGCCAATTTTACAAGTAACGGGTAACACAATGTATACCAAACATAGGTTTTGAGTCCTCGTTGGAGACTGAGTTCACTCAACATATGTTTTGACCGCAATAAAACACAAATTATATTTATGGAAATTCCACTTTTCTGTATGTTAATTGTGATTTACATTAAGTGAGGTTTACATGTGTTCATCACATGAACTCGTTAATTTAACTGAACTATCACTACCATTTTATACCGCAGTCAGCCATTCTAGTAACCTAATAAAGGGGGTCGAATAACTGCACGCTATAATCGGTAGTGACCTATAGTACCATCTTCTGACCTATAATACGTCTAGTGACCGTTTATAGACCGGACCTCCTTTTCAGATAACTAATCTGCAAGTTTGAACAATAGCATGCAACCCCATATACCCAGCAAAACAACCAAACTACCAGTGATTATCTTTGCTATATTTACCTAAATAAATTTTCAGAAATTTCAGCTATATTCTTACTTTCTCAGTCTTTTCTGGTTTGACGGGGCTTGGGGAAATAGATTGGGCTGCGTGATGATTCCACGCAGAGCTAACACCAACCGCCCATGAGTACACGTAAACTGCTTCGGAGGTCTTAGCCTGCCCAGCTAAAGTGGTGCAAGTTGGACTATACATGCGTATAAACCCTGTTGGTTTCAATGGGCGGTAGCGCTTGAGCTGTCATTTCATCTCAATACCGGGTAAAAGCCCCTCGATATTGGAAGCAACGTCTCCAAAATGACTTAAATAATGTTGACAGGCACGCAATACCCTAAATCCAACAAACAAAACCAAACTGTCTTGATTTGAATAGTCCGGTGGAATAATTTTACACTGCTGGGGCCGTTACACCTAAGTGTCGAACATAAACAATTTATTTGCCGATTTTCGTACACAATGAAAGAGATTTTTTGCCGTCTCTGTGGCGCGGTGACATGTGTACTAAAGCAAATAGAACCCTTGGTTTCTTGTGGCGATATCTTCATCAGTGTCCTCAGGATGTAAAAGAGGCTGTATAAAAGGTCTTGTTCGCCCAATCTTGGAATATGTTAGTTGTATCTGGGACCCCAGCGGAGTGGCCCTTCAAGTCAGCATTCCAACAGATGACCTTGTTTCCCCACGCTATTTTATTATTAAAGACACCATGTAGTTTCTAGTTCCGAGCACACACTAAAACAACTAATCGACACCATCCCCATTTGAGTTCGTCGGAACGTACACCATTGAACAAGACTTAAGAAGCTGTGATGTGGTCTTCATTCTTGCTCTGCACTGTCCGTCCTAAACAACATATATGTATGTCCAGGTATACCAAATGACCTGGGTACGAACGGACTATGCTATAGTCATTTCGTACCCATTTTTGGTCCATTCGTACCCGGGTACGAAATGACCAAAACAGTTACGAAATGACTTGGGTACGAAATGGTTGTTAGTGGGTACGAAATGACCAAAAATCAGGTACGAAATGACCAAAATGGTACGAAATGACTAGGGTACGAAATGACTTGGGTACGAAATGACCGGTTACCGCCAGGATAGGGTTGCGTTTTGAACTTATCTTTGTCCTCTTCCCACTGGCGACTTTGACTTTTATTCACTGGTTCATAATAATGGACCCAGGTCTCATCAACAGCCACCGTACGTGACAGAAAATCGTCTTCCTTTGACCTAAACCACGCTGCATACTGATGTTCTGGTCGCCATTTGCTCGTCGGTAAGGGATTTTGTGACCCAATAGGCATACCCAAGGTATCATGTAAAATTGATGAAACGCTACCATGTGAAACAGTAAAGCATTCCCTATTTCCTTCAGATTAATTCGCCTATTAGAATACACCAGATCCCGTACTTTGTTACATATTTCTTCATCGGTGGCATCTGATGAGCGTCCAGACCTGGTTTCGTCTTTTAAAGACGTTCTACCGCGTTTGAATCCCCACATGTGCATACGATGGTACAGAAGACCCATAAACATTGGAGAACTCGCACTGTATGTCCTGACCGTTTTTCTCTTTCAAATACAAGTATGACGAAAAGCTTGTTATTGCATCGCTAGCCATGTTTGACATTCAATATCTTTTGAAGGGTGCAATTTTGCCTTCTTGCCTAAAAACATGTATTGAAACAAGGCATGAAAATCTTGGTTGTCATGGTCAATTGGAAATGGGATAGGCTGGTTACTTATTGACTTGCCCTCATAATTATGCGTGTAAATAATAATAACTATAATTATATGGGCCCCGTCAAGCGATTTCGGTACTTATCGCCTTTGCGAGCAGCGAATGTTCAGGCGAGCCTGCGCATACGCGCAGTCTCGCCAGAACCTTAGCTGCTCGCTCACACAAGCAGTGAATCAAGAGGAACCTTCAGACAGAAAGCCATATCAGGTCTGGCCCCTCTGAATGGCTGGGCATGCGCAGTTAAAATTTGTCATGACGGAATGCTCGAAGACACAAATTCGCTTGGCGGGGCTCATATAATGTAGGTGTATTGCACGACGACGTGTTAAAAGTTCCTGAGAATTCTTGTCATTACAAGGTGCAATGTCAATCCCTTTACTATGTGTATTTACCCATATATGCCTAGCGTCCCTAAAAACAGATACTGACAAGCAGTGAAGACCCAGGTCAGACGCCGCAGAACGCGGCGTCTGATCAGTGTCTTTACTTCTTGCTTAAAGTACACGGAGCTTTTTTTATCATTGTTGTTTAACGTCCCCGTCAACACTATTTAGGTTATTTTGGAGACGTTGCTTCCAGTTTTGTGGTAATTTTACCCGACATTGAGATGAAACCAATAGGGGCTATATACACTGGAGTGTCTGACTGGCACCAGAACCACTTTACCTGGGCAGGCTGAGTCCGTCTAAGCGGTTTACCAGTACTCATGCGCGGTCAGTTTCAGCTCTGCGTGGAAGCATCATGCAGCCCAATCTATTTCCCCAAGCCCCGATGGCCGGGAGCCGGTGAGCTTTTTTGAACTTTTAACAAAGTAACAAAAAGAATTAACTCGACAGCTCTTAAGTCGGCAATGGATATCTCCAATACAATTAAGATTTGCCATTCAGTCTCATTTAGTTAAAGAGTTCCGGAAATTACCCGATAGCCCTTAAGTTGGCAATGGCTATCTCCAAAACTATTAAGATTTGCTATTCAGTCTCACTTTGTTAAAGAGTTCCGGTTTGTTGTGTGTATTTTTGAATCAGAAAAGTCCCTCTCACCTGTATCTTCTTTTACCTTCTTCCTACCTTTGCAACAACAACACCAAGCATTATAGAAGAAGGCTCTGAACTGTGAATTGAAAAATCCGTAGATAAGCGGATTTATAGCTCCGTTAAGAAAATACGAACGTATGCCCAACTGAAACCACACTAACTGAACGTCATTCAGCGTGTAAACAAAGTTATCTTCGGCGTATGTTCGGAATACAGCCAGTGCGAGGTAGGGTAGGCAACTGAGAATGAAAACAGAAGCGATAATGATCATAATTATAGTGTACTTTATAGTATTAATATCTAGCATTTTCATTCTCAGGTCTTTCAGGTTATCTGTGTCCGTGTTCATTTTTGCGCTGTCATTACTTCCGGTGCGGCGTAAACTGCTCTTGTGCGTGGGACTGGTTGGACTTATGGGACTTTTACTCTTATTAAACTTTGCACTGTCGTTACTGGCTGTCTTCCTAAGTGGGTTTATTTTAGGCCTCAATTGCTTGCTTATATTTCCGTCGCTGTTTGATCGCTGAACATTTCTCGTTCGGTTAGAACCAGTTGTGGGAATTTGCGGATAAATATCATTAGACCTTGAAGCTATGCTGTATCCACTTCCTGGTCGGTCACTCGTACCTCCTGCCGAAGTTAAACTCGCTGTTCGCGGTATAGATGCTAAACTACTCACGCTGTTTGGTCGGGTGATACTATTGGACCAAGTGGAATCACTCCTGCCGCTAGATGGTCGCCATGTTGGTTTGTTACTCTTGTCACGTGGTTCGATACTGAATACCTGATTCTCACTTTTATCACATATGGTTACACTTTTTAAACTCATCACACTTTTCTTCGACTTCCCACTAGTTCCGGATATTCCTGTGCATACCGAACTCGGAGGTCTGCCAGTGGAGCTCGGACGACCGGAGTTGGGGCGTGATCTAGGTCGATCACAATCAACTTCTGTTAGCCCATACAGGGCTGACCCAGGTCGGCTTTCATCTAGATCTGAAAAACAACATTATTTATAGAGTTTGTATTGCGCATATAATGAGTAGCGTGCGTTTGGAAAAGATAAATACAATTCTTAATCCATACTGTACTTCCATTGATGAACGTCCCAAGGCGGCCATTCTTTAAGCTGGCACTACAGTTAAAACAATCCTCTTACGCACAATATAAATTGGAGCTTATTTCATGTTCTACCATATTATAACAAGTCTAATGAGTCCACTTTGACAGGATTCAGAGGAAGCTAAAATTAGGGTGTCTTGCGGCATATTTAGGGGATAACTGTACTGAAAATTGTCATTTGGGGAGGTAAATCGGAGGTTTTACGGTCGGAAATTTCGCTTTACGGCGACGCGCCAGCGGAGCCGTAAAACGTAATTTGCGACCGTAAAACCGCCGATTTACCTCCCCAAATGACAATTTTCAATACAGTTATCCCCATTCTAATGCACTTCTTCACTTGTTTCGTTTAAAAAATGATCATTTTGCCAAAACCGACAAGCACAGTGAGCTGCGTAAAACCAAATGACAACCAATGAAAAGCGACGTTACATGATGACGTCGGGTTTCCAACAGTATATCGCAGAATATACCGTCGCAAATTTTTGACGTTATCCAATCAGACGTCGCGTTACATACGTAAGTGCATTAGAATTTGGGTTTGTCGACAGTCAATGGCAACACACCTATACCACAGCGATTAAATCTAGGCATTTCCAGTGGCCAGTCAACAAAATTTTCTTCCTTTTTAAGGATATTCTGCAACCAACATGGCTGAAATAGCACAATATGTACTTGAAAAAAGAAATTATGAATTTGAACATTTTGCGAAGGGCTCAGAGATTTTTTTCTTATAAGGGTAAAAAATAACAGGACAAAGTTTACTCAAGACAAAACCACTTAAATATCTGAATTACTATAACGAGAGAAATGTAAAATAAATATTGCAAAATATGCTCGTTTGTTTTAGACTTAGAACCAATTTGTTTATGAATAAATAAAAAATATATTGCCACTTGTGTATGAGTAATTGCACAGGGAAGGTGCACCGGGACATATTTTTTCCTAAAACAGCTCCAAAAGCGAATATTTAATTTTCGTTCACGTGGTGTGTAGAAAATTTCGAAACAAAATGCATCATGGCCGAACTTCCTGGGGTGTGTTTACACGCAAGATCACACGTTCGTATGGACGAAACCATGACGGGATCGCCAAGGTACTTGATATAATCTGAAAACCACAAACATACATCTTTAAAATCGCACCATTCGAATTTCACAGAGGAACTATCAAATCGATGCATTTGTTATGTTACTTCGTTGGCTGGTTGTGTTAAGTTTTTCGGCAAGGAGCCGAACAACACTCTAGCTACAACAGTAGATTAATACACCAACTTGTGAAGACACTTTTTTATCAGCGAAAGATCGTATTATTTTTCGTCATATTTACATTATTACGTAAAATAAATTTATATACGTTATGAAATCGCGTATTAGGATTCCAAGAGATGTCACCTGCAAATAAAAAGTATACACATTTATTCAATAAATACTTTTGAAACTACTTTTCATGCGTAATTTGGCTGAAGGGATAGCACTTTTGTATAAATGCTGGTTTCCGGATGAAGCCGAGTACTCTTATTTTTAAACAAGTTTGACTTTTACAATACTTTTGTCATCGCTCAAAACGGGCGAAATGTATCGTGGAAAATTGTTTCAGTGTAGCCTACATTTACTTTGGCAGCATTTTCAAGCTAAATTTATGTTCAGACAACTTCAGTCCTGCTCGCGATCACTTATAGTATAAACGGCATAGGCCGGTCGTCAAAGAATAGAGATGTTTTAAACGCCCAAAGGCGTAGTCAAAAAGCGTTGAACTAGATATGAAGCCGGTAACCAGATTGATGTCACAAACTGTCATTTTTTTCATGGAGGTAAATAATGGTCGCAGCGACGATTTTCAAGTCATTTTATAAATACTTCTCTTTAAACCCCAACCCTTTTTCGTACCTTTCGCCTTTACATATTAAGTAAGGTATTTTACGCCCCCTGGTCAATATACTGCATATCGATCCGTCAGTATTTTATGAGAATCCTCGTGTAAGTCGTTGGTTACAAGTGTAAACATTAGACACGTGTGAGAAATATACTTCACCACCTAGTTTTACAAAATAGTTACACAGCATTAAGCGTGACTATATTGCATTTTTTGAGATAATAAATGATATGTTTGACAAAAATATAGAAACTTAATGGAGGTTTTAGACGAAAGAACATTTAATAACAACTTTAAATCACAGTATAGTAGTCGCAGATAAGATTGACTAGGCGGAGCTATTCAGGTGTTGTCAATGGCCATATTCGACTGGGAAGTTTCGTGAATTTCACGCAGGAGTGCGGTGTCTTTCTTGTAATAGCCGATCACATGATCCAATCAAATATGAGTTATTTTTCAAATGCATAAGCGATCGTGGAGCACGATTCTATTCGAAGGAAAAGTCGAACCTGTCGTGCACCACGGTCGCTTATGAGCTATACACAAATAAAATATGGATTGGACCATGTGACCAGCTATTACATCTAGGCACCACACTCCTACGTGGAATTTCACGGAAATTTCACGGAACCTACCAGTCGAATACCGTCAATGTATGTCAAATTCTCTTAGTCCACCAGAAGATTCGGTAGAGTGCCTTTCGCACGCTTTCTACAAGCGGACGAAAGGGTCATATTCGCCACAGCTATGTTTGTGTTACAGTTGAATTCACACAATCGGGTGACTTGATTTGCCTTTTTGTTAAAGGAATATTCCTAAGGCAGGTACAAACGATAGCTCCGCCTAGTCAATCTTATCTGCGACTACTATAGCTAGTGTTAAAGACTGGTCTTAATTTGTTCCCTTTCTTTTTTTCTACCTGCAAACATTACACAGGTGTGTTTAGTCAGCCACAAAAATAAACTTATCTGCCCAGTTATTCTATAGTCTTTCAAAACGCAGTGAGACGTGACTGCACTTTTAATTTTGGACTCGTCCGTAATTTAGGTAAGTCGCCTGCAGTGGGTATTTTTTACACTGGGCGATAGTTACCGTCATATTCTTAAACTTACGCGCTGTTTAACCAGATTGACCGCCAGTCGAGACAGTCTAGTAACACGTCTCCCATCTTGGAGATCTAGGGTTCGAATCTTATGCAGATGTTTTTTTTTTTTTTTTTTTTTTTTACTTTTTCTTAACATTTTTTCGTACCTATAAAATTGGAGCACAGGAGATGTCTGTTTCTTTGTTTGTTCGATTGATTTGAGGTTTATTGTCCCCGTCAAGTTTGGAGAAGTTGCTTCCAGTTTTGTGGGGTTTTTACCCGACATTGAGATGAAATGACTTCTCAAGCCCTGCCACCCAATAAAACTAAACGGGTTTAATAAATATGGACGGTCCAACCCGCACCCCTTTGTCTGGACAGGCTTGGACTTACTAAGCGATTTACCATTGTTAATGTGTCGTTAGTTTCAGATCCGCTTGAAAGCATCGTGCAGCTCGAACTATTTCTCCAAGCCCCGATGGGCGGTGCCATCACATTAGATGTATATTCATTTTATTGAAAGGATGGAACGAGCACAAGCGAATCGTTGTAGCTCGGATTCAAGAGGTATTATCAAAAATGTTACTATGATTGAACGTACGTTCACAGCCGTCAGTGAAGGCAAATGCGCTGTTGAAATTAATCTGAAAGAGTTTCGTTTGTTTGTATTGGGCTGTTACGACCCAGGCATCACTATTTATGTCATTTTTTGAGCCGGTCAGTTTACTTATCCACACTTATCCTGGGCAAGCTTATACGTAAGCGGTTAACCAGTACAGTGCACATTCTTTCCCCAGAAACTAACAACTGCCCTACTTGAATCATCGGAAGGGAGGGAATGGCCATCGAAAAGATTTCATGATGAATCTCCATGGGAAAGAATGTTGCTGACCCCGGCAGGTATCGAGCCCGCGTCCCACTGACCACCATTCATACGCGCATCTGACTGAACTACCGAGGCCGGCATCCAAAAGATTTACAATGACATAAAAATATAATTGTTGAACATAAAACAAAGGAAACAAAATATTAAGGATGTAAATATAAAAAATAAAGAAAATAACTTCAAACATAAAAAAGATAAAATAAAAATGAAGCATTAAATATAAAAAAAAAATGTGCCACTGGGACTCGAACCCTCGCCAAAAAAAATATTTAGTGTGAGTCGCATTACGCATTAACCACTCGACCATGATTTCTAGGTAGATATTATACAAACATTGATTAATATCTTTAAAATCCCGAGAAAAAAGGTACCCGAAACCTGCTTCCCCTAAAATATGGAATCGACTCGTCACGCTTAAACTTTGAACTCTCAAAGGTCGTTGATAAACTATAATGAATGCAAGTATATCACTCCATACACAGAAAGGACTTCTCTTATTGTGTCAAGAAATGTGTAAAATAAAAAGACAAGAATTTTTGCCTGAACACAAAATATGCCTTGGTTGAAAACAGTTTATTTGAATTTAGTGCAGCTAATCAAAATTTGGATTCCTGGTGCACCTTAATTAAGGAAATATAGAGCTACTCGGTGATTTCTTTTTGTCATTGTTACTTGTGGGAATTTTCCAGTTTTGATACACAAAGTTTGGCATTTTTCAGGTGAGTGTTTAAATAACTTTAAGAATTCAAGTTTATGTTCCAATTATATTAGTTGGCTAAAACAAAAGGATTGCATTCAATTTCTTGCATATTCATGGCCACTGTCATTCTTGCTCATTTGTCCAGGCGTCCATGTTGAATGTCCTTAAATCAGCTGCTTTTTACAACAGCAAAGGACTACTAACATTTCTTCTAATAAACAATAATGCTTTTCAGAAAAATAATGACGTTTAGCAGAAGCAAGTCCAAACAGAAGCAACAGAATATTTATCTCTCCCAAAGCAAGTACAGCTTTCAAAAAGATTATTGTTTTTTTTTTCTGTAGTGCATCCTTCTGGGTTACCCATGTGCTGTTCGCTATATTTTGTTTGTATTTGCAGCCGAACCGTAACAGCCAGACTTTAATGTTTAGATCACTTTTGTTACCTTGAAAATATGTTCGAGATAGAGCAACATTAGATTAACAAGTCCGTGTAATGAACACCCCTCTTAACCTAATTTTATATAGAGAAAACTGGGGTTTACGGGGGTATACATTATTTTTCCTATTTCTGCTCCAAGACATAGGTTGTGGGCATTACGAAAAAACGCCTATACAAATACAGAGTAAATTTTACCGACGAAAAAACACACATCTTTAGATGAAAAAATGCGATATTTTTTTCTTATTTCTGCTCAAAATATAGATTGTGGGCACCCGTTGTAACCGCTCATCGAGGCGGTTCTATAAAGTACCCATAATCTATGTTTTAGAGAAGAAACAAGAAAAATAAGGTTGACCCCTGTAAACCCCAGTTTTACTAAATAAAAGTGGGGTTCAAGGGGGGTCAAAATTATATAGGCGTGTTTTCGTGATGGTATTCGTCAGAACCGCCGGCGAGGTGATTCTGAATACACACAACATACATTTTCTGATAATATAAGAAAAATCTCACTAAATTATCCTTAACCCATTGAGTACCAAAACCCCCAAAACGGGTAATTGGCAAACATTTCAGGCCCAGATCAGACGCCGCAGAACGCGGCGTCAGATCTGGACCTACGCTGTTTGCAAAAAGTATAGCCATCCTCAAAAAAAAAATGGAAGAAAACACAATCTGAAACCCCAAAATTTTTAAATGGACTCCTGGTATACATAAGGAGGTTGGCAGATAAAGCGGCCAATGTACCCAATCCCAAATGGCTGTGTTCTTTTACTGAAGCTTTTATGGGGTAACGTTTTGGTTGACTATTTAGTAATCGACCTTAACTTGTATATACAAGCTCAATTATACTGCTGGTGTCCGTCCTGGTGACTGCGGCTGACGAATAGTTTGAAACACATGTAGCAGAAAAATTAACACAGCGCAAAGGTTCCGCCGTGATTTTTATTATAATAATTATTATTATTTTTTTTTTCATTTTTATAGAGGACCTTACATGTCTGTCCATGTATTATTGAATTTATTAAACGAGTTGAGGAAAAGGGATAAAATGCGAGGCTCAACGAGTTTAATAAATTCAATAAAACATGAACACGAATGCAAAATTCTATTTATCATATGACATTTAAACGCATTTTATTCAAGATTGTTTTACCAAAATATCAAAATTGTGCCATTAGTAAATGCGACGTCGCTAAGATCGTCGTACACGTAACGTTACGGAGCGTATTTAAGTAATTTGCATATTTAATCCACTAGTGGATGATCGAATTTATTACATGGCGTTATTACATTCTCAGACGTGACGTCATATAATAAAATTGGTTAACACATATATGTCTAGGGTCCCGAAATGGATAATGGAGAACAGTGTAAACACAGATCAGACGCCACAGAATGCGATCGAATGTATTTTATATTTCAATGAGCACAAAAATAAAATGAAACATTCTTTTGATAACGTGTCAATATTGTGCTTGAAAAGCCATTTTCCATATGTACAGTTCATCTTACAAAATGACCTTATACAAACAGTGAATGAAATCGGATTCATTTTGTAAACGCGGCCCAGTAAACACTATTTGGGTCATTTTTGGGCCGGTCAGTTTACCTATCCACACTTTTCCTGGACAGGCTGATACGTAAACGGTTAACAAGTGCAGTGCACATTCTTTCGTCAGAAACAGACACCTGTCCTTCTTCATTCAGCGGAAGGGAGAGAATGACCGAAGAAAAGATTTAATGATCGATCGCCACGACAGAATATTGCCAAGCCCGGCAGTAATCGATCCCGCGTCCTCCTCATCACCAGTCAGACGCGCATCCGAAATCGGATTCATATTTAATACAAAGACAGCTTGTTAACGTGACATTGCAGTAGTCCCTATAACTCGGCCCTGTTAACTTGACATTGCAATGGTGCCTATTACTCGGGCCTGTTAACTTGACATTGCAATGGTGCCTATTACTCGGGCCTGTTAACATGACATTGCAATGGTGCCTATTATTCGAGCCTGTTAACATGACGTAGCAATGGTGCTTATTACCCGAGCCTGTTAACATGACATTGCAATGCTGCTGTTAAGGTGACATTGCAATGGTGCCTATTACTCGGGCCTGTTAACGTGACATTGCAATGGTGCTTATTACCCGAGCCTGTTAACATGACGTGGCAATGGTGATTATTACCCGAGCCTGTTAACATGACATAGCAATTTTGCTGTTAAGGTGACATTGCAATGGTGCCTATTACTCGGGCCTGTTAACGTGACATTGCAATGGTGCTTATTACCCGAGCCTTTTAACATGACGTGGCGATGGTGATAATTACCCGAGCCTGTTAACATGACATTGCAATTTTGCTGTTAAGGTGACATTGCAACGGTGCCTATTACTCGGGCCTGTTAAAGTGACATTGTAATGGTGCTTAATACCCGAGCCTTTTAACATGACATTGTAATGCTGCTGTTTAGGTGACATTGCAATGGTGCCTATAACTCGAGCCTGTTAACGTGACATTGCAATGGTGCTTATTACGCGAGTCTGTTAACGTGACATTGCAATAGTGCTTATTACTCGAGGTCGTTAACGTGACATTGCAATGCTGCTAAGGTTACATTGCAAATGTGCTTATTACTAGAGGTTGTTAACGTGACATTGCAATGGTGCTTATTACCCGAGCCTGTTAACATGACACTGCAATGCTGCTGTTAAGGTGACATTGCAATGATGCTTATTACTCGAGCCTGTTAACGTGACATTGCAATGGTGGTTATTACTCGAGCATGTGAACGTGACATTGCAATGCTGCTGTTAACACGACATTGCAATGGTGCTTATTACTCGCGGCTGTTAACGTGGCATTGCAATGGTGCTTATTTCTCGAGCATGTGAACGTGACATTGCAATGCTGCTGTTAACACGACATGGCAATGGTGCCTATTACTCGAGCCTGTTAACGTGACATTGCAATGGTGCTTATTTCTCGAGCATGTGAACGTGACATTGCAATGGTGCTTATTACTCGAGCCTGCTAATGTGACATGGCAATGATGCTTATTACACTAGCCTGTCAACGTGACATTGCAATGGTGCTTATTACTCGAGCCTGGTAACGAGACACTGCAATGGTGCTTATTACTCTAGCCTGTTAACGTGACATGACAATGGTGCTTATTACACTAGCCTGTTAACACGACATGGCAATGGTGCCTATCACCCGAGCCTGTTAACGTGATATGGCAATGGTGCCAATTCCTCCAGCCTGTAAACGTGACATGGCAATGGTGCCTATTACTCGAGCCTGTTAATGTGACATGGCAATGGTGCTTATTACTCGAGCCTGTTAACACGACATGGCAATAGTGCCTATTACACGGGCATGTTAACGTGACATCGCAATACTGATTATTTATCGGGCCTGCAAACATGACGCGGCAATGGTGCTTATTACTCGAGACTTTTAACGTGACATTGCAATGGTGCTTATTACTTGAGCCTATTAACGTGACATGGCAATGGTTCCTATTACTCGAGCCTGTTAACGTGACATTGTAATGGTGCTTATTACTCGAGCCTGTTATCATGACGTGACAATGATGCCTATCACTCGAGCCTGTTAACGTGATATGGCATTGGTGCTTAATACTCGAAGCTGTTACCGTTACATTGCAATGGTGCTTATTATTCGAGCTTGTAAACATGACATGGCAATGGTGCTTATTACTCAAGCCTTTTAACGTGACGTAACAATGGTGCTTATTACACTAGCCTGTTTACATGACGTGGTAATGGTGCTTATTGGATGGACCTGCTAACTGTTGTGATTGGCATCTTAAGCGTTTATTAGATGCAGAAGAAATCAACCGAAGCCCTTTGACGGACCTCACCGGAAACTGTCGAATATATACACTCATAAGTGTCAGTCGTCCCGTTTGCTTAAAGTACGGAACCTGATTTAAAACTCGCAACTTACAGAATAAACGTGACAACAACTATTTTGTAATAAGACCTCTCCAAAAAGGGTGGACTACCTTGTTCGATGTCGGTCAGTAAAGGGTTGTTAATGACTACTTTGAATTCGTGCTTAACCCTTTCAACCCTGTCGACCGGTGCAAATCTTGTAGATCCATGTGAGACGGAATGTAACGAGCAGTATCGCCAGAATCTACATGAACACTGTTTGCCATCATGCCAGTGAACTGGAAAAAAAACCTTTCTATAAGAATAAATACATCCAAGAGTCCGGTTCTGAAACTCAGGGATGAAAGGGTAAAATCTCGAATGTAGATTATATAAATAATGATTATTCCTTAAATCAATTCATGTATACATATGCGCGATTATCTAATATATGTATGATTTGAGCAATACTGCGCTAAAAACTGAAACAAGCCGGACTACGTTTTTGCGAGGATCAGTTTCAGCAGTACTGAGTCAAAGCCGGAAGTTATTTAGTAAACTCGAGTGATAGCTAAGAATGACAGAATATGTCATTAAAAAGCGGACCAACGCCGTGCCGACATCAATATGACGTTTCTACTTCGTAGTGATGTCGACCCCACGTTGCCCCAGGATTCTTTTGCTGGCTGGGATTAAGATTCCATTCTTAAATCGGCCCCATCCATCGGGGCTTGAAGAAATAGATGGGCTGCATGATGCTTCCACGCAGAGCTGTATCTGACCGCACACGAGTACTGGTAAACCGCTTAGAGGATCTAAACCTGCCCAGGCAAAATGGTGCGAGTCATTAAGGGCGGGTCATGCTTATAAACCCTATTGGTTTCATTGAGTGACAGGCCTTGAGATGTCATTTCATCTCAATGTCGGGTAAAAGTCCCACAACATTGGAAGCAACGTCTCCAACATGACATATACAGCGTTGACGGAGACGGTAAGCCTTAAATCTAACAAACAAACAAACAAAACCCCATTCTTACCGCTCTGAAAGTCAAGTAGTTCTCTAAGGTCGGGTATGCTCTCTCTCATCAAGGGCGGGTCATCGGGTGGACCGTCAAACTCGACCTCTTCCAGCTCCTCCTCATTCCAATCTTCCTTCTCTTCAGGAATACTCACTGGAAGGGTAGAGGACACCACCCTGTCCGAGGAGTAATCCCCAGACGTTATATTAGTTCCACTTGACGTCTTTCTCAATCTGTTTTTAGCCACGTAGAATCTGAATTTCTTATGCTTGTACAGTTGTCGACCCACTAGGAAGTAGGCTATTGTCAGGGCTAGTGTCACTCCTATAAACCCACCGAACTGTACAACATTATAGGCCCAGGCGTATGGTTCATAGTCCGGGTTTTTAACAGATGTACAGTCATATCCAATGAGAGATACATTGTAAGTGTTATTGATGTTCACTTTTTCAACATTATACAGCGCTATAGCTGGCCAGCCAAGGAGAACACCCAGCCCAGCACAGACTCCACATATTATCCTGGCCTGGTTCACTGATAGTTGCTTATCGAATGGTTTACAAATCCTCTTATACCGGTCCACGGCAATAGCGCTGAGTGTGAAAGCCGACCCGATCACAGAGAAATGGTTGACAAACGTCAGCAGTCGGCACGCTGCAACACTTTCAAACATATAGAACAATGTCATGTCTGTAATTTCCACAGGAATCGCCACACTGCAGGCCAGTAGGTCGAAAAGAGCAAGGGAGAGAATGAAAGTGGTGGCAGGAGTGGTCTTTGACTTACACCCGTAGAAGAAACAAACCATACCGTTGCCTAGCAACCCTAGCAACATTAGACATCCCATCACCGCCATTGCTGGGATCAGAGTAATGGCCTTTTCATTATTCAGCTTTTCAAGAAGCCATCTTGTATCCGTTGTGTCGGTTTCGTTGCCCATTTTAAATCTTGACCTTACAACACTTCCTAGGTCAAAATGCGAAACAAAGCCTCTCGCCTTACTTTACTGACATGATGGTAAATAATAGCTGGTGTATCCACACTGTATGTATCCACACTGTAATTCCTGGAAATTCATTACTTTCATCATAGCAACAGATAAGGTGGGCATCAACACGTCTATATAATTTTGACCCCCACCCCCACCTTGAACCCCACTTTTATATAGTAAAACTGTGGTATACAGGGGTAAACCTTATTTTTCTTATTTCAGCTCTAAAATTTAGACTGTGGGCACTCGTTAGAACCGCCTCAATGAGGCGGTTCTAACGAGTGCCCAAAATCTATATTTTGAGTAGAAATTAGAAAAATTTCACAATTTTTCATTTTAAAATTTTCCTTTTTTTTTCGGCGGTAAAGTTGACAACGTATTTGTAAAAGGCGTGTTTTCGTAATGGTAACTGGGTACCGGTATTTGGTGTAAAACGAAGGATACAGTTTCTAATTTTTCCATACATACATATGTTGCCTCGCCGAGGCGGTTCAATATAGGTATCTATGAAGAATTGGCAAAATACCCTTTAATAATCACCAAAAACAGTAAAAGTAAGACTAAATCATCTTTAAAAAGCTAACTGAGCGGCCCACCCCCATCGGGGCTTGAGGAAATAGATGGGCTGCATGATGCTTCCACGTAGAGCTGAAACCGACCCGCACACGAGTATTGGTAAACCGCTTAGAGGATCTAAGCCTGCCCAGGCAACCCTATTGATATCATTGGGGGCAGGGATTGAGATGTCATTTCATCTCAATGTCGGGTAAAAGTCCCACAAAATTGGAAGCAACGTCTTCAAAATGACCTATACAGTGTTGACGGGGACGTTAAACCTCAAATGACACAAACGCTGAGAAGTTTCCAGTTGTTCTTTCTTTGTGTTTCCTACGCCTAACGTCTCCTAATACATGTAAGAGACCACCTTATGTACTGTTCAAAAGTGGTCTTAAAGACCACTTTTGATCAGTCCCAAATGTAGTCTTACTATAGGGATTTTACTGTACCCATCTTATCTGTTCCCATGTTTTATGCCATGGCAAGATCCGTGTGCCGTTCCTTTAAATAGTGTACATTCGGTTCCATTTTTATACAGAATTTAGTAAGGGGGGAATGAGGTGCGCCACAACATCAGCCCGAAGCTCGAGTGAAGTGTCAAAGATGAGAAGCTTTCTCTGATCTGCAGATAAAAATAAGAGCATTTAATGGTGTCATGACTCCTGTTTTGAATAATTTTCTACAATTGTAATCCTTGAGGAGAATGGGAACACCTTCAGCGGAGGCAGCTTCCGCCCCCCCCCCCAAAAAAAAAAAAAAAAAAAAAAAATGTCTCATCAGATGTCAATAGGGGTCAACTCTTAAAGAAAACAAATTCTTTCCTTTATGAGTAGACCCCTTTTTCAGTTGGACAGGGCTAATAGAAAAGCGAACAGGATGTCCCGAAAGTTATCTCCCTTTGACAAATAGCGGATATATATGTCAGGTGTTCCCATTTCCCTCAAGACGACAAGAAATAGAAGTCATCACGAAAATATGCCTATATAAATGTGAACCCCTTAAACCCCACCTTTATATCGTAAAACTGGGGGTTGCAGGGGTATACATTATTTTTTCTTATTACTGCTCAAAACATAGAGTGTGGGTATTCGTTATAACCGCCTCGTCGAGGCGGTTATCACGAGTACCTACAATCTATGTTTTGAACAAAAATAAGAAAAAATTATAGAATTTTTTTCATCTGAAAAATTTCATTTTTCGGTGGTAAAGTTTACAATGTAATTGTATAGGCATGTTTTCGAAATGGAAACTGCAGAAATGGTCATATGTTTGTGTCGTCACATATTTTTGCATATAGGCAAACCTTGAGGTCTCTGATCAGGGGCAGTCTTATCTGGGTTTCCGCTGTTTGCAACAAAGCAACAGAGAACAAAGCAGGCAATTACATGTACATGTATTGTAATTGGTGGGCTAAGGGTTAATACCATTGCTTTGGAAAAATCAGATGTAGTCATGTACTATTTATTTCATAAGTACATATTCATGGGCAAATATTTTTCGCTTTGTTTGTTTGTTTGTTTTGGAGTTTAATGACCAAGTCAACACTATTTTAGGTCATTTTTGAGCCGGTCAGTTTACGTATCCACACTATTCCTGGGCAGGCTTATATGTAAGCGGTTAACCAGTACAGTGCACATTCTTTCGCCAGAAACTGACAACTGCCCTTCTTGAATCAGCGGAAGGGAGAGAATGACCGTCGAAAAGATTTCATGATCAATCTCCACGAAAAAATGTTGCCGACCCAGGCAGGTATCGAACCCGCGTCCTCCTGATCACCAGTCAGACGCGCATCCGACTGAGCTACCGAGGCCGTTTTTTTTTGGCTTTGTAGAATATTCTTCCGTAGGTACATGTAGTACGAAATAACGAGAAAAAATCCTAAACAAAATGACAATGTCCTTACTGAGTGAATTTCGGTAAGCTTGAAACCGAGGTTATAAAACTATTTTCGTGCTCAACTCAACTGAGCATGAAATATCCCGCTCATAAATATTAAGATGCCAACAATTGTTGGCATTTATTAGATTCTATCCAATAGCATATTTTATCTGCATTTTAATATACTAGGGACAAAAAATAAGGGAACCCCCAAATTCAAATAGAAAGAAGCGACACATTCTGGGCATGTTAGTGATTGTGCGACGGATTATCTCCCTTAGTATTCGTCGCGATTCTTCTTGCAATACTCGGCCAAGCTGTTGCAGATTGCTACAACGCCGCGGCGACCCAAGACATCCCAAATGTTCTCAATCGGCGACATTGGGGGATTTGGCTGGCCACGGCAGTGTCCTTACAAGTACCTTGTTGTCTCAAAAATTCGACGGCAACACGGGCTCGATGTGGGCGTGCGTTGTCGTCTTGGAATTTTGTCTACGTAACGCTGGCCAGTCAAATTACCATGATCGTTCAAGGTAACTTGACTCGCCAGCGTTCCGTAGACCAAATTTTACGCCCAGTGGTCGTCCCATTCGCCCGGCGCCTTGGTGGGAACTTCGAGTTCCCCGTGACATTGAAGTTTCGCTTCTTTCTATTTGAATTTGGGGGTTCCCTTATTTTTTAGTCCTAGTATATCTGTAAGCATTTTGTATTTCATGCTCAAGTGAATTGAGCATGCATTTTGTAATATAACCTCGAGTCCAGGTGAAAGGTTCGACTACTAAAAAATCAAATTGAGTCAGCTACTTATCACATAGCCGACCAGTAAAGTATCGCCAGCATAAATACAGACTCTTACACGAGAGTTCATTTCATACGACATTTATGAAACGAGCCTTCGGCCAGTTTCATACATTTCTTATGAAATGACCCCGAGTGTAAGATTCTGTTTCTCATATAACGACTTTAAATCGGAGTTTATCGCCGAAGAAGTTAAACAGAAAACAGAGTCGTGGAGGGCGTCAGGACGTTACGCGCCAGTTACCAAGCGTTATTACAAGTGCCATTATGCCAGATAAGGAACTCCATAGTTTTACTTGGGATAGAAATTCTGTTCTAACCCCGGTGTTCTTACCCCAAGTCGAATATTCCCGCGTGTTTGACAAATGTGCTGGTTGAATACGAGCTGATATGCGCCGTCGTTAAGATTGACCTCACAGCAGGTTACGTGACGTCACTTAGTCATAACAATATGGCGGACGTCGGCAACCGAAGTGACTGCAGTATTAAAAATCGACGCTCAGAAATGGAAGGTATATATGCAAGAAAAAGGATCCTACATGGCCTCGTGATGCCGAACAGTTACCCTCGGGAAGGGTTTTTTCATCCACCCCTCACACCCATGTAAGATTTTTATATTATGACATGACGGTTTTCACTAAATAAAAGCGACGCTATGTGAAAACTACAGTTTCGACAGTCTCTGCTGCTCGGATTGATTGATATGAGGTTTAACGTCCCCGTCAACACTGTATAGGTCATTATGGAGACGTTGCTTCCAATTTTGTGGGACTTTTACCCGACATTGAGATGAAATAACATCTCAAGCCCTGTCGCTCAATGAAACCAATAGGGTTTATACGCATGGACGGTCCGACTCGCACCGCTTTGCCTGTAGGCGGTTTACCAGTACTCGTGTGCGGTCGGTTTCAGCTCTGTGTGGAATCATCATGCAGCCCATTTATTTCTTCAACCCCCGATGGGCGGGGGCCGTCGCAGACATGTAGTGGATACATTGAAAGTAGAGAAGACTCCGCGGCGTTGTGGTTAAGCTAAAGCAGGGTCTAATGTTCGATTTCCGGGCTTCTCCATTCTTTAGGGAGAGTCTTTAAACCAAGTTCCCTTCTCCACGTCACCTTTGTTTGTGGTATAAAGTAAAACACACGCATGCATTCACACACATGTACATGCGCGCTTTGAGGTAGATTCTTGCAAGAAATCTTGCATATAGAATTCTTGGCTTGGTTACTTAAATGCACCCCCTTTTTTTTAGAAAACTGGGGTTTGCGGGGGTATACAATATTTTTCATATTTCTGTGCCAAGACATAGGTTGTGGGTTCTCGTTAGAATCGCCTGAATGAGGCGGTTCTAACGAACACCCTCAACCTATGTTTGAAGCATAAATGAGAAACAATCCCGCAAATTTTAACAGAATACACGAGTGTTTTATCGTAATGCTAAGGGATCTTTTACGAAAGCAGCGAATCTTTAACTGAAATTGTCTGACCCTTCATGAAAACACGCCTATTCAAGTATATTGAAAATTCTACCACCAAAAATGACAATTTTCAGATAAAGAATTCTGATAAGTTTTCTATATAAATTCTGCATTCTGCCCATAACATAGATTGCGGGAACTCGTTAGAATCGCCTCATCGAGACGTTTCTTACGAGTTTCAACAATGTATGTTTTGAACAGAACTAAGAAGATAAATCCCTTACTGTATAAAAGTGGGTGGGTTCAAGGGGGTCAAAATTATATAGGCGTGGTTTCGTAATAGTTATTGGCTGGTGCTTGTGTCACGTGAGTGTGTCTAGGTCGTAGTACGTCAATGAGGTGTCATTTTAAGAAAAAGGGCATTAGATCATGCAGTCACCCGGTACGTCAACGAGATGCCATTTTAAGAGGCTATCAGATCCTGCCAGCAGTCACAGTCATGCACCGTCGCAACAGGTCCACCATATCATTGGTGAGGCATATTAAACCTCACATAAACCAGAACTAGCCCTTTTGTCTAGAATACGTTTCAGGGGAATGGGAACACCTGGCAGACTTTTGCGCCATTTTTCATTGGGAGACAACTTTCGGGACTTCCTGTTCGCTTTTCTAAAAGACCTTCCCCACTGAAATTGGGGTCTGCTCTTAAAGGAAACAATTTGCTCCTTAGGAGCAAATTCTTTCCTTTAGGAGTTGATCCCTATTGACATGGGAGACAAAAATACTTTTGCAGGAGTTACCTCCATTCCCCTTAACTTCCATATGAGATTGGGCTCGTAAAAGAGATACCTCTGTTACATGCATATTTTTCAAATAAAAATAGAGATGGTAAGCAAATGATCTGATGCAAAGATTGTTTCTCACCTTTCCAGTCGTCTTCATTGGTTGTTTCTTCGAGTTTTACGCCAAACCAACAGCTAAGGTAATATGGAGATGGGACCTCGGTTAAAAGACGGAGAAGCCCGAAATCGAATCGTCCACGATCCCTTCTTAATGGATCATTCTTTTGATTGGTTTGTCATTCGATTTCTGTGCAGATATAACCATAAATCGAATAAAATCACGTTTTCAGCACAGAATAGACGTTGCAAAATTTTTATATAGAACAAAATACAGTAAAATTCCGCTATTAAGACCACCTAATTAAGATATAAAAAGCTTATTATGAAGGGTGCACTTAATCTGTCTTTGTGTTTTCAGCCCACAGCGTCCCCTGGTCAAGGACCACGTTTGGGACTGTTCAAAAGTGGCCTTTAAGGCCACTTTTAAAGGCCACTTTTGAGCAGTCCCAAAGGTGGTCTTAATATAGGAATTTTACTATATACGTTTTACTTACAATTTTCAGAAAACCCGAAAACAATCCAGTTCTTAACAAACAGTATGTTAAGTTTGAAAGGCGAGGTATATCAATGAGGATTGTTTATTGTATTACACACAACAAAGAAAATTGGGATTAAAGATCATTATTTAAAAAATGCTGATCAAAATCGGGTTAGAGCGGTGCACTTATATCTATAATAGTTTTAAAGATTTAGATACAAAAAAGACGTCGATCAATCCTGCCAGATTTAAAGGCGATAAAAACACTTGAATAAATATGCCATTAAAGTTTAAACGGAAACAACATTTGGCAATAGAAACTGTTTTTCTAGCATCTGATTGCGCTTTGAACAGGACTACCCTGAGAGAAAGAAATCTGCACCTCACTCTTCCTGACCCTCCCCCTTCCTCCTCCATGGGAGCATCCCTCAAGAGCAGCGGAGGTAATTCATTTTGAAATGGTTACCGCCCTTGGATAAGAGTCGATTCACTATAATTCCCAAAATACGAACAATGGTTATATGAAATTCACAATATTGTTTAAGCTTCCCAAGAGAACGACATGTGAAAGCATACCTAATGTTTATCTATATGACAAGAGCGTCTAGTTTTTATGAAGGATGTTTAGTGAAATAGCACTGAAGAGGAGTTGGAACTCATCCGGCCAAGTTTAGTAAACTATTTTGTTTGGTGGGTCATGTGCTCTTAAAATGCATGCCACAAAATATTATATCGAACTGATGGTAAATCAGGGATGGGCAAAACCTTGAGAAACGCTCGACCGCCTGCATCAGAACTTGACTTCTCTCGAGCGAGGATCTGACGGCTTTGAGCAGTTCAGGTTTTCGAATGCGGATAGCTCGTTAATCATGGCTAAATCTAACTTCTTCTCAATAGTTTTAACCACTCATATCTCCAGCATTTTTAAGGAAATTATTGAAGTTTGCCTTTATTGTATCATCTATGTGCTTCGATAACACACCAGGGCGACATAGTGCATTTTTTCACATCTCCAAAATGGTTAATTTTCTCTTGAAAATCCGTTATATTTTTCTTATTTACACTGCAAACATGAGTTGTGGGTGCTCGTTAGAACCGCCTCATTGAGGCGGTTCTAACGAGTACTCACAATATATGTCTTGGGGCGGAAATAAGAAACATAATATACACCCCCATAAACCCCAGTTTTCTCTCTATAAAGTGGATTTTGGGGCTGTTTATTACACGGACTTGTTAGCGTGATAGACAAACATAAATCTTTTCTATCATAATCCTTATCCTGCTGAAAACGACGACCTCAGTCTTTGCAAACAGCGTAGATGCAAAGCCTATATCAACGCTATCTCTGAGGGTATTGGCTAATTTATTGTACTTCAATCGGCCCCCGCCCATCGGGGCTTGAAGAAATATATGGGCTGCAAGATGATTCCACGCAGAGCTGAAACCGATCCGCACACGAGTACTGGTAAACCGCCCAGAGGATCTAAGCCTGGCCAGGCAAAGCAGTGCCAGTCGGTCCGTCCATGCGTATAAACTGTATTGGTTTCATTAGGCGGCAGGGCTTGAGAAGTCATTTCATCTCAACGTCAGGTAAAAGTCCCACAAAATTGGAAGCAACGTCTCCAAAATGACCTTTACCCTGTTTACGTGGACGTTAAACCTCAAATCAATTAAAAAATTGTACTTCTATTGACGCAGTTCATGTTTGTTCGGGGCGTATTCATATTTCTTTCCAATCACGCTTTTAAACTTGAATGATACCTTGTAGAAAAGAAACAAAGACCAAGTTTGTTGAGCGTATTGTGGACAGAATAAACAACTTTGATAAAGATCTTGAGCAAGACAGACCGTTTGTGATATTCTGTCAAAATTAATTTAGTATTAATCAACTAACACCAGATTAATGATGTGTGTACATGTAGAAGTACTTATGTACGACTAGGGCAAAATATTCAATCGGTGACTTTTTTTTTTTTGGGGGGGGGGGGGGGGGGGGTTGAGGAGGTACGGCCTTTTTCAAGTTTATTTCATTCATATCGAGCCGATCGTTAATCAGAAAACCGGTTTAGCCGGAGAAAACCACCTGACCTTCCGTTGCAGAACTGTGACCCCGAGCCAGGCTCGAACCCACAGCGGTGAGAGACCTAATGATTAAGAGACAGCGCTCTTATCCACTAAGCCACGGAGACCCGTTTGGTCGGTATCATTGGGCCAACTGTTTATCAAGCAACCCAAAGTTACTGAGCAAAGATGGTCTTCAGCAATAAATTCCACTTGAATATCACTGATTTGTAGGAAATTTCGGACATAGACACGCTGTTCTTATCACATCTATAGAAGTTCATCACGAAAACACGCCTTTATAATTTTGACCCCCTTGAACCCCACTTTTATGCAGTAAAACTGGGGTTTACAGGGGTAAACCTATTTTTTCTTATTTCTGCTCTAAAATATAGGTTGTGGATACTCGGTAGAACCGCCTCGACGAGGCGGTTCTAACGTGTACCCACAATCTATATTTTGAGCAGAAATAGGAAAAATATCACAATTTTTCATCTTAAATTTACGTTATTCCGGCGGTAAATTTTCCAATATATTTGAATAGACGTGTTTTCTTAATGTGAACTGGAATCATGGGTTGGGCCTAGCAATCAGTGCAGGCCCTGTGGCGTCTGATCAGGGTATACAATGCGTGCTTAAAAACTGGAATTCAAGTGTTAAACGAAGCAGATAATCGACCCACCAGTACTCTCAGTGCTTTGATTTTAAATTCAGAAAAGACGGAGGAACACTTTATAAGGCAGCGAATGGCCTTCAAGTTAATCACAAATGCTCTACAAGAGGGTTATCTCTTGGAAGCATGAATACATCACAGAACTGAAAAGTATTGAGTGCCTGGGGCGATCATGCTACAAACTCTATGAAAAACGTTCTCCTCTTTAACCCATGATTCATCAAAGAACTGAACGTATGGATTTTGGAAATCTCCCGGGAGAGACTAGCTAATTTTGGCCTTTTTTGTCTCTTCGGTGACCCTCAAGTAATTTTAAAATCGTTGCAAGTAATCGGCTGTAAGGATGACCTTGACCTTGAAGGTACCGACCCGAGTCTTGCGCGCAACACATCGTCTCATGAGTGTTAACATTTCTGCTAAGCAATTTCAAAATACATACAGGAACAACAAAGTTATTGACCGCGGACACGAAAAATACTTTTTTCACCTTTGACGTCTAAATATGACCTTGACCTTAGAGGTACTGGCCTGGGTTTTGACCGACACATCGTCTCATAATGGTTAAAATTTCTGCCAGGTACTTTCAAAATCCATCCATGAATAACAGTTATTGGCCAGACACACAAAAAGACATTAATTGGGCCCCGTCAAGCGATTTTGGTACTTATCGCCTATGCGAGCAGCGAAGGTTCAGGCGAGCCTGCGCATCCGCGCAGTCTCGCCAGAACCTTCGCTGCTCGCTCATACAAGCAGTGAATCAAGAGGAACCTTCAGACAGAAAGCCATATCCCTGGCCCCTCTGAATGGCTGGGCATGCGCAGTTAAAATTTGTCATGACGGAATCCTCGAAGACACAAATTCGCTTGGCGGGGCTCAATTGTCTTTCACCTCTAAGGATGACCTTGACCCTGGAGATACTGACCTGCTTCTTGTACACATCGTCTCATGATAGTTAACATTTCTATTAAGTAATTTTAAAATCCATCCAGGAATATTGACTGGACACGATTTTTTTTCACCTTTGACCGCTTAGTATGAACTTGCCATTGGAGGTACCTTGACCTTGGAGATACCGACTTAGGTCTTACGCACGACATTTCGTCTCATGATCGTAGACATTTCTGCCAAATCCATCCAGATATGACAAAGGTACTGACCGGACACAAGACCAAAGACACTTTTCTTAACATTTGACCTGTAAAAATGAGCTTGACTTTGGAGATACCGACCTGGGTCTCTCGCGCGACACATTGTCTCATGATGGTTAATATGTCTGCCAGGCATTTTCAAAATCCATCCAGGAATAAACAAAAACATTGACTGGACACCAAAAATACTCATTTTGATCGTTGGCCACAAAGCCTTGACCTTGGAGGTACTAAACTGCCAGCGACAAATTGTCTTATGATGGTTAACAAGTTATTTCCAAACCCATCCAGGATTTACAAAGGTATTGATCGGACACAAGAAAAAGACACTTAACTTTAATTTTAACCTTTAAGTATGACATTGACCTTGGAGGTACTGACCTGGGTCTTGCGAAGGACATATCGTCTTATGATGGTTAACATTTCTGCCGATTAATTTCACAATTCATCCAAGAACAGCAAAGTTAACGAACAGTTACGAAAGAAAGATCCTTTTTTGACACTTGATCTCTAAGTATGACCTTAACATTTGAGGTACTACAAGGCGACTTTTCCCAGCGTTATTCACAGGTACTGCATTTTGCATGGTGCTATCACCGAAAACACGGTTCGTCAAATTTTGTAAATTCGAAGTCAACATTAATTTTAAGAGTTTTTGCAACACTTGATACTTTGTAGACAGTAAATATAAATATCAGCAAGAATACCTCCGACGGCTTTGTCGCGTTTGTGTGAAATGGCGTGAACATTTGGGTTTAGGCAAATGTGTAGCAGTCGCAGATAAAATTGACTAGGCGGAGCTATTCAGGTGTTGTCAATATATGTCAAATTCGCTGAGTCCACCTTCAGATTCGGTAGAGTGCCTTTCGCATGCTTTCTTCAAGCGGACCAAATGGCCATTAACGCCACAGCTTTGTGTTACAGCTGAATTCAGACAATCAGGTGACTTGGTTTACCTTTTTGTTAATAGAACATTCCAAGGGCATGCGCTAACGATAGCTCCGCCTAGTCAATTTTTATCGGCGACTGACAAAAGAACTAACGGACGGAAACCGGACTCCTATCACGCCATTCTTAAAGCAAGAGCGACAAAAGCAAATGTCAAAACACTGTTTTGTTTCCTTGGGCGATTTTTATTCGAAGGTGTTTACAAGTAGATTTATACTATAGTAGTCGCAGATAAAATTGACTAGGCGGAGCTATTCCTATACTGTCATTATATGTCAAATTCGCTGAGTCCTCCAGAAGATTCGGTAGAGTGCCTTTCGCATGCTTTCTGCAAGCGGATCAAATAGCCATATACACCACAGCTTTGTTTGTGTTACCTTTGAATTCACACAATCGGCTGACTTGGTTTACCTTTTTGTTAATAGAACATTCCGAAGGCAGGTGCAATCGATAGCTCCGCCTAGTCTGCGACTACTATATCTGCGACTACTATAACTGTATTTACTATGAAATACTCGTGCCCAATTAAAACTAGTTTTCTGTCGATCATTCTAGTGGCTCCGTAAATTATTGGAAGGTGGTCATTAAGAGGGCGTGGTTAAGAACGCATTAAAGTTAGTAAGCATATTTCCAAGTATAGTCTTTCAAAATGCAGTGAGACTTGACTGCACTTAATTTTGGACTCGTCCGTGTTTTAGGTAAATCGCCTTTAGATGGGATTTTACGTTGTGCGATATAGATTTTGTGAGATTCGTAGTGCATCACATTAACCACCTGGCAGCGACTTCTACATAATGCTGTTGTCAAAAACTTATTTATATTTTTAAAATAAATATATTGAAAACGATATCCGAAACCTGCTTTCCCTAAAACATGGAGTGGTTTTATCACACTTAAACTATGAACTCTCAAAGGTCGTTGATAAACAATAGTTTTATGAGTAAATGTTGGATTATGAGTAAATGTTGGATTTAAACATGTTACTAACAGCTGAATTCGAATATAGAAGTCGTAGATAAGATTTACTAGGCAGAACTACAGCTTGCACCTGTCTCTGGAGTGTTCTATTAACAAAAAGGTATAATAGCTCCGCCTAGTCAATCTTATCTGCGACTACTATAGTTTATCAACGACCTTTGAAAAGTCGACGTTCAAGCTTGACAAGACTATTCCAAGGTTTAGGGGAAGCATCTTTCGGATTTCTTTTTTTAACAGGATTTTAAAACTATAAATAAGTTTTTTGATAATGCCATTATGCAGAACTCGTGACCAAGTGGTAAATATGATGCAGTACGATCCTCAGTAAAACTATATAAAATATATCGCCCAATATAAAATCCCAACTGAAGGCGATTTACCTAAAACGCGGACTAGTCCAAAATTAAAAGTGCATTCACGTCTCACTGCGTTTTGAACGACTATATACATTTGTATTAAATTAATGTTATTATATCGTTTATTTGACTGGCTATATAGCCAATAAATTAGATTGCAATATGAGTGTCTCCCCTTAGACATACTAGATTACAAGTAATAGCTTTAGTAAAGCTTTTCATTCACATTTTAAGGTCGATTGTCAATCTAATTTTTGTTTGATTTCAGGTTTAACGTCCCCGTCAGCACCTTAAAGAGACGTTGACTCCAGTATTGTGGACTTTTTACACAACATTTAGATAAAATGACATCTCAAGCCCTGTCGCCCAATGAAACCAGTACTGTGAGTAGAGTATATATGCACGGACGGCCCGACTGGCGCCACTTTTCTTGGGTAGGCTAGGAACCTCTATGCAGTTTACCAGTACTCGTATGCAGTCGGTTTTAGCTCTGCGTGGAAGCATCATGCAGCCCAATCTATTTCTTTAAGACCCCGTGGGCGGGGGCAGTCGACCATGTTACTAAGCACAAAATATTTTTCAGCGCTCAAGTCCACATGGCTATCACTGCATCAGGCAAAACATGCCTATATAATTTTGACCCCCTTGAACCCCACTTTTATATACTAAAACTGGGGTTTACAGGGGTAAACCTAATTTTTTTATTTCTGCTCTAAAATATAGATTGTTGGTACTCGTTAGAACCGCATCATTGAGGCGGTTCTAACGAGTACTCACAAACTATATTGTAAGCGGAAATAAGAAAAATATTAGTTTTTCAGCTTAAAATTTTCATTTTTTCGGCGATATAGTTTACAATGTATTTGTATAGGCATGTTTTCGTAATGATATGTTGGTTTCGCAGTGAGGATTAGCGTGTTGTGTAATAGGGTTAGCTGTAGAATCTGGGCTTGAGTCATGCATTACGCAAACACGCCTATTCAAATACATTGGCACCTTTATCGCAGGAAAAAATGAAAATTTTATGGTGAAAAATTGTGATATTTTTCTTATTTCTGCTCAAAATATAGCTTGTGGGCACTCGTTAGAACCGCCTCATCGAGGCGGTTCTAACGAGTACCCACAATCTATATTTTAGAGCAGAAATGATAACAATAAGGTATACCCCCGACAACCCCAGTTATACTATATAAAAATGGGGATCGAGGGGGTCAAAACTATATAGGCGTGTTTTCGTGATGTGTGTTTGGCAAACAGTGTAGGTCCAGATTAGACACCACAGAACGCGGCGTCTGTAGAGGGTCTTTACTGTTTTCGTAGATTACAACAAAACATAATGCGTTACAAACTGTACGTGCTACAAAACATATACAGTCGAACTTCGATGGCTCGAACCATTTTGGGACCATGAAAATTTATTCGACACAGCGGTAGTTCAAGCCACTGAGGGTTACTGCCAGGAGGCATAACGAGATACTTTTTAACATCTTTTCGCTGTTCTGTAATGAAAATGTATGCTGTGTGTACTCATTAGAATCGCCTCACCGAGGCGATTCTAATGCGTACACACAGCAAACATTTGCAGGATAAAAGTCTAAAATCGTTTTAATTATCCCCCACTATTGCTTGTGAAGAGGATTTCCCTAGGGGCTCAAGAGCGAGTTCGACTCAGCCATGGTAAACGAGCCAACGGTGTTCGAGTCATCGAAGTTCAACTGTACATCAGATGCATTCAATAGACTGTTCGTATTTCTTTCAAATTCACATCATTCAAGATACCGCCCATTATAACATGTTAGAAAGCATGTTATACTTTTCTTGTAAGATGTGGACTGAATATTCTTTCCTTTTCTTGTAAGATGTGGACTGAATATTCTTTCCTTTTCTTGTAAGATGTGGACTGAATATTCTTTCCTTTTCTTGTTAGATGTGGACTGAATATTCTTTCAAGGTATCACTGCTGCATAGACTTGTGATGGCGAAAGGCTACCCTCTGAATGAATTGATCTTGATTTGTTTTGTTTGTTTGTATTGGAGTTTAACGGCCCAGTCAACACTATCTAGGTCATTTTTGAGTCGGTCAGTTTACCTATCCGCACTTTTCCTTGGCATGCACAAACGTAAGCGGTTAACCTGGAGAGTGCACATTCTTTCGCCAGAAACTGACAACTGTCCTTCTTGGATCAGCGGAAGGGAGAGAATGACCGTAGAAAAGATTTCATGATCAATCTCACGAAAGCATGTTGCCGACCCCGGCAGGTATCGAATCCGCGACCTCCTTATCAACAGTCAGACGAGCACTCTACTGAGCTACCGAGGCCGGCGATCTTGATTTGTACATATCTATAAATTTAAAACTTGACATTTACCCTTCCACTTGCTGTGTTTGACAGGAATGATGGATAGTACCAGATTTTTTTGCGGCAGGCGGTCTTACAACATGAAAACCGTAATAAAGGAAAGAAGCATAGCTAAACTAGAAATGTGTCAATACAACACAAATGCCCCCGCTCAGGGTCCTTCCTTACCCCCAACCCCCACCCCCCAAAAAAAACAACAAAAAAAAAAAAAAACAAAAAAAAAAAACGAAAAACTATGCTCCTGGCATCATCGGATGCGGGGGCATAAAAATTCTATGTCTGTGACTTTGACTTTGAGTTCAGGGGTGGGGGTGTGGGGTATGGCTGAATGAAACTTTGGACCTGCAACTATTGTCATATCAAGTATAAAGTAAATCAATTATAAAGTTTGGAAAATATCAGCTATTAACATGCTTAAATTTGAAAATTTGTATGTATGTGACCTTGACCTTGAGGTCATGTTTATTGGTGGGGGAGGTCATGTTTATTGGTAGGGGTGCTGCTGAATATCACTTTGGACCTTTATGTATCATAACCCCAAATATAAACACAATCCATCATACGGTTTGGAAAATATGAACTCTTGAAAAATCAACATTAAAAATTTCTAGGTGGGTGACCTTGACCTGAAGTGTTAGGTATGTGTGGGTGTATTACCAAATAAAACAGTTGACCTGTACATGTATCTATCATCATAGGAAATATAAACCAAATCCTCGTACGGTTTGGAAAATACTAACTTTGAGAACTTTAACATTAAACATTTCTATGTCTGTGACCTTTACATTGAGGTCATGGGCATGGGCATGGGCGGGGTATAGCTGAATGATTCTTTGATGCTACATCTATCATCGTACAAACTATGCATCAAATCAATTGTTAAAGTTCAGAATCTACCAGGTACAAATATCTTAACCTGAGTCTTAAACATTAACAATTTCTTCTAAGTCTTCGACCTTGACCTTGAGGTCAAAACCATGAATGAGTGTATTGTTGCATAAAGGTTTGCACCTATATCTATCACCATACCAATTATGAATCAAATCCATTATGTACTTTCGAAGATATGAGCTCTTAAATAATAAGGTTTTACCCGGTACAAATACCTTAACCCGAATCTTAAACATGAACAATTTCTAAGTGCATTACCTTGACCTTGGGGTCATAGGCATAGATGGGGGTACTGCTGAATAAAACGTTGGGCCTATATCTATCATCATCCCAAATATGAACCAAATCCATCACATGGTTTGGAAAGTATAATCTGTAAGAACTTCAGGCTCTACCCGGTACAAAAACCTTAACCTGAGTCTAACAGGATTACGTAAGTCCGTACGTACATACATTCGTACAGACGGACGTACATTCGGTCGCAGTTACGCACGTACGCACAGACCCACGGACGGACGTACGGGAAACCGAAAAACTATATGCCCCCGCCATCATCCGATGCGGGGGCATAAAAAATTACGCCTTTGGTGGGATTCGAACCAATGCCGCGTGGGTCCAATGTTCTAACCACTGAGCCAAAGATTCGACTCCCTAATGCGGTTTGTCGGAGTCATGATAAGCATATGATCTTCCAGGTAGACGATTGTAGGGAAGGAAGAATAGCGGTCATACACGTGCGCTGCCATAGCTCCAGTTAAAAGGGGGCATCCACATTTTTCTAATTTCTGCACGAAAACATATGTTATGGGTATTCATTGGAAGCGCCTCGGTGAGGCGCTTTCAATGAATACCCACAACATGTGTTTTCGTGCAGAAATAAGAAAAATTTTAGTACTTTTAGCATGAAAGAATCAAAGCACTGAGAGTACTGGTGGGTCGATCGTCTCTGAGTGTAGGTTGGGAAAATAGTCCTGAGCTGAGAATCGAACTGTTCGTTTAACTTTAAGCAAGCACAGTAGAGCTGATCAGGCATCGCGTTATATGGTGTCCGATTATGTAGATTCTGTTTGCCAAACCCCAAGTGTACGAACACAGTCCATCCGCCCCCGTCCATCGGGGCTTGAATAAATAAATGAGCTGCATGATGCTTCCACGCAGAGCTGAAAGTCCCGTAACATTGGAAGTAACGTCTCCAAATGACCTATATAGTGTTGACGAGGACAGTCCAGAATTTACTTCTTACGCTGCGCTCTGAAGTCTTAGGGAAGTGTGTGTGTGTGTGTGTGTGTGTGTGTGTGTGTGTGTGTGTGTGTGTGTGTGTGTGTGTGTGTGTGTGTGTGTGTGTGTGTGAGAGAGAGAATTCGGGTTTAACGTCGCTTTCAACAATTTTTCAGTCATATCACGACGGTGTCTGGTTGCGACAAGGAGCTCAATGCTCACGTTTATAGTGCTGCCTCACTGAAGTATCATGTCCCAGACACATTACATGATACGACACCCAGTCACATTATCCTGACACTGGGTCGACCAGTCCTAGCTCTACCCCGTAAATCTGAGTGCCAACCGAGAAGCAGCTAGTACCATTCTTAACGACTGGTATGTCGCGGCCCAGGATCGAACCCGTGACCTCCCGTTCCCCGGAGCGGACACTACCAACTGAGCTATCGGGACCTGTCTTAGGGAAGTACTTGGATTCTGTTCAACAAAGTGGGGAGGGTGCAAACGCAGCCCTCTCCCATCTTTTGGATGGATGGATGGATATTTTGTTTAAAGACGCTCAACCCTAATAGGGCATATAGCGTCTAAAATAATTAGGTATTAGATATAAAATTGTTATTGAAGTTTAAAAGTTAAAATATTAATGATTACAGTTTGTTAAAAAGTCCGATTTCTTTAAGAAAATTGATTAATTGATAAGATGGTATGTCATTAAAAAGATCTTTCATTGTTGTAACATTAAAATATTTTGAGCGGATATGATAAAATTCTACACATGAAATGAGAAAGTGATTAACTGTGAACGGTTCGTTAAAGGATACACAGAAAGGTGCTTGTTCGTTTTGTAATATGTAAGAATGAGTTAGTCTTGTGTGTCCAATACGGCATCTGGTAATTTTAGTCTGGTCTTTCCTACTGTAATTTGAGAAAGAGCATTTACTGTGAAAATTAGGTTCTATTTTGAATAATTTATTATCGGTTTCTTTTTCCCAAAGAGATTGACATTTGTTTTGATATATTTATTAATGTTAGATTTAAAGTCTGAAAAAAGGAATTTTAAAATTTGTAACATGCAAAGATAAAGCAGATTTGGCTTCTAAATCCGCCAACTCATTTCCACGAATATTGATGTGACTGGGAATCCAGCAGAAAATAAACTCCTTGGAGAGAGAAAAATAGTGGAATTTTCTTAAAATTTGTTGAATTAAGGGATTTCTGTGCTGTTGATCTTTAAGAGCCTTTAGAACTGAAAGAGAATCTGAAAAAATGATAAATTGTTTTTCATACTCATCTCTAATATGATACAGTGCAACATCAATTGCTTTCGCTTCAGCAGTAAAAATAGAGCTATTATCGGGTAATCTAATGCTATTAGTGAAATTCGGACTAATGACAGAACAAGCAACTTTCTCATATTGTTTCGAACCGTCAGTGTAAATGGGAATGTGATGTTTAAAATTGGATTTGATTTCTAAAAATTCGTTCTTAAATATATGCGATTCTACTTCGGATTTTTTTATTTTTTTCCAAATCTAAAATTATCATTGGTGGTTTCAACACCCATGGTTCTTTCGATGGAAAAGAAAACGATTGTATACTTTTAATATTTATATTGGCCTCTTCGAGTAACGGTTTTATTCTCAGGCCAAGAGGTTTTATAGCAGATGGTTTGTTATTGTAGAATCTTTCATAATTTGGATTAAAAACCGAGTCATATGCTGAATTTCGTGGATTAGCAGCTAATTTGGTAGCATATTGAAGAGAATTTCTCTCTTCTTACATAAAGTGATGGTTCATTTGATTCAGCATAAAGACTTTCAATAGGTGAAGTGCGAAATGCACCTAGTGCTAGACGTAAACCTTGATGATGTATAGTATCCAAAGATTTTAAATAAGATTTCCTAGCAGATCCATAGACTATGGAACCATAGTCCAATTTGGAACGAATTAAAGATCTATAAAGATTTAAAAGAACAGTGCGATCTCCTTCCCAGTCGGAACTGGACAGGACTTTAAGAATATCAAGAGCTTTTAAACATTTAGCTTTCAAAGCTTTGATATGAGGAATAAAAGACAATTTGCTATCAAATAAAAGACCCAAAAACTTCGCCTCAGTGACGACTGGAATTGGACTGCCGTATATTGTTAAAACTGGATCTAAATGCAACTTTCTAATTTGGCAGAAATGAACACACTGAGTTTTTGTTTTAGAAAATTTAAAACCATTTTCTGTTGCCCAAGTTTCTATATTATTTAAACACCTTTGGAGTTTAAATTCAATGGTTTCCATATTTTGGAACGATAAAAAATTTCAAAATCGTCAACAAAAAGCGAACAATCTGGGTCTTTTACACATTTAACTATATTATCAATTTTTATGCTGAACAAGGTTGGTGATAAAATACTACCTTGTGGTACACCTTGTTCTTGATCAAATGTGTCCGATAATGTATTTCCTATGCGAACATTAAATGTTCGATCGGACAAGAAATTTTGAACAAAAAGTGGCAATCGGCCTTTAAGGCCAAAGTTGTGTAAATCTTTCATGATGCCATATTTCCAAGTCGTATCATAGGCCTTTTCTAGGTCAAAGAATACAGCTACGACATGTTCTTTTTTGATAAAGGCATCACGTATAAATGATTCTAAGCGAATCAAATGATCATTAGTAGAGCTGTTTTTTTTTATAAAACCAGCTTGAAATTTAGTGATAAGCTGGTTTGATTCTAAGAACCAAACCAGCCTATCATTAATCATTCTCTCCATTGTTTTACATAAACAACTTGTCAAAGCATTAGGTCTGTAATTAGTGGCTTCAGTATGATCTTTATTAGGTTTCGGAATAGGAATAATGGTAGCTTTTCTCCAGTTTTCAGGGAATTTTCCAGTGATCCAAATATCATTCAGAATATTTAATAATGTTTCCAATGCCTTGTTGGGTAAATGTTTTAAAATTTGATAGTGTATGTCATCAGGACCAACAGCAGTATCATGAGATTTATGGAGAGCATCTAATAATTCTTTAGTAGTGTAAGATAAATTATATTTTTCATGATTTAATGAGGAAAAATTTAAATTCTTTTTCTCTTGTTCTTGTTTAATATTTTGGAAACGTTTTGAATAATTTAAGCTAGATGAGTTTTTCTGAAAATTTTCCCCCAAGGCATTAGAAATGTCTTTAGCCGTTGAACACATATTTCCGTTCGATTTGATATGGACATGTTTATTTGATTTGTTTTTGCCACTAATTTTTCGAATCATGTCCCATATTTTCTTAGTTGGTGTTCTGGTATTCAGTTTGGAGACGTATTGCTGCCAAGATGCTTTTTTGGCCGATTTTATTGTTTTGCGAGCTTTAGCTCGCATGTGTTTGGCATGGATAAGATTTTCTTTTGTTGGTTGTTTATTGAATTTTCGTAATGCAGATTTTCTTTTATTGATTGAAGTTTTAACTTCGTCATTAAACCAAGGTCTGTTTCTTTTTGAAAAAGTCGAGGATTTAGGAATACATTTTTCAGCAATATCAATCAATTCATCAGTAAAATCTTGTATATCACTTGCAGTTTTAAAAAGTTCAGGGTCGAGTTTTTCATTACATAATTGATTAAAATTTTCCCAATTTGCTTTACTCAAATTCCATCTGGGGTGACGATCCTCATGGGTCGATGCAATTTCTTCAATTACTATCGGAAAATGATCGCTCCCATGGAGATCGTCCACAACAGACCAATCAAAATCTAGATAAATATTTGGAGAGCAAATTGAAAGATCTAAAGCAAAATAATTTCTTGTGGGAGAATGAAGATACGTTGGTTGTTTATCGTTAAATAAACATAAATCATTTTCAGCAATAAAATTTTCTATGATTTCTCCTTTGTCATTTGTATCCGAGCAACCCCATAATTTGCTGTGACTATTAAAATCTCCTAATAGTATATAAGGACTAGGTAATTGATTTGTTAAATTTTTCTAATTCTTTTTTAGAAAAATTATAGTGTGGTGGAAGGTAGACAGAACAAATCGTTATGGATTTGGATGAAGTGACGTTTACAGCAACAGCTTGTAAATTAGTGTTTACATCTATTTTCCTATGAGGAACGTCAGATTTTACCAGGATTGATGTACCTCCTGATGCCTTCTGATTATCCGTTGTAATATGATTGTACAAATTGTAACCTTTGAAATTAATATTATCTGTAGTTTTCAAAAAAGTTTCTTGGAGACAAATGACATTAGGAGAAAAAAGTGTAGATAAAATTAAAAGTTCGTTAAAATTGGCTTTCAGTCCTCGACAATTCCATTGAATTATTGATTTCTTATCCATGGTTGAATGGAGAGAAGATTAAAACAAGGAATTTAATCCTTTATCTTTTATTAGGCTTTGAGAACGTGGAGGGATCAACGTCCAACTCCATGTCCTCAAGGGCGACGTACTGATTAGCCAGTTTTACTGGATCAGCAGACGCCCCTTTACTGTTTGGGTTTGATCCTTTATGCTTTTCTTTGCCGTTTTTTTCTTTTTGATCTGCTGTCCCCGACGTGGATCGGGAGTGAGATCTGCTAGAATGTTTGCCGTTAGGTTGTGAACTGGTCTGTGAAGTTTGTCTAGATTCTGTTCTTGAATGATGAGTAGATGAAGTAGGTTGTGACGATGTAGTAGGTTGTGAAGATGTAGGTTGTGACGATGTGGTTTTGGGTTTTACAGAAGAGGTAATAACTTTAGAATGGGGTTTAATTTCAAAAGCTTTCTCATTAAATTGTGTGGATGTTTCTTTTGTTTCAGGTTAAATTGTGTTTCAGGTTAAAAAGGTTTCTGTGGCGATTTATTTATGTTGTTGTTTGTTACTTACTGTGTGTATCACTTGTGTCTTTTAATTTTGGATGGCCATATGGCCATTTTGTGGGAAAGTAACTGTCCATATGGCCTTCCTTTGTTTAGGTTTCCATTATGGTCTGGTCGCTTAATGTTTGTATTTCTTTCCCTTTGGTGTCTTTTATGGATGCAGTAAGTTAATTGTATCAATTCCTGATCTTTGTTTTAATTCTACTTTGCTGGTAAGGGATTGTACAACTTTGGCGAATGTGTTTTCTGGTTTGTTTTGTTGAATTTTCTTTGCTTCCAAATAGGTGACGTTTTGTGTAACTTTGATTTTCATGATTTCTTTTTCTGTTTTCCAAACTTCACAGACATTGGATTTAGACAAATGATCTTTTCCGCAGTTCACACATTTTGGAGAATTCTTGCAGTTGGTAGTGTGGTGATCGGTACCACCACACTTCTCACAAACAGATCCGTCAGGGACAGTCCAGTCGTTTTCGTGGTGTCCAAACCTCTGACAATTGAAACATCGCAGAGGATTGGGCACGTAAATGTCAACCGGTATTATCCTGTAAAATATTTTCAGTGACTTCGGCAAGGAAGTAGTGTTGAATGTTAGAAGTAACGTATTTGTGTCAATGAGTTTTCCATCTTTTTTAATTTTAAATCGTTTGCAGGCCATTACTCCTTGATCTTTGAGATATTCGACGATGCTAGTTTCAGATTCTTGTTTTAACATTCTGTCACGGATAATACCTTTGCAAGAATTTAGTGTTTTATGTTCCGTGACAGAGACATTCAAATTGAAAAATTTATTTATTTTGAGTAGATTTTCTGTTTGAGATTTCCTGTTTGTTTCGACCAAAAGAGTTCCATTTTTTAATTTTTTGACGTTTTTTGGAGTTCCTATAATTGATTCAATTTGTTTTTCGATAATGAATGGTGACAGAGTGGTAATGGCCTTTTCTTCCTTGCTCGAAATCACTAAAAATCGAGCGAAATTTTCATTGGCTTTAAAATTGAATGTTGTCGGTTCCGGGTCGTCATCTGATAGGTCTAAAATGCTCTTTTTCTAGTGTTGGATCCCATGGTGATAATAAAAGATTCGATAGCTATGCGCCCCACCCTCCTTGGAGCCCTACAAGGGGACGTTTAATGGAAATGGATCTTCTATTTCCAACGCCAAGGCTACATTGCTATTATACTCGATAACAGGACCAGAGTCCTTCCGCTCCACTTCTGTTTTAGGACTCCAAACTATGCATCCAGATTTCAATGAAAAAATGAGGAACAGCTGGGACCCATCCCCACCCGTATTCTCTCCCTCACAGAAGTTTCTGCTGAATTTCCCCAGTACAAGCCCACCGATTAATCCATCAGCCGCCGCCCATCAAATAACACTCAAAGATAGAGGAATAAGACAAAATTACACCCGATTTGTACCATAAAGATACGTAAAAAAGAAAGAAGGAAGATAAGGACAAGCTGTGCGATTCTAGAGCTTGGCACGACTGAGCCGATTGATTCAGGCCGGATTTAGCCCAAACCCCTCGTCTATCTGAAATATGGGCCAAAATGATGTGTTGAAAAGCTGGAGATCCCTGGGCTTTTCTCAATCATCAGGATCCCTTCTTCCAGCATACGAGACTCCACTCACGGCAAACAAGTGGCTCCTGTTTCAACAAGGAATTTCATCCCCATTCACTACAGAAGGAAAGTGATCTGTATATTTTATTCCCTACAGACAAGGCAGGCCGAAAACGTTTGCTTAAATAAAAGCTTGACTCTGAAAATAGGAGATCCTTTGCTAAATATGAGATCCACGATTATGGTAAGAAATTATTGAGGTGATAAGTTTCAGAGAGAACAAAGGATTTTATAAACTAATAAAGAATAAAGCTGTGTTAGATGATGACGAACACTTCAGAACTTAGTGATAAGTATCCAATTCTGTTAACATTGATGTAACATAAAATAACTTTGGGGTAACATGAAATGACAAGTTACTTATCTAATAACGTATACAAAATGCATCTTTCATTGATGTGCAGAGTGAAGGAGCATGAAAAAGTGACACATACACAGTACAAACATATACAGATGAGATTTTCTTCTTTGCGGTGCGCGACCCACCAGCAATGATGATACACGTACAAATGCAGCGTGGTAGTAACATGAGATAGGATAGGTTTAAAAGGATAGATCTCGCGTAGTGAATTGTTAAAAAATTGGTAAGATGCATTTGAACAAATTGATTCACAAAATAATACCGGTCGAACGGGCGATTGTTCTGTATGTTGGAGGCTTTTACCCAACTGCCACAGAACCTGAAGGCAGCCACCTATTTCGAGGCACCGGGTGGTCTCGGCAATGGGACTGTTTGCGGTGGGGTCTTACCACTCTGCCACACTCCCGAAGGCAGCCGCCATATTTCTACCCCCCCGGGCTGGCGCGGGGCCCCCATCTTTTGGAAATCTCGATTCATACAGTTTTTCACCCTAAAATACCTGAAATTCGCACCCTCAACCCGCCCCTTTTCAGAGTCTGCGTACGGGCCTGAATCATGTTCAAAACTGTTGTTGCATATATATGGCGAACGGTGCCGATCCTGATCAGAAGCAATGTACTCTATATCCGATCTTGGTCTACGCTGTATGTCTAATAACGGTACCACCTATAAAGTCTGTGCTACTCGTTTTTCAGGGTTATAAAACTCAGTTCTTAGCAGAAGTGCGAAAAGTATTTTTACTCGACTTGACATTACATTGGTGTTACAGTTTTATAAATGGAATGTTCCGAAAGACGTCACGCGACAGCGTGGTCTGGATTAAGATATTGTTCTTCTGTCATTACGTGAGCAACCTGGCATTCTTATACTATTTCGTTCAACCCTCAAATGCCACTAAGCAAACAGTGAAGTTCCTGTGCAACCTGCTGATCAGACGTCATATTCCGCGGCGTCTGATCTGGGTATTATCCAGCACACGATTCCTGTCAAGACTATAGACAGCTCTTATTGCATCGATAAAAATAGCGCAACGTTTCAAGTTCTATTTATAAAACATAATACATGTATTGGTTTTCCCAAATCCGTGATGGTCACGTGGACAACTGCATGAATTTCGTTTTGCCATTTAATAAAGTTTGACCTTATCTGGAGCTATCGCTGCGTTGGTGACGCAGTGGTACCCAACAGTCTGGCCGAAATGCTATACACAAATCAAAGCTTAGTCAGCACTTGTGGGGTCGGTGGTTAGAATAATGTTCCTGAACGGAGGCATAAATTGTTTCGCGATCTGCGGCGTCTGATCTGGACCTACACTGTCCCAGCACACGAGTCCAGTCCACGTTTTACATTTAATTTTATGTAATGTTGGTTGGTGCCTGATGCACTGTCTCTGGTTGGGCCCATCGGAGTCATTTAGCGCCAGCATTTCAGTGGTTTGTTGCTGTCGATTCCTCACCGTTGTTTCATCGCTGAACAAATTCTTTCTTTAAATCGCGACGGAAGTAATGACCAGGATTGCGGCCGCGTAAAATCGATTTAAGCCCCCCCCCCCTCCCCCCCCCCCCACACACACACAGTGGAATTCGTTTCACTGACCGTTCCAAGGCGGTTCTTCTGTCGCGGTTTATTTTTGTTATGGTTAGTATCGCGTATATCATTTTGTTTTGAGAGCCAATTGGCCATTTTGTGGGAGAGTAACTGTCCTTTTGGCATTCCGCTATTGAGGTTTCAATTAGGGTCTATAGTTATTTCATGTTTGTGTTTCTTTCCCTTTTGCCGTCTCTGATGGGAGCTGTGGAATAATTGTATTGATTCCTGATCATTGCCTTCACTTCTATTTTACAGCTAACCTTTACACTGCGCTCTGACGTTACACCAACAAGAACAGCGCGGCTATAAATAACCGTTTTCTGGATTTTTCTATGTGGTCCGCGACAATCCTGTGGATAATAACAGGCGGACAGTTTCAGTTCGTCTATAAAAAGTAGGTCCCAAAAAGATCTGTATGAATAGTTTAAGTATCCGCGTATGCACTTTAAACCATTTTGTACTAGAAAACCCAAAACATCTGACACCGCAGAATGCGGCGTCTAATCAGGGTTTGCACTATTTTCGAAAAGTTACTGAGCCAGTTTCCGAAGTAATTTTAAAAAAAAACACGGCCTGGCTACCCCTGAATTTCGAAACGGACTTGTGTCATATATAAGGCGGAAGAATCCATTTTGTACAAAAAGGGTTAATTTGTATTATCACAATAGTTAAGGCACCTTTTCTTGCGTTTCGTCAATTTCTTTCTTATCCCCCTATCCCACTACAACCCCCGCCCAATTCACAAAGTGAGTTTTTCAAGTTTTCTTTTCGCATGATTTGTATGGAGTACCTCGTAACAGCGCAGTCATTCTTCCATTAGCTTAGCAAAATTAAATTCGTGAATGAGGAAGAGACACTATCGGCAATTTCAATTCTTTCTGTAATCATTTGCTTTTTGGTGAACCTGAGCCGGGTGCGCACTGAAAAGCTTATGCTTAAAACAGCCCCCACCCCATACCCATTCTCGTGTATCGACCGTGTTCGGTCAACATATATATCCTTCAATCGGTCATGTTTGACCATTACTCACAGGTGTACATTACGTACAAACCAGGATTGCAGGATGAAAGCCTACACAACAATCATGTTACACAACAATCATGTAATTACGGTAGGGGTCTTTAACCTGCACAGGGGATGATCTTCCCTGCAAGGGGACCTCCAGTTAACGTCCAGATCCGAAGGACGGTGCACATGTTGACATTCGTCCCTGCAAATGATGCTAATGGCATGTGTTCGGACACCGAAATAATCACCGCCACTGGGGATAAAACGGGGGGGGGGGGGGTATCAGCGGCAGGTGCACTCACCACTGAGCTGTCAATCTCCACTCTTCACGGCACTCATGTTTGGCTTCTTGTGCCTTTTTATATGGCATCAGTGAGACAAACAATTGTTACGAAACTATTGCATTTGAAACTTTGATCAATGGACCACATTGACATACGTTAAAGGTTACCATCGGAATGTTGCACCTAGAGGTTTTGAGGCACTGTCCGTCCCATAGTTATGTATACAGTCGAACTTCGATAACTCGAACAACTTCGGGACCATGATATTTTGTTCGAGATAGGGGTAGTTCGACTTACTGAGGATTACTGGTTTTGTGAGGTGAGACATAATGGGGATGGCCTAAGGATATATTTTATGCTTTTTATAAAATAAATGTATGCAGTGTGTACTCATTAGAATCGCCTCAATGAGGCGATTCTTATGAGTACACACAACATACATGAGTACAAGTAAACACAACATACACGAGTACACACAACATTTGGTTTTGGTTTTACGGCCCTTTCAAGATTATTTCACTCATATCGAGCCGATCGTTAATCAGAGTTGGGCGAAAACCGGAGTACCCGGAGAAAAACCACCTGACCTTCCGTTGCAGAACTTGGCGTCTCACACGTGGCCCGAGCGAGGCTCGAACCTACGGCGGTGAGAGACCTAATGACTAAGACTATCCACTAGGCCACGGAGGCGAGTACACACAACATACATGACATGAGTACACACAACATACATGAGTACACACAACATACGTGAGTACACACAACATACATGAGTACAAGTACACACAACATACATGAGTACACACAACCTACATCAGTACACACAACATACACGAGTACAAGTACACACAACATACATGAGTACAACAACATACATGAGTACAAGTACACACAACATACATGAGTACACACAACATACATGAGCACAAGTACACACAACATACATGAGTACACACAACATACATGAGTACAAGTACACGCAACATACACAAGTACACTCAACATACATGAGAACACAAAACATACACAAGTACACTCAACATACTTTTTTAAAGTTCAAATCAAACAAACCTCCATCAACTGACCTAAACACACGGATTTCTGGAGCTCTAGGGACCCAAGAGTGAGTTCGAATGAGCCATGGTAAACGAATTATCCGTATTCGAGTTATCTAAGTTTCACTGTATTTAAAATCATCCAAAATATAAAATCACAGCATTTGCAATATTCGGCAACAGTGACAAAAGGTAATAACTGACATTGAGAATTCTGTCCGCTTGGGGTACATATTTGGATACAAATAACTGATGGCCTCGATATGACCTTAGCAGTGTTGACTATGCCGTTAAACACCAAGACATACAACCCAAGGTTTGCAAGGCTGGGCAGTTAAGGTGCTAATTCGCTTTATTCACAAGAAGATTCGGTAAAATTTTGCAAGGGGACTAGTTGGTCATAATACCCCGTAGCTTTGTATTACAGTTGAATTATCGTAATCAGGACCCGAGTGTACGAAACGCTATTAAAATTAATTTCAAATTAACCGCTAGTTCATCATTAAAATTTTTGTGGGACTTTTACCCGACATTGAGATGAAATGACATCCCAGTGTTCAACCAATAGGGTTTATAAGCATGGATGGTCCGACTCGCAACGCGCGAGTTTACCTGGGCAGGCTTAGATCCTCCAAGCAGTTTACCAGTACTCGTGTGTAGTCGGTTTCAGCTCTGCATGGAAGCAGCATGCAGCCCATTTATTTCTTCAAGCCCCAATGGACGGGGAGGGGGGAGGGGGCGAAAAGGGAAGGGGTAGGGTGAATATCAAGTATTTCGAAGAAGGAATGGAATGCTAAGGATGGATGGATGAATGGATATTTTGTTTAAAGACGCTCAACCCTAATAGGGCATATAGCGTCTAAAAATAATTAGATATTAGATATAAAATTGTCATTGAAGTTTAAAAGTTAAAATATTAATGATTACAGTTTGTTAAAAACTCCGATTTCTATAAGAAAATTGATTAATTGATAAGATGGTATGTCATTAAAAAGATCTTTCATTGTTGTAACATTAAAATATTTTGAGCGTATATGATGAAATTCTACACATGAAATGAGAAAGTGTTCAACTGTAAATGGTTCGTTACAAGATATACAGAAAGATGCTTGTTCGTTTTTTAATATGTAGGAATGAGTGAGTCGTGTGTGTCCAATACGGCATCTTGTGAGTTTAGTCTGGTCTTTCCTATTATAATTCGAAAAAGTACATTTGGTATGAAAATTTGGTTGAATTTTATTTAATTTATTATTAGTTTCTTTTTCCCAAATTGATTGGCATTTGTTTTTTATATATAGGTTTATGTTCGATTTTAAATCTGAAGAAGGAATTTTTAAATTGGTAATAGTTAACGATAATGCTGATTTGGCTTCCAAATCGGCTAACTCATTACCACGGATATTTACATGACTGGGAAGCCAGCAGAATATGATTTCCTTTGAGACGGAAAGATAGTGATATTTTCTTAAAATTTGTTGAATCAAGGGGTTTCTGTGCTGTTGATCTTTCAGAGCTTTTAGTACAGAAAGGGAATCTGAATAAATGATGAAATGTCTTTCAGGTTGATCTCTAATATGATACAGTGCGATATCAATTGCTTTTGCTTCAGCGGTAAAAATAGAGCTATTATCGGGTAGTCTAATGCTATCAGTGAAATTAGGGCTAATGACAGAACAAGCAACTTTCTCATCTTGTTTCGAACCGTCAGTGTAAATGGAAATGTGATGTTTAAAATGCGATTTAATTTCTAAAAATTCATTTTTAAAAATATGTGAATCAACTTCAGATTTCTTATTTTTATGTAAATCTAATACTATCTTTGGATTATTTAATGTCCATGGTTCTTTCGATGGAAATGAAAATGATTGAATATTTTGGACATTAATATTGGCTTCTTTAAATAAAGGTCGTATTCTTAGGCCAAGAGGTTTAATTGCGGAGGGTTTATTTTCGTAAAATCTTTCATAATTAGATGGATGGATGGATGTTTTATTTTAAGACGCTCAACCCTAACAGGGCATATAGCGTCTAAAACAGTTATATATATATAAAATTTTACAAGATTAAACAATTAAAATTTTAAAAAACTACAGTTTGTTAAAAAGACCGATTTCTTTAAGAAAATTGATTAATTGGTAAAAAGGAACATTATTAAAAAGATCTTTCATCGTAGTAATGTTAAAATATTTAGAACGTATATGGTCAAATTCAATACATGAGATGAGAAAGTGTTTAACTGTGAACGGTTCGTTACAAGATATACAGAAAGGTGCTTGTTCGTTTTTTAAAATGTAGGAATGAGTGAGTCGTGTGTGTCCAATACGGCATCTTGTGATTTTAGTCTGATCTTTCCTATTATAATTCGAAAAAGTGCATTTGGTATGAAAATTCGGTTGTATTTGGTTTAATTTATTATTAGTTTCTTTTTCCCAAATTGATTGACATTTATTTTTTATATATTTGTTAATGTTCGATTTTAAATCAGAGTAAGGGATTTTTAAATTTGTAACTGTTAACGATAATGCTGATTTGGCTTCCAAATCAGCTAGCTCATTTCCGCGGATATTCACGTGACTCGGAAGCCAGCAGAATATGATCTCCTTCGAGACGGAAAGATAGTGATATTTTCTAAGAATTTGTTGGATCAAGGGGTTTCTGTGCTGTTGGTCTTTGAGAGCTTTTAATACAGAAAGAGAATCGGAATAAATTATAAAATGTCTTTCAGATTGATCTCGAATGTGATAGAGTGCGATATCAATTGCTTTCGCTTCAGCGGTAAAAATAGAGCTATTATCGGGTAATCTAATGCTGTCGGTGAAATTCGGACTAATGACAGAACAAGCAACTTTCTCATCTTGTTTCGAACCGTCAGTGTAAATGGATATATGATGTTTAAAATTGGACTTGATTTCTAAAAATTCGTTCTTAAAAATATGCGATTCCACTTCGGATTTCTTATTTTTATGTAAGGTTAAAATAATCTTTGGAGGGTTTAACGTCCATGGCTCTTTGGATGATAATGAAAAAGATTGAATATTTTTAATATTAATATTTGCCTCTTCGAGTAATGATTGAATTCTTAGGCCAAGAGGTTTAATCGCCGATGGTTTGTTGTTATAAAATTGTTCATACTTAGGGTTAAAAACACATTCATATGCTGAATTGCGTGGATTTGCAGCTAATTTAGTAGCATATTGAAGAGACAATTTCTCTCTTCTAATATAAAGTGATGGTTCATTAGATTCAGCATAGAGACTATCAACGGGTGAAGTGCGAAAGGCGCCTAGTGCTAAACGTAAACCTTGATGATGTATAGTATCCAAAGATTTTAAATAAGATTTCCTAGCAGATCCATAGACTATGGAACCATAGTCCAATTTGGAACGAATTAAAGATCTATAAAGATTTAAAAGAACAGTGCGATCTCCTCCCCAGTCGGAACTGGACAGGACTTTAAGAATATCAAGTGCTTTTAAACATTTAGCTTTCAAAGCTTTGATATGAGGAATAAAAGACAATTTGTTATCGAATAAAAGACCCAAAAACTTCGCCTCAGTGACGACTGGAATTGGACTGCCGTATATAGTCAGTACAGGATCTAAATGTAACTTTCGTATTTGGCAGAAATGAACACACTGAGTTTTTGTTTTAGAAAATTTAAAACCATTTTCTGTTGCCCAAGTTTCTATATTATTTAAACACCTTGGCAGTTTAAATTCAATGGTTTCCATATTTTTGGATCGATAAAAGATTCCAAAATCATCAACAAAAAGCGAACAATCTGGGTCTTTTACACATTTAACTATATTATTAATTTTTATGCTGAACAAGGTTGGTGATAAAATACTACCTTGTGGTACACCTTGTTCTTGATCAAATGTGTCCGATAATGTATTTCCTAAGCGAACAATAAATGTTCGATCGAAATTTTGAACAAAAAGTGGTAATCGGCCTTTAAGGCCCAATGTGTGTAAATCTTTCATGATGCCATACTTCCAAGTGGTATCGTAGGCCTTTTCTAGGTCAAAGAATACAGCTACGACATGTTCTTTTTTGACAAAGGCATCACGTATAAATGATTCTAAGCGAATCAAATGATCGTTAGTAGAGCTGTTTTTTCTAAAACCAGCTTGAAATTTAGTGATAAGCTGGTTTGATTCTAAGAACCAAACCAGCCTATCATTAATCATTCTCTCCATTGTTTTACATAAGCAACTTGTCAAAGCAATAGGTCTGTAATTAGTGGCTTCAGTATGATCTTTATTAGGTTTCGGAATAGGAATAATGGTAGCTTTTCTCCAGTTTTCGGGGAACTTTCCAGTGATCCAAATATCATTCAAAATGTTTAATAATGTTTCCAATGCCTTGTTGGGTAAATGTTTTAAAATTTGATAGTGTATGTCATCAGGACCAACAGCAGTATCATGAGATTTATGGAGAGCATCTAATAATTCTTTAGTAGTGAAAGGTAAATTATATTTTTCGTGATTTAATGATGAAAAATTTAAATTCTTTTTCTCTTGTTCTTGTTTAATATTTTGGAAACTTTCTGAATAATTTGAGCTAGAGGAGTTTTTCTGAAAATTTTCCCCCAAGGCATTGGAAATGTCTTTAGCCGTTGAACATATATTTCCGTTCGATTTGATATGGACATGTTTATTTGATTTGTTTTTGCCACTAATTTTTCTAATCATGTCCCATATTTTCTTAGTTGGTGTTCTGGTATTCAGTTTGGAGACGTATTGCTGCCAAGATGCTTTTTGGCCGATTTTATTGTTTTGCGAGCTTTAGCTCGCATGTGTTTGGCATGGATAAGATTTTCTTTTGTTGGTTGTTTATTGAATTTTTCGTAATGCAGATTTTCTTTTATTGATTGAAGTTTTAACTTCGTCATTAAACCAAGGTTTGTTTCTTTTTGAAAAAGTCGAGGATTTAGGAATACATTTTTCAGCAATATCAATCAATTGATCAGTAAAATCTTGTATATCATTTGCAGTTTTAAAAAGTTCAGGGTCGAGTTTTTCTTTACATAATTGATTATAATTTTCCCAATTTGCTTTACTCAAATTCCATCTGGGGTGACGATCCTCATGGGTCGATGCAATTTCTTCAATTACTATCGGAAAATGATCGCTCCCATGGAGATCGTCCACAACAGACCAATCAAAATCTAGATAAATATTTGGAGAGCAAATTGAAAGATCTAAAGCAAAATAATTTTTTGTTGGAGAATGAAGATATGTTGGTTGTTTATCGTTAAATAAACATAAATCATTTTCAGCAATAAAATTTTCTATGATTTCTCCTTTGTCATTTGTATCCGAGCAACCCCATAATTTGCTGTGACTATTAAAATCTCCTAATAATATATAAGGACTAGGTAATTGATTTGTTAAATTTTCTAATTCTTGTTTAGAAAAATTATAGTGTGGTGGAAGGTAGACAGAACAAATCGTTATGGATTTGGATAAAGTGACGTTTACAGCAACAGCTTGTAAATTAGTGTTTACATCTATTTTCCTATGAGGAACGTCAGATTTTACCAGGATTGATGTACCTCCTGATGCCTTCTGATTATCCGTTGTGATATGATTGTACATACTGTAACCTTTGAAATTAATATTATCTGTAGTTTTCAAAAAAGTTTCTTGGAGACAAATGACATTAGGAGAAAAAAGTGTAGTTAAAATTAAAAGTTCGTTAAAATTGGCTTTCAGTCCTCGACAATTCCATTGAATTATTGACTTCTTATCCATGGTTGAATGGAGAGAAGATTAAAACAAGGAATTTAATCCTTTATCTTTTATTATTAGGCTTTAAGAACGTGGAGGGATCATGGTCCAACTCCATGTCCTCAAGGGCGCCGTACTGATTAGCCAGTTTTACTGAATCAGCAGACGCCCCTTTACTGTTTGGGTTTGATCCTTTATTCTTTTCTTTGCCGTTTTTTTTTCTTTTTGATCTGCTGTCCCCGACGTGGATCGGGAGTGAGATCTGCTAGAATGTTTGGGTTGTGAACTGGTCTGTGAAGTTTGTCTAGATTCTGTTCTTGAATGATGAGTAGATGTAGTAGGTTGTGACGATGTAGTAGGTTGTGAAGATGTAGGTTGTGACGATGTGGTTTTGGGTTTTACAGAAGAGGTAATAACTTTAGAATGGGGTTTAATTTCAAAATCTTTTTCGTTGAATTGTGTTGATGTTTCTTTGGTTTCAGGTTTGCTGGTAAGTGATTGAACAACTTTGGCGAATGTGGTTTCTGGTTTATTTTGATGAATTTTCTTAGCTTCCAAATATGTGACGTTTTGAGTGACTGATTTTCATAATTTCTTTTTCCGTTTTCCAAACTTCACAGACGTTTGATTTGGATAGGTGATTTTTTCCGCAGTTCACACACTTTGGAGAATTCTTGCACTTGACAGTGTGGTGATCAGTACCACCACACTTCTCACACACAGATCCATCAGGGACAGTACAATCATTTTCATGATGCCCAAACCTCTGACAATTAAAACATCGCAGAGGATTAGGCACGTAGATTTCGACCGGTATTATTCTGTAGAAGATTTTTAGAGATTTCGGCAACGTAGTTGTGTTGAAAGTTAGCAGTAGAGTGTTGGTGTCTATTAGATTTTCGTCTTTTTTAATTTTAAATCGTTTGCAGGCCGTAACTCCTTGCTCTTTCAAATAGTCGACAATGCTGGCTTCAGATTCTTGTTTAAGCATTCTGTCACGGAGTATTCCTTTACATGAGTTTAATGTTTTGTGCTCCGTGACAGAGACGTTAAGGTTGAAAAATTTGTTGATTTTGAGGAGGTTTTCTGTTTGGGATTTTCGATTAGTTTCAATAAGGAGAGTTCCGTTTTTCAATTTTTTAACATTTTTTGGTGTTCCAATTAAAGCTTCAATTTGTTTTTCAATGACAAAAGGTGAGAGTGTATTTACGGCCTTTTCTTCGTTGCTCGAAACCACTAAAAATCTTGCAAAATTTTCATTTGTTTTAAAAGTGAATGTTGTCGGTTCCGGGTCGTCATCAGATAAATCTAAGAAAGCTCTTTCTATTGTTGGATCCCATGGTTGAAATTTATGTTTCGATAGCTATGCGCCCCACCCTCCTTGGAGCCCTACAAGGGGACGTTTAATGGAAATGGATCTCCTATTTCCAACGCCAAGGCTACATGGCTATTATACTCGATGACAGGACCAGAGTCCTTCCGCTCCACTTCTGCTTTATGATTCCCAACTATGCACCCAGATTTCAATGAAAAAATGAGGAACAGTTGGGACCCATCCCCACCCATATTCTCTCCCTCACAGAAGTTTCTGCTGAATTTCCCCAGCACAAGCCCACCGATTGATCCATCAGCCGCCGCCCATCAAATAACACTCAAAGATAGAGGAATAAGAAAAAAATACACCCGGTTTGTACCATAAAGATACGTAAGAAAGAAAGAAGGAAGATAAGGACAAGCTGTGCGATTCTAGAGCTTGGCACGACTGAGCCGATTGATTCAGGCTCAGTGACGACTGGAATTGGACTGCCGTATATAGTCAGTACAGGATCTAAATGCAACTTTCGTATTTGGCAGAAATGAACACACAGTTTTTGTTTTAGAAAATTTAAAACCATTTTCTGTCGCCCAAGTTTCTGTATTATTTAAACACCTTTGCAGTTTAAATTCAATGGTTTCCATATTTTGGATCGATAAAAGATTCCAAAATCGTCAACAAAAAGCGAACAATCTGGGTCTTTTACACATTTAACTATATTATTAATTTTTATGCTGAACAAGGTTGGTGATAAAATACTACCTTGTGGTACACCTTGTTCCTGATCAAATGTATCCGATAATGTATTTCCCATGCGAACATTAAATGTTCGATCGGATAAGAAATTTTGAACAAAAAGTGGTAATCGGCCTTTAAGGCCCAATGTGTGTAAATCTTTCATGATGCCATACTTCCAAGTGGTATCGTAGGCCTTTTCTAGGTCAAAGAATACAGCTACGACATGTTCTATTTTAATAAAGGCATCACGTATAAATGATTCTAAGCGAATCAAATGATCGTTAGTTGAGCTGTTTTTTCTAAAACCAGCTTGAAATTTAGTGATAAGCTGGTTTGATTCTTAGAACCAAACCAGCCTATCATTAATCATTCTCTCCATTGTTTTACATAAGCAACTTGTCAAAGCAATAGGTCTGTAATTAGTGGCTTCAGTATGATCTTTATTAGGTTTCGGAATAGGAATAATGGTAGCTTTTCTCCAGTTTTCGGGGAACTTTCCAGTGATCCAAATATCATCAAAAATATTTAATAAAGTTTCCAATGCCTTGTTGGGTAAATGTTTTAAAATTTGATAGTGAATGTCATCAGGGCCAACAGCAGTATCATGGGATTTATGGAGAGCATCTAATAATTCTTTAGTAGTGAAAGGCAAATTATATTTTTCGTGATTTAATGAGGAAAAATTTAAATTCTTTTTCTCTTGTTCTTGTTTAATATTTTGGAAACTTTCTGAATAATTTGAGCTAGAGGAGTTTTTCTGAAAATTTTCCCCCAATGCATTGGAAATGTCTTTAGCCGTTGAACATATATTTCCGTTCGATTTGATATGGACATGTTTATTCGATTTGTTTTTGCCACTAATTTTTCTTATCATGTCCCATATTTTCTTAGTTGGTGTTCTGGTATTCAGTTTGGAGACGTATTGCTGCCAAGATGCTTTTTTGGCCGATTTTATTGTTTTGCGATCTTTAGCTCGCATATGTTTGGCATGGATAAAATTTTCTTTTGTTGGTTGTTTATTAAATTTTCGTAATGCAGATTTCCTTTTATTGATCGAAGTTTTAACTTCGTCATTAAACCAAGGTTTGTTTCTTTTTGAAAAAGTCGAGGATTTAGGAATACATTTTTCAGCAATATCAATCAATTGATCAGTAAAATCTTGTATATCATTTGCAGTTTTAAAAAAAAATCAGGGTCGAGTTTGTCATTACATAATTGATTAAAATTTTCCCAATTTGCTTTACTCAAATTCCATCTGGGGTGACGATCCTCATGGGTCGATTCAATTTCTTCAATTACTATCGGAAAATGATCGCTCCCATGGAGATCGTCCACAACAGACCAATCAAAATCTAGATAAATATTTGGAGAGCAAATGGAAAGATCTAAACGAAATTATTCCTTGTGGGAGAATGAAGGTATGTTGGTTGTTTATCGTTAAATAAACATAAATCATTTTCAGCAATAAAATTTTCTACGATTTCTCCTTTGTCATTTGTATCCGAGCAACCCCATAATTTGCTGTGACTATTAAAGTCTCCTAATAGTATATAAGGACTAGGTAATTGATTAGTTAAATTTTCTAAATCCTGTTTAGAAAAATTATAATGAGGTGGAAGGTAGACAGAACAAATCGTTATGGATTTGGATAAAGTGACGTTTACAGCAACAGCTTGTAAATTAGTGTTTACATCTATTTTCCTATGAGGAACGTCAGATTTTACCAGGATTGATGTACCTCCTGATGCCTTCTGATTATCCGTTGTGATATGATTGTACATACTGTAACCTTTGAAATTAATATTATCTGTAGTTTTCACAAAAGTTTCTTGCAGACAAATGACATTAGGAGAAAAAAGTGTAGATAAAATTAAAAGTTCGTTAAAATTGGCTTTCAATCCTCGACAATTCCATTGAATTATTGACTTCTTATCCATGGTTGAATGGAGAGAAGATTAAAACAAGGAATTTAATCCTTTATTTTTTATTATTCTTTGAGAACGTGGATGGATGGATGGATGGATGTTTTGTTTAAAGACGCTCAACCCTAATAGGGCATATAGCGTCTAAAAATAATTAAGGTATTAAATATAAAATTGTTATGAAAATTTAAAAGTTAAAATATTTACTATTACAGTTTGTTAAAAAGGCCGATTTCTTTAAGAAAATGGATTAATTTATAAGATGGTATATCGTTAAAAAGCTCTTTCATTGTTAAAACATTAAAATATTTTGTGCGTATATGATAAAATTCTATACATGAAATGAGAAAGTGTTTAACTGTGAACGGTTCGTTACAAGATATGCAGAAAGGTGCTTGTTCGTTTTTTAATATAAAGGAATGAGTGAGCCGTGTGTGGCCAATACGGCATCTTGTGATTTTCGTCTGATCTTTCCTACTATAATTCGAAAAAGAGCATTTGCTATGAAAATTTGGTTGTATTTTATTTAATTTATTATTGGTTTCTTTTTCCCAAATAGATTGACATTTGTTATTTATATATTTATTTATGTTGGATTTAAAATCTGAATGCGGAATTTTAAAATTAGTTATATTTAACGACAATGCCGATTTGGCCTCTAAATCGGCTAACTCATTCCACGGATATTTACGTGCCTGGGAAGCCAGCAGAATACGATCTCCTTTGAGACGGAAAGGTAATGATATTTTCTTAAAATTTGTTGAATCAAGGGGTTTCTGTGATGTTGATCTTTGAGAGATTTCAATACAGAAAGAGAATCTGAATAAATGATAAAATGCCTTTCAGGTTGATCTCTAATGTGATAAAGTGCGATATCAATTGCTTTCGCTTCAGCAGTAAAAATAGAGCTGTTATCAGGTAATCTAATGCTGTCAATGAAATTTGGACTGATGACAGAACAAGCAACTTTCTCATCCTGTTTCGAACCGTCAGTGTAAATGGATATATGATGTTTAAAATTTGATTTGATTTCTAAAAATTCGTTCTTAAAAATATGTGATTCTACTTCGGATTTCTTATTTTTGTTTAAGTCTAAAATTATCTTTGGGGAGTTTAACGTCCATGGTTGTTTAGATGGTAAAGAGAAAGACTGAATATTGTTTATATTAATATTGGCCTCTTCGAGTAATGGTTTAATTCTTAGGCCAAGAGGTTTTATCGCTGATGGTTTGTTGTTATAAAATCTCTCATAGTTAGGGTTAAAAACAGAGTCATATGCTGAATTACGTGGATTTGCGGCTAATTTTGTAACAAACTGAAGAGACAATTTCTCTCTTCTAACGTAAAGTGAAGGTTCATTTGATTCAGCATAAAGACTTTCAACAGGTGAAGTGCGAAATGCACCTAGTGCTAGACGTAAACCTTGATGATGTATAGTATCCAAAGATTTTAAATAAGATTTCCTAGCAGATCCATAGACTATGGAACCATAGTCCAATTTGGAACGAATTATAGATCTATAAAGATTTAAAAGAACAGTGCGATCTCCTCCCCAGTCGGAACTGGACAGGACTTTACGAATATCAAGAGCTTTTAAACATTTAGCTTTCAAAGCTTTGATATGAGGAATAAAAGACAATTTGCTATCGAATAAAAGACCCAAAAACTTCGCCTCAGTGACGACTGGAATTTGATTGCCGTATATTGTTAAAACTGGATCTAAATGCAACTTTCGAATTTGGCAGAAATGAACACACAGTTTTTGTTTTAGAAAATTTAAAACCATTTTCTGTTGCCCAAGTTTCTATATTATTTAAACACCTTTGGAGTTTAAATTCAATGGTTTCCATATTTTGGAACGATAAAAAATTCCAAAATCGTCAACAAAAAGCGAACAATCTGAGTCTTTTACACATTTAACTATATTATTAATTTTTATGCTGAACAAGGTTGGTGATAAAATACTACCTTGTGGTACACCTTGTTCTTGATCAAATGTGTCCGATAATGTATTTCCTATGCGAACATTAAATGTTCGATCGGACAAGAAATTTTGAACAAAAAATGGCAATCGGCCTTTAAGGCCCAATGTGTGTAAGTCTTTCATGATGCCATATTTCCAAGTCGTATCATAGGCCTTTTCTAGGTCAAAGAATACAGCTACGACATGTTCTTTTTTGATAAAGGCATCACGTATAAATGATTCTAAGCGAATCAAATGATCATTAGTAGAGCTGTTTTTTCTAAAACCAGCTTGAAATTTAGTGATAAGCTGGTTTGATTCTAAGAACCAAACCAGCCTATCATTAATCATTCTCTCCATTGTTTTACATAAGCAAATTGTCAAAGCAATAGGTCTGTAATTAGTGGCTTCAGTATGATCTTTATTAGGTTTCGGATGGATGGATGGATGGATATTTTGTTTAAAGACGCTCAACCCTAATAGGGCATATAGCGTCTAAAATTAATTAGGTATTAGATATAAAATTGTTATTCAAGTTTAAAAGTTAAAATATTAATGATTACAGTTTGTTAAAAAGTCCGATTTCTTTAAGAAAATTTATTAATTGATAAGATGGTATGTCGTTAAAAAGATCTTTCATTGTTGTAACATTAAAATATTTTGAGCGGATATGATAAAATTCTACACATGAAATGAGAAAGTGATTAACTGTGAACGGTTCGTTACAGGATACACAGAAAGGTGCTTGTTCGTTTTGTAATATGTAAGAATGAGTTAGTCTTGTGTGTCCAATACGGCATCTGGTAATTTTAGTCTGGTCTTTCCTACTGTAATTAGAGAAAGAGCATTTACTGTGAAAATTAGGTTCTATTTTGAATAATTTATTATAGGTTTCTTTTTCCCAAATAGATTGACATTTGTTTTTGATATATTTATTAATGTTAGATTTAAAATCTGAAAAAGGAATTTTAAAATTTGTAACATTCAAAGATAAAGCAGATTTAGCTTCTAAATCCGCCAACTCATTTCCACGAATATTGATGTGACTGGGAATCCAGCAGAAAATAATCTCCTTGGAGAGAGAAAGATAGTGGAATTTTCTTAAAATTTGTTGAATTAAGGGATTTTTGTGCTGTTGATCTTTAAGAGCCTTTAGAACTGAAAGAGAATCTGAAAAAATGATAAATTGTTTTTCATACTGGTCTCTAATATGATATAGTGCAATATCAATTGCTTTCGCTTCAGCAGTAAAAATTGAGCTATTATCGGGTAATCTAATGCTATCAGTGAAATTCGGACTAATGACAGAACAAGCAACTTTCTCATCCTGTTTCGAACCGTCAGTGTAAATGGGAATGTGATGTTTAAAATTAGATTTGATTTCTAAAAATTCGTTCTTAAATATATGAGATTCTACTTCGGATTTTTTTATTTTTTTCCAAATCTAAAATTATCCTTGGTGATTTCAACACCCATGGTTCTTTCGATGGCAGAGAAAACGATTGTATATTTTTAATATTTATATTGGCCTCTTCGAGTAACGGTTTTATTCTCAGGCCAAAAGGTTTTATAGCAGATGGTTTGTTATTGTAGAATCTTTCATAATTTGGGTTAAAAACTGAGTCATATGCTGAATTTCGTGGATTAGCAGCTAATTTGGTAGCATATTGAAGAGACAATTTTTCTCTTCTTACATAAAGTGATGGTTCATTTGATTCAGCATAAAGACTTTCAATAGGTGAAGTGCGAAATGCACCTAGTGCTAGACGTAAACCTTGATGATGCATAGTATCCAAAGATTTTAAATAAGATTTCCTAGCAGATCCATAGACTATGGAACCATAGTCCAATTTGGAACGAATTAAAGATCTATAAAGATTTAAAAGAACAGTGCGATCTCCTCCCCAGTCGGAACTGGACAGGACTTTAAGAATATCAAGAGCTTTTAAACATTTAGCTTTCAAAGCTTTGATATGAGGAATAAAAGACAATTTGCTATCGAATAAAAGACCCAAAAACTTCGCCTCAGTGACGACTGGAATTGGACTGCCGTATATTGTTAAAACTGGATCTAAATGCAACTTTCGAATTTGGCAGAAATGAACACACTGAGTTTTTGTTTTAGAAAATTTAAAACCATTTTCTGTTGCCCAAGTTTCTATATTATTTAAACACCTTTGGAGTTTAAATTCAATGGTTTCCATATTTTTGGAACGATAAAAAATTCCAAAATCGTCAACAAAAAGCGAACAATCTGGGTCTTTTACACATTTAACTATATTATTAATTTTAATGCTGAACAAGGTTGGTGATAAAATACTACCTTGTGGTACACCTTGTTCTTGATCAAATGTGTCCGATAATGTATTTCCTATGCGAACATTAAATGTTCGATCGGACAAGAAATTTTGAATAAAAAGTGGCAATCGGCCTTTAAGGCCCAAGTTGTGTAAATCTTTCATGATGCCATATTTCCAAGTCGTATCATAGGCCTTTTCTAGATCAAAGAATACAGCTACGACATGTTCTTTTTTGATAAAGGCATCACGTATAAATGATTCTAAGCGAATCAAATGATCATTAGTAGAGCTGTTTTTTCTAAAACCAGCTTGAAATTTAGTGATAAGCTGGTTTGATTCTAAGAACCAAACCAGTCTATCATTAATCATTCTCTCCATTGTTTTACATAAGCAACTTGTCAAAGCAATAGGTCTGTAATTAGTGGCTTCAGTATGATCTTTATTAGGTTTCGGAATAGGAATAATGGTAGCTCTTCTCCAGTTTTCAGGAAACTTTCCAGTGATCCAAATATCATTCAAAATATTTAATAATGTTTCCAATGCCTTGTTGGGTAAATGTTTTAAAATTTGATAATGTATGTCGTCAGGACCAACAGCAGTATCATGAGATTTATGAAGAGCATCTAATAATTCTTTAGTAGTGAAAGGTAAATTATATTTTTCATGATTTAATGAGGAAAAATTTAAATTCTTTTTCTCTTGTTCTTGTTTAATATTTTGGAAATTTTCTGAATAATTTAAGCTAGAGGAGTTTTTCTGAAAATTTTCCCCCAAGGCATTGGAAATGTCTTTAGCCGTTGAACATATATTTCCGTTCGATTTGATATGGACATGTTTATTTGATTTGTTTTTGCCACGAATTTTTCGAATCATGTCCCATATTTTCTTAGTAGGTGTTCTGGTATTCAGTTTGGAGACGTATTGCTGCCAAGATGCTTTTTTGGCCGATTTTATTGTTTTGCGAGCTTTAGCTCGCATATGTTTGGCATGGATAAGATTTTCTTTTGTTGGTTGTTTATTGAATTTTCGTAACGCAGATTTTCTTTTATTGATTGAAGTTTTAACTTCATCATTAAACCAAGGTCTGTTTCTTTTTGAAAAAGTCGAGGATTTAGGAATACATTTTTCAGCAATATCAATCAATTCATCAGTAAAATCTTGAATATCACTTGCAGTTTTAAAAAGTTCAGGGTCGAGTTTTTCATCACATAATTGGTTAAAATTTTCCCAATTTGCTTTACTCAAATTCCATCTGGGGTGACGATCCTCATGGGTCGATGCAATTTCTTCAATTACTATCGGAAAATGATCGCTCCCATGGAGATCGTCCACAACAGACCAATCAAAATCCAGATAAATATTTGGAGAGCAAATTGAAAGATCTAAAGCAAAATAATTTCTTGTGGGAGAATGAAGATATGTTGGTTGTTTATCGTTAAATAAACATAAATCATTTTCAGCAATAAAATTTTCTATGATTTCTCCCTTGTCATTTGTATCCGAGCAACCCCATAATTTGCTGTGACTTAAAATCTCCTAATAATATATAAGGACTAGGTAATTGATTTGTTAAATTTTCTAATTCTTGTTTAGAAAAATTATAGTGTGGTGGAAGGTAAACAGAACAAATCGTTATGGATTTGGATAAAGTGACGTTTACAGCAACAGCTTGTAAGTTAGTGTTTACATCTATTTTCCGATGATGGATGGATGGATGGATGATTTATTTAAAGACGCTCAACCCTAACCGGGCATATAGCGTCTAAAACAGTCAAATATTATATATAAAATTGTGCAAGATTAAACAATTAAAATTTTAATAATTACAATTTGTTAAAAAGACCGATTTCTTTAAGAAACTTGATTAATTGGTAAAAAGGTACATTATTGAAAAGATCTTTCATCGTAGTAATATTAAAATATTTAGAACGTACATGGTTAAATTCAATACATGAGATGAGGAAGTGTTTAACTGTGAACGGTTCATTACAGGATATGCAGAAAGGTGCTTGTTCGTTTTTTAAAATGTAGGAATGAGTGAGTCTTGTGTGTCCAATACGGCATCTCGTAATTTTTGTCTGGTCTTTTCGGCTGTAGTTCAAAAATGAGCATTTACTGAAAAAATTTGGTTGAATTCTATTTAATTTATTATTAGTTTATTGATGTTTGATTTGAAATCAGAGAAAGGAATTTTTAAGTTTGTAACTGTTAAAGATAATGCCGACTTGGCTTCCAAGTCAGCCAATTCATTTCCACGAATATTAACATGACTTGGAAGCCAGCAGAATATAATCTCCTTGCAGACAGAAAGGTAGTGATATTTTCGTAAAATTTGTTGAATCAAGGGGTTCCTGTGCTGTTGGTCTTTCATCAGAGCTTTTAAAACAGAAAGGGAATCGGAATAAATGACAAATTGTTTTTCAGATTGATCTCGTATATGATATAGTGCTATATCAATTGCTTTCGCTTCAGCGGTAAAAATAGAGCTATTATCCGGTAATCTAATGCTGTCAGTAAAATTCGGACTAATGACAGAACAAGCAACTTTCTCATCTTGTTTCGAACCGTCAGTGTAAATGGAAATGTGTCGTTTAAAATTGCATTTGATTTCTAAAAATTCGTTCTTAAAAATATGTGATTCTACTTCGGATTTCTTATTTTTATTTAAATCTAAAATAATCTTCGGAGCTCTTAACGTCCATGGCTCTTTTGATGGAAAGGAAAAAGGTTGAATATTATTAATGTTTTTATTGGCCTCCTCAAACAATGGTTTGATTCGGAGGCCAAGCGGTTTAATAGCCGATGGTTTGTTGTTGTAAAATCTTTCGTAATTATGATTAAAAACGGTATTATATGCTGAATTTCGTGGATTGGCGGCTAATTTAGTAGAATATTGTAGAGACAATTTCTCTCTTCTTACATAGAGTGATGGTTCATTTGATTCAGCATAAAGACTTTCAATAGGTGAAGTTCGAGATAAATATTTGGAGAGCAAATTGAAAGATCTAAAGCAAAATAATTTCTTGTGGGAGAATGAAGATATGTTGGTTGTTTATCGTTAAATAAACATAAATCATTTTCAGCAATAAAATTTTCTATGATTTCTCCTTTGTCATTTGTATCCGAGCAACCCCATAATTTGCTGTGACTATTAAAGTCTCCTAATAATATATAAGGACTAGGTAATTGATTAGTTAAATTTTCTAAATCCCGTTTAGAAAAATTATAATGAGGTGGAAGGTAGACAGAACAAATCGTTATGGATTTGGATAAAGTGACGTTTACAGCAACAGCTTGTAAATTAGTGTTTACATCTATTTTCCTATGAGGAACATCAGATTTTACCAGGATTGATGTACCTCCTGATGCCTTCTGATTATCCGTTGTGATATGATTGTATATACTGTAACCTTTGAAATTAATATTATCTGTAGTTTTCAAAAAAGTTTCTTGGAGACAAATGACATTAGGAGAAAAAAGTGTAGATAAAATTAAAAGTTCGTTAAAATTGGCTTTTAGTCCTCGACAATTTCATTGTAGTATTGATTTCTTATCCATGAATAAATGGAGAGAAGATTAAAATAAGGAATTTAATCCTTATATTTTCTATTACTTTGAGACAACATGGAGGAGTCCACCTCCAATTCCATGTCCTCAAGGGTGCCGTACTGATTTGCCAATTTGACTGGATCAGCCGACGCCCCTTTACTATTTGGGTTTGATCCTTTATGTTTTTCTTTGCCGTTTTTTTCTTTTTGATCTGCTGTCCCTGATTTGGGTCGGGAGTGAGATCTGCTTGAATTTTTGGTATGTGCTTGTGAACTGGTCTGTGAAGTTGAGGGTTTTATTTCCGATCTTGATTGATGTGAAGAAGTAGGTTGCGACGATGTAGTTTTGGGTTTAAAAGTAGAAGTAATGACTTTAGAATGTGGTTTTATTTCAAAATCTTTTTCGTTGAATTGTGTTGATGTTTCTTTGGTTTCAGGTTTGCTGGTAAGTGATTGAACAACTTTGGCGAATGTGGTTTCTGGTTTGTTTTGCTGAATTTTCTTGGCTTCCAAATATGTTACGTTTTGTGTGACTTTAATTTTCATAATTTCTTTTTCTGTTTTCCACACTTCACAGACGTTGGATTTTGATACATGATCTTTTTCGCAGTTCACGCACTTTGGAGGGTTCTTGCAGTTTTGAGTGTGATGATCGGTTCCACCACATTTCTCACAAACCGACCCATCAGGGACAGAACAGTCATTTTCATGGTGACCAAACCTCTGACAGTTAAAACACCGCAGAGGATTTGGTACGTACATTTCAACCGGTATTATTCTGTAAAATATTTTTAGTGATTTTGGCAAGGAAGTGGTATTAAAAGTTAGTAGTAATGTGTTTGTATCAATAAGGTTTCCATCTTTTTTAATTTTAAATCTTTTACAGGCCATTACTCCTTGATCTTTAAGATATTCCACAATGCTGGCTTCTGATTCCTGTTTTAACATTCTGTCCCGGATAATACCTTTGCATGAATTTAGCGTTTTATGTTCCGAGACAGATACGTTCAAGTTAAAAAATTTGTTGATTTTCAAAAGATTTTCAGTTTGAGTTTTTCGATTGGTTTCCACTAAAAGAGTTCCATTTTTTAATTTTTTGACGTTTTTAGGTGTTCCAATGATTGATTCTATTTGTTTTTCGATAATAAATGGTGAGAGACTTGTAATGGCCTTCTCTTCCTTGCTAGAAATCACCAAAAATCTTGCAAAATTGTCATTTGCTTTGAAATTGAATGTAACCGGTTCCGGATCGTCATCAGATAAGTCCATTAATGCTCTTTTCCTATTGTTGGATCCCATGGTGAAAATTTATGATTCGATAGCTATGCGCCCCACCCTCCTTGGAGCCCTACAAGGGGACGTTTAATGGAAATGGATCTCCTATTTCCAACGCCAAGGCTACATTGCTATTATACTCGATGACAGGACCAGAGTCCTTCCGCTCCACTTTTTCTGTTTTATGTCTTCCAACTATGCACTTAGATTTCAAAGAAAAATTGATGAACAGTTGGAATCCATCCCCACCCGTATTCTCTCCCTCACAGAAGTTTCTGCTGAATTTCCCCAGTACAAGCCCACCGATTGATCCATCAGCCGCCGCCCATCAAATAACACTCAAAGATAGAGGAATAAGACAAAATTACACCCGGTTTGTACCATAAAGATACGTAAAAAAGAAAGAAGGAAGATAAGGACAAGCTGTGCGATTCTAGAGCTTGGCACGACTGAGCCGATTGATTCAGGCCGGATCTAGCCCAAACCCCTCTTCTATCTGAAATATGGGCCAAAATGATGTGTTGAAAAGCTGGAGATCCCTGGGCTTTTCTCAATCATCAGGATCCCTTCTTCCAGCATACGAGACGCCACTCACGGCAAACAAGTGGCTCCTGTTTCAACAAGGAATTTCATCCCCATTCACTACAGAAGGAAAGTGATCTGTATATTTTATTCCCTACAGACAAGGGAGGCCGAAAACGTTTGCTTAAATAAAAGCTTGGCTCTGAAAACAGGAGATCCTTTGCTAAATATGAGATCCACGATTATGGTAAGAAATTATTGAGGTGACAAGTTTCAGAGAGAACAAAGGATTTTATAAACTAATAAAGAATAAAGCTGTGTTAGATGATGACGAACACTTCAGAACTTCGTGATAAGTATCCAATTCTGTTAACATTGATGTAACATAAAATAACTTGGATGGATGGATGGATATTTTGTTTAAAGACGCTCAACCCTAATAGGGCATATAGCGTCTAAAAATAATTAGATATTAGATATAAAATTGCTATTGAAGTTTAAAAGTTAAAATATTAATGATTACAGTTTGTTAAAAAGTCCGATTTCTTTAAGAAAATTGATTAATTGATAAGATGGTATGTCGTTAAAAAGATCTTTCATTGTTGTAACGTTAAAATATTTTGAGCGTATATGATGAAATTCTACACATGAAATGAGAAAGTGTTCAACTGTAAACGGTTCGTTGCAAGATATACAGAAAGGTGCTTGTTCGTTTTTTAATATGTAGGAATGAGTGAGTCGTGTGTGTCCAATACGGCATCTTGTGAGTTTAGTCTGGTCTTTCCTATTATAATTCAAAAAGGTACATTTGGTATGAAAATTTGGTTGAATTTTATTTAATTTATTATTAGTTTCTTTTTCCCAAATTGATTGGCATTTATTTTTTATATATAGGTTTATGTTAGATTTCAAATCTGAAGAAGGAATTTTTAAATTGGTAATAGCTAACGATAATGCAGATTTGGCTTCCAAATCAGCTAACTCATTACCACGGATATTTACATGACTGGGAAGCCAGCAGAATATGATCTCCTTTAAGACGGAAAGATAGTGGTATTTTCTTAAAATTTGTTGAATCAAGGGGTTTCTGTGCTGTTGATCTTTCAGAGCTTTTAGTACAGAAAGGGAATCGGAATAAATGATGAAATGTCTTTCAGGTTGATCTCGAATGTGATAGAGTGCGATATCAATTGCTTTTGCTTCAGCGGTAAAAATAGAGCTATTATCGGGTAGTCTAATGCTATCAGTGAAATTCGGACTAATGACAGAACAAGCAACTTTCTCATCTTGTTTCGAACCGTCAGTGTAAATGGAAATGTGGTGTTTAAAATGTGATTTAATATCTAAAAATTCATTTTTAAAAATATGTGAATCAACTTCGGATTTCTTATTTCTATGCAAGTCTAATACAATCTTTGGATTAGTTAATGTCCATGGTTCTTTCGATGATAAAGAAAATGATTGAATATTTTGAACATTAATATTGGCCTCTTTAAGTAAAGGTCGTATTCTTAGGCCAAGAGGTTTAATAGCGGAGGGTTTATTTTCGTAAAATCTTTCATAATTCGGGTTAAAAACACATTCATATGCTGAATTGCGTGGATTTGCAGCTAATTTGGTAGCATATTGAAGAGACAATTTTTCTCTTCTAACATAAAGTGATGGTTCATTAGATTCAGCATAGAGACTATCAACGGGTGAAGTGCGAAAGGCACCTAGTGCTAAACGTAAACCTTGATGATGTATAGTATCCAAAGATTTTAAATAAGATTTCCTAGCAGATCCATAGACTATGGAGCCATAGTCCAATTTGGATCGAATTAACGATCTATACAGATTTAAAAGAACAGTGCGATCTCCTCCCCAGTCGGAACTGGACAGGACTTTTAAAATATCAAGAGCTTTTAAACATTTAGCTTTCAAAGCTTTGATATGAGGAATAAAAGACAATTTGTTATCGAATAAAAGACCCAAAAACTTCGCCTCAGTGACGACTGGAATTGGACTGCCGTATATAGTAAGTACAGGATCTAAATGCAACTTTCGTATTTGGCAGAAATGAACACACTGAGTTTTTGTTTTAGAAAATTTAAAACCATTTTCTGTTGCCCAAGTTTCTATATTATTTAAACACCTTTGGAGTTTAAATTCAATGGTTTCCATATTTTTGGAACGATAAAAAATTCCAAAATCGTCAACAAAAAGCGAACAATCTGGGTCTTTTACACATTTAACTATATTATTAATTTTTATGCTGAACAAGGTTGGCGATAAAATACTACCTTGTGGTACACCTTGTTCTTGATCAAATGTGTCCGATAATGTATTTCCCATGCGAACATTAAATGTTCGATCGGATAAGAAATTTTGAACAAAAAGTGGTAATCGGCCTTTAAGGCCCAATGTGTGTAAATCTTTCATGATGCCATACTTCCAAGTGGTATCGTATGCCTTTTCTAGGTCAAAGAATACAGCTACGACATGTTCTTTTTTAATAAAGGCATCACGTATAAATGATTCTAAGCGAATCAAATGATCGTTAGTAGAGCTGTTTTTTCTAAAACCAGCTTGGAATTTAGTGATAAGGTGGTTTGATTCTAAGAACCAAACCAGCCTATCATTAATCATTCTCTCCATTGTTTTACATAAGCAACTTGTCAAAGCAATAGGTCTGTAATTAGTGGCTTCAGTATGATCTTTATTAGGTTTCGGGATAGGAATAATGGTAGCTTTTCTCCAGTTTTCGGGGAACTTTCCAGTGATCCAAATATCATTCAAAATATTTAATAAAGTTTCCAATGCCTTGTTGGGTAAATGTTTTAAAATTTGATAGTGTATGTCATCAGGGCCAACAGCAGTATCATGGGATTTATGAAGAGCATCTAATAATTCTTTAGTAGTGAAAGGCAAATTATATTTTTCGTGATTTAATGAGGAAAAATTTAAATTCTTTTTCTCTTGTTCTTGTTTAATATTTTGGAAACTTTCTGAATAATTTGAGCTAGAGGAGTTTTTCTGAAAATTTTCCCCCAAGGCATTGGAAATGTCTTTAGCCGTTGAACATATATTTCCGTTCGATTTGATATGGACATGTTTATTTGATTTGTTTTTGCCACTAATTTTTCGAATCATGTCCCATATTTTCTTCGTTGGTGTTCTGGTATTCAGTTTGTAGACGTATTGCTGCCAAGATGCTTTTTTGGCCGATTTTATTGTTTTGCGAGCTTTTGCTCGCATATGTTTGGCATGGATAAGGTTTTCTTTTGTTGGTTGTTTATTAAATTTTCGTAATGCAGATTTTCTTTTATTGATCGAAGTTTTAACTTCGTCATTAAACCAAGGTTTGTTTCGTTTTGAAAAAGTCGAGGATTTAGGAATACATTTTTCAGCAATATCAATCAATTGATCGGTAAAATCTTGTATATCATTTGCAGTTTTAAAAAAAACAGGGTCGAGTTTGTCATTACATAATTGATTAAAATTTTCCCAATTTGCTTTACTCAAATTCCATCTGGGGTGACGATCCTCATGGGTCGATGCAATTTCTTCAATTACTATCGGAAAATGATCGCTCCCATGGAGATCGTCCACAACAGACCAATCAAAATCTAGATAAATATTTGGAGAGCAAATTGAAAGATCTAAAGCAAAATAATTTCTTGTGGGAGAATGAAGGTATGTTGGCTGTTTATCATTAAATAAACATAAATCATTTTCAGCAATAAAATTCTCTATGATTTCTCCTTTGTCATTTGTATCCGAGCAACCCCATAATTTGCTGTGACTATTAAAATCTCCTAATAATATATAAGGACTAGGTAATTGATTAGTTAAATTTTCTAATTCTTGTTTAGAAAAATTATAGTGTGGTGGAAGGTAGACAGAACAAATCGTTATGGATTTGGATAAAGTGACGTTTACAGCAATAGCTTGTAAATTAGTGTTTACATTTATTTTTCTATGAGGAACGTCAGATTTTACCAGGATTGATGTACCTCCTGATGCCTTCTGATTGTCCGTTGTGATATGATTGTACATACTGTAACCTTTGAAATTAATATTATCTGTAGTTTTCAAAAAAGTTTCTTGGAGACAAATGACATTAGGAGAAAAAAGTGTAGATAAAATTAAAAGTTCGTTAAAATTGGCTTTCAGTCCTCGACAATTCCATTGAATTATTGACTTCTTATCCATGGTTGAATGGAGAGAAGATTAAAACAAGGAATTTAATCCTTTATCTTTTATTATTAGGCTTTAAGAACGTGGAGGGATCATTGTCCAACTCCATGTCCTCAAGGGCGCCGTACTGATTAGCCAGTTTTACTGGATCAGCAGACGCCCCTTTACTGTTTTGGTTTGATCCTTTATGCTTTTCTTTGCCGTTTTTTTCTTTTTGATCCGCTGTCCCTGACGTGGATCGGGAGTGTGATCTGCTAGAATGTTTGCCGTTAGGTTGTGAACTGGTCTGCGAAGTTTGTCTAGATTCTGATCTTGAATGATGAGTAGATGTAGGTTGTGACGATGTAGTAGGTTGTGATGATGTGGGTTTTGGTTTAACAGTAGAGGTAATTACTTTAGAGTGGGGTTTAATTTCAAAATCTTTTTCATTAAATTGAGTGGAGGTTTCTTTTGTTTCAGGTTTGCTGGCAAGGGATTGGACAACTTTGGCGAATGTGTTTTCTGGTTTGTTTTGTTGAATTTTCTTTGCTTCCAAATAGGTGACGTTTTGTGTAACTTTAATTTTCATGATTTCTTTTTCAGTTTTCCAAACTTCGCAGACATTGGATTTAGATAAATGATCTTTTCCGCAGTTCACACATTTTGGAGGATTCTTGCAGTTGATAGTGTGATGGTCGGTACCACCACACTTCTCACAAACAGATCCGTCAGGGACAGTGCAATCGTTTTCATGGTGTCCAAACCTCTGACAATTGAAACATCGCAGAGGATTGGGCACGTATATGTCAACCGGTATTATCCTGTAGAAAATTTTTAGTGATTTCGGTAAGGAAGTTGTACTAAATGTAAGAAGAAGTGTGTTCGTGTCAATCAGATTTCCGTCTTTTTTGATTTTAAAACGTTTACAGGCCGTTACTCCTTGATCTTTAAGATATTCTATAATGCTGGCTTCGGATTCTTGTTTTAACATTCTGTCACGGATAATTCCCTTACAAGAGTTTAAAGTTTTATGTTCCGTGACAGAAACATTCATGTTGAAAAATTTGTTGATTTTAAGTAGATTTTCCGTTTGCGTTTTCCTGTTAGTTTCAATCAAAAGAGTTCCATTTTTTAATTTTTTAACGTTTTTAGGTGTACCAATGATAGATTCGATTTGCTTTTCGATCACAAACGGTGAAAGGGTAGTAACAGCCTTTTCTTCCTTACTCGAAATCACCAAAAATCTAGCGAAATTTTCGTTGGCTTTGAAATTGAAAGTTGCCGGTTCCGGGTCGTCGTCAGATAAATCTAAAAATGCTCTTTTCCTAGTGTTGGATCCCATGTTGATAATTTATGATTCGATAGCTATGCGCCCCACCCTCCTTGGAGCCCTACAAGGGGACGTTTTAATGGAAATGGATCTCCTATTTCCAACGCCAAGGCTACATGGCTATTATACTCGATGACAGGACCAGAGTCCTTTCGCTCCACTTCTGTTTTATGACTCCCAACCATGCACCCAGATTTTCATGAAAAAATGAGGAACAGTTGAGACCCATCCCCACCCATATTCTCTCCCTCACAGAAGTTTCTGCGGAATTTCCCCAGTACAAGCCCACCGATTGATCCATCAGCCGCCGCCCATCAAATAACACTCAAAGATAGAGTAATAAGACAAAATTACACCCGGTTTGTACCATAAAGATACGTAAAAAAGAAAGAAGGAAGACAAGGACAAGCTGTGCGATTCTAGAGCTTGGCACGACTGAGCCGATTGATTCAGGCCGGATCTAGCCCAAACCCCTCTTCTATCTGAAATATGGGCCAAAATGATGTGTTGAAAAGCTGGAGATCCCTGGGCTTTTCTCAATCATCAGGATCCCTTCTTCCAGCATACGAGACGCCACTCACGGCAAACAAGTGGCTCCTGTTTCAACAAGGAATTTCATCCCCATTCACTACAGAAGGAAAGTGATCTGTATATTTTATTCCCTACAGACAAGGGAGGCCGAAAACGTTTGCTTAAATAAAAGCTTGGCTCTGAAAACAGGAGATCCTTTGCTAAATATGAGATCCACGATTATGGTAAGAAATAATTGAGGTGATAAGTTTCAGAGAGAACAAAGGATTTTATAAACTAATAAAGAATAAAGCTGTGTTAGATGATGACGAACACTTCAGAACTTCGTGATAATAACCAATTCTGTAAACATTGATGTAACATAAAATAACTTTGGGGTAACATGAAATGACAAGTTACTTATCTAATAACGTATACAAAATGCATCTTTCATTGATGTGCAGAGTGAAGGAGCATGAAAAAGTGACACATACACAGTACAAACATATACAGATGAGGTTTCTTCTTTGTGGTGCGCGACCCACCAGCAATGATGATACACATACAAATGTAGCGTGGTAGTAACATGAGATAGGAAAGGTTTAAAAGGATAGATCTCGCGTAGTGAATTGTAAAAAAAATTGGTAAGATGCATTTGAATAAATTGAATTACAAAATAATACCGGTCGAACGGACGATTGTTCTGTATGTTGGAGGCTTTTACCCAACTGCCACAGAACCTGAAGGCAGCCACCTATTTCGAGGCACCGGGTGGTCTCGGCAATGGGACTGTTTTCGGTGGGGTCTTACCACTCTGCCACACTCCCGAAGGCAGCCGCCATATTTCTACCCCCCGGGCAGGCGCGGGGCTAAAATAACTTGGGGTAACATGAAATGACAAGTTACTTATCTAATAACGTATACAAAATGCATCTTTCATTGATGTGCAGAGTGAAGGATGGATGGATGGATGGATGTTTTATTTAAAGACGCTCAACCCTAATAGGGCATATAGCGTCTAAAACAGTTATATATTATACATAAAATTGTGCAAGATTAAACAATTAAAATTTTAATAATTGCAGTTTGTTAAAAAGACCGATTTCTTTAAGAAAATTGATTAATTGGTAAAAAGGAACATTATTAAAAAGATCTTTCATTGTAGTAATGTTAAAATATTTTGAACGTATATGATTAAATTCAATACATGAGATGACAAAGTGTTTAACAGTGAACGGTTCGTTACAAGATATACAGAAAGGTGCTTGTTCGTTTTTTAAAATGTGGGAATGTGTGAGTCGTGTGTGTCCAATACGGCATCTCGTAATTTTTGTCTGATCTTTTCGGCTATAGTTCAAAAATTGGCATTTACTGTAAAAATTAGGTTGAATTTTATTTAATTTATTATTAGTTTCATTGTCCCAAATAGATTGACATTTTTTCTTTATATATGTATTGATGTTTGATTTGAAATCAGAGAAAGGAATTTTTAAGTTTGTAACTGTTAAAGATAATGCCGACTTGGCTTCCAAGTCAGCCAATTCATTTCCACGAATATTAACATGACTTGGAAGCCAGCAGAATATAATCTCCTTGCAGACAGAAAGGTAATGATATTTTCGTAAAATTTGTTGAATCAAGGGGTTCCTGTGCTGTTGGTCTTTCAGAGCTTTTAATACAGAAAGGGAATCAGAATAAATGATAAATTGTTTTTCGGATTGATCTCGTATATGATAGAGTGCTATATCAATTGCTTTCGCTTCAGCGGTAAAAATAGAGCTATTATCGGGTAATCTAATGCTGTCAGTAAATTTCGGACTAATGACAGAACAAGCAACTTTCTCATCTTGTTTCGAACCGTCAGTGTAAATGGAAATGTGATGTTTAAAATTGGATTTGATTTCTAAAAATTCGTTTTTAAAAATATGAGATTCTACTTCTGTTTTCTTATTTTTATTTAAATCTAAAATAATCTTTGGAGCACTTAACGTCCATGGCTCTTTTGATGGTAACGTAAAAGATTGAATATTATTAATATTAATATTGGCCTCCATAAATAATGGCTTGATTCTTAGGCCAAGCGGTTTAATAGCCGATGGTTTGTTGTTGTAGAATCGTTCGTAATTAGGATTAAAAACAATGTCATATGCTGAATTTCGTGGATTGGCGGCCAATTTTGTAGCATATTGAAGAGACAATTTCTCCCTTCTAACATACAGTGATGGTTCATTCGATTCAGCATAAAGACTTTCAACAGGTGAGGTGCGAAAGGCACCTAGTGCTAGACGTAAACCTTGATGATGTATAGTATCCAAAGATTTTAAATAAGATTTCCTAGCAGGCCCATAGACTATGGAGCCATAGTCCAATTTGGAACGAATTAAAGATCTATACAGATTTAAAAGAACAGTGCTATCTCCTCCCCAGTCGGAACTTGACAGGACTTTAAGAATATCAAGAGCTTTTAAACATTTAGCTTTTAAAGCTTTGATATGGGGAATAAAAGACAATTTGTTATCGAACAAAAGACCCAAAAACTTCGCTTCAGTGACGACTGGAATTGGACTGCCGTAAATAGTTAGAACAGGATCTAAATGTAACTTTCGTATTTGACAGAAATGAACACACTGAGTTTTTGATTTAGAAAATTTAAAACCATTTTCTGTCGCCCAAGTTTCTATATTATTTAAACACCTTTGGAGTTTAAATTCAATGGTTTCCATATTTTTGGAACGATAAAAAATTCCAAAATCGTCAACAAAAAGCGAACAATCTGGGTCTTTTACACATTTAACTATATTATTAATTTTTATGCTGAACAAGGTTGGTGATAAAATACTACCTTGTGGTACACCTTGTTCTTGATCAAATGTGTCCGATAATGTATTTCCTATGCGAACATTAAATGTTCGATCGGACAAGAAATTTTGAACAAAAAGTGGCAATCGGCCTTTAAGGCCCAAGTTGTGTAAATCTTTCATGATGCCATATTTCCAAGTCGTATCATAAGCCTTTTCTAGGTCAAAGAATACAGCTACGACATGTTCTTTTTTGATAAAGGCATCACGTATAAATGATTCTAAGCGAATCAAATGATCATTAGTAGAGCTGTTTTTTCTAAAACCAGCTTGAAATTTAGTGATAAGCTGGTTTGATTCTAAGAACCAAACCAACCTATCATTAATTATTCTCTCCATTGTTTTACATAAGCAACTTGTCAAAGCAATAGGTCTATAATTAGTGGCTTCAGTATGATCTTTATTAGGTTTCGGAATAGGAATAATGGTAGCTTTTCTCCAGTTTTCAGGGAATTTTCCAGTGATCCAAATATCATTCAGAATATTTAATAATGTTTCCAATGCCTTGTTGGGTAAATGTTTTAAAATTTGATAATGTATGTCGTCAGGACCAACAGCAGTATCATGAGATTTATGGAGAGCATCTAATAACTCTTTAGTAGTGAAAGGTAAATTATATTTTTCATGATTTAATGAGGAAAAATTTAAGTTCTTTTTCTCTTGTTCTTGTTTAATATTTTGGAAATTTTCTGAATAATTTGAGCTAGAGGAGATTTTCTGAAAATTTTCCCCCAAGGCATTGGAAATGTCTTTAGCCGTTGAACATATATTTCCGTTCGATTTGATATGGACATGTTTATTTGATTTGTTTTTGCCATTAATTTTTCGAATCATGTCCCATATTTTCTTAGTTGGTGTTCTGGTATTCAGTTTGGAGACGTATTGCTGCCAAGATGCTTTTTTGGCCGATTTTATTGTTTTGCGAGCTTTAGCTCGCATATGTTTGGCATGGATAAGATTTTCTTTTGTTGGTTGTTTATTGAATTTTCGTAATGCAGATTTTCTTTTATTGATTGAAGTTTTAACTTCATCATTAAACCAAGGTCTGTTTCTTTTTGAAAAAGTCGAGGATTTAGGAATACATTTTTCAGCAATATCAATCAATTCATCAGTAAAATCTTGTATATCACTTGCAGTTTTAAATAGTTCAGGGTCGAGTTTTTCATCACATAATTGATTAAACTTTTCCCAATTTGCTTTACTCAAATTCCATCTGGGGTGACGATCCTCATGGGTCGATGCAATTTCTTCAATTACTATCGGAAAATGATCGCTCCCATGGAGATCGTCCACAACAGACCAATCAAAATCTAGATAAATATTTGGAGAGCAAATTGAAAGATCTAAAGCAAAATAATTTCTTGTGGGAGAATGAAGATATGTTGGTTGTTTATCGTTAAATAAACATAAATCATTTTCAGCAATAAAATTTTCTATGATTTCTCCTTTGTCATTTGTATCCGAGCAACCCCATAATTTGCTGTGACTATTAAAATCTCCTAATAATATATAAGGACTAGGTAATTGATTAGTTAAATTTTCTAAATCCCGTTTAGAAAAATTATAATGAGGTGGAAGGTAGACAGAACAAATCGTTATGGATTTGGATAAAGTGACGTTTACAGCAACAGCTTGTAAATTAGTGTTTACATCTATTTTCCTATGAGGAACATCAGATTTTACCAGGATTGATGTACCTCCTGATGCCTTCTGATTATCCGTTGTGATATGATTGTACATACTGTAACCTTTGAAATTAATATTATCTGTAGTTTTCAAAAAAGTTTCTTGGAGACAAATGACATTAGGAGAAAAAAGTGTAGATAAAATTAAAAGTTCGTTAAAATTGGCTTTTAGTCCTCGACAATTCCATTGTAGTATTGATTTCTTATCCATGAATAAATGGAGAGAAGATTAAAATAAGGAATTTAATCCTTATATTTTCTATTACTTTGAGACAACATGGAGGAGTCCACCTCCAATTCCATGTCCTCAAGGGTGCCGTACTGATTTGCCAATTTGACTGGATCAGCCGACGCCCCTTTACTATTTGGGTTTGATCCTTTATGTTTTTCTTTGCCGTTTTTTTCTTTTTGATCTGCTGTCCCTGATTTGGGTCGGGAGTGAGATCTGCTTGAATTTTTGGTATGTGCTTGTGAACTGGTCTGTGAAGTTGAGGGTTTTATTTCTGATCTTGATTGATGTGTAGAAGTAGGTTGCGACGATGTAGTTTTGGGTTTAAAAGTAGAAGTAATGACTGTAGAATGTGGTTTTATTTCAAAATCTTTTTCGTTGAATTGTGTTGATGTTTCTTTGGTTTCAGGTTTGCTTTTAAGTGATTGAACAACTTTGGCGAATGTGGTTTCTGGTTTGTTTTGCTGAATTTTCTTGGCTTCCAAATATGTTACGTTTTGTGTGACTTTAATTTTCATAATTTCTTTTTCTGTTTTCCACACTTCACAGACGTTGGATTTTGATACATGATCTTTTCCGCAGTTCACGCACTTTGGAGGGTTCTTGCAGTTTTGAGTGTGATGATCGGTTCCACCACATTTCTCACAAACCGATCCATCAGGGACAGAACAGTCATTTTCATGGTGACCAAACCTCTGACAGTTAAAACACCGCAGAGGATTTGGTACGTACATTTCAACCGGTATTATTCTGTAAAATATTTTTAGTGATTTTGGCAAGGAAGTGGTATTAAAAGTTAGTAGTAATGTGTTTGTATCAATAAGGTTTCCATCTTTTTTAATTTTAAATCTTTTACAGGCCATTACTCCTTGATCTTTAAGATATTCCACAATGCTGGCTTCTGATTCCTGTTTTAACATTCTGTCCCGGATAATACCTTTGCATGAATTTAGCGTTTTATGTTCCGAGACAGATACGTTCAAGTTAAAAAATTTATTGATTTTCAAAAGATTTTCAGTTTGAGTTTTTCGATTGGTTTCCACTAAAAGAGTTCCATTTTTTAATTTTTTGACGTTTTTAGGTGTTCCAATGATTGATTCTATTTGTTTTTCGATAATAAATGGTGAGAGACTTGTAATGGCCTTCTCTTCCTTGCTAGAAATCACCAAAAATCTTGCAAAATTGTCATTTGCTTTGAAATTGAATGTAACCGGTTCCGGATCGTCATCAGATAAGTCCATTAATGCTCTTTTCCTATTGTTGGATCCCATGGTGAAAATATATGATTCGATAGCTATGCGCCCCACCCTCCTTGGAGCCCTACAAGGGGACGTTTAATGGAAATGGATCTCCTATTTCCAACGCCAAGGCTACATTGCTATTATACTCGATGACAGGACCAGAGTCCTTCCGCTCCACTTCTGTTTTATGTCTTCCAACTATGCACTTAGATTTCAAAGAAAAATTGATGAACAGTTGGAATCCATCCCCACCCGTATTCTCTCCCTCACAGAAGTTTCTGCTGAATTTCCCCAGTACAAGCCCACCGATTGATCCATCAGCCGCCGCCCATCAAATAACACTCAAAGATAGAGGAATAAGACTAAATTACACCCGGTTTGTACCATAAAGATACGTAAAAAAGAAAGAAGGAAGATAAGGACAAGCTGTGCGATTCTAGAGCTTGGCACGACTGAGCCGATTGATTCAGGCCGGATCTAGCCCAAACCCCTCTTCTATCTGAAATATGTGCCAAAATGATGTGTTGAAAAGCTGGAGATCCCTGGGCTTTTCTCAATCATCAGGATCCCTTCTTCCAGCATACGAGACGCCACTCACGGCAAACAAGTGGCTCCTGTTTCAACAAGGAATTTCATCCCCATTCACTACAGAAGGAAAGTGACCTGTATATTTTATTCCCTACAGACAAGGGAGGCCGAAAACGTTTGCTTAAATAAAAGCTTGGCTCTGAAAATAGGAGATCCTTTGCTAAATATGAGATCCACGATTATGATAAGAAATTATTGAGGTGATAAGTTTCCGAAAGAACAAAGGATTTTAAAAGCTAATAAAGAAATAAGCTGTGTTAGATGATGACGTACATTTTAGAACTTAGTGATAAGTATCTGATTCTGTTAACTTTGGTGTAACATAAAATAATTTTGGGGTAACATGAAATTACAAGTTACTTATCTAATAACGTATACAAAAATGCATCTTTCATTGTTTGATGTGCAGAGTGAAGGAGCATGAAAAAGTGACACATACACAGTACAAACATATACAGATGAGGTTTCTTCTTCGTGGTGCGCGACCCACCAGCAATGATGATACACGTACAAATGCAGCGTGGTAGTAACATGAGATAGGAAAGGTTTAAAAGGATAGATCTCGCGAAGTGAATTGCAAAAAAAATTTGGTAAGATGCATTTGAATAAATTGAATTACAAAATAATACCGGTCGAACGGACGATTGTTCTGTATGTTGGAGGCTTTTACCCAACTGCCACAGAAGCTGAAGGCAGCCACCTATTTCGAGGCACCGGGTGGTCTCGGTAATAGGACTGTTTTCGGTGGGGTCTTACCACTCTGCCACACTCCCGAAGGCAGCCGCCATATTTCTATCCCCCGGGCAGGCGCGGGGCCATTAGGTTTCGGAATAGGAATAATGGTAGCTTTTCTCCAGTTTTCGGGGAACTTTCCAGTGATCCAAATATCGTTCAAAATATTTAATAATGTTTCCAATGCCTTGTTGGGTAAATGTTTTAAAATTTGATAGTGTATGTCATCAGGGCCAACAGCAGTATCATGGGATTTATGGAGAGCATCTAATAATTCTTTAGTAGTGAAAGGCAAATTATATTTTTCGTGATTTAATGAGGAAAAATTTAAATTCTTTTTCTCTTGTTCTTGTTTAATATTTTGGAAACTTTCTGAATAATTTGAGCTAGAGGAGTTTTTCTGAAAATTTCCCCCCAAGGCATTGGAAATGTCTTTAGCCGTTGAACATATATTTCCGTTCGATTTGATATGGACATGTTTATTAGATTTGTTTTTACCACTAATTTTTCGAATCATGTCCCATATTTTCTTAGTTGGTGTTCTGGTATTCAGTTTGGAGACGTATTGCTGCCAAGATGCTTTTTTGGCCAATTTTATTGTTTTGCGAGCTTTAGCTCGCATATGTTTGGCATGGATAAGATTTTCTTTTGTTGGTTGTTTATTAAATTTTCGTAATGCAGATTTTCTTTTATTGATCGAAGTTTTAACTTCGTCATTAAACCAAGGTTTGTTTCGTTTTGAAAAAGTCGAGGATTTAGGAATACTTTTTTCAGCAATATCAATCAATTGATCAGTAAAATCTTGTATATCATTTGCAGTTTTAAAAAAATCAGGGTCGAGTTTGTCATTACATAATTCATTAAAGTTTTCCCAATTTGCTTTACTCAAATTCCATCTGGGGTGACGATCCTCATGGGTCGATGCAATTTCTTCAATTACTATCGGAAAATGATCGCTCCCATGGAGATCGTCCACAACAGACCAATCAAAATCTAGATAAATATTTGGAGAGCAAATTGAAAGATCTAAAGCAAAATAATTTCTTGTGGGAGAATGAAGGTATGTTGGCTGTTTATCATTAAATAAACATAAATCATTTTCAGCAATAAAATTCTCTATGATTTCTCCTTTGTCATTTGTATCCGAGCAACCCCATAATTTGCTGTGACTATTAAATTCTCCTAATAATATATAAGGACTAGGTAACTGATTAGTTAAATTTTCTAAATCTTGTTTAGAAAAATTATAGTGTGGTGGAAGGTAGACAGAACAAATCGTTATGGATTTGGATAAAGTGACGTTTACAGCAATAGCTTGTAAATTAGTGTTTACATTTATTTTTCTATGAGGAACGTCAGATTTTACCAGGATTGATGTACCTCCTGATGCCTTCTGATTATCCGTTGTGATATGATTGTACATACTGTAACCTTTGAAATTAATATTATCTGTAGTTTTCAAAAAAGTTTCTTGGAGACAAATGACATTAGGAGAAAAAAGTGTAGTTAAAATTAAAAGTTCGTTACAATTGGCTTTAAGTCCTCGACAATTCCATTGAATTATTGACTTCTTATCCATGGTTGAATGGAGAGAAGATTAAAACAAGGAATTTAATCCTTTATCTTTTATTATGCTTTGAGAACGGAGGGATCAACGTCCAACTCCATGTCCTCAAGGGCGACGTACTGATTAGCCAGTTTTACTGGATCAGCAGACGGCCCTTTACTGTTTGGGTTTGATCCTTTATGCTTTTCTTTGCCGTTTTTTTCTTTTTGATCCGCTGTCCCTGACGTGGATCGGGAGTGTGATCTGCTAGAATGTTTGCCGTTAGGTTGTGAACTGGTCTGCGAAGTTTGTCTAGATTCTGATCTTGAATGATGAGTAGATGTAGGTTGTGACGATGTAGTAGGTTGTGATGGATGGATGGATGGATATTTTGTTTAAAGACGCTCAACCCTAATAGGGCATATAGCGTCTAAAAATAATTAGATATTAGATATAAAATTGCTATTGAAGTTTAAAAGTTAAAATATTAATGATTACAGTTTGTTAAAAAGTCCGATTTCTTTAAGAAAATTGATTAATTGATAAGATGGTATGTCGTTAAAAAGATCTTTCATTGTTGTAACGTTAAAATATTTTGAGCGTATATGATGAAATTCTACACATGAAATGAGAAAGTGTTCAACTGTAAACGGTTCGTTGCAAGATATACAGAAAGGTGCTTGTTCGTTTTTTAATATGTAGGAATGAGTGAGTCGTGTGTGTCCAATACGGCATCTTGTGAGTTTAGTCTGGTCTTTCCTATTATAATTCAAAAAGGTACATTTGGTATGAAAATTTGGTTGAATTTTATTTAATTTATTATTAGTTTCTTTTTCCCAAATTGATTGGCATTTATTTTTTATATATATGTTTATGTTAGATTTCAAATCTGAAGAAGGAATTTTTAAATTGGTAATAGCTAACGATAATGCAGATTTGGCTTCCAAATCAGCTAACTCATTACCACGGATATTTACATGACTGGGAAGCCAGCAGAATATGATCTCCTTTAAGACGGAAAGATAGTGGTATTTTCTTAAAATTTGTTGAATCAAGGGGTTTCTGTGCTGTTGATCTTTCAGAGCTTTTAGTACTGAAAGGGAATCGGAATAAATGATGAAATGTCTTTCAGGTTGATCTCGAATGTGATAGAGTGCGATATCAATTGCTTTTGCTTCAGCGGTAAAAATAGAGCTATTATCGGGTAGTCTAATGCTATCAGTGAAATTCGGACTAATGACAGAACAAGCAACTTTCTCATCTTGTTTCGAACCGTCAGTGTAAATGGAAATGTGGTGTTTAAAATGTGATTTAATTTCTAAAAATTCATTTTTAAAAATATGTGAATCAACTTCGGATTTCTTATTTCTATGCAAGTCTAATACAATCTTTGGATTAGTTAATGTCCATGGTTCTTTCGATGATAAAGAAAATGATTGAATATTTTGAACATTAATATTGGCCTCTTTAAGTAAAGGTCGTATTCTTAGGCCAAGAGGTTTAATAGCGGAGGGTTTATTTTCGTAAAATCTTTCATAATTCGGGTTAAAAACACATTCATATGCTGAATTGCGTGGATTTGCAGCTAATTTGGTAGCATATTGAAGAGACAATTTTTCTCTTCTAACATAAAGTGATGGTTCATTAGATTCAGCATAGAGACTATCAACGGGTGAAGTGCGAAAGGCACCTAGTGCTAAACGTAAACCTTGATGATGTATAGTATCCAAAGATTTTAAATAAGATTTCCTAGCAGATCCATAGACTATGGAGCCATAGTCCAATTTGGAACGAATTAACGATCTATACAGATTTAAAAGAACAGTGCGATCTCCTCCCCAGTCGGAACTGGACAGGACTTTTAAAATATCAAGAGCTTTTAAACATTTAGCTTTCAAAGCTTTGATATGAGGAATAAAAGACAATTTGTTATCGAATAAAAGACCCAAAACCTTCGCCTCAGTGACGACTGGAATTGGACTGCCGTATATAGTAAGTACAGGATCTAAATGCAACTTTCGTATTTGGCAGAAATGAACACACTGAGTTTTTGTTTTAGAAAATTTAAAACCATTTTCTGTTGCCCAAGTTTCTATATTATTTAAACACCTTTGGAGTTTAAATTCAATGGTTTCCATATTTTTGGAACGATAAAAAATTCCAAAATCGTCAACAAAAAGCGAACAATCTGGGTCTTTTACACATTTAACTATATTATTAATTTTTATGCTGAACAAGGTTGGTGATAAAATACTACCTTTTGGTACACCTTGTTCTTGATCAAATGTGTCCGATAATGTATTTCCCATGCGAACATTAAATGTTCGATCGGATAAGAAATTTTGAACAAAAAGTGGTAATCGGCCTTTAAGGCCCAATGTGTGTAAATCTTTCATGATGCCATACTTCCAAGTGGTATCGTATGCCTTTTCTAGGTCAAAGAATACAGCTACGACATGTTCTTTTTTAATAAAGGCATCACGTATAAATGATTCTAAGCGAATCAAATGATCGTTAGTAGAGCTGTTTTTTCTAAAACCAGCTTGGAATTTAGTGATAAGGTGGTTTGATTCTAAGAACCAAACCAGCCTATCATTAATCATTCTCTCCATTGTTTTACATAAGCAACTTGTCAAAGCAATAGGTCTGTAATTAGTGGCTTCAGTATGATCTTTATTAGGTTTCGGGATAGGAATAATGGTAGCTTTTCTCCAGTTTTCGGGGAACTTTCCAGTGATCCAAATATCATTCAAAATATTTAATAAAGTTTCCAATGCCTTGTTGGGTAAATGTTTTAAAATTTGATAGTGTATGTCATCAGGGCCAACAGCAGTATCATGGGATTTATGAAGAGCATCTAATAATTCTTTAGTAGTGAAAGGCAAGTTATATTTTTCGTGATTTAATGAGGAAAAATTTAAACTCTTTTTCTCTTGTTCTTGTTTAATATTTTGGAAACTTTCTGAATAATTTGAGCTAGAGGAGTTTTTCTGAAAATTTTCCCCCAAGGCATTGGAAATGTCTTTAGCCGTTGAACATATATTTCCGTTCGATTTGATATGGACATGTTTATTTGATTTGTTTTTGCCACTAATTTTTCGAATCATGTCCCATATTTTCTTCGTTGGTGTTCTGGTATTCAGTTTGGAGACGTATTGCTGCCAAGATGCTTTTTTGGTCGATTTTATTGTTTTGCGAGCTTTTGCTCGCATATGTTTGGCATGGATAAGATTTTCTTTTGTTGGTTGTTTATTAAATTTTCGTAATGCAGATTTTCTTTTATTGATCGAAGTTTTAACTTCGTCATTAAACCAAGGTTTGTTTCGTTTTGAAAAAGTCGAGGATTTAGGAATACATTTTTCAGCAATATCAATCAATCGATCGGTAAAATCTTGTATATCATTTGCAGTTTTAAAAAAAACAGTGTCGAGTTTGTCATTACATAATTGATTAAAATTTTCCCAATTTGCTTTACTCAAATTCCATCTGGGGTGACGATCCTCATGGGTCGATGCAATTTCTTCAATTACTATCGGAAAATGATCGCTCCCATGGAGATCGTCCACAACAGACCAATCAAAATCTAGATAAATATTTGGAGAGCAAATTGAAAGATCTAAAGCAAAATAATTTTTTGTGGGAGAATGAAGGTATGTTGGCTGTTTATCATTAAATAAACATAAATCATTTTCAGCAATAAAATTCTCTATGATTTCTCCTTTGTCATTTGTATCCGAGCAACCCCATAATTTGCTGTGACTATTAAAGTCTCCTAATAATATATAAGGACTAGGTAATTGATTAGTTAAATTTTCTAATTCTTGTTTAGAAAAATTATAGTGTGGTGGAAGGTAGACAGAACAAATCGTTATGGATTTGAATAAAGTGACGTTTACAGCAATAGCTTGTAAATTAGTGTTTACATTTATTTTTCTATGAGGAACGTCAGATTTTACCAGGATTGATGTACCTCCTGATGCCTTCTGATTGTCCGTTGTGATATGATTGTACATACTGTAACCTTTGAAATTAATATTATCTGTAGTTTTCAAAAAAGTTTCTTGGAGACAAATGACATTAGGAGAAAAAAGTGTAGATAAAATTAAAAGTTCGTTAAAATTGGCTTTCAGTCCTCGACAATTCCATTGAATTATTGACTTCTTATCCATGGTTGAATGGAGAGAAGATTAAAACAAGGAATTTAATCCTTTATCTTTTATTATTAGGCTTTAAGAACGTGGAGGGATCATTGTCCAACTCCATGTCCTCAAGGGCGCCGTACTGATTAGCCAGTTTTACTGGATCAGCAGACGCCCCTTTACTGTTTGGGTTTGATCCTTTATGCTTTTCTTTGCCGTTTTTTTCTTTTTGATCCGCTGTCCCTGACGTGGATCGGGAGTGTGATCTGCTAGAATGTTTGCCGTTAGGTTGTGAACTGGTCTGCGAAGTTTGTCTAGATTCTGATCTTGAATGATGAGTAGATGTAGGTTGTGACGATGTAGTAGGTTGTGATGATGTGGGTTTTGGTTTAACAGTAGAGGTAATTACTTTAGAGTGGGGTTTAATTTCAAAATCTTTTTCATTAAATTGAGTGGAGGTTTCTTTTGTTTCAGGTTTGCTGGCAAGGGATTGGACAACTTTGGCGAATGTGTTTTCTGGTTTGTTTTGTTGAATTTTCTTTGCTTCCAAATAGGTGACGTTTTGTGTAACTTTAATTTTCATGATTTCTTTTTCAGTTTTCCAAACTTCGCAGACATTGGATTTAGATAAATGATCTTTTCCGCAGTTCACACATTTTGGAGGATTCTTGCAGTTGATAGTGTGATGGTCGGTACCACCACACTTCTCACAAACAGATCCGTCAGGGACAGTGCAATCGTTTTCATGGTGTCCAAACCTCTGACAATTGAAACATCGCAGAGGATTGGGCACGTATATGTCAACCGGTATTATCCTGTAGAAAATTTTTAGTGATTTCGGCAAGGAAGTTGTACTAAATGTAAGAAGAAGTGTGTTCGTGTCAATCAGATTTCCGTCTTTTTTGATTTTAAAACGTTTACAGGCCGTTACTCCTTGATCTTTAAGATATTCTATAATGCTGGCTTCGGGTTCTTGTTTTAACATTCTGTCACGGATAATTCCCTTACAAGAGTTTAAAGTTTTATGTTCCGTGACAGAAACATTCATGTTGAAAAATTTGTTGATTTTAAGTAGATTTTCCGTTTGCGTTTTCCTGTTAGTTTCAATCAAAAGAGTTCCATTTTTTAATTTTTTAACGTTTTTAGGTGTACCAATGATAGATTCGATTTGCTTTTCGATCACAAACGGTGAAAGGGTAGTAACAGCCTTTTCTTCCTTACTCGAAATCACCAAAAATCTAGCGAAATTTTCGTTGGCTTTGAAATTGAAAGTTGCCGGTTCCGGGTCGTCGTCAGATAAATCTAAAAATGCTCTTTTCCTAGTGTTGGATCCCATGTTGATAATTTATGATTCGATAGCTATGCGCCCCACCCTCCTTGGAGCCCTACAAGGGGACGTTTTAATGGAAATGGATCTCCTATTTCCAACGCCAAGGCTACATGGCTATTATACTCGATGACAGGACCAGAGTCCTTTCGCTCCACTTCTGTTTTATGACTCCCAACCATGCACCCAGATTTTCATGAAAAAAATGAGGAACAGTTGAGACCCATCCCCACCCATATTCTCTCCCTCACAGAAGTTTCTGCGGAATTTCCCCAGTACAAGCCCACCGATTGATCCATCAGCCGCCGCCCATCAAATAACACTCAAAGATAGAGGAATAAGACAAAATTACACCCGGTTTGTACCATAAAGATACGTAAAAAAGAAAGAAGGAAGATAAGGACAAGCTGTGCGATTCTAGAGCTTGGCACGACTGAGCCGATTGATTCAGGCCGGATCTAGCCCAAACCCCTCTTCTATCTGAAATATGGGCCAAAATGATGTGTTGAAAAGCTGGAGATCCCTGGGCTTTTCTCAATCATCAGGATCCCTTCTTCCAGCATACGAGACGCCACTCACGGCAAACAAGTGGCTCCTGTTTCAACAAGGAATTTCATCCCCATTCACTACAGAAGGAAAGTGACCTGTATATTTTATTCCCTACAGACAAGGGAGGCCGAAAACGTTTGCTTAAATAAAAGCTTGGCTCTGAAAACAGGAGATCCTTTGCTAAATATGAGATCCACGATTATGGTAAGAAATTATTGTGGTGATAAGTTTCCGAGAGTACAAATGGTTTTATAGACTGATGAAGAAATAAGCTGTGTTAGATGATAACGTACACTTCAGAATTTAGTGATAAGTATCTGATCCTGTTAACTTTGGAATAACATGAAATAAATTTGAGGTAACATGAAACGACAAGTTACTTGTCTAATAACGTATTTAAAATGCATCTTTCATTGGTGTGCAAAGTGATGGAGCATGAAAAAGTGACACATACACAGTACAAACATATACAGATGAGGTTTCTTCTTTGTGGTGCGCGACCCACCAGCAATGATGATACACGTACAAATGCAGCGTGGTAGTAACATGAGATAGGAAAGGTTTAAAAGGATAGATCTCGCGTAGTGAATTGAAAAAAAATTGATAAGATGCATTTGAATAAATTGAATTACAAAATAATACCGGTCGAACGGACGATTGTTCTGTATGTTGGAGGCTTTTACCCAACTGCCACAGAAGCTGAAGGCAGCCACCTATTTCGAGGCACCGGGTGGTCTCGGCAATGGGACTGTTTTCGGTGGGGTCTTACCACTCTGCCACACTCCCGAAGGCAGCCGCCATATTTCTACCCCCCGGGCAGGCGCGGGGCCGTAGTAGGTTGTGATGATGTGGGTTTTGGTTTAACAGTAGAGGTAATTACTTTAGAGTGGGGTTTAATTTCAAAATCTTTTTCATTAAATTGAGTGGAGGTTTCTTTTGTTTCAGGTTTGCTGGCAAGGGATTGAACAACTTTTGCGAATGTGTTTTCTGGTTTGTTTTGTTGTATTTTCTTTGCTTCCAAATAGGTGACGTTTTGTGTAACTTTAATTTTCATGATTTCTTTTTCAGTTTTCCAAACTTCGCAGACATTGGATTTAGATAAATGATCTTTTCCGCAGTTCACACATTTTTGAGGATTCTTGCAGTTGATAGTGTGATGGTCGGTACCACCACACTTCTCACAAACAGATCCGTCAGGGACAGTGCAATCGTTTTCATGGTGTCCAAACCTCTGACAATTGAAACATCGCAGAGGATTGGGCACGAATATGTCAACCGGTATTATCCTGTAGAAAATTTTTAGTGATTTCGGTAAGGAAGTTGTACTAAATGTAAGAAGAAGTGTGTTCGTGTCAATCAGATTTCCGTCTTTTTTGATTTTAAAACGTTTACAGGCCGTTACTCCTTGATCTTTAAGATATTCTATAATGCTGGCTTCAGATTCTTGTTTTAACATTCTGTCACGGATAATTCCCTTACAAGAGTTTAAAGTTTTATGTTCCGTGACAGAAACATTCATGTTGAAAAATTTGTTGATTTTAAGTAGATTTTCCGTTTGCGTTTTCCTGTTAGTTTCAACCAAAAGAGTTCCATTTTTTAATTTTTTAACGTTTTTAGGTGTACCAATGATAGATTCTATTTGCTTTTCGATCACAAACGGTGAAAGGGTAGTAACAGCCTTTTCTTCCTTACTCGAAATCACCAAAAATCTAGCGAAATTTTCGTTGGCTTTGAAATTGAAAGTTGCCGGTTCCGGGTCGTCGTCAGATAAATCTAAAAATGCTCTTTTCCTAGTGTTGGATCCCATATTTATAATTTATGATTCGATAGCTATGCGCCCCACCCTCCTTGGAGCCCTACAAGGGGACGTTTTAATGGAAATGGATCTCCTATTTCCAACGCCAAGGCTACATTGCTATTATACTCGATGACAGGACCAGAGTCCTTCCGCTCCACTTCTGTTTTATGAATCCCAACTATGCACCCAGATTTTAATGAAAAAATGAGGAACAGTTGGGACCCATCCCCACCCGTATTCTCTCCCTCACAGAAGTTTCTGCTGAATTTCCCCAGCTCAAGCCCACCGATTGATCCATCAGCCGCCGCCCATCAAACAACACTCAAAGATAGAGGAATAAGACAAAGTTACACCCGGTTTGTACCATAAAGATACGTAAAAAAAGAAGGAAGGAAGACAAGAATAAGCTGTGCGATTCTAGAGCTTGGCACGACTGAGTCGATTGATTCAGGCCGGATCTAGCCCAAACCCCTCTTCTATCTGAAATATGGGCCAAAATGATGTGTTGAAAAGCTGGAGATCCCTGGGCTTTTCTCAATCATCAGGATCCCTTCTTCCAGCATACGAGACGCCACTCACGGCAAACAAGTGGCTCCTGTTTCAACAAGGAATTTCATCCCCATTCACTACAGAAGGAAAGTGATCTGTATATTTTATTCCCTACAGACAAGGGAGGCCGAAAACGTTTGCTTAAATAAAAGCTTGGCTCTGAAAACAGGAGATCCTTTGCTAAATATGAGATCCACGATTATGGTAAGAAATTATTGAGGTGATAAATTTCAGAGAGTACAAATGATTTTATAGACTGATGAAGAATAAAGCTGTGTTAGATGATGACGAACATTTCAGAACTTCGTGATAAGTATCCAATTCTGTTAACATTGATGTAACAAAATAACTTTGGGGTAACATGAAATGACAAGTTACTTATCTAATAACGTATATAAAATGCATCTTTCATTGATGTGCAGAGTGAAGGAGCATGAAAAAGTGACACATACACAGTACAAACATATACAGATGAGGTTTCTTCTTTGTGGTGCGCGACCCACCAGCAATGATGATACACATACAAATGCAGCGTGGTAGTAACATGAGATAGGAAAGGTTTAAAAGGATAGATCTCGCGTAGTGAATTGCAAAAAATTTGGTAAGATGCATTTGAATAAATTGAATTACAAAATAATACCGGTCGAACGGACGATTGTTCTGTATGTTGGAGGCTTTTACCCAACTGCCACAGAACCTGAAGGCAGCCACCTATTTCGAGGCACCGGGTGGTCTCGGCAATGGGACTGTTTTCGGTGGGGTCTTACCACTCTGCCACACTCCCGAAGGCAGCCGCCATATTTCTACCCCCCGGGCAGGCGCGGGGCTTGAGAACATGGAGGGATCAACGTCCAACTCCATGTCCTCAAGGGCGCCGTACTGATTAGCCAGTTTTACTGGATCAACCGACGCTCCTTTACTGTTTGGGTTTGATCCTATATGTTTTTCTTTGCCGTTTTTTTTTCTTTTTGATCCGCTGTCCCCGACGTGGATCGGGAGTGAGATCTAGAATGTTTAGTGTTCGGCTGTGAACTGGTCTGTGAAGTTTGTTTACTTTCTGATCTTGAATGGTGAGTAGATGTAGGCTGTGACGATGTAGTAGGTTGCGACGATGTTTTTGGTTTAACAGTAGAAGTAATTACTTTTTAACGTGGTTTGATTTCAAAATCTTTTTCATTAAATTGTGTGGAGGTATCTTTGGTTTCAGGTTTGCTGGTAAGGGATTGGATAACTTTGGCAAATGTGTTTTCTGGTTTATTTTGTTGGATTTTCTTTGCTTCTAAATATGTTACGTTTTGTGTTACTTTGATTTTCATAATTTCTTTTTCCGTTTTCCAAACTTCACAGACGTTTTATTTGGAGAGATGATTTTTTCCGCAGTTCACGCACTTTGGGGGGTTCTTGCAATTTTGAGTGTGATGATCAGTGCCACCGCATTTCTCACAAACCGATCCGTCAGGGACAGTGCAATCGTTTTCATGATGTCCAAACCTCTGACAATTAAAACATCGCAGAGGATTGGGCACGTAGATGTCAACCGGTATAATCCTGTAGAAAATCTTTAGTGATTTCGGCAAGGAAGTGGTGTTAAATGTCAAAAGAAGTGTGTTCGTGTCGATGAGATTTCCGTCTTTTTTATTTTAAAGCGTTTACAGGCCGTTACGCCTTGATCGTTTAGATACTCAACGATGCTGGCTTCAGATTCCTGTTTTAACATTCTGTCACGGATAATGCCCTTGCAAGAATTTAAAGTTTTGTGTTCCGTGACAGAAACATTCATGTTGAAAAATTTATTTACTTTTAGAAGGTTTTCGGTTTGGGATTTTCTATTAAAAGTGTTCCATTTTTTATTTTTTTTTTTTACATTTTTTGGAGCTCCAATTAACGATTCGATCTGTTTTTCAATAATAAACGGTGAAAGAGTCGTAACGGCCTTTTCTTCCTTGCTCGAAATCACCAAAAATCTAGCAAAGGTTTCATTAGCTTTGAAATTGAAGGTAGCCGGTTCCGGGTCGTCATCAGATAAGTCTAAAAATGCTCTTTTTCTAGTGTTGGATCCCATGGTGATAATTTGTGATTCGATAGCTATGCGCCCCACCCTCCTTGGAGCCCTACAAGGGGACGTTTAATGGAAATGGATCTCCTATTTCCAACGCCAAGGCTACATTGCTATTATACTCGATGACAGGACCAGAGTCCTTCCGCTCCACTTCTGTTTTATGACTCCCAACTATGCACCCAGATTTTAATGAAAAAATGAGGAACAGTTGGGACCCATCCCCACCCGTTTTCTCTCCCTCGCAGAAGTTTCTGCTGGAATTCCCCAGAACAAGCCCACCGATTGATCCATCAGCCGCCGCCCATAAAATAACACTTAAAGATAGAGGAATAAGAAAAATATTACACCCGGTTTGTACCATAAAGATACGTAAAAAAGAGAGAAGGAAGTAAAGAACAAGCTGTGCGATTCTAGAGCTTGGCACGACTGAGCCAATTGATTCAGGCCGAATCTAGCCCAAACCCCTCGGCTATCTGAAATATGGGCCAAAATGATGTGTTGAAAAGCTGGAGATCCCTGGGCTTTTCTCAATCATCAGGATCCCTTCTTCCAGCATACGAGACGCCACTCACGGCAAACAAGTGGCTCCTGTTTTAACAAGGAATTTCATCCCCATTCACTACAGAAGGTAAGTGACCTGTATATTTTATTCCCTACAGACAAGGGAGGCCGAAAACGTTTGCTTAAATAAAAGCTTGGCTCTGAAAACAGGAGATCCTTTGCTAAATTTGAGATCCACGATTATGATGAGAAATTATTGAGGTGATAAGTTTTAGAAAGAACAAAGGATTTTATAAACTGCTAAAGAAATAAGCTGTGTTAGATGATGACGTACACTTCAGAACTTATTGATAAGTATCCGATTCTGTTAACTTTGGTGTAACATAAAATAACTTTGGGGTAACATGAAATGACATGTTACTTATCTAATAACGTACACAAAATGCATCTTTGTTTGATGTGCAGAGTGATGGAGCATGAAAAAGTGACACATACACAGTACAAACATATACAGATGAGGTTTCTTCTTTGTGGTGCGCGACCCACCAGCAATGATGATACACGTACAAATGCAGCATGGTAGTAACATGAGATAGGAAAGGTTTAAAAGGATAGATCTCGCGTAGTGAATTGTAAAAAAAATGTAAGATGCATTTGAACAGTTCTATTCACAAGATCATACCGGTTGAACGGACGATTGTTCTGTATGTTGGAGGCTTTTACCCAACTGCCACAGAAGCTGAAGGCAGCCACCTATTCGAGGCACCGGGTGGTCTCGGCAATGGGACTTTTTTCGGTGGGGTCTTACCACTCTGCCACACTCCCGAAGGCAGCCGCCATATTTCTACCCCCCCCCCCCCGGGCTGGCGCGGGGCTGGAATGCTAAGGAACCTACAATTTTATATCAAATTTAAGGGTGTCAAGTGAGCGCCTGGTGAAAAGATGAAATGCATGATGTACAGGACTATAGACTAGTAATCAAAAGTATCCCTTGCCGAGACAATTCTCCTCAATCAAATAGTGTGCAGAGCAAAGCTGTCAACAGACTCATTGAATTACTAGTGTGCCGCCTGTACGTTAATGATTGAAGATTGGGAACCAGTAAATCACACGTCATCAAGGTCAGCAGCTGATTACGTCAGAATTTGACAGTAAAGTAAACAGAACACGAAGAAAAGCACTGTGTTTGGATTTTTGTACCCGTAATTCAACACTAAGTCTTGCCCTTGATTTCAATGTGGATGGTTTAATCTGGGGTCTGATCATCTCTACAATGTGCCGAATGCTACCTTTGCCAAACCGGTAACGGCGTTTAACCTCCTCGATCGACATTACAGTGAGTGGATCATTTCTTTCCCTAAAACGGTCGTTTCTTTGTCGTCCAAATGATCGAACAAGATGTTCGCCGCCATTTTGATTCCGCCAATGACTGGTTAAAATTACCCCCCCCCCCCCCCGACCATCATTAAAATTAATTTAGAACTAGAGCTGTCGGTGAAACTGACTAGGGCCCCGGCAGCGCTATAAGAGGAGTAGGACAAAAAATTGTGGACGGACAGACGGACGGACGGACAGAGTGATTACTATAGGGCACCCACACTTTCAGTGCGGGGCCCAAATTAAGCGATTTAATGACGAACATTCGTCATTAAAACTTTCGTACAACTGGAATTAATGACGAACATTTTAATTTCAAATTAACGGCCCGCTAATTTGAAATTAAAGTTTGATACACTCGGGTCCTGGTGACTGTTTAATCTTTATTAATGCACAACATACCAACGAATGTTGCAAATGATAGCTCCCCCTGTCCATCTTATCTGGGACTACTATAGATCTGCCCCAAAGGGGTGCCTCTAATTGTTACCAGAAAGAAAGCAATGAAATAACACGAGGGCATACACGAGTGTGGACAGTGAAAGGTGATTTTCCCAGCAGGCACATGGCGAAATTGTGACGTTACATCAAAGTCGGTGCAACACCATGACGTTTATGCAACGTCACATCAACGTCGGTGCAACGTCGTGACGTTTATGCAACGTCACATCAATGTCGGTGCAACATCGTGACGTTGCACCGACGTTGATTTGGCGTTGCCCAAGCGACGTGTGCCTGCTGGGTTGTTTTGCTGCATCTTCCTAGATACACATAGATCACTTCAAACAAAACTGTCAATAATTTTCACGTTTAATAAATTATATGCCATTCTATAAACATTTTGAAAGACCGAAGTCTTGAGCATTCTGCGATCCTATCTAAAAGAGCATAACTCTGCAATAACAGCTGCTAGAAGTAGCCAGAGATTTCCTGGAAAACAAAAAGCAAAATTATTTAGGTCATCACGCGAACAAGTCCGTGAAAAGAAGACCCCCCCCCCCTGAACCCCACTTTATATAAAGATAACTGGGGTTTACGGGGGTATAAATTATTTTTTCTTATTTTTGCTCCAAGACATAGGTTGTGGGTACTCGTTAGAACCGCCTCACGTATACCTCCACCCCAGTTTTCTCTACATCACGTGAACAAGTTCGTGAAATGAAGACCCCCTAAACCCCAATCTAGGTAAAAAAAACTTGTGTTTACAGGGGTGAACATTTTTCTTATTTCTGTTGGGTAGTCGTTAGAACCGCCTCACTGAATGGTTCTAACGAGCACCCACAATCTATGTTTTGAGCATTTATAAGAAAACTATCACGGATTTTCATCAGATTAGTAGCCATTTTGGAGAAGTGAAAAATGCACCTTGTCGCTCGTAGTTCATACTATCTTACATAATTTTTTGGCTCACATATGTCATATACAGTAAAATTCCTATATTAAGACCACTTTTGAACAGTCCCGTATGTTGTCTGTGACGAGAGGACAAGGTATGCAAAAAAAAAAAACAGAATAACTGCAACTTAATAAATAAACTTTTTAAATCAAAATATCATATTTTTAAGTGGTCTTAATAGCGGAATTTTACTGTATTTGACTTCTCCTACCACATGTAATAGCCTTCAAGATATAAGGTAAAATCGCTAAACCCTGAAATATAGGTCAGACTGATCTAGATATATTCTGAGGTTAGTCATCGGGTCTCATGGAACTAATGTCCCAGGTATGACATTTCTTCAAACAATAGTCTTCAAGATATAAGGTAAAATCGATGGACTGTGAAATGTCGATCACCATGGCACTCGAACCAATGTCACATAGTCGGTTTATGTATAACCAACTGTTGTCTAACTTGTTTGCATAATTGAAATGCATATACCATTACAAATGTGTCCTAGGTTTTGAATCCTAGCCCTCAACAACCACCCCCGCCCCCTGCCATGAACCAAGGGGCTTGGCCTTATGGAATCTGAGAAGACCCGGTGCCCAAGTTCTAATATGAACCCGAATTTAATGGTGTCTTAGTATATAAATTCAGAAAAATGTATATTTGCAATGACTTCAGCACCAAATTTCGTAAAATCATTCTTCGATATAAAAAGATTGGGTAAAACATAAATGTTGTAAGGCAGACTGTATGCATGGTAGTTAGCCCAATCACGGTTGACAACTTTCCTTCCCTCTAATGGCAAGCCGGTGGGTCAGACCTCAGATTTTTTGACAGTTCCAGCGTGATGGCTTACTGAGAATTAGAGAGAATTTAATTTTATGTAATGTTGGTTGGTGCTGATACTCTCTCTGGTTGGGCCAATCGGAGTCTAACTGTTGGTTTTCTTTTGCTCCAGCTCAGTCGTTTCATCTCTGTAATTGTTTGATTTTTGTGTTCTCAGATGTTTCACTGACGAGTTAGGAGGCCTTCATGAGGACTGAAAAATCACGACGGAAGAAAGGCAGCGTAAAATCGATTTAAGCCTCCCCGAGGAATTCGTTTTACTGACCGTTCCAAGGCGGTTCTTCTGTCGCGGTTTATTTTTGTTACGGTTTGTCTTTGAGTGTGTGTAGCATTTATATTTTTTGTATGGATAACCAATTGGCCATTTTGTGGGAACATGACCGTGCGTTTGGCTTTCTGCTATTTGTGTTTCCATTAGGGTCTAGTTATTTCATGTTTGTTTTTCGTTCCCGTGGGTGTCCATCACGAAAACACGACTTTATAATGTTGACCTCCTTGAACCCCACTTTTATATGGTAAAACAGGAGTTTACAGGGGTAAACCTTATTTTTCATATTTCTGCTCATAAATATAGATTCTAGGTATTCGTTAGAACCGCGTCGAAGAGACTGTTCTAACGAGTATCCACAATCTATATTTTTGGCAGAAATAAAAAAATCACAATTTTCATCATGTAATTTTCCTTTTTTTCGCCGCGGTAAAGTTTACAATGTATTTGTATAGGCGTGTTTTCGAAATGCATCCGATGGGGGCTGTGGATTAATTGCATCGATTCCGGATCATTGCCTTCACTTCTATTTTGTGATGAGTAACTGACCAGATTTCAGCACTGGAAACAATATTACAAAGGTGTCCTAGATTTTGATCCCTAGCCCCACCCCCGGGCATGAACCGACCGGGGTAGCAACAAAACCTCTACTTGTACTTCGTACAGGTGAGCTAAAATTTGTTTTGACCAGTTCAATAATGAATCTCGCCAATCTTAACCCATATATGACAATGGAATGTTCCACCTAATGAGTTTGGAGTGGTCCATTTCCAATTATAGGGATGTTAGGTTATTTTTGAGGCGTTTCAAAACAAAATGTAAAGATTTTCAGCAAACATTGTAGACTCAGATAAGACGCCGCGTTCTGCGGCGTCTGATCTGGATCTACACGGTTTGCCGTCCCCAAAACGGACCGCTAGGCATATATGGGTTTTTGATTGATTGATTGATTGATTTGAGGTTTAACGTCCCAGTCAAAAATGTATAGGTCATTTTGGAGACGTTGCTTTCAATTTTGTTGGACGTTTACTCATCATTGAAATGAGATGATATCTCAAGCCCTGTCGCCCATGAAACCTAGAGGGTTTATATGCATGAAGGTCTGGCTCGCACAGCTTTATCTGGACAGGCTTAGATCCTCTAAGCTGTTTACCAGTACTCGTGTGCAGTCGGTTTCAGCTCTGCGTGGCAGCATCATGCAGCCCATCTATTTCTTCAAGCCCGGGGTGGCGGGGGCCAGGCATATATGGGGTAATGAATGATACTGGAAAATCAAAATATTATTTACCTAGTGTTATGGCACTACCACTGGGAAGAATATGTAACACACTGGTCGTCTTAAAAACATGGTCCTCCTCGGTCACTGATGGACTGTTCACACTTCTCTTTTTACCTCCACCGCAGTTCTGAAATAGGACCAAGCATATCGCGTGATCAGATCCGTATGTGCGTGAGTGCGTGTGCGTTTGTGTCTATGTCAACAGCTTTGGTCATACGGAGGCGGGGTCTCGGTTTAAAGGCTCATCCGAAAGTCTGGAGAAGCCCGGAATCAATCCTACGTCCCTGGATTATGAGGCGTACACTACGGGGGCTTTTAAGATGATCTGGGCCCAGGATTACAATCGATACTTAATTTAAGGTCGACTTAACGATTTAAGGAGAAATAAATATCTTAGTAAAGTATTTCCTTAAAAAGTGCATTCGAAAGCCACCTATTTCATTTACTAAGCTAAGTATTTAACTTCGGATAAAGTCGTAGTTTTGACGGAAATTTTCACGACGATCAGCACGTAAGTTTCAATTACACATTGATGTAGGCGGCCCACAAGTTTCCCGCGATCTGTCAAAAATCACTTCTGTTTCATTGAATGGAGACAATAGAAAATATGATGGTTTAGTTTCCATTTCACCACATAAACCATGAAAAATGTTTTATACACTATAAAACGTGTTTCATTGAAGGATCACACTCGATCACGATTTGTGCGGACAAACATTGGTCACAATGTAGCACCACGCCATATTCAAAACGCTGTTTCTACGGGGTCATTTTAGAAACAAGAAATCATACAATATTTGAATAGACAAACCAAAAAGGCTTATATACAGTGGACGGTCTGACTCACATCACTTTGCCTGGGTAGGCTTAGTCCTTTTAAGCTGTTTACCAGTGCTCGTGCCAGTGTGGTCAGTTTCAGTTCTACATGGAAGCATCATGCAGCCAAATCTGAAGCCCCGAGGGGTGGGGGCGGAATCGGTTTTATAGAGTCTGTACATGATTCAAGCCTTCTCATGCCGTTAGGCGTATTGCATAATATTCAATACAATCAGGTACAGTAATAAATATATTCTGCACTATGGTGAAGAACAGGGGAGACTCCCGCAGAAACCACCCCAAACTTAACCCCGGCTACAATATTGTTTTCGGATGGTCATTATTATGCATGTTTGTAGTTGATATAGTCATTAACGACTAGATCAAACATCGTGCAGACAAACACGGAGAAAAACCGTTGCTCCAGTCGGAGTAAACCAAAGGAAAAAAATGTGATATAAAATCTCTGTACATTCCATCTCGGATTGCCCCGTCTTTTTATGAATGTGGTCCTTATCTGCGTATTACCTTACAGTTGATGAGGCATAAAGCGCTCACTCACTCACCTCACAAACACACTCAATCACTCACATGCACAAGCTTACAAGGGGGTGGACGGCCCCCGCCCATCGAGGCTTGAAGAAACAGAGGGGCTGCTTGATGCTTCCACGCAGAGCTGAAATCGACTCGCACACGAGTACTGGTAATCCGTTTAGAGGATCTAAGTCTGCCCAGGCAAAGCGGTGCGAGAATATAAACCCTATTGGTTTCATTGGGCGGCAGGGCTTGAGATGTCATTTCATCTCGATGTCGGGTAAAAGTCCCATAAAATTGGAAGCAACGTCTCCAAAATGACCTTTACAGTGTTGACGGAGACATTAAACCTCAAATCATACAAAACAAACAAGGGAGGTGGTACGCCTCAAACTTATTTTTATTTAGCATTTCAAGGCAAGGAGTAGAAGCTTATGATTGGTTGCGGCCAATATCAGTTGGACACCCCAGTGACGCAAGATACACGTCACCTTCCTCACCCAACCAGCACAAGCCGACACCACGCGACCTCCAGTAAACCACTTAGAAGGCTTAAGCCTGCCCAGGCAAAGTGGTGCAAGTCGGGCCGTCCATGCATATACGAGTTTGATTGGGCGACAGGGCTTGAGATGTAATTTTATCTCAATGTCGGGTAAAAGTCCGACAAAATTGAAAGCAACACTTCCGAAATCAAACCTAAATAGTGTTGCGAGGACGAATCTCAAATCAACCAAAAAAAAAACTTCTTTGTATTTAATAAATTTTGATATCGCGAATCTTACACAAATGGTCCTTTCATATGAAAGTTACGAAACAGGCCTTCGAATTGGATTTTAAATTGGATTTTATTGCCTTTACTATTACCATTTGCCCTGCAAATGTACATCGCTGACATACGTTACAGTTGTTCCCGCCAAAATAGAAATTATTTACATTTCAAGTGAAAATACTAATGTAAACCTATAGAAAACAATGCAGTCCATACTTCCATGAACGCATCAAGTCATATGATTTTCCATGACGTCAAGTGACGCCAGTCTAAACCATGGTTCTCTATGATCTCATTGGGCGTTCCGCTCTTTATAGAAAACTGCGTGTAAATGTTTTTCAGCTTTAACAGTTTGCCTTATAAGTGAGGAAAAAAGAATGTAAATATAAGAAATATTTTTTCGATGTTCATGAAGGTATGAACGACAGCGGGTCGCTAGCAAAGTTTATATGAACCCCTTCGGAGTTCATTTACTTTGCAGGCGACCCTGTTCGTTCATACTTTCATGAACAGCAGAAAAATAAAAGTCATTTCTTAAATGCACGTGGCGTCATACTATTTCATGACACTGAATATAAAGACGGCATATGATGGTTGTGAACATTGTATGCGTAAAAGTAGCAGGACATGCTTAAGCGTAGGAACATGGACCCGCTGTGCCACAGGATCAGTTTTTAAATAACAGACAAAAGTGATATGCGCCAGCCTCCCTCCCCAAACACCCCATCCCCCGACACACAAACCTGTCGGCCCCATCCACCCATCGGGGCATGAAGAAATAAATTGGCTGCATGACGCTTCCACGCAGAGCTGAATCCGACCGCACACGAGTACTGGTTACCCACTTAGAGGATCTAAGCCTGCCCATAGGGTCTTGAATCTTTTTTTTTTTTTTTTTTTTTTTTTGTTAATGATTCAAGCCCCTATGGCATGCCCAGGAAAAGCGGCGCGAGTCGGACCGTCCATGCTTATAAACCCTATTGGTTTCATTGGGCGACAGGCTTGAGAAGTCATTTCATCTCAATGTCGGGTAAAAGTCCCTCAAAATAGGAGCAACGTCTCCAAAATGACCTGTATATAGTTGAAAGGGACGTTCAACATCCAATCATTCAATCAAACATACACACACCTACCCTGACAAAAACAACCAAGTCGTTTAAGACCCCCGTTCGCTTGTAAGAACCTTCCTACACCAAACAATAAATTGTTACCCTGTTACCAGTATTATACAGTATTATGTAAAGGGAAGTTTTTATACAGCTCTATCGGTCGAAAACTGAAATCCCAGTTGTTTTATACCTCATCGCCAAGTCGACTTGCGCTCCAAGGAGGAAAAAAAAAGTGGCTCGACCGGGACCCGAACCCAAGGCCTCTTGAATATGATGCAAACACTTTACCGTCTGAGCTACCGATCATGACTAGTAATTATGGGCAAATAAAAGCTCTCGTGTTTGCCGTTGTTGATATATACATTCATGTGTCAAGGTCAAATCTTAAAAGTTTAGGTACCTACCTGGGTTACCTTAAATATTTAAGGATATTCTCTGGTTAAGTATCGACTTAAACGAAAGAAATTCTTTGTAGTTCACTTTATACGACAGTAAAGTAAATACTTAGTTTAAGTAGGTACTTAAAATTTAAGTACGCATTGTAATCCTGGGCCCAGATCCGTGAAAATTTGCTTCTGTTAACACGATTGATGTCACCTGTTTAAAGTCACGCTCAGTGATAACAGGTTATTTCCGTTTGCATTTTTACTGATCTTATTGACCTTGCGAATTTTCTCAGGCAGACAAAGCGTGTTAGTAACGCAGGGAAGCAACTCCCCCATTTCTCAGTTTCCGTGGAAATAAGTTCTGAGGTTAGATTCTTTGGAAGCAAAGAATACACCAAGTAAACGAAAACAGCATACTCCGTTTTATTGAGTCTGTTCATGACTAGTACTAAAATGTGCAACAACGGCCACGCCCTCTAGCGCCGGCTTAAAGGAACTATTTTCGAAATGCTTTTAAATGAACTCAGTGATCCCGACATACCAGAAAATATATAATCTGCACTATGATGATGTACTGTAGTCGACAAAAATACATCTAATGGAAACGTTTAAACAAAATGATTCGCATTAACCCTTCTCTTGCTGAATATTCATTTAAGCCACACCCATTTCTGACTTTGAACAAGTCAGATTACTTCATGTAATTTATTCTTACAAATCCATCAACTTCATGTCAAACAGTGTAGATCGTGATCAGATGGCTTCTTCAGAAGCCATCTGATCTGGATCTACAAGGTTTCCAAAGATATGGGTTGTCGAGAACAGCAGGATAAGAGTTAATAGTGCGAAAATGCAATTTCGCATCAATTTGTCTTACATTTAGACAGGGATATGCCATTGAAACTCTTAAACACCAAAGAAGCAACAAACTTTCGCATTTTATTGAGAAATATCCTGAAGGGCAAAGACTGAAGTTTAATTTAAACACAATTTTGTGCCACTTTCAAAGAAACAATTTCATATTAAATTATATGTAGTGGTTGCATATATTTCAGTGCATTTTGTAATAATAGTAATGATAATAATAACAATAATAATAATCGACTATTTATAGAGAGATGGATGGATGGATGGATATTTTGTTTAAAGACGCTCAACCCTAATAGGGCATATAGCGTCTAAAAATAATTAGATATTAGATATAAAATTGTTATTGAAGTTTAAAAGTTAAAATATTAATGATTACAGTTTGTTAAAAAGTCCGATTTCTTTAAGAAAATTGATTAATTGATAAGATGGTATGTCATTAAAAAGATCTTTCATTGTTGTAACATTAAAATATTTTGAGCGTATATGATGAAATTCTACACATGAAATGAGAAAGTGTTCAACTGTAAACGGTTCGTTACAAGATATACAGAAAGGTGCTTGTTCGTTTTTTAATATGTAGGAATGAGTGAGTCGTGTGTGTCCAATACGGCATCTTGTGAGTTTAGCCTGGTCTTTCCTATTATAATTCAAAAAAGTACATTCGGTATGAAAATTTGGTTGAATTTTATTTAATTTATTATTAGTTTCTTTTTCCCAAATTGATTGGCATTTATTTTTTATATATAGGTTTATGTTCGATTTTAAATCTGAAGAAGGAATTTTTAAATTGATAATAGCTAACGATAATGCTGATTTGGCTTCCAAATCAGCTAACTCATTACCACGGATATTTACATGACTGGGAAGCCAGCAGAATATGATCTCCTTTGAGGCGGAAAGATAGTGGTATTTTCTTAAAATTTGTTGAATCAAGGGGTTTCTGTGCTGTTGATCTTTCAGAGCTTTTAGTACAGAAAGAGAATCGGAATGAATGATGAAATGTCTTTCAGGTTGATCTCGAATGTGATAGAGTGCGATATCAATTGCTTTTGCTTCAGCGGTAAAAATAGAGCTATTATCGGGTAGTCTAATGCCATCAGTGAAATTCGGACTAATGACAGAACAAGCAACTTTCTCATCTTGTTTCGAACCGTCAGTGTAAATGGAAATGTGATTTTTAAAATGTGATTTAATTTCTAAAAATTCATTTTTAAAAATATGTGAATCAACTTCAGATTTCTTATTTTTATGTAAATCTAAAACTATCTTTGGATTAGTTAATGTCCATGGTTCTTTCGATGGAAATGAAAATGGTTGAATATTTTGGACATTAATATTGGCTTCTTTAAGTAAAGGTCGTATTCTTAGGCCAAGAGGTTTAATTGCGGATGGTTTATTTTCGTAAAATCTTTCATAATTAGGGTTAAAAACACATTCATATGCTGAATTGCGTGGATTTGCAGCTAATTTGGTAGCATATTGAAGAGACAATTTTTCTCTTCTAACATAAAGTGATGGTTCATTAGATTCAGCATAGAGACTATCAACGGGTGAAGTGCGAAAGGCACCTAGTGCTAAACGTAAACCTTGATGATGTATAGTATCCAAAGATTTTAAATAAGATTTCCTAGCAGATCCATAGACTATGGAGCCATAGTCCAATTTGGAACGAATTAACGATCTATACAGATTTAAAAGAACAGTACGATCTCCTCCCCAGTCGAAACTGGACAGGACTTTTAAAATATCAAGAGCTTTTAAACATTAAGCTTTCAAAGCTTTGATATGAGGAATAAAAGACAATTTGTTATCGGATGTAAGACCCAAAAACTTCGCCTCAGTGACGACTGGAATTGGACTGCCGTATATAGTCAGTACAGGATCTAAATGCAACTTTCGTATTTGGCAGAAATGAACACACTGAGTTTTTGTTTTAGAAAATTTAAAACCATTTTCTGTTGCCCAAGTTTCTATATTATCTAAACACCTTTGCAGTTTAAATTCAATGGTTTCCATATTTTTGGAACGATAAAAAATTCCAAAATCGTCAACAAAAAGCGAACAATCTGGGTCTTTTACACATTTAACTATATTATTAATTTTTATGCTGAACAAGGTTGGTGATAAAATACTACCTTGTGGTACACCTTGTTCTTGATCAAATGTGTCCGATAATGTATTTCCTATGCGAACATTAAATGTTCGATCGGACAAGAAATTTTGAACAAAAAGTGGCAATCGGCCTTTAAGGCCCAAGTTGTGTAAATCTTTCATGATGCCATATTTCCAAGTCGTATCATAGGCCTTTTCTAGATCAAAGAATACAGCTACGACATGTTCTTTTTTGATAAAGGCATCACGTATAAATGATTCTAAGCGAATCAAGTGATCGTTAGTAGAGCTGTTTTTCTAAAACCAGCTTGAAATTTAGTGATAAGTTGGTTTGATTCTAAGAACCAAACCAGCCTATCATTAATCATTCTCTCCATTGTTTTACATAAGCAACTTGTCAAAGCAATAGGTCTGTAATTAGTGGCTTCAGTATGATCTTTATTAGGTTTCGGAATAGGAATAATGGTAGCTTTTCTCCAGTTTTCAGGGAATTTTCCAGTGATCCAAATATCATTCAGAATATTTAATAATGTTTCCAATGCCTTGTTGGGTAAATGTTTTAAAATTTGATAGTGTATGTCGTCAGGACCAACAGCAGTATCATGAGATTTATGGAGAGCATCTAATAATTCTTTAGTAGTGAAAGGTAAATTATATTTTTCATGATTTAATGAGGAAACAATTAAATTCTTTTTCTCTTGTTCTTGTTTAATATTTTGGAAATTTTCTGAATAATTTGAGCTAGAGGAGTTTTTCTGAAAATTTTCCCCCCAAGGCATTGGAAATGTCTTTAGCCGTTGAACACATATTTCCGTTCGATTTGATATGGACATGTTTATTTGATTTGTTTTTGCCACTAATTTTTCGAATCATGTCCCATATTTTCTTAGTTGGTGTTCTGGTATTCAGTTTGGAGACGTATTGCTGCCAAGATGCTTTTTTGGCCGATTTTATTGTTTTGCGAGCTTTAGCTCGCATGTGTTTGGCATGGATAAGATTTTCTTTTGTTGGTTGTTTATTGAATTTTCGTAATGCAGATTTTCTTTTATTGATTGAAGTTTTAACTTCGTCATTAAACCAAGGTCTGTTTCTTTTTGAAAAAGTCGAGGATTTAGGAATACATTTTTCAGCAATATCAATCAATTCATCAGTAAAATCTTGTATATCACTTGCAGTTTTAAAACGTTCAGGGTCGAGTTTTTCATTATATAATTGATTAAAATTTTCCCAATTTGCTTTACTCAAATTCCATCTGGGGTGACGATCCTCATGGGTCGATGCAATTTCTTCAATTACTATCGGAAAATGATCGCTCCCATGGAGATCGTCCACAACAGACCAATCAAAATCTAGATAAATATTTGGAGAGCAAATTGAAAGATCTAAAGCAAAATAATTTCTTGTGGGAGAATGAAGATATGTTGGTTGTTTATCGTTAAATAAACATAAATCATTTTCAGCAATAAAATTTTCTATGATTTCTCCTTTGTCATTTGTATCCGAGCAACCCCATAATTTGCTGTGACTATTAAAATCTCCTAATAATATATAAGGACTAGGTAATTGATTTGTTAAATTTTCTAATTCTTGTTAAGAAAAATTATAATGTGGTGGAAGGTAGACAGAACAAATCGTTATGGATTTGGATAAAGTGACGTTTACAGCAACAGCTTGTAAATTAGTGTTTACATCTATTTTCCTATGAGGAACATCAGCTTTTACCAGGATTGATGTACCTCCTGATGCCTTCTGATTATCCGTTGTGATATGATTGTACATACTGAAACCTTTGAAATTAATATTATCTGTAGTTTTCAAAAAAGTTTCTTGGAGACAAATGACATTAGGAGAAAAAAGTGTAGTTAAAATTAAAAGTTCGTTAAAATTGGCTTTCAGTCCTCGACAATTCCATTGAATTATTGACTTCTTATCCATGGTTGAATGGAGAGAAGATTAAAACAAGGAATTTAATCCTTTATCTTTTATTATGCTTTGAGAACGTGGAGGGATCAACGTCCAACTCCATGTCCTCAAGGGCGACGTACTGATTAGCCAGTTTTACTGGATCAGCAGACGCCCCTTTACTGTTTGGGTTTGATCCTTTATGCTTTTCTTTGCCGTTTTTTTCTTTTTGATCCGCTGTCCCTGACGTGGATCGGGAGTGTGATCTGCTAGGTGTTTGCCGTTAGGTTGTGAACTGGTCTGTGAAGATTGTCTAGATTCTGATCTAGAATGATGAGTAGATGTAGGTTGTGACGATGTAGGTTGTGATGATGTGGGTTTCGGTTTAACAGTAGAGGTAATTACTTTAGAATGGGGTTTTATTTCAAAATCTTTTTCGTTAAATTGAGTGGAGGTTTCTTTTGTTTCAGGTTTGCTGGCAAGGGATTGGACAACTTTTGCGAATGTGTTTTCTGGTTTGTTTTGTTGTACTTTCTTTGCTTCCAAATAGGTGACGTTTTGTGTAACTTTAATTTTCATGATTTCTTTTTCCGTTTTCCAAACTTCACAGACATTGGATTTAGACAAATGATCTTTTCCGCAGTTCACACATTTTGGAGAGTTCTTGCAGTTGGTAGTATGATGGTCGGTACCACCACACTTCTCACAAACAGATCCGTCAGGGACAGTACAATCATTTTCATGGTGCCCAAACCTCTGACAATTGAAACAACGCAGAGGATTGGGCACGTAGATTTCGACCGGTATTATCCTGTAGAAGATCTTCAGCGATTTCGGCAAGGAAGTAGAGTTGAAAGTGAGTAGAAGTGTATTTGTATCAATCAGATTTCCGCATTTTTTCCTTTAAATCTTTTACATGCCGTTACACCTTGTTCTTTTAGATATTCAATTATGCTGGCTTCCGATTCGTGCTTTAGCATTCTGTCACGGATAATTCCTTTACAAGAGTTGAGTGTTTTATGTTCCGTGACAGAGACGTTCATATTAAAGAATTTGTTTACTTTCAGGAGGTTTTCGGTTTGTGATTTTCTGTTTGTTTCTATTAAAAGTGTGCCATTTTTTTAGTTTTTTGACGTTTTTTGGTGTGCCAATCAATGATTCTATTTGCTTTTCAATAACGAACGGAGAAAGAGTTGTAACGGCCTTATCTTCCTTGCTCGAAATCACTAAAAATCGAGCGAAATTGTCATTTGCTTTGAAATTGAAAGTAGTCGGTTCCGGGTCGTCATCTGATAAATCTAAAAATGCTCTTTTCCTAGTGGTGGATCCCATGGTGAAAATTTATGATTCGATAGCTATGCGCCCCACCCTCCTTGGAGCCCTACAAGGGGACGTTTAATGGAAATGGATCTCCTATTTCCAACGCCAAGGCTACATTGCTATTATACTCGATGACAGGACCAGAGTCCTTCCGCTCCACTTCTGTTTTATGATTCCCAACTATGCACCCAGATTTCAAAGAAAAATGAGGAACAGTTGGGACCCATCCCCACCCATATTCTCTCCCTCACAGAAGTTTCTGCTGAATTTCCCCAGTACAAGCCCACCGATTGATCCATCAGCCGTCGCCCATCAAATAACACTCAAAGATAGAGGAAAAAGAAATTACACCCGGTTTGTACCATAAAGATACGTAAAAAAGAAAGAAAGAAGATAAGGACAAGCTGTGCGATTCTAGAGCTTGGCACGACTGAGCCGATTGATTCAGGCCGGATCTAGCCCAAACCCCTCTTCTATCTGAAATATGGGCCAAAATGATGTGTTGAAAAGCTGGAGATCCCTGGGCTTTTCTCAATCATCAGGATCCCTTCTTCCAGCATACGAGACGCCACTCACGGCAAACAAGTGGCCCCTGTTTCAACAAGGAATTTCATCCCCATTCACTACAGAAGGAAAGTGACCTGTATATTTTATTCCCTACAGACAAGGGAGGCCGAAAACGTTTGCTTAAATAAAAGCTTGGCTCTGAAAACAGGAGATCCTTTGGTAAATATGAGATCCATGATTATGATAAAAAATTATTGAGGTGATAAGTTTCCGAAAGAACAAAGAATTTTATAAATTACTAAAGAAATAAGCTGTGTTAGATGATGACATACACTTCAGAACTTAGTGATAAGTATCCGATTCTGTTAACTTTGGAATAACATGAAATAAATTTGAGGTAACATGAAACGACAAGTTACTTATCTAAAAACGTATTTAAAATGCATCTTTCATTGATGTGCAGAGTGATGGAGCATGAAAAAGTGACACATACACAGTACAAACATATACAGATGAGGTTTTCTTCTTTGTGGTGCGCGACCCACCAACAATGATGATACACGTACAAATGCAGCGTGGTAGTAACATGAGAAAGGAAAGGTTTAAAAGGATAGATCTCGCGTAGTGAATTGTAAAAAAATTTGGTAAGATGCATTTGAATAAATTGAATTACAAAATAATACCGACCGAACGGACGAGTGTTCTGTATGTTGGAGGCTTTTACCCAACTGCCACAGAACCTGAAGGCAGCCACCTATTTCGAGGCACCGGGTGGTCTCGGCAATGGGACTGTTTTCGGTGGGGTCTTACCACTCTGCCACACTCCCGAAGGCAGCCGCCATATTTCTACCCCCCGGGCAGGCGCGGGGCAATTTATAGAGAGAAACACATTTAGTAAACTAGTACTTATCGGAAAGGGCCGTAACTATTGTTGCTAGAACTTGTGGCCCAACCCATTTGCATGTATCTTATGTTATGAGCAAAAATGTTTAATCAGTACTTATCTTCCATGTGGTCCTATTTTATCCTGGGTAAAACCCAGTACTAAGCAACGTGGATAAAGTCTCTTGCTTAACACATTTTATTACTTTGAAAATTTATGCGGGACAGGGGTAGTTCGACCAACTGAGGGTTACTCGTAGGGCGAGGTCAAAGTAGTTCAGGTGTATCATTTGGATATATAAAATACAGATATATTGCATGCATTCATTAGGACCTCCTCGCCGAGGCGATTCTCATGAGGGCACTCAACATACTTTTTTAAGATGAAATGAAGGAGAAAAACCTAAAAAAAATACCTGGAGCTTTCGGGCGAATTTCCTAGGGGTTCTAGAAATATTTCGAATCATCCATGGTAAACGAGCCATTGAAGCTTTATGAAGGAATATGACCGCATAGCAACAGATAAGGTGCGTATTTTGTGACAATTGAAGGAATGTTTTCCTTATTTCTCCATATAAACCTATGTTGTGGGTATTCATTCGAACCGCCTCGTCGAGGCGGTTCTAATGAATACCCACAACATAGGTTTAAATGGAGAATTGACAAAAACTATCCTTCAGTTATCACAAAATACCAACTTAATACTGATGCTATGTAACCCATTCATTTTCCTATGTTCTCGTCCTTTTTTAGCTTTGTAGTCTAGTAAGACGCATCGTATAAGATGCTCAGCCAAATTTTTATGTATGACATTTCTACGGAACCCGGGAAGGGACATGAATTTTTTCATATAAGTTGTGCGTACAAGATAATATCTTGTGCAGACAAGATATCTTGTTCGTACAACATATATTGTGCGCACAAGAAATAATCTTGTGTGGACGAGATATTATCTTGTTCGCACAACATCTTGTGCACATAACATTATCTTGTGTGCACAACATATCTTGTGCGTACAAGATATTAAGTTGTGCGAACAAGATATCTCATCCGCACAAGACAATATCTTGTCCCTACAACATAGATCTTGTCCGCACAATATAATATCTTGTGGGCACTAGTGTGGACCATATATCTTGTTTGCACGACATACCTCCCAAGATCTGTTGTGCGAACAAGATAATATGTTGTGCAAACAAGATAATATGTTGTGCGAACAAGATAATATGTTGTCCGCACAAGATCAATTATGTTGTCTGCACAAGCCGCACAAGATAATATCTTGTTCGCACAACACATTTGCACAACGGGTTCCGTGGGGAACGACTCATTTTAACATTTATTTAACCACCAACCCCTCCCCACCCATCCCCACAAAACGATTTGTGAGTCGTTCAAGAACGTTTATTCCGCCGATCATGTCAAATTTGGGGTTTAACAACACGTCAACTGCTGTGGGTCATTTTGGATAGTCTCTCAGAGAAAGGTAGGAAACAGATAGAGATAGTAGATGAGATGAAAGTGATGGATGGATGGATGGATGGATATTTTGTTTAAAGACGCTCAACCCTAATAGGGCATATAGCGTCTAAAAATAATTAGGTATTAGATATAAAATTGTTATTGAAATTTAAAAATTAAAATATTAATGATTACAGTTTGTTAGAAAGTCCGATTTCTTTAAGAAAATTGATAAATTAATAAGATGGTATGTCGTTAAAAAGATCTTTCATTGTTGTAACATTAAAATATTTTGAGCGGATATGATAAAATTCTACACATGAAATGAGAAAGTGATTAACTGTGAACGGTTCGTTACAGGATACACAGAAAGGTGCTTGTTCGTTTTGTAATATGTAAGAATGAGTTAGTCTTGTGTGTCCAATACGGCATCTGGTAATTTTAGTCTGGTCTTTCCTACTGTAATTTGAGAAAGAGCATTTACTGTGAAAATTAGGTTCTATTTTGAATAATTTATTATCGGTTTCTTTTTCCCAAATAGATTGACATTTGTTTTTGATATATTTATTAATGTTAGATTTAAAATCTGAAAAAGGATGGATGGATGGATGGATAATTTGTTTAAAGACGCTCAACCCTAATAGGGCATATAGCGTCTAAAAATAATTAGATATTAGATATAAAATTGTTATTGAAGTTTAAAAGTTAAAATATTAATGATTACAGTTTGTTAAAAAGTCCGATTTCTTTAAGAAAATTGATTAATTGATAAGATGGTATGTCATTAAAAAGATCTTTCATTGTTGTAACATTAAAATATTTTGAGCGTATATGATGAAATTCTACACATGAAATGAGAAAGTGTTCAACTGTAAACGGTTCGTTACAAGATATACAGAAAGGTGCTTGTTCGTTTTTTAATATGTAGGAATGAGTGAGTCGTGTGTGTCCAATACGACATCTTGTGAGTTTCGTCTGGTCTTTCCTATTATAATTCAAAAAAGTACATTTGGTAGGAAAATTTGGTTGAATTTTATTTAATTTATTATTAGTTTCTTTTTCCCAAATTGATTGGCATTTATTTTTTATATATAGGTTTATGTTCGATTTTAAATCTGAAAAAGGGATTTTTAAATAGATAATAGCTAACGATAATGCTGATTTGGCTTCCAAATCAGCTAACTCATTACCACGGATATTTACATGACTGGGAAGCCAGCAGAATATGATCTCCTTTGAGGCGGAAAGATAGTGGTATTTTCTTAAAATTTGTTGAATCAAGGGGTTTCTGTGCTGTTGATCTTTCAGAGCTTTTAGTACAGAAAGGGAATCGGAATAAATGATGAAATGTCTTTCAGGTTGATCTCGAATGTGATAGAGTGCGATATCAATTGCTTTTGCTTCAGCGGTAAAAATAGAGCTATTATCGGGTAGTCTAATGCCATCAGTGAAATTCGGACTAATGACAGAACAAGCAACTTTCTCATCTTGTTTCGAACCGTCAGTGTAAATGGAAATGTGATTTTTAAAATGTGATTTAATTTCTAAAAATTCATTTTTAAAAATATGTGAATCAACTTCAGATTTCTTATTTTTATGTAAATCTAAAACTATCTTTGTATTAGTTAATGTCCATGGTTCTTTCGATGGAAATGAAAATGATTGAATATTTTGCACATTAATATTGGCTTCTTTAAGTAAAGGTCGTATTCTTAGGCCAAGAGGTTTAATTGCGGAGGGTTTATTTTCGTAAAATCGTTCATAATTAGGGTTAAAAACACATTCATATGCTGAATTGCGTGGATTTGCAGCTAATTTGGTAGCATATTGAAGAGACAATTTTTCTCTTCTAACATAAAGTGATGGTTCATTAGATTCAGCATAGAGACTATCAACGGGTGAAGTGCGAAAGGCACCTAGTGCTAAACGTAAACCTTGATGTATAGTATCCAAAGATTTTAAATAAGATTTCCTAGCAGATCCATAGACTATGGAGCCATAGTCCAATTTGGAACGAATTAACGATCTATACAGATTTAAAAGAACAGTACGATCTCCTCCCCAGTCGAAACTGGACAGGACTTTTAAAATATCAAGAGCTTTTAAACATTTAGCTTTCAAAGCTTTGATATGAGGAATAAAAGACAATTTGTTATCGAATGTAAGACCCAAAAACTTCGCCTCAGTGACGACTGGAATTGGACTGCCGTATATAGTCAGTACAGGATCTAAATGCAACTTTCGTATTTGGCAGAAATGAACACACTGAGTTTTTGTTTTAGAAAATTTAAAACCATTTTCTGTTGCCCAAGTTTCTATATTATTTAAACACCTTTGCAGTTTAAATTCAATGGTTTCCATATTTTTGGAACGATAAAAAAATCCAAAATCGTCAACAAAAAGCGAACAATCTGGGTCTTTTACACATTTAACTATATTATTAATTTTTATGCTGAACAAGGTTGGTGATAAAATACTACCTTGTGGTACACCTTGTTCTTGATCAAATGTGTTCGACAATGTATTTCCTATGCGAACATTAAATGTTCGATCGGACAAGAAATTTTGAACAAAAAGTGGCAATCGGCCTTTAAGGCCCAAGTTGTGTAAATCTTTCATGATGCCATATTTCCAAGTCGTATCATAGGCCTTTTCTAGGTCAAAGAATACAGCTACGACATGTTCTTTTTTGATAAAGGCATCACGTATAAAGGATTCTAAGCGAATCAAGTGATCGTTAGTAGAGCTGTTTTTTCTAAAACCAGCTTGAAATTTAGTGATAAGTTGGTTTGATTCTAAGAACCAAACCAGCCTATCATTAATCATTCTCTCCATTGTTTTACATAAGCAACTTGTCAAAGTAATAGGTCTGTAATTAGTGGCTTCAGTATGATCTTTATTAGGTTTCGGAATAGGAATAATGGTAGCTTTTCTCCAGTTTTCAGGGAATTTTCCAGTGATCCAAATATCATTCAGAATATTTAATAATGTTTCCAATGCCTTGTTGGGTAAATGTTTTAAAATTTGATAGTGTATGTCGTCAGGACCAACAGCAGTATCATGAGATTTATGGAGAGCATCTAATAATTCTTTAGTAGTGAAAGGTAAATTATATTTTTCATGATTTAATGAGGAAAAATTTAAATTCTTTTTCTATTGTTCTTGTTTAATATTTTGGAAATTTTCTGAATAATTTGAGCTAGATGAGTTTTTCTGAAAATTTTCCCCCAAGGTATTGGAAATGTCTTTAGCCGTTGAACACATATTTCCGTTCGATTTGATATGGACATGTTTATTTGATTTGTTTTTGCCACTAATTTTTCGAATCATGTCCCATATTTTCTTAGTTGGTGTTCTGGTATTCAATTTGGAGACGTATTGCTGCCAAGATGCTTTTTTGGCCGATTTTATTGTTTTGCGAGCTTTAGCTCGCATGTGTTTGGCATGGATAAGATTTTCTTTTGTTGGTTGTTTATTGAATTTTCGTAATGCAGATTTTCTTTTATTGATTGAAGTTTTAACTTCGTCATTAAACCAAGGTCTGTTTCTTTTTGAAAAAGGTCGAGGATTTAGGAATACATTTCTCAGCTATATCAATTAATTCATCAGTAAAATCTTGTATATCACTTGCAGTTTGAGAAAGTTCAGGGTCGAGTTTTTCATTACATAATTGATTAAAATTTTCCCAATTTGCTTTACTCAAATTCCATCTAGGGTGACGATCCTCATGGGTCGATGCAATTTCTTCAATTACTATCGGAAAATGATCGCTCCCATGGAGATCGTCCACAACAGACCAATCAAAATCTAGATAAATATTTGGAGAGCAAATTGAAAGATCTAAAGCAAAATAATTTCTTGTGGGAGAATGAAGATATGTTGGTTGTTTATCGTTAAATAAACATAAATCATTTTCAGCAATAACATTTTCTATGATTTCTCCTTTGTCATTTGTATCGGAGCAACCCCATAATTTGCTGTGACTATTAAAATCTCCTAAAAATATATAAGGACTGGGTAATTGATTTGTTAAATTTTCTAATTCTTGTTTAGAAAAATTATAGTGTGGTGGAAGGTAGACAGAACAAATTGTTATGGATTTGGATAAAGTGACGTTTACAGCAACAGCTTGTTATTTAGTGTTTACATCTATTTTACTATGAGGAACGTCAGATTTTACCAGGATTGATGAACCTCCTGATGCCTTCTGATTATCCGTTGTGATATGATTGTACATACTGTAACCTTTGAAATTAATATTATCTGTAGTTTTCAAAAAAGTTTCTTGGAGACAAATGACATTAGGAGAAAAAAGTGTAGTTAAAATTAAAAGTTCGTTAAAATTGGCTTTCAGTCCTCGACAATTCCATTGAACTATTGACTTCTTATCCATGGTTGAATGGAGAGAAGATTAAAACAAGGAATTTAATCCTTTATCTTTTGTTAGGCTTTGAGAACGTGGAGGGATCAACGTCCAACTCCATGTCCTCAAGGGCGCCGTACTGATTAGCCAGTTTTACTGGATCAGCAGACGCCACTTTACTGTTTGGGTTTGATCCTTTATGCTTTTCTTTACCGTTTTTTTCTTTTTGATCTGCTGTCCCCGATGTGGATCGGGAGTGAGATCTGCTAGAATGTTTGCCGTTAGGTTGTGAACTGGTCTATGAAGTTTGTCTAGATTCTGTTCTTGAATGATGAGTAGATGTAGGCTGTGACGATGTAGTAGGTTGTGAAGATGTAGGTTGTGACGATGTGGTTTTGGGTTTTACAGAAGAGGTAATAACTTTAGAATGGGGTTTAATTTCAAAATCTTTTTCGTTGAATTGTGTAGATGTTTCTTTGGTTTCAGGTTTTGGATTTACATCTATCTATTGTAGATGGATTTGTTTCGTGCAAAATTTATGATAAACGCGATGACTTTGATTTTGAGATTGTAAATTTTCCTTTTTTGGATGGTGATGTTCCTCGTGCGCCATCCTATGGCGTTTATATTTCGCAATTAATTCGATTTGCTAGAGTGTGTAGTCATGTAACTGACTTCAACACTCGTAATAAATTATTAACGGCTAAACTCCTTAATCAGGGTTATCGGTACCATAAACTACGCAAAGCCTTTTCAAAATTTTATAGACGCCATTCTGATTTAATTTCAAAATTCAATATTGGACTTAAATCTCTACTGCAACAAGGTCTATCGGAACCCGAATTTTATGGTGACTTAGTATATAAATTCAGAAAAATATATAACCGCAATGACTTCAGCACCCAATTTCGTAAAATCATTCTTCGATATAAAAAGATTGGGTACAACATGGATATTATACGACAGACTGCATGCATGGTAGTTAACCCAATCACGGTTGGCGACTTTCCTTCCCTCTTTAATTGCACGCCGGTGGGTCAGGCCTCAGATTCTATGACGGCTCCAACGTAAAGGCTTATTGAAAATTAAAGAGATAATGTTGGTTGGTGCCTGATGCTCTGTCTCTGGTCGGGCTCATCGGAGTCTAACTGTTGGTTTTCTTTTGCTCCAGCATTTCAGTGGTTTCTTGCTGTCGAGTCCTCACCGTTGTCTCACCTCTGTGGTTCTTTGATTTCTGTGTTCACGGAGATGTTGCACTGATGAGTTAGGAGGCCTTCATGCAGACTGAACAAATTATTTGTCTAAATCGCGACGGAAGTAAGGGCGAGGATTGTGGCCACGTAAAATCGATTTAAGCCCCCCAGTGGAAATCTTCCACTGACCGTTCCAAGGCGGCTCTTCTGTGGCGATTTATTTATGTTGTTGTTTGTTACTTACTGTGTGTATCACTTGTGTCTTTTAGTTTTGGGTGGCCGTATGGCCATTTTGTAGGAAAGTAACTGTCCATATGGCCTTCCTTTGTTTAGGTTTCCATTATGGTCTGGTCGCTTAATGTTTGTATTTCTTTCCCTTTGGTGTCTTTTATGGATGGAGTAAGTTAATTGTATCAATTCCTGATCTTTGTTTTACTTCTACTTTGCTGGTAAGAGATTGAACAACTTTGGCGAATGTGGTTTCTGGTTTATTTTGATGAATTTTCTTAGCTTCCAAATATGTGACGTTTTGTGTTACTTTGATTTTCATAATTTCTTTTTCCGTTTTCCAAACTTCACAGACGTTTGATTTGGATAGATGATTTTTTCCGCAGTTCACACACTTTGGAGAATTCTTGCAATTGACAGTGTGGTGATCAGTACCACCACACTTCTCACACACAGATCCATCAGGGACAGTACAATCATTTTCATGATGCCCAAACCTCTGACAATTAAAACATCGCAGAGGATTGGGCACGTAGATGTCAACCGGTATTATCCTGTAGAAAATCTTTAGTGATTGCGGCAAGGAAGTGGTATTAAATGTCAAAAGAAGTGTGTTCGTGTCGATGAGATTTCCGTCTTTTTTATTTTAAAGCGTTTACAGGCCGTTACGCCTTGATCTTTCAGATACTCCACGATGCTGGCTTCAGATTCATGTTTTAACATTCTGTCACGGATAATGCCCTTGCAAGAATTTAAAGTTTTATGTTCCGTGACAGAAACATTCATGTTGTAAAATTTGTTGACTTTTAAGAGGTTTTCGGTTTGAGATTTTCTGTTTGTTTCGATTAAAAGTGTTCCGTTTTTTATTTTTTTGACATTTTTTGGAGTACCAATTAACGATTCGATCTGTTTTTCAATAATAAACGGTGAAAGAGTCGTAACGGCCTTTTCTTCCTTGCTTGAAATCACCAAAAATCTAGCGAAGGTTTCATTAGCTTTGAAATTGAAGGTATCCGGTTCCGGGTCGTCATCAGATAAGTCTAAAAATGCTCTTTTTCTAGTGTTGGATCCCATGGTGATAATGTATGATTCGATAGCTATGCGCCCCACCCTCCTTGGAGCCCTACAAGGGGACGTTTAATTGAAATGGATCTCCTATTTCCAACGCCAAGGCTACATTGCTATTATACTCGATGACAGGACCAGAGTCCTTCCGCTCCACTTCTGCTTTATGACTCCCAACTATGCACCCAGATTTTAATGAAAAAAAATGAGGAACAGTTGGGACCCATCCCCACCCGTTTTCTCTCCCTCACAGAAGTTTCTGCTGAATTTCCCCAGAACAAGCCCACCGATTAATCCATCAGCCGCCGCCCATCAAATAAAACTCAAAGATAGAGGAATAAGAAAAATTACACCCGGTTTGTACCATAAAGATACGTAAAAAAGAGAGAAGGAAGTAAAGAACGAGCTGTGCGATTCTAGAGCTTGGCACGACTGAGCCGATTGATTCAGGCCGAATCTAGCCCAAACCCCTCGTCTATCTGAAATATGGGCCAAAATGATGTGTTGAACAGCTGGAGATCCCTGGGCTTTTCTCAATCATCAGGATCCCTTCTTCCAGCATACGAGACGCCACTCACGGCAAACAAGTGGCTCCTGTTTCAACAAGGAATTTCATCCCCATTCACTACAGAAGGAAAGTGACCTGTATATTTTATTCCCTACAGACAAGGGAGGCCGAAAACGTTTGCTTAAATATAAGCTTGGCTCTGAAAACAGGAGATCCTTTGCTAAATTTGAGATCCACGATTATGATTAGAAATTATTGAGGTGATAAGTTTTAGAAAGAAAGAATTTTATAAACTACTAAAAAGATAAGTTGTGTTAGATGATAACGTACATTTCAGAACTTAGTGATAAGTATCTGATTCTGATAAATTTGGAGTAACATTAAATAACTTTGGAGTAACATGAAGTGACAAGTTACTTATTTAATCTTTCACAGATGTGCAGAGTGATGGAGCATGAAAAAGTGACACATACACAGTACAAACATATACAGATGAGGTTTTCTTCTTTGTGGTGCGCGACCCACCAGCAATGATACACGTACAAATGCAGCGTGGTAGTAACATGAGTGAGGAAAGGTTTAAAAGGATAGATCTCGCGTAGTGAATTGTTAAAAAATTGTTAAGATGCATTTTTTTTTAACAAATTGATTCACAAAATAATACCGGTCGAACGGACGATTGTTCTGTATGTTTGAGGCTTTTACCCAACTGCCACAGAAGCTGAAGGCAGCCACTTATTTCGAGGCACCGGGTGGTCTCGGCAATGGGACTGTTTTCGGTGGGGTCTTACCACTCTGCCACACTCCCGAAGGCAGTCGCCATATTTCTACCCCCCGGGCAGGCGCGGGGCTATGAAAGTGATGGACAGTGTAAAAGAGGAAATGAACTGAGGAAGTGTAGAGACAGAAGAAATTGCTTACCGAATAACATCCCGGATAAGCTAGAATGACTGCTTTTTGTCCCCCACCGTACATTGATTTAGCTATCTTCCAATTATTGGCACCCTCACAATCTATTATCATCTTTCATGTATATTTGTCATGCATGTGGGTGTGCGAGTAAGTGAACTGTCCTACACTGCTGTTACACTATTTCTGTCTATTTCCTCGGATGTCATATTTGATACTGAGAGAATAAAGAGCTTTTGACTTGACTTGAAAACTTGAAAAAAAAACAGCGCCCCACATCTACCCTTACCTGCTGCAAGGACAGCAGGCCTTGTCAACTGTAAGCAAATATGAGTGACGCCCCAGTGACGCTAGATACACTTCACCTTTGCCTCATCCAACCACCCCAACCCCCACCAAGATGGTGGGGATGGTTGGGTGAGGCAAAGGTGACTAAAGCCATGTCAAATAGAGGTGGGCCAAATCTGTAGTATCTGAGGAAAACCAGTCGATGTTCTGCTGAAATTTGAGTCACATATGACCTCAGAAACGGGCATCATTTTAACAAGTCTGAAATGAAGACTCCTCTAAACCCCACTTTATATAGAAAAACTGGGGTTTAAGGGGTATTCATTATTTTTCTTATTTCTGCCGATCACCCACAACCTATGTTTGCAGCATAAATAAGAAAAAAATATCTCAGATTTTCATCAGAAAAGAGCATTTTTGTAGATGTGAAAAAATGCACTATGTCGCATGGTTGTGTTATCGAAAAGGGGATACTCACAAAATTACAGGCGGAAGCACCACTTGGACAAACCTTCACTGAACACTCGAAATACACGTCGGGAGAGTCGTAGAACCTGAAGGCGTACATGGTGACGTAGTAGCGGTTTATCAGGGGTACCTGGTCGTAGATGGAGTCGAAGTTATCGTCAACAATGCCGGTGTCCTGACGACAGCTGAAACAGAAACAACAGTCATACTCTTACTACAGTAAAAAAATTTCTATATTAAGAACACCTTTGGGACTGTTCAAAAGTGGTCTTAAAGACCACTTTTGAACAGTCCCAAAGGTGGTCCCTGACCAGAGGTCACTACACAGACAATAACGAAAGACTGTTTGTTTGTATTGGAGTTTAACCACCCAGTCAACACTAATAAGGTCATTTTTGAGCCTGTCACTTTACCTATCAACACTTTTCCTGGGCAGGCTTATACGTAAGCAGTTACCCAGTAGAGTGCACATTCTTTCACCAGAAACTGACAGCTGCCCTTCTTGAATCAGCGGAAGGGAGAGAATGACCGTAGAAGAGATTTCATGATCAATCTCCACGAACGAATGTTGCCGACCCGGCAGGAATCGAACCCGCGTCCTCCTGATCACCAGTCAGCAAAAACGAAAGAATAACTGCAACCTACTAAATAAGCTTTTTATACCATCTGTAGTCTTAATTTTAGGTGGTCTTACTAGCGGATTTCACTATTGGTTTTTATCACTATAATGTTATTAATCAAGTAATTTCGTATTTTCCCGGTTACACGTCCGAGTTTTACTGTATTGGCCCGAGGCCGAACTTGATTAATGACAATATTAATGACACCATTAACCCTTTTTGTACCATATGGAATCTTTCTCCTTTCATTTAGTAGGAGTCCATTACAAAATTTAGGGGTGTCGGGTTGTGTTTTCTTCAAATTTTATTTGGAAAATGGCTGAACTTTTTACAAACAGTGTAGGCCCTGATCGGACGCCGCGTTCTGCGGCTTCAGATCTGGGCATTCACTGTCTGCCACTTACCCCTTTCGGGGTTTCCGGTACCAGATGGGTTAATCAAGTAATTTCGTATTTGCCCGGTTACACGTCCGAGTTCTACTGTATTGGCCAGAGGCCGAACTTGGTTAATGTCAATTGTATTAGCTGACACCATTAACCCTTTTGTACCAAATGGAATCTTCCTCCTCACATAAAGCAGGTGTCCAGTACAAAATTTAGGGGTGCCCGGTTATGTTTTCTTCAAAATATATTAGGAAAATGGCTGTACGTTTTGCAAACCGTATAGGCCCTGATCAGACGCAGAAGTCCATTTACCGCCCCGCCTATCGGGGCTTGCATTTAAGTTGCTATCCCGAGATACAAGTTTGTACTAAGTATCATTAATGAAGCTCTTATAGTTCTTGAGAAATAAACTTGACCATTTGGGTGAATGCTAGGGACGGTGGTCGTAATATTTAACAAAGTCAGTGAACCATGAAATTTAGGTCAAGGTCAAATATGGATGCATGCATTTAAGTTGCTATTCCCAGATTCAAGTTTGTACCAAATATCATTAATGAAGCTCTTGTAGTTCTTGAGAAATAAACTTGACCATTAGGGTGAACGCTAGAGTGGTCGCAATATTTTACGAAGTCAGTGATACATAAAATGTAGGTTAAGGCCAAATAGGGATGCTTGCTTTTAAGTTGCCATCCCCTGATACAAGTTTGTACAAAGTATCATTAATAAGCTCGTATAGTTCTTTAGAAATAAACTGTGAAGCTGACTGTACCTTATTGTAAAGGGACCTCCAAAAGCTTGAAACTTGGGAAAAGAACTGGGAAATGGAATTTAACCCGGGTAAATGCCAGGTACTACACATTTCCCGTTCTAAAGAACCCATTAGACACAATTACATTCTCCACGGTGAAGTCCTCCAGGAGGCTGATCATGCCAAGTACCTGGGCCTTGAGTTTAGCCGTGACTTGGAACACCCACATTCATAACGGGACCACCAAAGCAAATCGGACCCTGGGCTTCATACGTAGGAATATACGCACCAAACATCAAGGCATACGTGAAACAGCTTATAATACCCTTGTTAGGCCCCAGCTTGAGTATGCCTCCCCTGTGTGGAGCCCATATACCCAGTCAAATATAAACAAGGTTGAGCAAGTCCAAAGAAGAGCAGCTAGATGGGTCAAACATGACTATTCATATAGTAGTGTGACCCAGATGCTTCATACCCTGGGATGAAGATCATTGGAACAGAGGCGGGCACCTCCTATTGTTCTACAAGATAGTATGTGGCCTTGTCGAGATTCCGCTCCCTACATACATTCGACATCCAATCAGAACTACCAAAAACATGCATACTATGCACTACATTCAAATCCCTACTACTGCCAGTTACTATAAATACAGTTTCTTTCCCTTGGCTGTGGTACAATGGAATCACCCTCCTCATGCTGTTGTGTGCTCCGATTTGGATTCTTTCAGAGCGACCATATGCACCCTCCATCACCCAATGCCATGAACCGTGAAACTTTGTCTTTATCCGCTTTTAATCTCTACTAACACTGTTTTACTTTCAATTCTCCTAAAATCTAATACTTTTTCTTCTATCACACTTCTTTTTCTGGCGCGCGCAGCTGCACATAATCCTCGCGAGAGGATGCTGCAGGATATATAGATAGATAAACTTGAACCTTAGGGTGAACGCTAGGGTGGTCGCAAATGTTGACGTCTCAAACGGACGAACGGACGGAAAACCGGGCGCCTATGTTGGGCCATGCTAATAGCAGGCGCGACAAAAACTGCACAACGCTTCACGGATGAGTTATCGTAGTATTTAGAAAAACATTCATTCTTGAAAGGTGCGTTGTGTGTACTCATTAGAATCGCCTCGATGAGGCGATTCTATTGAGTACACAAAACACTATGTTATAGAAGCATTAGCCCTGAGACATGGCGCTATGAAAACCCTCAGTGGCTCGAAATACACCTATCTCGAGCATATTGTCATGGTCCCAAATGTGATGGGAATGAATACACCTTCAGGGGAGGCAACTTCTGCAAAGTATTTTTGTCCCCCCCTGTCACTAGGGGTCAACTCTTAAAGGAAAGAATTTGCTCCTGAGGAGCAAATTCTTTCCTTTAAGAGTTGATCCCATTTTCCGTGGGATAGGGTTTACAGAAAAGCAAACAGGAAATCCCTAAAGTTGTTTCCCTTTCAAAAATGGCAGACAAATTTACCAGGTGTATCCATTCCCCTTAAGATACATTGTTTTGTTTGAATTTATTTGAATTAAGGTTTAACGTCCCCGTTAACACAATTTAACTCGTTTTGGAGACGTTGCTTTCAGTTTTGTGGGTTTTTTACCCGACATTGAGATGAAATGACTTCTTAAGCCCTGCCGCCCAAGGAAACGAAAAGGGGAAGATTCATTGTATGTGGCCGTGCATATACTTTGTATGTATTTGGCAACGTCATATCAACGTCGTTGCAACGTCGTGACGTTGCACCGATGTTGATGTAACGTTCCCGTTTTTAATGCAACTGCACTGTACTTACCCATCAAGAAATAATGTTTCTGAAAGCCTAAGTCCAATACGGGTAGCACCGGAATACGCCGTACAAGTGGGCAGAGCATCAAACTCAGCTGAAATAGTATCATAGCCCAGCTAATGACATGTATTTTTTGTGGATCGTTCAATCAAATGCGCGGATATTATACGGCAGCCTGTTAAACCATATAGCCTACATGCACCAAGCGCAGCTCAGAGTCCACACAGTTTGCCTGTATTCCAAAAACAAAGCACATTTGAAAGACGACTGCAAGAAGATTTTCGGTTGCAGTCTTCCTTGGTTATCAAAGGATTTAAAGTCCGGCTATTACGATTGTATCAAAATCTTTCAAGACTGAATGCCATTACAGGTACTTATGCAAAACAGTGTAGATCCAGATGAGATGATCTATCTTATCGGGATCTACACTTGCCATCCAGAAAATGGTTCTGACTTAATTCACGCAAACAGGCCTATATAATTTCGCCCCCCCCCCCCCCAACTTTATCCCCACTTTTAAAAAGTAAATCTGAAATTTTCAGGTATAAATTCCTTTTTCTTATTTTTGCTCGGATCAAAGATTGTGGGTGCTCGTTAGAACCGCCTCATCGAGGCGGTTCTAACGTGTACCTACAATCTGTTTCAAGGCGGTTCTAACGAGTACCCACACTAAGTTTCAAGCACAAATACGTAAAATATCAGGAATTCTCAGAAAATTGGCATTTATTAAGTAGTAAAATTTTCAATGTATACATTAAAATTCCTATATTAAGACCACCTTTGAGGTTGTTCAAAAGTGATCTTTAAGCCATTTTTGAACAGTCCCAAAGGTGGTCTATGACCAGCGGACGATGTATGCAGAAAACACAAAGAAAGAATAATTGCTACCTACTAAATAAGCTTTTTAAACCAGAATTAGTCTATTTTAGGTGGACTTAAGAACAGAATTCCACTGTATTTGAATAGGCATGTTTAAGCAATGTGTAAGTGAGCTGAAATGGACGAGTGCCAATTCATTGATAGAAGAATCCACTTTAGAATCTTATGGATGAAAGGATTAAGAGCCGAGGATTCTGATACAACTCACCTGGTACGTCAATGGTCCAGTAGAGGTCGTCACCAACGTCAGCGGAGGAGACAATGCTGGCGTCCGGAGACGAGTGCCCTCGTATTGCTGACGTCACTATAAAGGCGGGGGTAACCAGGCTCTGCGTTGTCAAAATGAGGCTGCAATATATATATATATATTTTTATTATTATTTAACTTCGGTTTAACAGTATTTTATTGTTTGTTTGTTTTATTATTATTATTTGAGGTTAAACTATGTCATTTTGGAGACGTTGCTTCCAATTTTATGGGACTTTTACCCGACATGACATGACACGCCCAAGGAAACCAATATGGTTTATATGCACGGACGGTACGACTCGCAGCACTTTGCCTGGGCAGGCTTAGACCTTCTAAGCAGTTTACCAGTACTCCTGAGTGGCGAGTTTCAGCTCATGCAGCCCTGTCTATTTCTCCAAGCCCCGATGGGCGGCGTCCAACAGTATTTTGTAAATCAGAAAGTTCAATACAAATATACATATACAAGAATATTTTGTTATCGTTATGATTGTACGACCCTTTCAAGAGTATTAAACATATTTCGAACCCATTGTAGTCAAAGGTATCTTAAAACCTGAGTTCAATCAGTTGCAGAACAAGACTCAATTCTCACAGCGGTTAGAAACCTTATGACTAAGAGACAACGTGGGTAATACTAGGCCACGAATAAGGCCCGTTGGATTGGAGGTACCGTTCGTATGAATTTAGGTTTAACGTCCCCATCAACACTTTTAGTCACTGTGGGACTTTTACCCGACATTGAGATGAAATGACATCTCAAACCCTTCCGCCCTTATATGGAGTGGGTGATTTGACTCACACCACTTTACCTGGGCAGGAGTATTCCTTCCAAGCGGTTTACCAGTACTCATGTGTGAGCTTAGTTGAAGCGCCTTATGTTTGCGATTCTAACGATTACATATACCATAGTAATAACGAATAAACAAACCCAGAACATCACAAAAACACCTAATAATATAATTTTGACCGCCTTGAACCCCACTTTTATATAGACAAACTGGGGTTTATAGGGTGTTTATGTTTGGGGTTTATGTTTTTATTTCTGGTCTAAAACATACATTTGGGGTACTCGTTAGAACCGCCTCGATGAGGCGGTTCTAACGAGTACCTTCAATCTATATTTTGAATAGATATAAGAAAAATATCACAATTTTTCATCTGAAAAATTTCGTTTTTGCGTCGGTAAAGTTTGCAATACATTTGTATAGGCGTCTTGTCGTATTGAAATCTATTAACCCATTTTGTACCGGAAACGGGTACCCTGATCAGGGCCTCCACTGTTTTCTAAAAGTTCAGTCATTTTCCGAATAAATTTTGATGAAAACACAACCTGACACCCCTAAATATTTAAATGGACTACTGCTATATATAAGGTGGAAGATTCCATTTGGTACAAAAAGGGTTTGGAAACAAATTACAGCAGAACTTCAATTTCAACCATGAACATTTGTCCATGATAAACGGAGCTAACACTCGTGCGACACAGTGCATTTTTTCACATCTCCAAAATGGCTACTTTTTGATGCAAATCCGTTTTTTTTTCTTATTTTCATTTCAAACATGTGGGTGCTCGTTGGAACCGCCGCAACACTGAGGCGGTTCTAACGGAGCCTCGCTGAGGTGGTTCTAACGAGTACCCTCAACCTATGTCTTGAAACAGAAATACAAAAAAATAATGTCTATCCACCGAAACCCAAAGTTTTCTCTATATAAAATGGGGGTAAGGTGGGGTCATTTCACAGACTTTTTCAATTGGTGAACAGAATTTTATTCAGAACGCAAGGCCATGAGGCATAACTGGGGTGACTAAGGATATTGTCTTGAAATTCATCACCGGACTTACGTAATTCCCAAGACCCCTGCCACGCTGCGGTCAACGCCGGTGTCTGGTATCTGATCACACTGTATCTGGTAGGTTTCAGAGGAGATTCCGCCGATAATAGAATTCACGGGGTCTCCGGCTGGACGGTTTGAGAAATGAAGTGTAATCGCACTTCCCTGCAAATAATAACACCAATAGTTTGTTTGCTGGTGTTGAGGTTTTACCATTTTCCCTGAGTAGACTTCCCAGCAGGCACATGAGGTAATTGTGACGTCACCGACGCACCATTGCACCGACGTTGATTTGACGTTGCCTTAGCGACTTGTGCCTGCTGGGCTTAGGTTCGGTCGGTTTCAGCTCTGCTCGGAAGCACCATGCAGTCCGTTCTTTTTGTCCAAGCGCCGATGGGCAGGTTCGCAAACTGAAGTAGTACATAGTAGTTTTGTTTTTGCTTTGGTTTTAAGGCCCGTTCAAGATTATTTCACTCATATCTAGCCGTTCGTTAATCAGAGGTGGGCGAAAACCGGAGTACCCGGAGAAAAACCACCTGACTTTCCGTTGCAGAACTTGGCGTCTCACATATGACCCGAGCGGGGCTCGAATCACAGCGGTGAGAGACCTAATGATCAAGAGTCAGCGCTCTTAACCACTAGGCCACGGAGGCCCGTAGTCGTAGTAGTAATACATGTAGTAGAAGTAGTAGTAGTAGTAGTAGTAGTAGTAGTAGTAGCTGACTCTTGATCATTAGGTCTCTCACCGCTGCTACTACTACTACTACTACTACTACTACTACTACTACTACTACTACTACTACTACTAAAATAACCATTATAAGAATAATAATACATAAGATTATAACATTGTATGTAATAATATTAATAATAATAACATACAATAATAATAAAAATTAATAATTTTGATAATTATAACAATAATAATTCTGATAATGAAAACATTAATTAAAACCTAAATAGAATTGACGGGGACGTAAAACCTCATTTCAAGCTAACAAAATAATTATATTGTAATTTAACCAGAGGACACATACATGTAAATTTTGATCTGGATTTGTTCGATTAATTGGTTGTTTTGGGGTTTGCACATGTCATTCCTTGCGAGCCATTTTGTATCGTATCCCATAGAAAGTGACAAAATATATTAGAGATAGTACAGGAAAATGGAAGAGATAAACAAGAGAGAAAGAGGAAAAGGAATGAGTGTTGAAATTGGAGAAATACCCCCCCCCACACACACACACATACACACATACACACACACACACACACACACACACCACCACCACAACCACCACCACCACCCTTACCTGTTGCAAGAACAGCACGCCTTACCCAACTACGTCCACAGATGCTTGGGGTCAGGTCACTCGCTAACGGTTTTTTATTATTTTTTTTTGTTTTGTTTCAAGTTAAAATTGGAACACTTACCATTTTCATAAAACACGTTTAGAAACCTCTAGACAAGGTTTAAAAAACGTCTTTTTTACTATCAAGGCTCTGTAAAAAAAGACGTTTTTTTTTTTTTTTTTTTTTTTTTTTCAAAGATAGTCTAGAAGATTCTTAACATGTTTTATGATGATGGTAATTGTTCCAATTATAGCAAAATTGGAAATAACTTGAAAAAAAAAAACCGTTAGTGAGTGACCTGACCCCAAGCATCTGTTGACTTAGTCGGGCGAGGCGTGCTGTTCATCACGTGAACATGTCTGTGAAATGAACACCCCCTTACACCCCACTTTGTATAGAGAAAACTGGGGATTACGGGGGAAAACATTATTTTGCTTATTTTTACTCCAAGACATAGGTTGTGGGTACTCGTTAGAACCGCCTCAATGAGGCGGTTCTAACGAGCACCCACAACCTATGCTTGCAGTACAAATACCCAAAATATCATGGATTTTCATCCGAAAAGTAGCCATTTTGGAGATGTGAAAAATGCACTTTGTCGCACGGGTATGACATCGTAATGTCTTACAACAGGTAAGGGATGTGGTGGTGACCAAGTCAATATCAGTTGGACGCCCCAGTGACGCAAGATACACATCACCTTTGCCTCACCCAACCAACCCGTGATCAAGATTTGGTAATTTAAGGGGAATGGGAACACCTGGCAGATTTTTCCGCCATTTTTCAACGGGAGACAACTTTCGGAACTTCCTGTCCGCTTTTCTATAAGTCCTATCTTATTGAAAAAGGGGTCTACTCTTGAAGGAAAGAATTTGCTACTGAGGAGCAAATGCTTTCCTTTAAAAGCTGACCCCTATTGACATGGGAGATTAAACTACTTTTGCAGGAGTTCCCTTTCCTGAATATGTTCCCATTCCCCTTAATGTCGTGTCAACCCTCTGTGGATCACTGGTGTCTTCGTCCGTTTGAGTGTTAACAAGCGAAAAGGGATCATTCTGTGTCAAAGTTTTTCGTCCCCGTCAACACTATTTAGGTCATTTTTGAGACGTTGCTTCCAATTATGTGGAACATCCGATATTGAGATGTGTAAAATGACATCTAAAGCCCTATTACCCCAAACCTCTATGGTTTCAGGAGCCGTCATACTCAAATTCCTGGGCTTAGTCCTAAGCGGTTAACCAGTACGCAAGTTCGGTCAGTTTCATCTCACCGCTGTGATCTCCCACCAGAGGGAGGATGGGTGGGTAGGTGGTTGGCTGGTTGAAAGTGTGACTGACTGACTGAACGGGCGGACAGGTGAGCGAGCAGGTTGGTTGAGTTCTTGAGCGAACAGTCGTCAAGTTTTGTTTGTGTTTTAGATATGAGGTTTAACGTCCGCGTCAACACTATAGGTCATTTTTGAGACGTTGCTTCCAATTTTGTGGGACTTTTACCCGACACTGAGATGAAATGACATCTCAAGCCCTGTCGCCCAATGAAACCAATAGGGTTTATAAGCATGGACGGTCCGACACTCGCACCGCTTTGCCTGCGCAGTCTTAGATCCTCTAAGCGGTTTACCAGTACTCGTGTGCGGTCGGTTTCAGCTCTGCGTGGAAGCACCATGCAGCCCATCTATTTCTTCAAGCCCCAACAAGCGTCAAGTCAGTTAGTGTCAGAGTGAGGGAGTTATGACAGTGTGGACGAAAAGGTCTTTTACTGGTATAGATGGGATATTTAACGGGATTCCCAAAAGCCCGGAAGCAATTCAAAATTTTACGAATGCGTAACTCGTATGCATAAACGTTTCAGTTAAATACACGTCATAGAACAATAACTATTTTTGGTAATTGTCACCATATATGGTAGTTGAAGTAAAACCGCCAAAATAAGCAGCCACACTATAACACATAGCTTAATGTTCTCCGTGGCTAATGGGTCTTAACAATTTGGTCTCCCACCGCTGTGGTTCGCGGAGAGTCAGGGCTCTTATCCACTAGGCCACGGAGGCCCGTATTATCATGACATACGAGTAAATGTAAACATATACAATGAATCATTCGCTTCACTGCGCCATATTGGACTCAGACCAACCTGATTTCATATGGGGCCTATTATGCCAACCGGAATGCCAACAGGGGTTGGGGCGCGGCGAGGGTGGTGGGGGTGGGGTGGAAGGGGAGAGACAACAGAGACCGGCCCAGAATGAATGGTGATAAACCCGACATCATTAATCCGACTTTGCACACTAAAAGATTTAGTTTGACGTGTGCAGGGTGGTAATCAGGGGAAAATGAGGCAATGGAAATTTGTTCCCTCGACACATACGGGAACTCTCGAGCTAGCTCCATCACCAGGAAACTGGTGTACAAAGGTAGGTCTCGAAGAAATGTATCGCCAGTTTTTTCTTTGTAAGTTATTTATAAAGAAATACGGCAATGCAGTGCCACATAGGAATGATTTAACTTTATACACCGCTAGAATTTGCCATAGAAATTTGCAGCGCTGGAGTATGAATGAAAGGACGGACCTGAAAAATTGTCAAATTATGTAAATACTGAGATTCTGGCCGATGATTTTTCATTTTCCGTCAAAAGTACGCCCTTCACATCAGAAATGAAACATGGAACGTTTGAAATAAGCAAAAGAATTTGGCCGTGATTAAGTACTTTACGACTTATGAGGAAATTACTGTCCGAGCTAGTCTTCTCGACAAGGAGCTAGTCTTCTCGACAAGGAGCTAGTGCACTCGACATGGAGATAGTGCCCTAAAAACGAAGATGAAACATTCATCAGATGACTCGGGCCTGTCTTTCAATGGTCCCACCCAGTTTATCCAACTGATTTCTTAACCTCTGGCTAGTGGGCCTGGTGGTTAAGTGCGCTGTCTGTCTGGTTTAACCATTTAGCTGCAAACTCAAACAGATTTGACATAATACATTGTTATATTGAATATTCTATGCTCTTTTCAGATGGGCGCTTTCCAAGGAAAAAGTTCCTGAGCAGAATAACATACCGGACATGCAACAACAAAAAAAATTATATTCCTGTGCTAGAAAAGAAAAGTAGGCACTATAAACGGGCGCCTCTTTACTTTTTATTCCCTATAGATTATTATAGTTATTCATGAATCATTCGACTAAGTATCATCCCTAAATTTTTAGTATTATATCCGATAGAGGATCCAATTAAAATGTTTTTATGAATATAACTAATTTTTCGTATCGACAATCACTAGTTCGAGCCAATGATATCCATAGTTTGCTTACTTGATATCAATAAGTAAACCTACTTTCAGAAACGACATTTTTTTCTATATTTCTTCCCTCGAACTTAAGATTCAACAACAATTTTCTTTTAAGCTATTAGAATTCTAGTACTTAGTCCTAAAATGTACTGCAGCAATTTTGAAAATCGGTCAAGTCATAATGATTTTATGTAATTTACCCCCGGGCCCACCCAGGGGTATGACTCCGAGGCAGTTGTATCATGAACTGAAAGTTCTCGGTCTGAGTAAGCGTCATGCGAAATTTAAACTTTGAAGCATAACATAAATGGAAGTTATGGGCTCCAAGAGAAATGCAGACGAAATTTGTTAGACTGTTTATGAACGCGACTTTCCATTGCAGAACTTGGGCATTCAGATATGACCCAAGAGAGGCTCGAACCTCAGCGACGGGATACCTAATCGTCATAAATTCGTGTTGTTACGTGATTAGTTGCTTAATAGATCACTGTCTGTCCGTCAGTGATAAGTGCATAGATCAGTCGCGCTACGGGCCCGTGATCACTCGTGCTACGCGCTCGTGATCTATTCACTTTAATGACTGACTTCCAGCCTGTGATCTCTTAAGCAACTAATCACTACCAGCACGAATTTATGTCTTATCTTTCAACAATTAAGTCGAACTTTGTGTTGAGCCTTTATGGGTAGGGGAAACGATAGTTTGTTCGCGGCATCTGGGTCGCATCACCAAGATTGCTACCACGCCCGTATATGGCACAATCATTAAAAATCGTCTCTAAAACCAGTGGGATGATTTTCAAGAAACTTGGGTATGTAGTACCTAGGACTGCAGCTCAACATAATTTGTTTAAACGATGACTTGGTTGATCACAAATAATCAGATCACATGCGGGAAAAATGTGATTATTAAGTAAAACAAAAAGATTACGGTAGGAATCAAATACTTCATTTATTTAATCAAGCCTTCAAACGACACTGGCATAGGTGTGCATATATATTTTCTTTCTTTTTCCATCAATCCTTCCATCCATCCACCCACCCACCCATCCGGCCGCCCGTCTGTCTGTGTCTGTCTGTCCGTCCGTACGTTTGTTCGTTCATTCGTTCGTCCGTCCTCCAATGGACCCATCCGTCCTATACCCACTCATATATCCCTCTCTGTAGTGTACCTATCCATCCATCCAACATCCATCCATTGATCCGTTCTAAAATGGGGAAGTGGCAAAGCAACTAGGTGGGCGAAACAACTAAGGTGGCGAAAAGACCAGGCTTGTGTGTGTGTGTGGGGGGGGGGGGGGGGGGAGGGACAACTAGGGGTGCAAAATGACGGCGAAACGACCAGGGAGAAACGGCTAGGTGATGCGCCTTTGGAGCATAGTATCTTGCTAACCCGCTAGCCAGAAGTAAAGAAACTAGTTGGATAAACTGGGAGGGACCATAGAAAGACATCGAATCAGGCCCCAGCACTATCTCCATATCGATTGAACTAGCTCCTTGTCGAGAAGACTAGCTCGGACAGTAATTTCGTCATAAGTCGCAAGTTACGTAATCATGACAAAAATTTTTTGCTTGTTTCAAACGTTCCATGTTTCATTTCACTAGGGATGCTGCTTCTGGGGGTGTGAAGGGCGTACTTTTGACGGAAAATGAAAACACGTAGGCCAAAATCTCCGTGTTGACATAAATTGACAATTTTTCAGGTTCGTGATAAAAAGTTTCATTCATATTCCAGTGCTGCAAATTTTCATGGCAAATTCTGGCGGGGTACTAAGTTAAATCATTTCTATGTGGCATTGCATTGCCGGATTTTTTTTTATAAATAGCTTGCAAAGAAAAAACTGGTGATACAATTCTTTAAGACCTACTTTTGTTCACTGGTTTCCTGGTGATGGAGCTAGCTCGAGAGTTCCCGTATGTGTCGAGGGAACAAATTTTCAATGACTCATTTTCGAGCTAAGTCCCCTGATTACCACCCGTGCATCACGAAAACACGCCTATATAATTCGGAACCCTTTGAACCCCAATTTTATACAGTAAAACTGGGGTTTACAGGGGTAAACCTTATTTTTCTTATTTCTGCTCTACAGTATATCGTGGGTACTCATTAGAACCGCCTCATCGAGGCGTTCTAATGAGTGTCCACAATCTATATATATTTTTTTTCGGCGGTAAAATTTACAATGCATTTATATAGGTTGTTTTCGAAATATGCAATCAGTAAAGATTGAAACCATCATGAACATCAAAGCAGCCACAGGGAAACTTTTTTTCTTCCGGACGAGCAAAGATCAAATGACTCAAGCGACATGTGAAGATTGAGTTTGCGCAGTCTGATCAGTCTTCGCTTGTCGCACGTGCAAACTTGCACGTTTTCATATGCACTGACTTATTTTTGGAAAATAGTATGCCAAAGGACGTCACTTTTTAATAAAGCCAACGTTTTCAAAAAATAGCCATCAGAAGAGATGGCAAATCCCCCGACCAAAAGCCAATATGGCCTTCAGAAGATTGTTCACCAATAGAACATACACCAGAATCAAACCAGCAATATATCACACAAGTATTGCAGTTATGGCCATCACAAAATTATACTGTCAGGGGACATAACTAAAAAACCAGGGCACTCAGAATTGTGGTTCTTGTGAATGACATGCCTGCTTAAGCTCATGTATTTCTGTACAAAGTACCATCAATATGTCTCAAAGGATATTGGAGATTCGGGGATCACAAGCTGGTCAAACTGTTATATTGGAAGGGGAGATAACTCAAATACCACATCACCAACAGTTGTGGTTCTTGCACATGACACCCCTTCTGTACCTTGTATACAATTGTGCCAAGTTACTTCAATATATCTCAAAGGATGTTGGACTTATGGCCTTCACAAGGTTATATTGTCAGGGGAGATTACTAAAAAACCAGAGCCCCCAGAGTTGTAATTACTGAGCATGACAAACCTGCTTAACCTCATGTACATCTGCATCAAGTAACACCAATATGTCTCAAAGGGTATTGGAGGTACGGAGATCACAAGGTGGTCATACCGTTTTATTGGAAGGGGAGATAAATATCATAGCATAGTGGTTCTTAGGCATGAAGTGCCGTCTCAACCTTGTATACAATTATGCCAAGTATCATCAATATATCTCAAAGGGTATTGGAGTTATGGCCATCACAAGGTTATATTGTCAGGGGAGATAATTTAAAAAAAAACCAGGGCACCCAGAGTTGTGGTTTTTGCACTTGACATCTGCTAAACCTCATGTACAACTGTACCAAGTACCATCAACATGTCTCAAAGAGTATTGGAGATATGGCCATCACAAGGTAGTGCTGCTATATTATTGGAACGGGAGATAACTCAAAAACCATGGCACCAAGAGTTGTGGTTCTTGTGCGTGACACACGGTCTCGGCCTTGTGAACAACTGTGCCAGGTATCATCAATTTATCTTAAAGGGTATTGGAGTTAAGGCCAGCACAAGGTAGCCACTCTATTTTATTGGAAGGGGAGATAACTCAAAAACCATGGCAACCAGAGTTGTGGTTCTTGTGCATGACATGTTGTCTCAGCCTTGTGAACAACTGTGCCAAGTACCATCAATATATCTCAAAGGATATTTGAGTTATGGCCATCACAAAGTAGTCATTCTATTTTATTAAAAGGGGAGATAACTAAAAAAGTATGGCCTCCAGAGTTCTGGTTCTTGCGCATGACACGCCGTCTCAGCCTTGTGAACAAGTGTGCCAAGAATCATCAATGAATCTCAAAGGGTATAGGAGTTATGGCCATCACAAGGTTGCGTCTACGGACGGACGGGCGGACAGACGGGCGGACAGACGGACGGACGCCAGGCTGATCGCTATATCCGCCGAACCTATTCGGTCGGGGGATAAAAAGTGAAGTGACGTCACTGTATTTTCTAAAGCTCTGATTCAAAACCCAAAATGACGTCAATGATTTTGAAAACAGCATTAACAGTCGATCGCCGGAAACAGAGCTAAGACTCAAATTAATTTGCGCGTCACTATTTTCTAAAGCTGGTTTCGGAACTGCCAAATGACGACATTTTCAGAAGCAAAATTAATGCCAAATGAAGTCACTGAATTTTCTAAAGCTCATGTTATGGAAAACGCCAGATGACGTCACTTTTTTTCGAATGCTTATTTTTTGCAAAAAATGCAAAATGCCGTCACGGGATTTTCTAACGCTAATTTGTGAAAAACGCCAAACGATGTCACTGTACTTTCTAAAGCTCAGTTTTTGAAAACTGACGAATGGCGTTATCTTATTCTCATTTTTGACAACGCCTTGTCACGTCACTATTTTCTAAACTATTTTGGTAAAATCCAAAATGACGCCTCTTCTTTATACAGCCCATGTTCGGAAAAACGTGAAATGTCGTCACCGTATTTGTAAAGCTCATTTTTTCGAAAACGACAAAAAGGCGTCACTGTGATTTTGAAATTAGCATTAGAAGTCGAACGCTGGAAAAAGAGCTACGAATCAAATGAATCTGCGCGCATGCGCTGGTTCGACCGTTTCCCGAATGTTCACTTACCTGGCAGCCGTCGATGATAACTTGAGAACCAATAAGAGATGTGGTACACTCTGCTGCGGAGGGGTCACTCTCGTCCAATACAGCAACGACATGCCCAAATGTCCCGGGATTGGGGTTCACCACGTGTATTGTACCGTTGCTATAGCATTCTGAAACAGTCACATGCCGGGCGTCGAGGTTATAAAACTATTTCATGCTCAACTCAGCTGAGCATGAAAATTGTTATGATCATACATCACGCAAACAAGTGCGTGAAATAAAGACCCCCTAAACCCCACTTTATAGAGAAAAAAAAACTGGGGTTTACGGGGGTAAACATTATTTTCCTTATTTCTGCTCCAAGACATAGGTTGTGGGTACTCGTTAGAACCGCCTCAATGAGGCGGTTCTAACGAGCACCCAAAACCTATGTTCCAAAACCTATGTTTGGAGTATAAATAAGAAAAATATAACAAATTTTCATCAGAAAAATTACCTTTTTTCTATATCACACGGATGTGGTTATTGTAATAACTATTAAAATGCAAACAAATCAGGCAATTTTCCTGCTCAGATCAGCATAGCATGTCATCTATCCGGCTCAGAAATTTTAAAATACCAACATTTGTTGGCACTTTAAAATTTATGAGCAGGATAAATTCCACGCTCAAGTGAGTTGAGCATGAAAACAGTTTTATAATCTCGGAGCCTGGATTGGCCTCTTGTAACGGTAAATCACCGCTTCTCATTTTAAATACATTTTAACGATTTGATTGGGAAATCTGACGGTTTGGATTTCCTGTCCCCCAAAAAGGTGAAATAACCTTGAAAGGGTCGTAAAACATGAAAAATAATCGATTCTTTTTCGCTCACATACCCTGAATAGGATGATTCGAATATGTGTAGCTTTTTTGGTCAGGAAAGCATGCGAAAAAGGGGCCAAACCAAACATTTTAAAAAAGCCGAGTATTTTGATACCAAAATGGGAGTCCCTTGATAATTATGTACATAATTGCGAGTATGTTTACAGTTATACATGTTTTAGTCCAAGCGGTGCATGTATTTTATCCAAAAGGGCTACATGCATCGCCATTGTAGGGGGGGGGGGGGGGGTAGGTACATTTAACCCTTGTCCTGCTGAGCCAGGACATGTCTTACCTTCCAAACAATGAAGATCCAGATCAGATGGCTTCTGAAGAAGCCATCTGATCTGGATCTTCATTATTCGTCATCCAGTTTATGAATTTGTCGCAAATATTTGCATCACGTAAATTGATTGGTTGATAATCGGTAGTGGGTGTGGCGTATTTAAATATTCAGCAGGTCAATGTTTAAGAGGGAACTGACCAGCGTGTTCTTGATTTTGATTTTACGGCCCTTTCAAGATTATTTCACTCATATCGAGCCAACCGATAATCAGCGGTGGACGAAAACTGGAGTACCCGGAGAAAAATCACATGACAATAAAATTGATTGTGAATGTCTAGAATTATATTCCAGAAATGTGTTTTACGCAATTTACTGTCTTTGGCAAAAATCAAATTGCCAGTCTGGGAATTGTTGATACTCTTAGACCCTGTGCGTTTCCATCCTTCCGGTAATTGTGGACCTCATCAAACCAGTGCGACATGGCAAGTTCGCGACCACTTGATTGAAATCGTCCTGTCTAAGCTCTGACGCAAGTCCAAACGCCATGACGATACAGTAAATAATTGGCACGCTTAACATATTGATATGGTTCTCAATAAAATGTTGCTAACGGTTAGGCAAGGTTTTTAGCTCACCAGAGCCGATTTTGTGTGTTTGGTTTGAGGTTAAACGTCCCTGTCAACACTGTAAAGGTCATCACCAGAGCCGGAGGTTCATGGGAAGCTTATAGGATAGACAGTGGTCCATCGTGGTCCAGAGTTTGTAGCCATATTTTGTTTCAGTCTGTACAAATATGACAGCAAATATGGGCTTGTACAAATGTGATAGAAATTATGTGCCGGAACTCTGTCCGTGGGCCTCTTTTTGTGTGAAATCTCATACTTGTTATGGACCTCTTTGGCTTGTACAAATGTAATAGCAATTCTATGCCGGGCCTCTTTTTGTGAAAGCTTATACTTGTTATGGGCACTCGTGTTTCTTTTTGTGTTGTTGTTGCTTTGTTTGTTTGATTTGAGGTTTAACGTCCCCGTCAACACAGTATAGGTCATTTTGGAGACGTTGCTTCCAATTTTGTGGAACTTTTACCCGACATTGAGATGAAATGACATCTCAAGCCCTGACGCCCAATGAAACCAATAGGGTTTATAAGCATTGACGGTCCGCCTCGCACCGCGGTTCCTGAACAGGCTGAGATCGTCTAAGTTGTTTACCAGTACTAGTGTGCGGACGGATATCAACTCTGCGTGGAAGTATCATGCAGCCCATCAATTTCTTCAAGCCCCGATGGGCGGGGGGCCCGTGTTGTTGCAGTATAAATATAAAGGTCAACCTGCATTGTAGGTAACTAATGACTGTACTTCCACCTTAACCTAAGTCTATAATTGTCTACGCCCATAAACGTAAACAAGCATTTACACCTTGAACCCCGTCAACATACTGACTATAATGTTATTAATCAAGCAATTTCGTATTGGCCCAGTTACAGGTCCGAGGTCTGGTGTATTGGCCTGAGGCCGAAGGCCGAGGCCAATACTGCAGACCGAAGATCTGCAGCTGGGACTTACGGAATTATATTTGATTAATGACAATTTTATTAATTGACAACATTAAAACATGATTATTGATTTTTGACCTCCGTCAGTGTTAATACGGATGACCTCCGAACAACTAATGATAAAATTTATAAGTGACAGGGATTCTTCAATTCACCCAGCAGAGTCCACTTTTCGTTCTCAGTGTTCATATGCGATCAGCGAAGACTCTGCTCAGACTGCGCAGATGCGCAGTTTGATCAGTCTTCACTTGTCGCACAAGTCCTTTCAAGGTTATTTCACCTATTTCTAGCCCATCGTTAAATAAGGTGGGCGAAAACCGGAGTACCCGGATAAAAAGCCCCGATCTTCCATTGCAGAACTTGGCATCTCACTTGTGACCCGAGCGAGGCACGAACCCGCATCAGCGAGAGACGTAATGTTTAAGAGATATCGGTCTTAAGGGCCCGTTCCCCACCCCTTGCTCATAGGAATCTTACCATGGTTTAAGGCGTCGATTAGCAAGATCTGTACAAAGACACACAGGAACACGCACAGCATCCGGGTAAACATCCTGCAAGAACTGACAGAAAAGAGGTGGAATGTGTTTAGGCTTATCTGCTGCGTTTTTGATGGATGGATGGATGTTTTGTTTAAAGACGCTCAACCCTAATAGGGCATATAGCGTCTAAAAATAATTAAGGTATTAAATATAAAATTGTTATGAAAATTTAAAAGTTAAAATATTTACTATTACAGTTTGTTGAAAAGGCCGATTTCTTTAAGAAAATTGATTAATTTATAAGATGGTATATCGTTAAAAAGCTCTTTCATTGTTGAAACATTAAAATATTTTGAGCGTATATGATAAAATTCTATACATGAAATGAGAAAGTGTTTAACTGTGAACGGTTCGTTACAAGATATGCAGAAAGGTGCTTGTTCGTTTTTTAATATAAAGGAATGAGTGAGCCGTGTGTGGCCAATGCGGCATCTTGTGATTTTCGTCTGATCTTTCCTACTATAATTCGAAAAAGAGCATTTGCTATGAAAATTTGGTTGTATTTTATTTAATTTATTATTGGTTTGTTTTTCCCAAATAGATTGACATTTGTTATTTATATATTTATTTATGCTGGATTTAAAATCTGAATGCGGAATTTTAAAATTAGTTATATTTAACGACAATGCCGATTTGGCCTCTAAATCGGCTAACTCATTTCCACGGATATTTACGTGACTGGGAAGCCAGCAGAATACGATCTCCTTTGAGACGGAAAGGTAATGATATTTTCTTAAAATTTGTTGAATCAAGGGGTTTCTGTGATGTTGATCTTTGAGGGATTTCAAAACAGAAAGAGAATCTGAATAAATGATAAAATGCCTTTCAGGTTGATCTCTAATGTGATAAAGTGCGATATCAATTGCTTTCGCTTCAGCAGTAAAAATAGAGCTGTTATCAGGTAATCTAATGCTGTCAGTGAAATTTGGACTGATGACAGAACAAGCAACTTTCTCATCCTGTTTCGAACCGTCAGTGTAAATGGATATATGATGTTTAAAATTTGATTTGATTTCTAAAAATTCGTTCTTAAAAATATGTGATTCTACTTCGGATTTCTTATTTTTGTTTAAGTCTAAAATTATCTTTGGGGAGTTTAACGTCCATGGTTGTTTAGATGGTAATGCAAAAGATTGGATATTGTTTATATTAATATTGGCCTCTTCGAGTAATGGTTTAATTCTAAGGCCAAGAGGTTTTATCGCTGATGGTTTGTTGTTATAAAATCTTTCATATTTAGGGTTAAAAACAGAGTCATATGCTGAATTACGTGGATTTGCGGCTAATTTTGTAACATACTGAAGAGACAATTTCTCTCTTCTAACGTAAAGTGAAGGTTCATTTGATTCAGCATAAAGACTTTCAACAGGTGAAGTGCGAAATGCACCTAGTGCTAGACGTAAACCTTGATGATGTATAGTATCCAAAGATTTTAAATAAGATTTCCTAGCAGATCCATAGACTATGGAACCATAGTCCAATTTGGAACGAATTAAAGATCTATAAAGATTTAAAAGAACAGTGCGATCTCCTCCCCAGTCGGAACTGGACAGGACTTTAAGAATATCAAGAGCTTTTAAACATTTAGCTTTCAAAGCTTTGATATGAGGAATAAAAGACAATTTGCTATCGAATAGCAGACCCAAAAACTTCGCTTCAGTGACGACTGGAATTGGACTGCCATATATAGTTAGAACAGGATCTAAATGCAACTTTCGTATTTGGCAGAAATGAACACACTGAGTTTTTGTTTTAGAAAATTTAAAACCATTTTCTGTTGCCCAAGTTTCTATATTATTTAAACACCTTTGGAGTTTAAATTCAATGGTTTCCATATTTTTGGAACGATAAAAAATTCCAAAATCGTCAACAAAAAGCGAACAATCTGGGTCTTTTACACATTTAACTATATTATTAATTTTTATGCTGAACAAGGTTGGTGATAAAATACTACCTTGTGGTACACCTTGTTCTTGATCAAATGTGTCCGATAATGTATTTCCCATGCGAACATTAAATGTTCGATCGGACAAGAAATTTTGAACAAAAAGTGGTAATCGGCCTTTAAGGCCCAATGTGTGTAAATCTTTCATGATGCCATACTTCCAAGTGGTATCGTAGGCCTTTTCTAGGTCAAAGAATACAGCTACGACATGTTCTTTTTTAATAAAGGCATCACGTATAAATGATTCTAAGCGAATCAAATGATCGTTAGTAGAGCTGTTTTTTCTAAAACCAGCTTGGAATTTAGTGATAAGGTGGTTTGATTCTAAGAACCAAACCAGCCTATCATTAATCATTCTCTCCATTGTTTTACATAAGCAACTTGTCAAAGCAATAGGTCTGTAATTAGTGGCTTCAGTATAATCTTTATTAGGTTTCGGAATAGGAATAATGGTAGCTTTTCTCCAGTTTTCGGGGAACTTTCCAGTGATCCAAATATCATTCAAAATATTTAATAAAGTTTCCAATGCCTTGTTGGGTAAATGTTTTAAAATTTGATAGTGTATGTCATCAGGGCCAACAGCAGTATCATGGGATTTATGGAGAGCATCTAATAATTCTATAGTAGTGAAAGGCAAATTATATTTTTCGTGATTTAATGAGGAAAAATTTAAACTCTTTTTCTCTTGTTCTTGTTTAATTTTTTGGAAACTTTCTGAATAATTTGAGCTAGAGGAGTTTTTCTGAAAATTTCCCCCCAAGGCATTGGAAATGTCTTTAGCCGTTGAACATATATTTCCGTTCGATTTGATTTGGACATGTTTATTTGATTTGTTTTTGCCACTAATTTTTCGAATCATGTCCCATATTTTCTTAGTTGGTGTTCTGGTATTCAGTTTGGAGACGTATTGCTGCCAAGATGCTTTTTTGGCCGATTTTATTGTTTTGCGAGCTTTTGCTCGCATATGTTTGGCATGGATAAGATTTTCTTTTGTTGGTTGTTTATTAAATTTTCGTAATGCAGATTTTCTTTTATTGATCGAAGTTTTAACTTCGTCATTAAACCAAGGTTTGTTTCGTTTTGAAAAAGTCGAGGATTTAGGAATACATTTTTCAGCAATATCAATCAATTGATCAGTAAAATCTTGTATATCATTTGCAGTTTTAAAAAAAAACAGGATCAAGTTTGTCATTACATAATTGATTAAAATTTTCCCAATTTGCTTTACTCAAATTCCATCTGGGGTGACGATCCTCATGGGTCGATGCAATTTCTTCAATTACTATCGGAAAATGATCGCTCCCATGGAGATCGTCCACAACAGACCAATCAAAATCTAGATAAATATTTGGAGAGCAAATTGAAAGATCTAAAGCAAAATAATTTCTTGTGGGAGAATGAAGATATGTTGGTTGTTTATCGTTAAATAAACAAATCATTTTCAGCAATAAAATTTTCTATGATTTCTCCTTTGTCATTTGTATCCGAGCAACCCCATAATTTGCTGTGACTATTAAAATCTCCTAACTAGAATTTGTTTTTCTACAAAAACACAGATGTCTCCCCCGTTTTTGACTGCTAAGTATAACCTTGACATTGGAGGTATTGAGCTGGGTCTTGTGTGCAACACATCATCTAATGAAGATGAACATTTCTGCATAGTAACTTTAAAAATGTTCATAGAAAAATAAAAAAGTTATTGGCCGTAAACAAAAAAAGCACTTTTTTACCTTTGACCTCTAAGTATGGCCTTGACCTTTGCAGTACAACACATCATCTCATGATGGTTAACATTTCTGCCAAGTAATTTCATAATCCATCAAAGAATAAGGAAGTTATTGACTGTCCTTTTTTTACCTTTGACCTCTAGATATGACCTTGACATTGGAGGTATGGACCTTGGTCTTGCACATGACTCATGGTCCAACTTTCAAGCCTCTAGCTCCAACAGTTTTTGAGATATCTTGCTGACAAGATGTTATTAAAAAAAATTCAAAGGGCAATAACTCTTGAAAGGGGCATAATCCGGATGAGAAAAAAATACGCGTCAGCTTATTTTCCATTAGGAATGCATATATGAAAAAAATGCGTGTCAGCTTATTTTCCATTAGGAATGCATATATGAAACTTCAAAACCATAGCATACACAGTTCTAAAGTTATGCTATGCATCACTTTTAGGATTCATTACAATGGGCACAAATTACCAAAATGACAAAGGGCCATAACTCGCAAAGTATTTTTTGGAATTTTGTCATAAGTTAATCAGTTCATCTACTCATCACCAACAATATACTCAACAACTTTCAAGGCTCTAGCTCAAATAGTGTTTGAGATATTTTGCTGACAAGATTTTATTAAAAAAATTTCAAAGGGCAATAACTCTTGAAAGGGGCATAATCCGGACGAGAAAAAAAATACGCGTCAGCTAATTTTTCATGTGGAACCCATATATGAAATTTCAAAACCCTAGCATACACGGTTCTAAAGTTATGCTATGCATCACTTTTAGCATACATTACAATGGGCACAAATTACCAAAATGACAAAGGGCCATAACTCACAAAGTATTTTTTGGAATTTTGTCAAAAGTTAATCAGTTCATCTACTCATCACCACCAATATATTCACCAACTTTCAAGCCTCTAGCTCCAATAGTTTTTGAGATATCTTGCTGACAAGATTTTATTAAAAAAATTTCAAAGGGCAATAACTCTTGAAAGGGGCATATTCCGGACAAGAAAAAAAATACGCGTGAGCTTATTTTCCATCAGAAATGCATATATGAAATTTCAAAATTATAGCATACACCGTTCTAAAGTTATGCTATGCATCACTTTTAGCATACATTACAATGGGCACAAATTACCAAAATGACAAAGGGCCATAACTCACAAAGTATTTTTCGGAATTTTGTCATAAGTTAATCAGTTCATCTACTCATCACCAACAATCTATTCACCAACATTCAAGGCTCTAGCTCCAATAGTTTTTGAGATATCTTGCTGACAAGATTTTATTAAAAAAAATTCAAAGGGCAATAACTCTTGAAAGGGGCATATTCCGGACGAGAAAAAAAATACGCGTCAGCTAAGTTTCCATGAGGAATCTATAAATGAAATTTCAAAACCCTAGCATACATGGTTCTAAAGTTATGCTATGCATCACTTTTAGCATACATTACAATGGGCACAAATTACCAAAATGACAAAGGGCCATAACTCACAAAGTATTTTTCGGAATTTTGTCAAAAGTTAATCAGTTCATCTACTCATCACCATCAATATAATCACCAACTTTCAAGGCTCTAGCTCCAATAGTTTTTGAGATAACTTGCTGACAAGATTTTATTAAAAAAAAAAAAAATCAAAGGGCAATAACTCTTGAAGGGGGCATAATCGGGATGAGAAAAAAATACGCGTCAGCTAATTTTCCATGAGGAATCCATATATGAAATTTCAAAACCCTAGCATACACGGTTCTTTAGTTATGCTATGCATCAAAAGCGTAATGGACGGACGAACGAACCAGAACCAATATGCCCCTCAAACTTTTTCAAAGTTGGGGGCATAATAAGAAAGTTATTGACAGAACACAAAAAAGGCCCTTTTTTTACCTTTAACCTCTATGTATGACCTTGACCTTTCAGGTATTAAACTGGGTCATGGGTGCAACACATCATCTCATGGTGGTTAACATTTCTGCCTAGCAATTTCAAAATCCATCTAAAAATAAGAAAGTTATTGACCAAACACGAAAAAAGGCCCCTTTTTTACCTTTGACCTCTATGTATGACCTTGACATTTTAGGTACCAAACTGAATCATGCATGCAACACATCGTCCCATGATAGTTAACATGTTTGCCAAGTAACTTCAAATTCTATTTAAAAATAGGCAAGTTATTGACAAAACCCGAAAAAAGGCCCCTTTTTTTACCTTTGACCTCTAAGTATGACCTTGACCTTTGAGGTAACAACCTGGGTCATGCGCGCAACACATCGCCTTATATTGGTTCACATTTCTGCCATGTGATTTCAAAATCCATCTCAAAATAAGAAAGTTATTGACCAAATACGAAAAAAAGGCCCCTTTTTTGACCTTTGACCTCTAAGTATGACCTTGACCTTTGAGGAACCGACCTGCCTCATGCGCACCACACATCGTCTTATGGTTGTTAATAATTATGCCAAGTAATTTTAAAATCCATCTGAAAATAAGAAAGTTATTGACCAAATACGAAAAAAAGGTCCCTTTTTTGACCTTTGACCTCTAAGTATGACCTTGACCTTTGAGGTACCGACCTGCCTCATGCGCACCACACATCGTCTTATGGTTGTTAATAATTATGCCAAGTAATTTTAAAATCCATCTCAAAATAAGAAAGTTATTGACCAAATACGAAAAAAAGGCCCCTTTTTTGACCTTTGACCTCTAAGTATGACCTTGACCTTTGAGGTACCGACCTGCCTCATGCGCACCACACATCGTCTTATGGTTGTTAATATTTCTGCCGAGTAATTTTAAAATCCATCAAAAAATAAGAAAGTTATTGACCGGACACGATTTACCCATACATATATACATACCAACAAACTTCCAAGGGAGATAATTCAAAAAGTATAAATGCGAGAGTTATGGTTCTTGCGCACTGCACGTCGTCTAATGCTGATTAATATTTATACGAAGTTTCGTGACAATAGCTCTAACGGTTTTCAAGTTACAGAGCGGACACGAAAGTGTGACAGACGGACAGACGGACAGACGGACAGACAGACAGACGGACAGACAGACGCCCGGGGGAAAAACAATATGTCTCTCCGAAAAAAATTTTTTCGGGGGAGACATAATAATATATAAGGACTAGGTAATTGATTTGTTAAATTTTCTAATTCTTGTTTAGAAAAATTATAGTGTGGTGGTAGGTAGACAGAACAAATCGTTATGGATTTGGATAAAGTGACGTTTACAGCAACAGCTTGTAAATTAGTGTTTACATCTATTTTCCTATGAGGAACGTCAGATTTTACCAGGATTGATGTACCTCCTGATGCCTTCTGATTGTCCGTTGTGACATGATTGTACATACTGTAACCTTTGAAATTAATATTATCTGTAGTTTTCAAAAACGTTTCTTGGAGACAAATGACATTAGGAGAAAAAAGTGTAGATAAAATTAAAAGTTCGTTAAAATTGGCTTTCAGTCCTCGACAAATCCATTGAATTATTGACTTCTTATCCATGGTTGAATGGAGAGAAGATTAAAACAAGGAATTTAATCCTTTATCTTTTATTAGACTTTGAGAACGTGGAGGGATCAACGTCCAACTCCATGTCCTCAAGGGCGCCATACTGATTAGCCAGTTTTACTGGATCAGCAGACGCCCCTTTACTGTTTGGGTTTGATCCTTTATGCTTTTCTTTGCCGTTTTTTTTTTCTTTTTGATCCGCTGTCCCTGACGTGGATCGGGAGTGTGATCTGCTAGAGTGTTTGCCGTTAGGTTGTGAACTGGTCTGCGAAGTTTGTCTAGATTCTGATCTTGAATGATGAGTAGATGTAGGTTGTGACGATGTAGTAGGTTGTGATGATGTGGGTTTTGGTTTAACAGTAGAGGTAATTACTTTAGAGTGGGGTTTAATTTCAAAATCTTTTTCATTAAATTGAGTGGAGGTTTCTTTTGTTTCAGGTTTGCTGGCAAGGGATTGTACAACTTTGGCGAATGTGTTTTCTGGTTTGTTTTGTTGTATTTTCTTTGCTTCCAAATAGGTGACGTTTTGTGTAACTTTAATTTTCATGATTTCTTTTTCAGTTTTCCAAACTTCGCAGACATTGGATTTAGATAAATGATCTTTTCCGCAGTTCACACATTTTGGAGTATTCTTGCAGTTGATAGTGTGATGGTCGGTACCACCACACTTTTCACAAACAGATCCGTCAGGGACAGTGCAATCGTTTTCATGGTGTCCAAACCTCTGACAATTGAAACATCGCAGAGGATTGGGCACGTATATGTCAACCGGTATTATCCTGTAGAAAATTTTTAGTGATTTCGGTAAGGAAGTTGTACTAAATGTAAGAAGAAGTGTGTTCGTGTCAATCAGATTTCCGTCTTTTTTGATTTTAAAACGTTTACAGGCCGTTACTCCTTGATCTTTAAGATATTCTATAATGCTGGCTTCAGATTCTTGTTTTAACATTCTGTCACGGATAATTCCCTTACAAGAGTTTAAAGTTTTATGTTCCGTGACAGAAACCTTCATGTTGAAAAATTTGTTGATTTTAAGTAGATTTTCCGTTTGCGTTTTCCTGTTAGTTTCAATCAAAAGAGTTCCATTTTTTAATTTTTTAACGTTTTTAGGTGTACCAATGATAGATTCTATTTGCTTTTCGATCACAAACGGTGAAAGGGTAGTAACAGCCTTTTCCTCCTTACTCGAAATCACCAAAAATCTAGCGAAATTTTCGTTGGCTTTGAAATTGAAAGTTGCCGGTTCCGGGTCGTCGTCAGATAAATCTAAAAATGCTCTTTTCCTTGTGTTGGATCCCATGTTGATAATTTATGATTCGATAGCTATGCGCCCCACCCTCCTTGGAGCCCTACAAGGGGACGTTTTAATGGAAATGGATCTCCTATTTCCAACGCCAAGGCTACATTGCTATTATACTCGATGACAGGACCAGAGTCCTTCCGCTCCACTTCTGCTTTATGATTCCCAACTACGCACCCAGATTTCAATGAAAAAATGAGGAATAGTTGGGATCCATCCCCACCCATATTCTCTCCCTCACAGAAGTTTCTGCTGAATTTCCCCAGTACAAGCCCACCGATTGATCCATCAGCCGCCGCCCATCAAATAACACTCAAAGATAGAGGAATAAGAAAAAATTACACCCGGTTTGTACCATAAAGATACGTAAGAAAGATAGAAGGAAGTAAAGAACAAGCTGTGCAATTCTAGAGCTTGGCACGACTGAGCCGATTGATTCAGGCCGGATCTAGCCCAAACCCCTCTTCTATCTGAAATATGGGCCAAAATGATGTGTTGAAAAGCTGGAGATCCCTGGGCTTTTCTCAATCATCAGGATCCCTTCTTCCAGCATACGAGACGCCACTCACGGCAAACAAGTGGCTCCTGTTTCAACAAGGAATTTCATCCCCATTCACTACAGAAGGAAAGTGACCTGTATATTTTATTCCCTACAGACAAGGGAGGCCGAAAACGTTTGCTTAAATAAAAGCTTGGCTCTGAAAACAGGAGATCCTTTGCTAAATATGAGATCCACGATTATGGTAAGAAATTATTGAGGTGATAAGTTTCCGAGAGTACAAATGATTTTATAGACTGATGAAGAAATAAGCTGTGTTAGATGATAACGTACACTTCAGAATTTAGTGATAAGTATCTGATCCTGTTAACTTTGGAATAACATGAAATAAATTTAAGGTAACATGAAACGACAAGCTACTTATCTAATAACGTATTTAAAATGCATCTTTCATTGATGTGCAGAGTGATGGAGCATGAAAAAGTGACACATACACAGTACAAACATATACAGATGAGGTTTCTTCTTTGTGGTGCGCGACCCACCAGCAATGATGATACACGTACAAATGAAGCGTGGTAGTAACATGAGATAGGAAAGGTTTAAAAGGATAGATCTCGCGTAGTGAATTGAAAAAAAATTGGTAAGATGCATTTGAATAAATTGAATTACAAAATAATACCGGTCGAACGGACGATTGTTCTGTATGTTGGAGGCTTTTGCCCAACTGCCACAGAACCTGAAGGCAGCCACCTATTTCGAGGCACCGGGTGGTCTCGGCAATGGGACTGTTTTCGGTGGGGTCTTACCACTCTGCCACACTCCCGAAGGCAGCCGCCATATTTCTACCCCCCGGGCAGGCGCGGGGCAGCTGCGTTTTTGAAGTGGACTCTACCATCATTGAATCCGGACATGTCCATTTTATTTGTAAATTGGAAGTTTAGTCAAAATTATTAACAGGACGACAAACGGTGTAGATCGTGGTTAAATGTCTTAAACCAGGCATACAAGTCTACAGTGTTGAATTTTTTTTTTTACATACAAATCGGTCCAACCGGTTTGTTTGTTTGATTTTAACGACACGTAATCTTTTTGTTGTTGTCTCCCCGAGAAAGGGAGAATTTGTATTGTACTGGTTTGATGCTTAACGGCCCATTCAACACTGTTTAGGTCATTTTTTGAGCTGGTCAGTTTACCTATAATATTTCACCTGGGCAGGATAATATGTAAGCGGTTAACCAGTACAGTGCACAGTCATTCGCCAGAAACTGACAACTGCCCTTCTTGAATCAGCGGAAGGGGCATAATGACCGTAGTAAAGATTTCGTGATCAATCTCCGCGTAAGAAAGTTGCCGACTGCGGCAGGCATCGAACCCGCGTCCTGATCACCAGGAAGCCGGCGTGAAAGGGAGAAAAGAGATATAAGAGATAGTAGAGGAGACGAAAGTAAGGGACAGGGGAGAAAGAGCAATGTAGAAACAGAAGAAATAACCCCGACCCCAGCCCGCCTCTACCCTTTAATGACAGCAGACCTTGCCAATAAGCCAATATCGTTTGTTTGTTTGTGTACAGATTTTACGTCCCCGTAAACACAATTTAGGTCATTTGGAGACCGTGTTATCGATTTTGTGGGCGTTATACCCGACATTGAGATGGAATAACAACTCAATCCCTACCACCCACAAAGAAACCGCTAGGGTTAAAAGGGAATGGGAATATCTGGCAGATTCGTCCGCCATTTTTCAAAGGGAGACAACTTTCGGGACTTCCTGTTTGTTTTTCTTTAAGCCCTGCCCACTGCAAAGGGGATCTACACTTTAAGGAAAGAATTTGCTCCTAAAACGAGTTGACTCCTATTGATAGGGGAGACAAAAATACTTTTGCAGGAATTGCCTCCCCTTAAAGTGTAGCTATCCCACGTAAGGAATGATCCGGCTCCCCACTTTTCCTGGGCACTCCTTAGAAACTTCAAGTGTACAAGTGGTTTACGAGTACAAACGTTCGGTCGGCGGAACACCATGCAGCCCAAATCTATCTATTCAAGACCCGATGGGTGGGCGCGGCCGATACATTTGGTAGGTTTTCTGCCATTTATGACGTGTTTAAACCCTTTCACGCCTGTAGTCCGGCCAAGACTCAGACGGGACATGGTGAGACACACACTTTTTGTTTGCTCACCTGTAAAAAAAAATAACTCCCAAGCAGGAAGTATAACATGTTGAAAAGCCCCCGTGTAATGGACACCTTAGAAAATCCCCCTTTTAAACAAAGAGTAAGATGAGTTGACCTATAACGCGTTATTTGGCGGTCTCATTAAAATTTGAATTTGAAATGAGTGCGTGCCTATGCGTGCCTATGCCTATGCGTGCCTATGCGTGCCTATGCGTGCCTATGATATCACCAAGGCTTTAGCAAAACAAAGCATGAATCCTACAGACACACCTTCAAGGTAAGTTTTTATTTGTTTTGGAGTTTAACCGCCCATTTCACACCCTTTAGGTCATACCGAGCCGGTGAATTAACCTGTCCGCACTTTTTCCTGGACACGCAAATACATCATTGATTAACCAGTTTTGTTTGTGTTGAGGTTTCACGTTCCCGTCAACACTATTTAGGTCATTTCGGAGACGTTGATTCTGATTTTGTGGGACTCTCAGCCGACAGTGAGATGAAATGACATCTTAAGCCCTACCAAAGAAACTGCTAGGGTTTAAGGAACGGCCCTACTCACACCACTTTGCCCGAGAGCTGATTGATATGTTGTGAGCCATGTATTGAAGGATTTACATTTTGTCGGACATATTTTAATATATTATACAATCCCCTTCAGTATCTACATACTTTTGTCAGCTGTGTTTAAGGGCCTCAATGCCACTTTTATGAAACTTCTTGGCTGTACTGCATATATGACATCATCGGACTGAAAGTGGGTGTCTGAAATAGCCGTTTTTCAGTTTGAAATAGATAAAAGTCTGATTGAGTGAATAAGGCGGATGCTCATTCAATTTAAAGCCACATTCGTGAATGGTAGCCATAGCAATGACAGTCATTGTCCTGATGGAACAACACACCTTTAGTGAGCTTTCCGCGGCGCTTAAGTTTAATGTTTTCCCGTAACTGCGTCAGGAGTGAAGTATAGTATGGGCCCCGTCAAGCGGCTTTGGTACTTATCGCCTATGCGAGCAGCGAAGGTTCAGGCGAGCCTGCGCATCCGCGCAGTCTCGCCAGAACCTTCGCTGTTCGCTCTGACAAGCTGTGAATCAAGAGGAACCTTCAGACAGAAAGCCATATCCCTGGCCCCTCTGAATGGCTGGGCATGCGCAGTTAAAATTTGTTATGACGGAATGCTCGAAGACACAAATTCGCTTGGCGGGGCTCGTATGATGTATCATTGAGATAATCGATCAGCAGAAAACCATCTGCATCTAAAACCGAGGCCATAACCTTGCCAGATTTGCCTTCTTTGGCAGGGGTGAGCCAGGGTGTTTCCATTGTTTCGATTGTTGTTTGGCCTCTAGGGTAAAATGATGGACCCATGTTTCATCCACAGTGACAAATCTCTGAAGAAAGTTGGCAGGATCTTCCTTAAAAAGGTTAAGATTAGCACGCGATAATGTGCGCCTGGTGTGCTTCTAATCAAGTGTCAGAAGTCTTGGTACCCATCGGGCTGAAGGCTTTCTCATTACAAGATCCTCTATCAGAATAGAATGCACTCTTTCCTGTGAAACACCAACTGTACTGGCTAAATATCTTTCTGTGACTATCATGGGCTTTATTTACCATTTCTGGGGTTGCAACATTGACAGGCCTTCCAGGACGGGCTCTATCAGCCGCGCTTAAAATCCGCCACCCACCTTTTCACTGTAGCACATGAAGGGGCATCTTTTCCTAGTGTTGTGACCATGTCAGTATGGATATTCTTAGGTGTTTATGTTTGTTTGTATTGGAGTTTAACGGCCCATTCAACACTATTTAGGTCATTTTGAGCCGGTCAGTTTACCTAACCACACTTTTCCTGGACAGGCTCGTACGTAAGCGGTTAGCCAGTACAGTGCACATTCTGTCGCCAGAAACTGACAACTGCCCTTCTTGAATCAGCGGAAGGGAGAGAATGACCGTAGAAAAGATTTCCTGATCAATCTCCACGAAAGAATTTTGCCAACTGCTTGAACCGCTGCAGGTATCTACCTTAGGTGTTAAACCGTTTTTTATGCAAATATTGGATCAATGCTCTTTAACCGATTTTGTCAATTTTCCAAAAGCTGCAGGTCTTCTTTACTTTAGAGTGCTACATCGTCGATATAAACAATGAGACCAGTCCTTGGGTACAAGGACCGATATAGTCAGGATTGTAGGACATAAAGAACGTCCCTGCGTACCTCCTTCAATAGCCCCGCCCATAGGGACTTGAAGAAATAGATGGGCTGCATGATGCTTCCACGCAGAGCTGAATCCGGCCCGCACACTAGAACTGGTAAACCGCTTAGAGGATCTAAGCCTGTCCAGGAACCGCGATGTGAGGCGGACCGTCAATGCTAATCAATATTAATGGTTTCATTGGGCGACAGGGCTTGAGATGTCATTTCAAATCAAACAAACAAAACCTCCTTCAATACGAGGCTCATAACATATCAATCAGCCCTCGTACCTTCAAAGCGGTTTACCAGTACAGTGTGCGGTCGGTTTACGCTCTGCGTGGAAGCACAATCAATTTCTCAAAGCCCGGGACGGGGGCACAGTCTGTATTTGACAGTCAAATATTTTCATCTAAAAATTGGCATGTCTAGAGGAAGGAGAGACATTTTTTAACACGGCTGGGTTATCGTAATGATAAGACCGAAGTACCGGGAGAAAAAAAAAACAAATCTTCCGATGTAGAACGGCCCCGCCCATCGGGGCTTGAAGAAATATATGGGCTGCATGATGCTTCCACGCAGAGCTGAAACCGACCCGCACACGAGTACTGGTAAACCGCTTAGAGGATCTAAGCCTGCCCAGGCAAAGCAGTGCGAGTCGGTCCGTTCATGCTTATAAACCCTATTGGTTTCATTGGGAGGCAGGGCATGAGATGTCATTTCATCTCAATGTCGGGTAAAAGTCCCATGAAATTGGAAGCAACGACTCCAAAATGACCTTTACAGTGTTGACGGCGACGTTAAACCTCAAATCAAACAAACAAAATCCGTTGCAGAAGTTGTTGTCTCACGCGTGAATCTATGTATTTGAGCATAATTTCAATTCTTATTTTGCTTTCTAGTTGAACATTTTGTTTGTTTGTTTGATTTGAGGTTTAACGTCCCCGTCAACAATGTAAAGGTCATTTGGAGACGTTGCTTCCAATTTTGTGGAACTTTTACCAGACAATGAGATGAAATGTCATCTCAAGCCCTGTCGCCAATGAAACCAATAGGGTTTATAAGCATGGACCTCGCACCGCGGTTCCTGGACAGGCTTAGATCCTCTAGGCGGTTTACCAGTACTAGTGTGCGGCTGGATTCAGCTCAGAGTGGAAGCATCATGCAGCCCATATATTTCTTCAAGCCCCTATGGGCGGGGGCCTTTGAACATTTTGTACCACCTTATATAGCACAAGTCCATTTCAAAATATTTGGATGTCAGGTGTTTTTTTCTTCATAATTTATTTGGAAAATGGCTGAAATTTATGCAAAAAAGTGCAGACCCTGATAAGACGCCGCATTCTGTCTAATCTGGGCTTGCACTGTTTGCCAATTACCCGTTTTGAGGTCTCTGGTACCCAATAGGTTAAACGACCCGGTCAACAGTTTTAAGGCAATTGCGAGCGGGTGTGCTTGAGAGGCAAAGCTACGCTAACAAGGACGATGTCAATACCCAGACTTGTTTTGGTGATTTCGAATTAATTTAAAATAGAGCTTACCCGTTTCTGTCTTTCCTTGACTGATGTTTGAAGAGGGTGAAGTATTCTCAGAGTTTGCACGGGACAATCGACTTTTTCGCACAGCAGGCACGGACATCTCACGAGTTTCATTGTCAGCACGATCCCACGATATCTACTCACTCCCTGAAGCATGAGGTGAACAATTTGTGCATGCGAGGCGAAACAAGCCTTGATGTGTTGGCGTTTTACGTCCCGCTCAACACTATTTAGGTTATTTTGTAGACATTGCTTCCACTTTGTTGGGTTTTTACCTGACATTAAGATGAAATGACACCACAAGCTACCGCCCCAAAACAAACGCTGGGGCTTATGCGAGGACGGTCCATCTCGTACCACTTATAATGCTCGCCCCCGCCCATCGGAGCTTGAAGAAGTAGATTGGGCTACATGATGCTTCCACGCCGAGCTGAAACCGACCGTACACGAGTACTGGTAAACTGCTTAGAGGATCTAAGCCTGCACAGGCAAAGCGGTGGGAGTAGGACCGTCCATGCCTATAAATCCTATTGGTTTCATTGGGCGACAGGGCTTGATATGTCATTTCATCTGAATGTCGAGTAAAAGACATAACATACACAATTGGAAGCAGTGTCTCCGAAATACAGTGTTGACGGTGACGCTAAACCTCAGATCAATAATGCTCTATTGCAGGCAGTTTCAGAATTCAGCAATGTCAAGGGAAAACGTATGTTTAAGCATGTGCGCACAACAAAGGCTAACATCAGCCTGTGGGGATGCCCCTGTGTGGATGCCCTTGTGCGCTTTGGGGATGCCCTTTGACCCTTCGTTTGTTCAGCCTGAGGAAAGGCTGAAACATGGTTGAATTTATTGGTTGTTTGGTTTGGAGAAAAACGACCGAGTCCGGAGCTGGTCAATTCACCTATCCACACTTTTTCCTGCACAGGAAATGGTTAACCAGAACAGCGCACAAAACTGACCGTAGAAAAGATTTCATGATTTCTCGGTGAAAGACGAGTAGGCATCGAACCCGCGACCTTCTGATCTCCAATCAGACGCGCATTCGACTAAGCTACAGCGTAGGGCCACCCCCACCCATCGGGACTTGGAGAAATGGATTGGGCTGCATGGTGCTTCCACGCAGAGCTGAAATTGACCACACATAAGTACTGGTAAACGGCTTAGGACTTAGCCGGCCCAGGCAATATGCTGTGAATCAGACCGTCCAATGCATACAAGCCTTTTGGTGTCATTGGACGGCAGGGCATGTGATGGCATTTCATCTCAAAGTCGGGTAAAAGTCCCACAAAATTGGAAGCAACTATCCAAAATGACCTAAATAGTGTTGACCCTCAATTCAAGCTAATACCGTGGACGGCACTAAGTGGGATCTTCCATGGTCGCACAGGCTCGAAGACAGCTTTACCTCTGACGTGGCTCAAAAATCGTATGTGTGTGATACAGTCAACCCTCTTTATACCGACATTCGTTATAACAACATTATCAGTATGGCAAACAGTGTTGATCCTGATCAGATGGTTCATTATGAGCCATCGCATTAGGGTCTACACTGTTTGCATAAGAAATTTTAACGGTTTTGAAGGTTGCGGTAAGAAAAAAAATGTATAAATTTGTTAATCCCATTTCTCTGTATTGATAATGTAACGCGTAATGTCAAATTGTGCGATCGGCCCCCGCCCATAGGGGCTTGAAGAAATATATGGGCTGCATGATGCTTCCACGCAGAACTGAATCCGGCTCGCACACTAGTACTGGTAAACCGCTCAGAGGATCTAAGCCTGTCCAGGAACCGGGGTGCGAGGCGGACCGTCCATGCCAATAAACCCTATTGGTTTTATTGGGCGACAGGGCTTGAGATGTCATTTCATCTCAATGTCGGGTAAAAGTCCCACAAAATTGGAAGCAACGTCTCCAAAATGACCTTTACAGTGTTGACGGGGACGTTAAACCTCAAATCAAAATACATAAAGCACTGGTGATTAGACTGTCTCTGAATGTAGGCTGGGAAAATAGTCCTGAGCGGGAAATTAACCCTTGATTTTCTGTAAACAGTGTAGACCCTGATCAGACGCCGCATTCTGTGGCGTCTGATCAGGTTCTTCACTGTTTGCCTATATATGCCCCAGCAAATGAGCATAAAAAATGCTTTACAAGTTGTCTTTCAGCGACGTGTTTCAAATAAGTACCCACAACATATGTTTTTGTGCACAAACAAGAACCTTCAGCACACCGACGTTAGAACGAGAAGAAAAGAGTGGTTGTCACGTGCACATCAACAACGTACATTTATTTGTTTGATTTGAAGTTTAACTTCCCCGTCAACACGGTATAGGTCGTTTTGGAGACGTTGCGTCCAATTTTGTGGGACTTTTGCCAGACACTGAGATGGAATGACATCTCAAGCCCTGTCGCACAATAAAACCAATAGGGTTTATAAGCATGGACGTCCATATCGCACTGCTTTGCCTGGGCAGGCTTAGATTCTCTATGCGGTTTACCAGTATATGTACCCGTCTCCGGTCGGTTTCAGCTCTGCGTGGAAGCATCAAGCAGCCCATCTATTTCTTCAAGCCCCGATGAGCGGGGACCGTCAACAACGTACAATGACTAACGATCGATCCAAAAATGAAATTTTCAAAAAGAAAAAGGTTACTTAGGAAAAGCCATGATAACTGATACCTGTTACTGATTACTGTTAGAGGGTTTCTTTCTTTGTTTTGTTTAAGTATAGAGTTTCGATTTGAAATCTTTTCGGTATCGAGTTGAAAAGTTCAAGCATCGTGTTATAATATTCGAGTACCGAGTTAAAACTTCGAATAGTTGAAATATTCGAGGATCGAGCTGAACACCTCGAGTATACAGTTGAAATATTCGATTTTATCGATTTGAAATATTCGAGTATCGATTTGAAAAGTGTCGAGTTGAAATATACGAGTGTCGAGTTAGAAACTTCGAATATTGAATTGAAATATCTGGAGTATTGAGTTTAACAATTCAAGTATCGAGTTGAAATATTCGCGTATGGAATTGAAATATTCGCGATCTAGTTGAAAACTTCGAGTATCGCATCACAAAAACACGCCTACATAAATTTGACCCCCTTGAAACCCACATTTATATAGTAAAACTTGGGTTTCCGGGGGTATACCTTATTTTTCTTATTTCCTCGATGATGCGGTTCTAACGAGTGCCCACAATCTATATTTTGAGCAGAAATAAGAAAAATATCACAATTTTTTATCTTAAAATTTTCATTTTTTTTTCGGCGATAAAGGTGGCAATGTATTTGTATAGGCGTGTTTGCGTAATGGAGTTGAAACCCTCGATAGAAGAGAAAGAGTTAATTCATTAGCTGTTGGTGATTCCTCGGTTCGGGTTGGGTGATACTGGTTTCCAAAATAAACAGTGATAAACGACCAGTAAATTGAAGTTTAACGTCCTACTAGGCACTGTTGAGGTCATGTTGAGCTAGGCAGTATTCCTGAGTAAGTGCTGTGCTTTTTATGTAAGGGACACAACTTTATAGTTGTAGTATCACAGTTGAATTGGAGTTTTTCTTCTTGGAATGCTTAATCCCTCTTTCTTTCTTTCTTTCTTTCTTTTCTTTCTTTCTTTCTTTCTTTCTTTCTAAATTATGCCCTTTAACAGTCTCCTTCTTGCGTGAGTTTGACCGCTCCCTACACCCTAGTGGTTTCTTTTGGCGGTAGGGCATGTGATGTCCTTTCATCTTAATGTCGGGAAAAGTCCGACAAAACTGGAAGAAACATCTCAAAATGACATTAATATTGCTTACGGGGACGATAAATAGAACACAAACAAACAAACTTCACACGCTGTAAACAAATATTCATAAGCGATTACCATTTATGAATTTCGGCCCCCGCCCATCGGGGCTTGAAGAAAAAGATGGGCTGCATGATGCTTCCACGCAGAGCTGAAATCGACCCGCACACGAGTACTGGTAAACCGCTAAGAGGATCTAAGCCTGCCCAGGCAAAGCGGTGCGAGTCGGCCCGCCCATTCTTTTAAACACTATTGGTTTCATTGGACGGCAGGGCTTGAGATGTCATTTCATCTCAATGCCAGGTAAAAGTCCCACAAAATTGGAAGTAACGTCTCCAAAATGACCTTTACAGTGTTGACGGGGACGTTAAACCTCAAATCAAACAAAACGAAACCCTTTATGAAGCAGCTGAAACCATGCAACACCATATCGACATCACGAAAACACGCCTATACAAATACATTGTAAATTTTACCACCGAAAAATGAAAATTTTCAAATGAAAAATTGTGATATTTTTCTCACATAGATTGTGGATACACGTTAGAACCGCTTCGGCGAGGCGGTTCTAACGAGTACTAACAATCTATGTTTTTGGGCAGAAATAAGAAAAATAATGTATACCCCTGCAAACCCAAGTCTTACTACATAAAAGTGGGGTTTTAGGGGGTCAAAATTATAAAGCCATGTTTTCGTGATGATGATATAAAATTTAAATACTAAAAGTTGAAGTTTCTTTCATTCTTTCTTTCATTCCATGTCTAATTTCTGTTTCAAAATACGCCGATTCAAAATACCATTTTCACTCCGCAGACTGGAAACATATTTTCAGGAAAAGAAAACTAAAAGTAGACTCTATACATGGATAGTAATGAATAGTTTGTATCCTACAGAATTACTGTGAGTAATAAATTTTCTTGTCAACATTATTGAATTTATTCAACAAGTTGAGGAAAGGGGATGAAATGCGACGCTTCGCCGAGCATTTTATGCCTTTTCCTCAACGAGGTTAATAAATTTAATAATACATGAGCACGAATGCAAGATTCTATTAATTTGATCATATGCCATTTCAGACGCAATTTATGCACGATTTTTTTCCCCAAAAATGTCAATTTTCCACCGTTAGTAAATGCTACGCCATTAAGGACGTTTTACGTATAACGTTACGGGGCTTATCTAACTAATTTGCATATTTAATCAATTAGTGGATTACCGAATTTAATACATGGCGTTATTAGGGCCCCGCACTGAAAGTGTGGGTGCCCTATAGTAATCACTCTGTCCGTCCGTCTGTCTGTCTGTCTGTCTGTCTGTCTGTCTGTCCGTCCACGAATTTCTGATAGCGCTGCCGGGGCCCTAGTCAGTTTCACTGACAGCTCTAGTTACATTCTCCGACGTGACGTCATGTGATAAACAACCTTCAAACCCGCTTTTTATAGGAAATATGCAAACATATATTCTGCACAAAACATACATGTAGATTTCGGGTACTCGTTAGAACCGCCCCGCTGAGCATCTATTGACATAGCGATAACACACCCGTACGACATAGTGCATTGTTTCACATCTCCAAAATGGCCATTTTTCTGATTAAAATCCGTGATATTTTTCTTATAAATAATCCAAGCATAGGTTGTGGGTGCTTGTTAGAACCGCCTCATTGAGGCGGTTCTAACGAGTACCCTTAACCTATGTCTTTGAACAAGAATACGAAAAATAATGTATACCCCCGTAAACCCCAGTTTTCTCTATATAAATTAGGGTATAGGGGGGTCTTCATTTCACCGACTTGTTCAGGTGATGTATTGGCTTACAGTTAGGCAAGGCCTGTTGTCTTTGCAGCAGATTAGGGTGGAGGGGGATGTTTATATTTCTTCTTTTTCTTCACTTTCAGGTTTTCTATTTTCTTCCCTACATTAACAAAACACGCCTGTACAAATACACTGTAAATTTTACCGCCGTAAATATGAAAAATTTAAGATGAAAAATGCGATTTTTTTCTTATTTCTGCTCAAAATATAGATTGTTGGTACACGTAAGTACCCTATTGGTTTCATTGGGCGACAGGGCTTGAGAAGTCATTTCATATCAATGTCGGGTAAAAGTCCAACAAAATTGGAAGCAACGTCTCCAAAATGAACTATACAGTGTTGACGGAGACGTATTACCTGAAATCAAACAAACAAAACACGTAAGAACCGCCTCATCGAGGCGGTTCTAACGGGTACCCTAGTTGTCAGTTTCTGGCGAAAGAATGTGCACTGTACTGGTTAACCATTGGTTTCATTGGGCGACAGGGCTTGAGATGTCATTTCATCTCAATGTCGGGTAAAAGTCCCACAAAATTGGAAGCAACGTCTCCAAAATGACCTTTACAGTGTTGACGGGGACGTTAAACCTCAAATCAAACAAAAGCAAGATGTATATTACGAAAAATAACGGCAAAATAAAAGTTTGAAAGCGATTCCCTTATCTTTGCCACCACGAAAACACGCCTATATAATTCGGACCCCCTTGAACCCCACTTTTATTATAGGTTTACCCCTGTAAACCACAGTTTTAATATATAATTTATATATTAAAACTGTCGTTTACAGGGGTAAACCTTATTTTTCTTATTTCTGCTCTGAAATATAGATTGTGGGTATTCGTTAGAACCGCCTCAATGAGGCGGTTCTAACGAGTACCACAATCTATATTTTGAGCAGAAATAAGAAAAATATTATAATTTTTCATCTTAAAATTTTCGGTTTTCTGCGGTAAAATTTACAACGTATTTGTATAGGCGTGTTTTCATAATGAAACTCACCAAAAAAAGAACCGCATCACGACAACACGCCTCTATAATTTTCATAAATTTTGATCCCCTTTAACCCCGCTTTTATATTGTAAAAATGGAACATTACAAAAACACGCCTATACAAATGCATTGTTAACTTTACCGTCGAAAAATTGAAAATTTTAAGATGAAATATTGTGATATTATTCTTATTTCTGCTCAAAATATAGATTGTGGGTACTCGTCTAACGAGTACCCACAATCTACGTTTTAGAGTAAAAATGAGAAAAATAATGTTTACCCCTGAAAACCCCAGTTTTACTATATAAAATTGGGATTCAAGGGGGTAAAAATTATAAAGTCGTGTTTCCGTGATGTTTACACGAGGTACACATTATATTTATTATTTCTGCTCAAAATCAAGGATTGTTGGGTACTCGTTAGAACCGCCTCGCCGTGGCGATTCTAACGAGTACCCGCAATCTATGCTTTGAAAAATATATGATTTTTTCTTGATTTTGCTTCAAAAACATAAACTGTGGATTAAGAATCCAGAATCTGTATGGAACAGAAATAAGAAAAATAGACACACATATAGACCAGCTAGTCTCGACTTTCAGAACTCTAACAGTAAATTAGCAAAAAATACGACAGTATCTGATTTTAAGCTACAGTAATTAAACATTCATTATGCAATAAAAAATGTGACTGAAAATTTAAGTAGAAAAAATGATTTTTCTTTCCTCCAATGTTACACGTACATTTGAGAAAATCAAATAAAAACAGATTGGGTCATTTTGAGGTTGTTTTAATTTTTTCGGGATTTTCGGAGCTGGAAAAACTGCCAGTACAGGCAATGTCCATTGATTGCTGACCCCAATTGTCCCGTATGACTCCCTCGGTTTCGTGGGTCTTTTTTTTATTTAGCATGTACTGGTATTTCGGTTTCGATTTTATTTTGTTCCTGGTTTAATCACGATAAAAAATGTAATGTGACTAGTATTACTTCCGGGTGAATTCAAGATGTTTAAAATTAACTGTTCTAGCCCGTATAAAAGAGATAAATTTCCTTATTTCTGCGTGGAATACGAGTCGAAAAGAAAAAGAAAACAAATCCGACAAAAAGTTTTATATTTCTATAAAACATCAGAAATGCTGGCAAATGTACTGAACACAGTAAATTACACGTATGTTGTATAAAATAAGTGCGTTCGATGATTATAAAAAATATTGAAAATCTTAACTTTACGTAGAGGGAGCGAAAAAAAAAAAAAAAAAAAAAATATTTTTATTTTTTTTTCAATCTTTTTTCAAACACAAAGATCATTGTTGGTCTTTAGAATTCTTAAATGATTAATCGTTTTTGTACCAAATGGAATATTCCACCTTTATATATAGCAGGAGTCCATTTCAAAATTTAGAGGTGTGTCAGATTGTGTGTTCTTAAAAACTATTTGGTAATTGGCTGAACATTTTGCAAACAGTGTATGCCCTGATCTGGGCCTGCACTGTTTGGCAGGGTACCGGTTTTCGGGTTTCTGGTACCAAATGGGTTAACAGTTGTGGTATTTTTATCACTTTACTGCGAACATAGATAGTGAATACACGTTACGCCCCCGCCCATCGGGGCTTGTAGAAATAGGTGGGCTGCATGATGCTTCCACGCAGAGCTGAAACCGTCCGCACACTAGAACTGGTTAACCGCTTAGAGGATCTAAGCCCGTCAAAGAGACGCGGTGCGAGCCGGCCCGTCCAAGCTTATAAACCCTTTTGGTTTCATTAGGCGACAGGGCTTGAGATGTCATTTCATCTCGATGTCGGGTAAAAGTCCCACAAAATTGGAAGCAACGTCTCCAAAATGACCTTTACAGTGTTGATGAGGAAGTTAAACCTCAAATCAAACAAAAACAAAAGACGTTAGAACCGCTTCACTGAGGCGGTTCTAACGAGTACTAACACTCTATGCTTTAGAGAAAATGCAAAAAATAATATATACCCTTGCAAACTGCATTTTCTCTTTATAATGTGGGATTAACGAGAGTCTCTATTTCACGGACTAATGAACGTGATGCGATGTACAGTGGAAACGACGTAACGTCATTGATGACGTCATAAAATGCGAGTTGTGATGCGTAATTGATTTTTTTTTATTTGATGTTTAACGTCCCCGTCAACACTATATAGGTCATTTTGGAGACGTTGCTCCCGATTTTGTGGAGATGAAATGACATCTCTAGCCATGTCGCCCAAGGAAACCAATAGGGTTTATAAGCATGGACGGTCCGACACGCACCGCTTTGTCGCACCAGTACTCGTGTGCGGACGGTTTCAGCTCTGCGTGGAAGTATCATGCAGCCTATTTTTTTCTTCGAGCCCCGATGGACAGGGGCCGAAATGAAATGAGTAAAAATTTGTCGGTAAATGTCTTTATCAAACATTCTAAATATTCTTACCTTACTGAAATTCACATCCGTTCAAAAGTAATGCTCAATTACTTCATATTTCAAAGTTCATGATGTCATGAAGAAAATCATCACGTGAACAAGTCCGTGAAAAGAAGACCCCCCTATACCCCACTTTATATAGAGAAAACCGAGGTTTACGGGGGTATACATTATTTTTTCTTATTTTTGCTCTAAGACATAGGTTGTGGGTACTCGTTAGAACCGCCTCGATGAGGCGGTTCTAACGAGCACCCGCAACCTATGTTTGCAGTATAAATAAGAAAAATATCACGGATTTTCATCAGAAAAGTAGCCATTTTGGAGATGTGAAAAAATGCTCTACATCACACGGTTGTGTTATCGTAATGATGAGCTAAACCCATTATTCTTGCACATCTGATATGGAAATCCTGGTAAAATGTCTTAACCCTTAGAACGCCGAGAAAAACAACATCTGAAAATGTCGTCTGCTTATGCCGTCTGCTGATTTTTTTTTTTTTTTTTTTGGTTTGTTTGTTTTTGGTTTTGCAAGTCTGATCTGGATCCACACGGTTTCCAAAAAAAAAAAAAAAAAAAAAAAAAAAAATCTTTTAAGGTAACCGGCAGACGGCAAAGCAGACGACAACTGTCGTGATAGGCATTTTATGGGTTAACTTTATATATTATGAATAAGCTTAAGTAAACTTTATTTTATTTTTCTGTTTTTTTTTTTTTTTTTTTTTGCGTTTTACCGATAAGTCTGATAAGGATTTACACTGTGTGTTCGCTTGCTTAAAAACAGAAACAGAAGGATTAAACGAAACCCATAGAGTTTAAGTTTCCGTTCAGCTACCCTCAGCCAGTGACGTCGATGCTGTGATTAACGAATTGCATGATGGGTATTTTTTCACAGCAGACGACAGTTTGAAATATGTTTCTAATTTTCACAGAAAACAGGATTTGACATCTTTGCAGGAGATGTCAAGTCCTGTTTTCTGGGGATAAGAAAAATATCAACAACTTGTCGTCTGCTGAATTAGTCTCATTAAGAGAACACGCCTGTATAATTTTGACCCCCCTTATATGGTAAAACTGGGGTTTAAGGGGGTATACATTATTTTTTTTTATTTCTGCTCAAAAACATAGATTGTGGGTACTCGATAGAACCGCCCCGTCGAGGCGGTTCTATCAAGTCCCCGCAATCTATGTTTGAGCAGAAATAAGAAAAATATCACAATTTTTCATCTTAAAATTTCTAATTTTTGGCCAAACAATAATATTATTGGCAATGTATTTGTATAGGTGTGTTTTCGTAATGTAGTGAGTGGTAAAGGTTAACCTGCATACTCCGGTCAACAAAGGTTAACAATCACGAAAATACGCCTATATAATTTTGACCCCCTTCAAACCCAACATTATATGAGCCCCGCCAAGCGAATTTGTGTCTTCGAGCATTCCGTCATGACAAATTTTAACTGCGCATGCCCAGCCGTTCAGAGGGGTCAGGGATATGGCTTTCTGCCTGAAGGTTCCTCTTGATTCACTGCTTGTATGAGCGAGCAGCGAAGGTTCTGGCGAGACAGCGCGGATGCACAGGCTCGCCTGAACCTTCGCTGCTCGCATTGGCGATAAGTACCAAATCGCTTGACGGGGCCCATATAGTAAAACTGGGGTTTACAGGGGTATACATTATTTTTCTTATTTCTGATAAAACATAGATTGTCGGTACTCGTTAGAACCGGGGCGGTTCTAACAATTACCATCAATCTATGTTTTGAGCAGAAATATGAAACATATCGGGATTTTTATCTGAAAAATTTCATTTTTTTGGTGATAAAATTTTACCAATATATCAGACCCATTTGCATTCACCTTAGAGCATTTAAATTGCAATGATGGAGATGTCTTTTCAGGGTCTCAAGTAAGCCATTTTCAGCCAACAGAAACTTCTCAGACTGCCGGAATACAACAACCGCCACGACGGCGCCTTTGAGGCATCCACAATACGAGGTGGAGACAGTTCGGTTGTCATCATACACAAGATGGCCAGCTTCTAGTACCCAGAATCCTGTGGATCTTAGTGAAGCTGGATTCTTCTACGCAGGTAAGAGTATCGTATAGCCACGCCAATAGTTTTTTTCTACGGACCGTGCACGGGGTTGGGGGGGGGAGCAGTCGTTCATTCGCAGTTCATCGCAGTAACGAACATCCCCTAAACCTCACGTTATATAGAAAAAACTGGGGTTTATAGGGGTATACATTATTTTTCTTATTCCTGCTCAAAGACATAGGTTGTGGGTACTCATTAGACCCGCCTCATGTCTGGATACTCGTTAGAACCGCCTCATTAAGGACCAACAATCCATGTTTGCAGTATAATTAAGGAAGACATCGCGGCTTGTCATCAGAAAAGTAGCCATTTTGGAGATGTGAAATAATGCACTATGTCGCACGGGTGTGTTATCGTTAAGTTTCTTATATGCTCGGTAACACTTCATTAACGGATAGTTTGCTTACCTTGACTAAAATGAACTCATTCTTGAATCCCTAGACAATTCATTCAACAGGTCCTGATAGCCACATACATGTACATATTGGATATATTGGGTAGGTTTTCCTGATTTTTAACATTGAAAGGTATGGTGCGTATACTCATTAGAATCGCCTCACTGAGTCTATTCTAAAAAGTATTCACAACATACCTTAAGGTTCTGTGTTCTGATTAGAACGCCTCATTTTCTGATTTTAACATTCAAAGGTATGTTGTGTGTACTCATTAGAATCGCCTCAATGAGGCGATTCTAATGAGTGCACACAACATACCTTGATTGTATAGAAGATCGTAAAGATACATGTACTCTAAAGTGAGCACCATTATGCCCCATAACCTGGCACTATGACTAAACCTCACTAGTTCGAACTTCCCCTATCTCGTACAAAAAGACCTAGTTCCATAGGATTTCGAGTTATTGGATTTCGAATGTAATTAGCCGGCCTCGGTAGCTCAGTCGGATGCGCGTCTAACTGGTGATCAGGAGGACACGGGTTCGATACCTGCCGGGGTCGGCAGCATTCTTTCGTGGAGATTGATCATGAAATCTTTTCTACGGTAATTCTCTACCTTCCACTGATTGTCAGTTTCTGGCGAAAGAATGTGCACTGCACTTATTAACCGCTTACGTATAAACCTGCCCAGAAAAGTGTGGATAGATAAACTGACCGGCTCAAAAATAACCTAAATAGTGCTGACTGGGCCGTTAAACTCCAAAACAACTGTATTTATTTTGCAGTTCTGGTGCGTGCATGTGCGTGTTTGGACGTGCGTGCCTTCACGTATCTAAATTTTCGATAGCTTGAGATGGTTATAAGACGCGCTTTCTTACTGTTTTGTTGTAAACAAGCGAACTTCAATTACTCGAATACCTTTGGGACCGCGGAACCTTGTTAGAGTTTGGGGTAGGTCTAACTACTGAGTATATATCCATTTTGTACCAGAAACGGGTATTTGGCAAACAGTGCAGGCCCGGATCAGACGCCGCACAACGCGGCGTCTGATCAGGGCCAACACTGTTCGCAAAAAGTTCAGACATGTTCCAAATACATTTCGAAGGAAAACACAACCTGTCACCCCTAATTTTTGAAATGGACTCTTGCTATATATACGGCGGAAGATTCCATATGGTAAAAAAACGGTTAATCATAGCGCCATAGGGAATGGCTTAAGGGGAACAGATACACCTTCAGCGGAGGCAACTCCTGCAAAAGTATTTTATCTCCAATTGCTATAGGGGTCAACTCTTAAAGAAAACAATTTGCTCCTGAGGAGCAAATTCTTTCCTTTAAGAGTAGATCACAGTGAACCTATGGAAAAGCGAACCGGGAGTCCCGAAAGTTGTCTCCCTATTACAAATGACAGACAAATGTGCTGGGTGTTTCCATTCCCCTTAAGGATATATTTTCCTATCTTCTTTAAGATAAAGTGATGTTGTTTAACCTCATTAGAATGGGGAGGTGTGTGAACGATTTCGTCGGGGTTTGTCATTTTAATAGTATGGCATGTATGGGGTGTGGATGGTGCAACGTGTAACGTGCAATGTGGATTTATATGTTGCAGGACGACGCTAGGCGGATGATGATGATTTTGTGTTTAGCGACGCGTCAACACATTTGTTGGTCATAAGCGTCTAGCGCGAGGCGGAGTGCATCACAACTTGTAGTGTGTTGGTGATAAGGGTCTGGCGTGATAGGATGGTGTCATACGGGCCATGGCGTTGGTCCTAGGGCGGCATGTGGGCAGTCTTATCTAGTTTCTGCATATTTACTAGTTTCAAACATGGCATCTGATGTTGTCGGGTCTGAATGGAAGTTACATTAATCTCCTGACAATCGGAAATAATAATGTTTCAACAGGAATTAGTGGAAATCTTCACTTGTGTACTTAAATGTGAATTACAAAAAAGGGAAGTAAAAAATGATAAGACAAACCATATTGATAGACAAGTCTGGTATTTTGAAGCGATTTTCGACAAACCACCCCGTGCAACAGTCAAAGTTTGCATATGCAGAGTTGATGGAGTGAAGGCTGCTTTTAATTATATAAAAAAATTTAAATAAATTAAAAACTTTTATTAGCTTCTGGTTCTGCCAGAATGTGGTAGAATATTTGTATGTTATCTTCAAAATCCCTTGATGCATCGCCATATAACAATACATTGAGATTTAAAATTTGATACAATATGTCAGATCTTTAATAACTGATTCTGGTAATCTGCCAATCAAAAGAAATAATGGTATGCATTTTCGATGAGGACACAAGTACGCGCTGTGGAGTCAGTAATATTTTAAATAAGGGTCACTCTATGACATCGGGAAAACACGCCTATATAATTTGACCCCCTCAAACCCCATTTGTATTCAGTAAAGCTACGAGTATTGAAATTCGAATGCATTGTGTTTTCTCTTGCAGGACACAATGATTGTGTTCGCTGCTTCACCTGTGGCGGAGGATTGCGTAATTGGCAAGATGGCGATATTCCCTGGATTGAGCATGCGCGCTGGTACCCGAACTGTGATTATCTCAAACAACGCAAAGGAGACCAGTTTATACAAATGCATCGGCAGGACCAGGAGCAGCTGGCACAAATCGCAGACTCATCAGAGCAAAAGCAATCTGAGCGGGTAAAATTAATTCTCCTTGGCCTAATGGGTAACAGCGCTGACTCTAAATCATAAGGTTTCTCACCACTGTCGTTCGCGCCTCGCTCGAGCCCCGCTGTGGTTCGCGCCTCGCTCGGGCGAAATGTGAGCCGCCAAAGGCAGGGTACTCCGGTTTTCGCCCACCTTTGATTACCGATCGGCTAAAAAAAGTGATATAATCTTGAAAGGGCCGTGAAAGCCAAAACAAAATTAACAAAAAAAAAAAAAAAAAAAAAAAATACTTTTCTCATGGCTTTGAAAATGCCATTTTTCTGTTGAAGTTTGGTCCTCGGCTGTGTTTCTAAGTTTCTAACAAAGACAAAGCACTCCTCCTTGACTATTTTCTACACATATTAGCTGACTGCCTTAATTGACAGTCACGCATAGCGATTTGTTTTATAGAAATAAAGCCTTATTTTCTACGCCCACGGGCGTAGTCTATATAAGGTTTACTTTTGTTCCGGAAGCATTTAATGGTTATTGACACGACCTCAGTGTTATAAGTCACAGTGCTTAAAATCCGGGATGGACCGGAACGCTTACTTCAGTTTATTACAGGCCGGGCGACTTCAGTTTATTACAGGCGATCATGCTTACAAAGTAAACATCCATTCTGGATTTACACGATGTAGACTTCCCTCCCATGATACAGTATATCTGTTTTTCTTTTTGAACAAATGTTAGACGGCTAGCCCGGATGGAACCTTCAATGTGAAATGAAAGAAAACTAGGTAGATTACATGTTTTACTGATTTTGTCTTTGTCATAGTAGTGAAAGATTGGTAGTCTTGTTTAAATATGAAACTGGAGTGAGCAGTACGAATCTTTGGCTGTTATACACATGCATATTTATTGGCACACAGTTCCGTCACTTTACTTTCCAATCCTTAATGTGTGCTAAGCGTAAACTCAACGGTTTTGTTTTTTGTTGTAAAAGTTAGCACTTGTTGTCACAAATTTGCTTTCGTTGCGGGTGCCGAACCGAACCGCCCCATTGAGTACTCAAATGATGTATACAATTTTGTTTTGTTTGATTTGAGGTTTAACGTCCCCGTCATCACTGTAAAGGTCTTTTTTTGAGACGTTGCTTCTAATTTTGTTGGACTTTTGCCAGACATTGAGATGAAATGAGATCTCAAGCCCTGCTGCCCAATGAAACCAACAGGAGTTTAAAAGCATGGACGGGCCGACTCCTGCCGCTCTGCCTGGGCAGGCCTAGATCGATCCTCTAAGCGGTTTACCAGTACTCGTCAGCGGGTCGGTTTCAGCTCTGCGTGGAAGCATCATGCAGCCCATATATTTCTTCAAGCCCCGGTGGGCGGGGGCCGTGATGTATACAGTATCTCGACTGACAAAAAGTTGGTTCAGTTCGGAAAAACAAAACACAAAGCAACTAAAGATAGTTTTAGAAAGTCAATTTTACACATTCTATATATAGCAGAACTTCAATTGTTTGCATTTCGAAAACACACCTATATAAATACATTGTAAACTTTATCGCCGAAAAGAAAAACGCAAATTTTAAGATGAAAAAAAAAAAATGTTATATTCTTCTTATTTCTGCTCAAAATATAGATCAAAGGTATTCGTTAGAACCACCTCATTGAGTCGGTTCTAACGAGTACCAACAGTCTATATTTTAGAGCAGAAATAAGAAAAAACTAGAGCTGCCGCCTAACGGGCGCCAATTATACCCCCGCTACCGACAAATTTTTACAAGTATTTGACCTTGAGGAAGGTCGTCAACGTAAAGGTCAAGGTCAGGTTTGTGTATACCAATCTTAAGTACTAGTGGCAAGGTGTGTGGTGTGTGAATATTATAGAAATCGGTCAAAGAATAAGGAAGTTATGAGCAATGTTAAAGTTTTTTGTAACGGACCGACGACAGACGATTTGTAACGGACAGACGACAGACGACAGACGACAAGCTGACTCCTATATACCCCCTTCAAACTTCGTTTGCGGGGGTATAAATATGTTTACCCCTGAAAACCCCAGTTATAATATATAAAGTGGGGTTCAAATTACATAGGTGTGTTTTCGTGCGACCATGAAAATTTTTTCGAGTCAGGGGTAGATCGAGCGACTGAGGAAGGTCAATGTGGTAATGGTTTAACTTTATGATGTTCGATAAAAAGAAGAGATGTTGCATGTACTCATTAGAATTGCCTCACCGAATGATTCTAATGAATGCACATAACAAAACTTACAAGAAAAACACATAAACAATTGTTTACTGCAGCTATTCTATACCAGTCTTTTCTACACCTAGGGTCTCCTATTAAGATCGCAACTTTGGGACTGTTTAAAAGTAGTCTTGATGACCACTTGAACAGTCCCAAAGGTGGTCTAAAGGAGAATGGGAACACCTTCAGGGGAGGCAACTCCTGCAAAAGTATTTGTGTCTCCCATGCCAATAGGGTTCAACTCCCTAGGAGCAAATTCTTTCCTTTATGAGTAGACCCCTTTTTCAGTGGGACAGGTCTTACACAAAAGCGAACATGAAGTCCCGAAAGTTGCCTCCCTTTGAAAAATGTGGAAAAATCTGTCAGGTGTTCTCATTCCCCTTGATATAGGAATTTTACTGTAATTCACAAATAAGTAAAAAAAAAAAAAAAAAACGTTGCGAGAATGTCTCTCTTCGGGGTTGGAGTACAGGTATGACACAAACTGATCTACTCAGCTCCGCAGACATATGCGTCTTGAAATTTTAGCTATATAAACTAGGCTTAGTGAAATGTTCAAGCCGGCCCCCGCCCATCGGGGCTTGACGAAACAGATGGGCTGCATGATGCTTCCACGCAGAGCTGATACCGACCGCAGACGAGTACTGATAAACCGCTTAGACGATCTAAGCTTGCCCAGGCAAAGCGGTGCGAGTCGGACCGTCCGTGCTTATAAACCCTATTGGTTTGATTGGGCGACATGGCTTTAGATGTCATTTCATATTAATGTCGGGTAAACGTCCTACAAAATTGGAAGCAACGTCTCCAAAATGACATGTACAGTGTTGACGGGGATGTTAAACCTCAAATCAAACGAATAAACAAAAGCTGTTCAAGCAAGTAACGCTAAGGTGCTGATTTGGTTGGTTGGTTGGTTGGTTGGTCGATTTGAGGTTTAACGTCCCCATCAACACTGTAAAGGTCATTTTGGAGACGTTGCTTCCAATTTTGTGGGACTTTTACCCGACATTGAGATGAAATGACATCTCAAGCCCTGTCGCCCAATGAAACCAATAGGGTTTATTAGCATGGACAGTCCGCCTCGCACCGCGGTTCCTGGACAGACTTAGATTCTCTAAGCAGTTTACCAGTACTAGTGTGCGGGCCGGATTAAGCTCTGCGTGGAAGCATCATGCAGCCCATATATTTCTTCAAACCCCTATGGGCGGGGGTCGGCTAAGGTGCTGATCAAACTTCGTAAATGACAACAATAAATTTTCTCATGGCGTGATTCAACAGCCTACAATGTTTGAGGCATGAACAATTCCTATATTAAGACCACCTTTGGGACTGCCAAAAAGTGGTCTCATTAGACGGGCGGTCTTGATTTGATAATGGATACAAATATTTAAGAACATCCTAATTTGGGACTGACAATGGGATTTTCTTAACATCCTGTTGTCTCAACGAACAATGCAATTTTGCTGAACCGTCAAAATTTGCTTTACAGAGTGACAAGAAAGCAGAGAAGAAACCAACGGGGAATGACGTTGCCGTCAGACGTGTGATGGAGATGGGATACTCCGTTCCAAAGATTGACGCTGCCGTTGAACAACTTCGGAAGCAGGGTAAACTATATAGACAAGTCTCTTTAACCATTTTGTACCAAATGGAATCCTCCTCATTATATATAGCAGGAGCCCATTTTAAAATTCAGGGGCGTCCAGAAAATAGCTTAGCTTTTCGCAAAAAGTGTAGGCCCTGATCAGACGCCGTGTTCTGTGGCGTTTGATCTGGGCCTACACTGTTTGCCAATTACCCGTTTTGGGGTTTCTGACACAAAATTGGTTAACCTATTTCAAATTGCATGTAAAATGGAACCTTCTCCGTTTATATATAGAAGGAGTCCATTTCGACATTTTGGGATGTCAGCTTGTGTTTGTTTTAGAAACTTATTTACATATGCAAACAGTGAAGGCGCTATTCAAACTCCCCAGGAGGGGTTCGGGACTTTCCAAGTATAATGGGCAACGAAGGGCCGGTCATAAAATGTCATGAGCATTAAGTGAAACTATATCTTCTGGTAGTTGGTACCAACGACGACAGATCAGCCTGCGTATCCAGGCAGTTCGATCAGGGTCTTCAGTGAGCACTAAAGGGGAATATGTACACCTTCAAGGGAGGCAACTCCTGCAAAAGTATGTTTGGCTCCAATGTCAATAGAGGTCAACTCCTTTAAGAGTAGACCCCCTTTTCAGTGGGACAAGGCTTATAGAAAAGCGAACAGGAAGTGCCGAAAGTTGTCTCCCTTTGACAAATGGTGGAAAATCTGTCAGGTGTTCCCATTCCCCATAATGGATAGCTGTAAACCGAATTGTAGCAGGCTGATCCTAGTCTGAGTCTTTGCTGATTGCACGAAGACACACTCGATTGATGTGGGCCACGCAGAGAGAGAGAGAGAGAGAGAGAGAGAGAGAGAGAGAGAGAGAGAGAGAGAGAGTGGAGAGAGAGAGAGGGGAAGGAGAGAGAGTGAGTGAAGGAAAGAGAGAGAGAAAGACAGAGAGAGAGAGAGAGAGAGAGAGAAACAGGGAGGTGAGAGAGAGAGAGAGAGAGAGAGAGAGAGGGGGGGGGGGGCAAGGAGTGAGAGATAGGGGGAAGGAGAGAGAGAGACAGGGAGGGAGAGGGAAGGAGAGGGTGAGAGAGATAGAGAGAGAGAGAGGGGGGAAGGAGAGGGTGAGAGAGATAGAGAGAGAGAGGGGGGAAGGAGAGAAAGAGAGTGGGGAGGAAAGAGAGAGAGAGAGAGAAAGACAGAGAGAGAGTGAGAGAGAGAGAGAAAGAGGGAGGGAGGGAAGAAGGGAGGGAGGGGGAAGGATAGAAAGGGAGAGAGAGAGAGAGAGAGAGAGAGAGAGAGAGAGAGAGAGAGAGAGAGAGAGAGAGAGAGAGACGGCCATGGTGGCTCAGTCGGATCAGCCGGATACGACGTGAGCTGTGACGAAGAGGTGATAATTGGGTTCGTCTTGACATCTCCAATGTCCAATCATATTGGTAGTGTGATCTCACTTAATGATCAAGTGACGTCGCGTGAGTCAGTGTGTTGATTTAAGCTGGAATAACATTACACCTCAATACTTAACTATAGACTTTTTTCTGTAAATGTTCTGACAAAGCAAATATTACCTAATAATGTACGGTAAAATTCCTATATTAAGACCACCTTTGGGACTGTTCAAAAGTGGTCTTGAAGACCACTTTTGAACAGGCTCAAAGGTGGTCTCATAATAGGAAACACTATGTGTAGAAAACACCAATACATGAATAAAGAATAACCGTAAGCTACTAAATAAGCTTTCAAAATCAGAATTAATCTTCATTTTAGGTGGTCTTTATAGTGGAATTCCACTGTAATATAATGTAAAAATGTAATTTTAGGACAATGGAACCACTCTGCAACAGATATTTTGGATATCATCTTTTCACAAGAAGAGACGCAAATGACAACAACGTCTACACCAGAATGCTCTACGTCTGCGACATACACAAGCCATTATTCAAAGCCAACCATTAATTCAGGAGTATTTAACGTATCTACAGGTATGGTGAACTTTCGCCTCTGTGTTTCGAAAGTTGACTCTTCAAACTTTGATTAAGGACACTTCCATTGTATTAAACAGGCGGTTTAGTCAATAATTACCAGGACAAAAGATGTAGAACCTTATGGGATGGTTCATTACGAGATATCATATGCGGATCCATACCTTTTATTGTCGTAGACCCTATAGACGGAATAACAGCCATTAGTCTTTCTGGCGTAAGAATGTGCTCTGTACTGGTTAACCATCTACGTAAATAAGCCTGGCCAGGAAAAGTGTGGATAGGTAAACTGACCGGCTCAAAATGACCTAAAAAGTGTTGACTGGCCCGTTAAACTCCAATACAAATAAACAAACAAACAGCCATAAAGGTTGACCTTTATATCTATAATGCAACAAGAAGAATAAGCTTTCACGAAAAGAAAAAAAAGGACATGACAAGTATAAGCTTTCACAAAAAGGCCCATGGGCAGAGATCTGTCTCAGAATTGCTACCGTATTTGTACAAACCGAAGAGGCCAATAAAAAGTATAAGCTTTCACACAATAAAGAGGCCCACGTACATAGCTCTGGCACAGAATCGCTACCATATTTGTACAAGCCCATATTTGCAGTCATATACAAAATATACATCTACAAACTCTCGACCACGATATATCACTGTCTATCCTATAATCGGTTCTGGTGGGCCATAAAACTTGCCTCCATTAGCAAAAATTTTTATTAAGAACCATATCAATGTAAATTATTTTCTCTACTGTATCGTCATGACGTTTGTAAACGCTTAGACAGGGTGGTTTCCCTCTAAGATTAACAATATTGAAAGAGGAACTCCATGCGCTCTGTGAGAAAACTTTTCACCCTGGGTTTCCCGGCGGAGTACACCATCATTTCAGGTTAACAGAACACATCGTGTGAACAAGTCCGTGAAATTAAGACCCCCTAAACCCCACTTTATATAGAGAAAACTGGGGTTTACGGGGGTAAACATTATTTTCCTTATTTCTGCTCCAATACATGGGTTGTGGGTACTCGTTAGAACCGCCTCAATCAAAACCTATATATGTTTGGAGTATAAATTAGATTTTTTTTTACAAATTTTCATCAGAAGAAAATGCCTTTTTTGAGGTGTGAAAAATGTACTATATCACACGGATGTGTTATCCTAATGAGGCCGGCATGCCGGTAAGATCGTTGACTTCGCTGTTCAACTCTTAAACAAAAAAAAAGTTTACAGTAGTAATTTTACTATCAAATGTTTAATCCCGCAATAAACAGGCTCTCCATTTGACAGTTCCAAATAAGGCTTTCCTTAAATATTTACATCTGTTGTTAAGACCACTACAAATAAGACCACTTCTGGACTATCCCAAAGATAGTCTTACTTGAGAATTTTACTGTATTCTTTATTTTTTCAGATAGTCAATCCCTGTTCAGAGAAAATCAAATTCTAAAAGAACAGATGGTCTGCAAGATTTGTTTGGACAATGACGCATGCGTGGTTTATTTACCCTGTGGTCACATGGTCACGTGTCAGGACTGTGCACCGACAATTAGGAAATGTTGTATTTGTAGAAAATTGATACAAGGAACAGTTAAAGCATATTTGTAATCATTGCGATAACACACCCGTACATAATATTTAGGGGACAACTGTATTCAAAATATCATTTTGGGAGGTAAATCGGCGGTTTTACGGGCGGAAATTTCGTTTAACGGCAACGCGTTAGTGGAGCCGTAAAACAGAATTTGCGACCGTAAAACCGACGATTAACCTCCCCAAATGGTAAATCGGCGGTTTTACGGTCGGAAATTTCGTTTTACGGCGACGCGTTAGCGGAGCCGTAAAACGGAATTTGCGACCGTAAAACCGACGATTTACCTCCCCAAATGACAATTTTCGATACAGTTATCCCCATTCTAATGCGTTTATACAAAAGTGTGCTATTTTGCTCAAAGCGGCAAGCGCTGTGAGCTGCGTAAAACCAAATACCAGCCAGTGGAAAGCGACGTTACATGATGACGTCGGGTTTCCGACAGTATATCGCAGAATATAATGTCGCAAATTTTTGACGTTATCTAATCAGACGTCGCGTTACATACGCAATTACATAAGATTGCCCCATAAGGCCTCCTGGCCTGGCCTATGATTAACTATCAACGACTCGAATACCCCCGTCTAGAATATAGAAATGTTACACTCATCAAGTGTACAAGTCCGTGAAATGAACACCCTAGTAAATTCCACTTTATATAGAGAAAACTGGGATTTGCAGGGGTATACATCATTTGCTCTATTTTTGCTTAAAATCATAGATTGTGAGTACTCGTTAGAGCTGCCTCACTGAGGAACCACAATCTTTGTTGAATGCAGAAATAAAATTAGATGCTATCATTTTGACCTAAAATTTGTCTTTTCTGGCCACTATTTGAAACGGACATGTAATACTAATGATGGGTGCGAAGGGTGGACAGCAAAAATCCGCCCGGCATCACGAAGCTTGCCGAGTGATGGCGGACAGTGATTCAGAGGGATGGATTTTTCTATCTACCCCTCACACACATGTAAGATACTTTTTCCTGTATGCCTTGTATTTCAGTGCTATTTTTTTTATAGACATGTGTCTAATTCATTTACTTCAGTTGTCGATTGCCATATTTCTTTTTGACAATAAGGTGGAATTTTTGACGTCACTGTATGTGCAGTGATGTCAAATTTAACGATGGCATATGTGATGTCCTATTCAACCAGTGCATGTAAACAGGTGAATGTCCTCGATTTTATCTTATCCCTGGGTAAGATAAGAATTTCTTGCACACCAGATAAGGAAATCCATAGTTTTAACTGGGGATAGAAATTCTCTTCTAACCCTGGTGTTCTTACCCCAAATCGAATGTTCTCGCTGTTTGTTAAATACACTGGTTGAATATAACGTCATATGTTGACGTCACAGCACGTTACGTGACGTCACTAAACATTCATGTCGTGCCATCACAATATGGCGGACGTTGGTAACCGAAGTGACTGCAACATTAAAAGTCCGCTCTAAAAATGGAAGGTATGCAAGGAAAAGTCATATATGGGTGTGAGGGATGGATAGAAAAATCAAGCCTCGTGATGCCGGACAGTGACCCTCGGGACGGATTTTTCCATCCACCCCTCACACCCTAATAAGATTCTTATATTCTATCCTGGTGTAAAGTCTTGCGTTTCCGTATCTGGTGTGAAGTCGTTGAAGTTCAAAAGGTCATTGAGAACACCTTAAAGTTTAGTGTCAATACCTAATTCGAAGCACAGTGAAATTCCTATATTAAGACCACCTTTGGGACTGTTCAAAAGTGGTCTTTAAGACCACTTTTGAAAAGTCTTAATTATGTTCTAGAAAGGGTTATCCTTTGGAAGCAAGGAATACACTATAGAACTGGAAATATGGAGTGTGCATGTTTTCTGGGCCAGACTAGCTAGTTTCGGCCAATTAAGCCTCATCAGTGACCCTCATATATTTTCAAAATTCCACAATAGAATCAATGATCCGAAAGGACAAGAAAATATAAACTACGCTATCTTAAAGTTGGTCTCTGACCAGAGGACATTGTATGTAGAAAACACAAAGAAAGAATAATTGCAGCCCTACTAAATAAACTTTTTTAAGCAGAATTGGTCTTAATTTTAGGTGGTCTTAATTGCGGAATTTCACTGTACTTAATAACTGAAAATTTTTGTGCCGTCCAAGAAATACCAGCCAGATTAATCTAGTTTAACCCTTCTCTTGCTGAATATTCAGTTAAGCCACACCCATTTCTGACTTTGAACCTATCAGAATACTTGATGTAATTTATTCCTACAAATTCATAAATTGAATGTTAAACAGTGTAGATCCTGATCAGATGGCTTCTGAAGAAGCCATCTGATCTGGATCTACACTGTTTGCAAAGATAGGGATTGATTCTTCAGAAGCCATCTGATCTGGATCTACATTGTTTGCAAAGATAGGGGTTGTCGTGAACAGCATGATAAGGGTTAACACTTAAAATTTCAGTCTTATCATTAAAATAAACCTAACCAGTGCCTTGGAGTTTTAATTACCGATGTTCTAATGTAGTAGAGGTTGTCTGTTTCTGTTTTACGGCCCTTTCAAGATTATTTCACTGCCATATCGAACCGATCGTTAATCAGAGGAGGGTGAAAACCGGAGTACCTGGTGAACACATGACCCTCCGTTGCAGAAATCTCGATTATGACCAGAATGGAGTTCGAACTCACATCATTGTGACATTGAAAACTCTCGAAATGTTGGAAAACGCCAAAACTATAGCATATAAATAGGGTTTGAATACAAGAAATATGTCCCTCGAAACTTGCAAATCTTATAAACAAACGCGTGCTTTCGTACTCGTTATCCCCACGTTTTTTTAAGAAAAGTGGGGATATTGTTATCGCCTCCGTCCGTCCGTCTGTCCGTCCGTCCGTATGTCCGGCTATCTCCTCCTATACCGTTCATTGGAATTCAACCAAATTTGGTGTGTGAGTTACTTACATGAATGGCTTCTGCAAGAGCACATTAATTTTTGGACCAGCCCCCAGGGGTCCCTGGAAGAGGTCAAAACGTGGGGATTTGCGATGGCGGGCCATCGACTGCGCGATCTAGTTTGTTTACTTGATTTGCGAGTCTCTCGGGAAAATATTTCCCGTATTTTAAACTAAACTCTATTTATTACCTTTGGAAACTACTTCACATTTGCATGTATATCTTTTTTTTTTTTAATTTTATAACGTTCTACTGACGTTTAATTTTAAAGAAACTTTATTATTATTATTATATAAATTATTATTGCACTCATTTCGGATGTTATCACGCGCACGAGAGAGAGCAGTGACTTTTACACCACTGCTTCCCATTTACACCTGGGTGGAGTAGGGCAATGTCATATGCGTTAAGCAATGGAACTGTGTGTTAAATTTAGATATAAGGCTAAAAATATGGACAACTCAAGGTTAAACAAAACAGTGTATCAATGGATGATTAGTAATAGTAGTAGCAGGTGCAAAAATTGGTCATTCTGAGTGCTTAAGCAGTTAGAAAAGTATATTCTTGCACACCAGACAAGGAAATCCGCGATTTTACCCTGGGATAGAAATTTATGTTCTGACCCTGGTGTTCCGACCCCAAATCGAATATAATCGCGTGTTTGATAAATACACTGGTTTTGATTACGACCTTGTGTGCGCCGTCGTTAAGGTTGACGTCATGCACGATCCGTGACGTCACTTTACATTCCTGCACTGTCAACACAATATGGCGGACGTTGGTAACCGAAGTGACTGCAGCATTGAAATTCCGCGCTAAGAAATGGAAGGTATGCAAGAAAAAGAATCCAATATGGATGTGAGGGGTGGATAGAAAAATCCGTCCCTCGGGATCACTGCCCGGCATCACTCGGCAAGCCTCGTGATGCCGGACAATTTTGATAGTTGTTCAAATATCCAGAAAATGTGTTTTATCTTGTCCAGCGATAACTGTGTAAGGGTAACAGCCGATACCTGCTGGAAAATATTGAAGCGAAGACGCAATTTAATATAAAATTTTTAACGTTATATGCGAAGGCGCAATTTAGATATATAATATTTTAATATGTAAAGCTTAACGGTTTTTTTTTTTTTTTTATCTTTTTTTAGATCTGTAAATGTTCATGTTACATATAGTCTACTATGATTATACATGGAATTAGGTGCTTTTACGCCATTCTTTTATTTCTTTTTAAATGCAGTCTCTCATAATTCCATGAGGAATGGTTCCAATTTATAGTACTGATAAGGTTTTTTTATCTGTATGTATTATGTGTATAATATGGAAGTGAGACGTAAATAAACCATAAATTGGGAAAATAACTATAAAAATAGAAGTGAAGGCAATGATCAGGAACCGATACAATTAACCCACAGCTCTCATCAGAGACACCTTAGGGAAAGAAACACAAACATAAAACAACTAGACCCTAATGGAAACATCACTAGCGGAAAGCCAAAAGGACAGTTACTTTCCCACAAAATGGCCAATTGGCTATCCAAAGCAGTATAATAAGGGCGATACACACACTCAAAGACAAGCCATAACAAAAATAAACCACGACAGAAGAACCGCCTTGGAACGGTCAGTGAAACAAATTCCACTTGGGGGCTTAAATCGATTTTACGTGGCCACAGTCCTCGCCCTTACTTTCGTCGCGATTTAGACAAATAATTTGTTCAGTCCGCATGAATGCCTCCTACACGTTCCTACATAAATCTATGTACGAACATTAGCCGACTGCATTAACCCGGATGTCCGTTGCATTTCGACATAAGGCAACAGGGAATGTAATGCAAAACCGGTTGTCAGATTCAAGTCAAATTCCAGTTCTAACACAGCGCGCCTATAAAGGCAATGGAAAGTAACTGTTTTATTCTATAACAAATCACGGAAACGAAGAGCGTGACGAGTGACGTCATTAAAACTGTCAATTCATGACGTCACTAGTCGATTTCCTTGACGTTGGACGGTGTAACGTCATTTTCTCGCATCGAAAACATTAGAAAAGGATATAAATGCATGTGTTTCAGTTGATAATTTTAGCAGGATTTCTTCCAACAATGGCGAAACGTTCTGAGATTTTGAAGGAAACAACAGGATTTTTGCCGATTTTCAACCTAGTAGAATCGAAATAGATCAGCCCTAGTTTGTGGTTTGTTGAGTAATAAATCACAGTTTGTCGGCCAGTTGTAAGTAGGCAAATCACGCGCGCTACGCGCTCGTGATTTGATCTACTTTACAACTGACCTCCAATCTGTTATTACTCAACAAATCACAGTTAGAGCTTATCTATTTCTTAGATCATCCAAGATATTATATTTGTCCATTTTATTGAACGTTTCAAAATGTTCAGATCAAAAATGGTTGAGACTCTGTGCCTCCCTAGTTATCTTCCAAGTATGCTGATGATCAGATCAGAAATAAGTGAGAAAAGTTGGAGACATCATTTTTCCATTGTAAGCCTGGGGTAAAATTTCTTCACACTGAAGGGAATGTAACTGCAGATGCAAGTCAAATTCGAAATTATCGAAGATATTTTGCTTGTCTTCATTTATTGAACATTTCAAAAGGATCAGATCGAAAAGGGCTGAGAAAAAGTGGACACCATTTTTCGCTTACAATTATACTCAAGGACAGACATATTCAACAGCCACTTGTCTCATACAGCCCAAATTCGAACTCGACGTAGAATGTACGCCTCTCCTAGTTATTTGCAAGTTTAATTATGATGAGATAAGAAATGGCTGACATTACAAAAACATGCCTATACAAATACATAGCACATTTATTCGCCGAAAAAAATGAAGATTTTATGATGAAAAAGTGTGATAGTTTTCTTATTTCTGCTCCAAATATAGATTGTGGGTACACGTTAGAACCGCCTGAGGCGGTTCTAACGAGTACCCACAATCTATATTTTAGAGCAGAAATAACAAAAATAAGGTTTACCCCTGATAACCCCAGTTTTGCTATATAAAAGTGGGGTTCAAGGGGATCAAGATGGAAAGTTGGAGACGTCTTTTCCGCATTGAAAGTCTAGGGAATATTTTCGTTTCCTTGCCAAGCACAGTTCTGATCGAAACTGGTCCAAAACCGAATGCAGTCAACCCCCCAACCCAGTGGTTCTGCACATAAAAATAGATCAAGGCTGGCTGGCAACTGAGACTTTTTCGTCGGGGAGTGGCTGGGGATTGGTTTTACGGCACTTTCAAGATTGTTTCACTATATGAGCCGATCATTAATCAGAGACGGACGAAAACCGAAGTAGCCGGAGAAAAACCACCTGACCTTCCGTTGCAGAACTTGGCGTCTCACCTGTGATTCGAGCAAGGCTCGAACCCACAACGGTGGGAGACCTAATGATTAAAAGTCTGAGCTCTTATCCACTAGGCCACGGAGGCCCAATGGTAACAGATATTCAATTTCAAAAGTGTGGACGACGGACGGACGAGGGATACCTACAAAAACTATAAGCTCATCTTTTTAGTCTTCGGCTCAGGTGAGCTAAAATACATTATTCGTTGCTTGTCAGCAATGAATAATGTTAGTTCTGTTCATGTTAAAATGCCAACAATCGTGCGCAGGAAAGATTTGGAGCTCGGCTGAACATGCAAAGAAAAAAAAGCTTTATAACTTAGGAGCCTGGATGTGAAAATAAAACGGAACAAAACATTTGTCTAAGATTTTTCTTCCAGACTTCTAAAACCTGAACTGACGCAAATCAAAATATCCCCATTTTCTAGAATATGCTACATTTATACATTACTATAACACACCCGTGCGACATAGTGCATTTCTCACATCTCCAAACTGGCCATTTTTCTGATGAAAATCCGTCATATTTTTCTTATAAATACTGCAAACATAGGTTGTGGGTGCTCGTTAGAACCGCCTCATTGAGGCGGTTCTAACCAGAACCCACATCCTATGTCTTGGAGTAAAATAAGAAAAATAATGTATACCCACTTAAACCATAGTTTTCTCTATATAAAGTGGGGTATCACACTGGTAAAGGCAAGCGCGCAGGGTAAGGAACAAACACACAGGATAAGGAATTTTTTCCGATTAGGATAAGCAAGAAAATGGCGGAATCGGCATCACATGTGCAGGTTTGTTGTTGTTCTAGATCTCGTGTTATGGTTACTTATCAACACGGCTGCTCACATTAGCTTCACGGAAGACACATATTATTCACGAATTTATCTTCGATGGTCCGAATTCGACAGGTACAGCCAGTCAAACGGAGAACCGGACACAGTGAAGCTTCTCAACAACGAAATCTCATTATTTTTCACGAAACGCTCTTCTGCGAAGATGACATGCACTTTTTTGTTGGTTGTAGATATACACATGATAAATCGGACTGTTGCAAATACGATTTAAGGAAAATTGGAAATTGGAAGGCCCACAGTGAGAAACCCTCGTTCTATTTTCAATACAACGCCTACGGGCAAGGAAATGGGTACAACGCATATGATAAGACACAAACTTTAGCAGAGAAATGGTAGTTGTATGGTCGTAGCTCTAGTAAATTTCCATCTCAGATTAGGTTTTCCGACATTAATAATTAGTCCTACATAGTTCAAAGCACCAATTGTGACCTTTAAGAAACGTTCAAAATTTGTGTGCCTTGTCTTGGCATGCGCATTGCCCTGGTTCTAGCAATTTATGATAATCCACTTTTGGGGGATAGATGGATTGGGTTCATCGCGATCATGATTTAAAGAAATGATATATATGTCCATGCAGTATTTCTTGTAGAAAACTGTATGTTTGTTCTTTTGCTGAAAATAAGGTAGATAACCTCACTAATTCGTGAGACATACCTATTGCATGGTCATTAAAGGGCCTGATATGATTTGACTCCTTTTTGGCCCCCACTCAAATCCTCTTCAGTGTGCATCGTTTCACTTGCTAACAGGATTAGTTAAATGAAACATACAGAAACAACTGTTTCGTCTTCATGTATATTCAGAATAACTTTAGATGTGTCTGTATTGAGTTAATAAATTATGACGAAAATAGTAAGAGAAGTGTGATAAAAGTATATCCCTTCGAATGAAAAAGACAATAAAAAGTGCCTTTGGAAGCACCTAATTATATAGGTTTCAATTGGCGCATTAATATATCAGGTAGCACTGCTAACCATTTGTACACTAAGTGTGTCGTATCTACTTGCATTATCATGGAGATATACGACAAATGAAACATTACATTACATCAAAATGAAACAAGTACCAAATTATTCATTGGGTTCTAACTAAGAACATGAGTAATAACAACATATATTTATCTTTACTGTGAACGGAGTTGTGGCAATTTAAAGTATGTTCATGTATTGGTAACTGAATTTTTATGCCGGTAGCTCAGTCGGATGCGCGTCTGACTGGTTATCAGAAGGAAGCGGGTTCGATACCTGCCGGGGTCGGCAACATTCTTTCGAGAAGATTGATCATGAAACTTTTTCTACGGCCATTCTCTACCTTCCGCTGATTCAAGAAGGGCAGTTGTCAATTTCTAGCGAAAGAATGTGCACTGTACTGGCTAACCGCTTACGTATACGCATGTCCAGGAAAAGTGTGGATTGGTAAACTGACCGACTCAAAAATGAGCAGGTCAGCCGGTTTACCTAAACATGAGTGGTTAACCAGAATGGTGCACATTCTTGATCAATCTCCACGAAAGAATGTTGCCGACCCCAGTAGGTATCGAACCCACGTCCAGTCAGACGCGCACCCGACTGAGCTACCGAGGCCGGCCTAGAGAGAAAGGGGAGACAAAAATAAAATAAAACAGAAATACTCAGATACCTTCAATTTATTTAATAATTGTGTCTAAAACTTGTGTGTGCAGAGTGATCTTTATCCACACTGTTTGCAAACATTATTCAAAACATTGTTGTGGGTACAGAATACACTGTTGCCTCATCCGAGGCGATTATATCGTGCAGCCACAACAAATACTACTGACAAGAAATAAGGAAGTTTATCCCAAATTATCTTTGGAACACATCCTAACAAGGGTTTGTTTTACAAAATCCTAAAAATATGTTGTGGGTCCATGTTAAGAGTTAATGAAAAGTATCACAATGTACACGAACGTACACCCGCCCATAGGGGCTTGAAGAAATATATGGGCTGCATGATGTTTCCACGCAGAGCTGAATCCGGCCCGCACACTAGTACTGGTAACCCGCTTACAGGATCTAAGCCTGTCCAGGAAGTGCAGTGCGAGGCGGACCGCCCATGCTAATAAACCCTATTGGTTTCATTGGGCGACAGGGCTTGAGATGTCATTTCATCTCAATGTCGGGTGAAAGTCCCACAAAATTGGAAGCAGCGTCTCCAAAATGATCTTTACAGTGTTGACGGGGACGTTAATTCTCAAATCAAACAAACGAACGAACAAAACCAACAATTTAAGTGTGAAAAAGGTAATTAAGAAAGCAAGGAAACATGACCAGTCAACAAATGAGTCAGCCCGTTAACCAAGTGCGAATTGATATTGTCTTCTAACAAGTTTAAACAAAATCATTAAATTTATCCATTTTTTGTATAGTTATCAATTAGTATGTCTTTGCTACTAACGATTTTGACCAGTCATAATATCACAGGCTTAAAGGTATAGTTTAAAAACAAAATAAAATTTCTAATTGATTTTAATTAAAATCTTCTTTAAAATGTTCCTTCCACAAACATTACTGAAAACAAACCCAAAACAATAAATTGTCAATTTGAACTGGGCATTATATTAACCTGGCCAAATTGTCCAACCCAATATTTTTTGCTCGCCAAATTGTCCTTTGCCGAATTGTCCTAGGTCAAATCGTTCCGGCCACATCGTCCTAGATTCATAGTGGGGTGGGGATGTATTATATTGCTAGAACCAGAGCATTGCACATGCCAAGACAAGGCACACAAACTTTGAACGTTTCCTAAAGGTCACAACTGGTGCTTTAAACTATTTTGGACTAATTATTAATATCGGAAAACCTAATCTGAGATGGAAATTTACTAGAACTGCGACCATACAACTACCATTTTCCCCGGAGAATTTTGTGTCTTATCATATGCGTTATACCCATTTCCTTGCCCGTGAGCGTTGTATTGAAAATGGAACTAGGATTTCTCACTGTGGGCCTTCCAATTTCCATTTTTCCTTAAATCGTATTTGCAACAGTCCGATTTATCATGTGTATATCTACAACCAACAAAAAAGTGCATGCCATCTTCCCAGAAGGGCGTTTCATGTTAAATAATGTGATTTCGTGGTTGAGTAGCTCCACTGTGTCCGGTTCTCCGTTTGACTGGCTGTACCTGTCGAATTCGGACCATCGAAGATAAATTTGTGAATAATATGTGTCTTCCGTGAAGCTAATGTGAACAGCCGTATTGATTAGTAACCATAACACGAGACCCAGAACAACAACAAACCTGCACATGTGATGCCGGTTCCGCCATTTTCTTGCTTATCCTGATCGGAAAAATTTCCTTACCCTGTGTGTTTGTTCCTTACCCTGCGCGCTTGCCTTTACCAGTGTGGGTATAGGGGGTCTTCTTTTCACGGACTTGTTCACGTGATGGACATTGTCAATATGTTCCAACATTACGTAATTGTGACGTCACATCAACGTCGGTGCGACGTCATGACATTCATGCAACGTCACATCTACGTCGGTGATCTGAGTCTTCGTTGGGCGCACGTAGCTTATTGTAGGTTTTAACTTGCGGTGGCTCCGGCCCCCGCCCATACGGGCTAGAAGAAATATATAGGCTGCATGATGCTTCCACGCAGAGCTGAATTCGGCCCGCATACTAGTACTGGTAAACCGCTTAGGGGATCTAAGCCTGTACAGGAACCGCGGTGCGAGGCGGACTGTCCATGCTAATAAACCCTATTGGTTTCATTGGACGACAGGGCTTGAGATGTCATTTCATCTCAATGTCGGGTAAAAGTCCCACCAAATTGGAAGCAACGTCTCCAAAATAACCTTTACAATGTTGATGGGGACGTTAAACCTCAAATCAAACAAACAAAACAAAAACTTGCGCTGGCTCAAATAAAAAGGGATCCGTACCTCATTTCTTTGTGACCTTAAGTCTAGAATCACTGCACCATGTCAGACCAAAAAAATGTTTATAACAAAACAAGCAAAACCACATGTATTACATCTTCACCCAGCCGACAGAAAGCGAAAGCAAATCCATATCAACGTCACTGCAATGATCGACTTATAAATGTGACATTTCTTAACCCTTACCTTGCTGTTCACACAACCCCTTTGTTTGCAAACAGTGTAGTTCCATCTGGTCAGGATCTTCATTGTTTGGCATTTAGTTTATGAACTTGTAGCAATTAATTACATCAAGAAATTTGATTGGTTGATAGACAGAAATGGGTGTGGCTTAAATGAATATTCAGCAATGCGCCTAGTGGGACATCAAAGAAAACCAGTGCTCTCTTTGTTTGTTAGAATTGAGGTTTAACGTCCCCGTCAACACTATTTAAGTCAATTTGGAGACGCTGCTTCCAATTTTGTGGGACTTTTATCAGACATTACGATGAAATGACTTCTCAAGCCCTTCCGCCCAATGAAACCAAAATTCTTATATGCATTGGGTGGTCTGACCTACACCACTTTACCTGGGCAGGCTTAGTCCTTCTAAGCAGTTTACCAGTACTCATGCGTGGTCAGTTTCAGCTCTGCGTGGAAGCACCATGCAGCCAAATCTATTTCCCCAAGCCCCGATGGGCCGGGGCGAAAATATGTGCTCTACTGGTGCATTTATTGACATCAGTGATGTCTTCCAAGTACAATTTATCACCAGAGATTTGCAGTGGGTACTCCACATGAAACTTTTGCAGAAAAAAATGTGAGTAGCTTTTGCATTTTTTTTTTTTTTAAAAAAAGAATAGATTCCCTTGGCCAGAATTGTTCATGTTTTGACCACTGATGACCTTATTTAAACAACCCTTGTCCTGCTGAGCCTGGATATACCTTATTTTCCAAACAATGAAAATCCAGATCAGATGGCTTCTGACAGGATCTACATTGTTTGCCATTCAGATTGTGAATTTGTTGCAAATATTGCATCAATCAGTCTGATTGGTTGATAATCAGTAGTGGGTGTGGCATATATAAATATTCAGAAGGTCAAGGGTTAACTAACATAAAAACCGCTCTAAAGTTTTAACCCATTTCTTTACCATCCAGCAAGGAGTACAAAAAGTGCAGATGGAATGGCAGCAGAGTAGACCCTGATCAGACTGCAGTCTGATCTGGGCCTACTCTGTTTGCTTAGGCCTGTTTGTCCAAACACTTAGGATCATTATGGTTAACCCTGGCATCCTCCCACATTTTTTGTATAAACTTTATTTTAATGCAAAAAAGAAAAAAAAATACATGACAAAAACATTCGTGCAATGGGCTTCACACGCCATTAAGTACAACCCTTTCCCACATTTAACTTGGGTGTAATCTATTGTTCATTTTCCTCTAAACTAAACTCTTCAGTAGAAAGGCACTATTCTTAAAATAAATTATTTTCTCCTTTGTCGCAAATTCTTGCCTGAAAAAAATGACACCTATTGACTATGCATGTTGTTTGTTTTTAGTTATGTCCACTGAAGGTTTATCCCTTCATATAAAAACGTATTTATTACATCTTCAACATATATATACATGTATATGTATGCATTTAACAATAAAGATGAGCCATGTTAAAAGTAGAAAATGTTTTTGTAGAACACTATGCCCGACAACCATATGCTTGCCCCTAAATGCAAACAAGAGGGCAAAGTTGGCCCTGTATCGCTCACATGTTGACCAAAAAATCGTAAGCAATGTTTAGAAAAACAAAGCAGGCAAGACATGTTCGTTTTTCATAGATCCAGGATGGTCAACATAGTTGTACATAAGTTGGAAATGTTGAACCCATGTACAGGGTCATATTTGACCCCAAGGCTATAATTTGAAAATCTTGGTAGAGGTCCACTAGATGAAGATTCATACCAAATATCAAAGACCTGGGCCTAGTGGTTTTAGAAAAGACGAGTTTTGAAGGTTTCCCCTATATAAGTCTACGTAAAACAATGGGGGCCCCGGGGCGGGCCATGTTTTGGCCCCAAGGCTATAAATTGAACAATCTAGAGGACCTCTAGGCAAAGCTTCATATCAAATAAAAAAGATATGGGCCTTGTGGTTTCAGACAGGTTTTCGCTACATAAGTCTATGTAAAACATGTTGGCCCCCGGATGGGGCCATTTTTGGCCCCAAGACTATAATTTGAACCATCTTGGTAGAGGTTCATTAGATGAAACTTCATACCAAATATCAAAGATCTTGGCCTTCTGGTTTCAAGCATGAAGATTTTTAAATGTTATCCCCATTAGTCTATGCAAAACATGTGAGCCCCAGGGCCCGGCCATTTTTGGCTCATGGCTATTATTTGAACAATCTTGGTAGAGGTCCACTAGATGAAGCTTCATACCAAATAGCAAAGACCTGGGCTTACTTTTTTCAGACAAGAAGATTTTTATTAAAGGTTTTCACTATATATGTCTATGTACAACATGTGGCCCTCGGGACGGAGACATTTTTGGTCCCAAGGTTATAATCTGAACAATCTTGATAGAGGTCCTCTAGACCTGGACCTTCTGGTTTCAAACAAGAAGACTTTTAAGGTTTTCCCTATTTTAGTCTATGTAAAACATGAGGGCCCCGGGGCGGGGGCATTTTTGGCCCCAAGGCCATGATTTGAACACTCTTGATAGAGATCCAATAGATATGAAGCTTCATACCAAATATCAAAGACCTGGGCCTTGTGGTTTCAGAGGAGAAGATATTTTAACATTTTCACTTTATAAGCCTATGTAAAACATGTGCGCACAGGGACGGGGCCATTTTTAGCCCCAAAGCTATCATTTGAACAGTCTTGATAGAGGTCCACTAGATGAAGCTTCATACATGTATCAAAGACATATGCCTTGCCGTTTCAGAAAAGACTTTTTAAGTTTTCAGTTAATAAATCTATCTTTAGCTCCTGTGACCTACATGTGCAATGGACTGGAACTATTTGAACAACTTTAAAATAGGACCAACTAAGGATCATTCCTGTGAAGTATGGACAAAATCGGACCAATGGTTTAGGAGATGTCGAAATTGTTTACGGACGTATGGATGCATGCACTGATGACGGTCAAAGTGTGATCACAAAAGCTCAACTTGTCACTACGTAACAGGTGAGCAAAAAATTTCCAAAGGGCCATAACTGAAGAAAACATTTCAGAATTCCATCTACTCATCATTCCCTATCAGCATGTAAAGTTTCCAGGCAATAGCATTAACAGCTTTCAAAATATCTGGCTTACAAGATTACAAGAAAGCAACACAACTGAATGACCAGATACTGCAAAGGGCCGTAAATCTTAACAAAATTTCATACAATTGGTTGAAAATTTAATCAGGTGATCTCCTCCTCAGTCCCAATCACTTAACCAAATATCAAGGCTCTAGGTCAAGCACGTTTTGAGAAATCCTGCTAACACAATTTCAATGTCATTTTATTAAAAAGGGAAGTAACTCTAAAATGAGAGATAATTCGGATAAAAAAAAAATATGTTCACCTTTGAGGAATATATAAGAATTCATGAGGAACCCATATATGAACTTTCAAAACATGAGCATACATTGCTCTAAAGTCATGCTATGCACAAGAATGCAACACGATTAAATGGCCAGAAATTGCAAAGGGCCATAACTCAAAATTTTATAAAATTGGTAAATAATTTAATCAGGTGATTTCCACCTCAGTTCCAATCAGTATACCACACATCAAGGCTCTAGTTCAAATACTTTTTGAGATTTTGTGATATCTTGCTAATGAGATCAAAACTATTTTTATTAAAAGGAAATATTTGTACAAGAGGACCATAATGGTCCGATATGCTCACCTGAGCTAAGAGAGTTACATGTGGGTCCCAGGTCTATAATTTAAACAATCTTGGAAGAGGTCTACTAAATGAAACTTACTATCAAATACCAAAGGCCTGGGTCTTCTGGTTTCAGAAAAGAAGATATTTAAAAGTTTTCCCGATATAAGTTTATCCAAAACCAGTGGGACCTGGGGCGGGGCACTTTTTGGCCCCCGGTCTATTATTTGAAAAAAATCATGGTAGAGGTCTTTTAGATGAGGCGTCATACCAAATATCAAAAACCTGGTTTCAGACAAGAAGATTTTAAAGGGTTTCTTTATATATGTCTATGTTAAACCAGTGGGCCCCAGGGTGGGGCCATTTTTGGCCCCAGGGATATAATTTGAATAATCTTGGTACAGGACCACTAGAAGAAGCTTCATACGAAATATCAAACATCCGCTTCTTCTGGTTTCAGACAAGAAGATCTTTAAATGTTTTCCCTACATATCCAATGGGCCACGCCTAAAGGTCATATTTGGCCCCAAACCTATAATTTAAACAATCATGGTAGAGGTTCACTACATGAAGCTTCATACCAAATTCAACGACCCGGGCCTTCTGGTTTCAGACAAAACGATTCTTAAAGGTAATCCCTATATAAGCCAATGTAAAACCAGTGGGCCCCGGAGCGGGGCTATTTTTGGCTCCATGGCTTTAATTTGAACAATCTTGGAAGAAGTCAACTTAATGAAGCTACATACCAAATATCAAAGACCATAGCCTTTGGGTTTCAGACAAGAAGGTTTGTAAATGTTTCCCCTATATTCGCCTATGTAAAACCAGTGGTAACCTGGGCAGGGCCATTTTTGGCACGATGGCTATAATTTGAGCAATCTTGGTAGAGTTCCAATTGATGAAGATTCATACCAAATATCAAAGACCTGGGCCTCCTGGTTTCAGACAAGAAGATTTTTAAATGATTTCCCTATATTAGCCTATATAAAACTTGTGGGGCCGGGGTGGGGTCATTTTTGGCCTAGGGCTATAATTTGAAGCCCATTAGATGAAGCCTGATACCGAATAAGGCCCATTTGTGACTCACAAGGTTGCAAACCCGAAATACTTGCGTTCACATGTAAGATTCTACGCATGATGTTAACAAGTCCATGTAATGTCCACTTTCATGAGCCCCACTTTATAGAATGTGAAAACGGGGTTTACAAGGGTATATAGTATTTTCTTATTTCTGCTCTGCCATATAGATTGTGAGTATTTGTTAGAACCGCCTCATAGAGGTGGTTCTAACAAGTACCCACAATCTATATTTTCTCCAGATATAAGAAAAATTTCATCAACTTTCTAAAGAAATATGTGTTAAGGTTTAGAAGCCTCCGTAGTGCAGTGGTTACGCTACTCGCCTTGTAAACCAGGGGTCGCTGGATCGATCGCGGGCTTCTCCAGACTTTCGGATGAGTCTTTCAACCGAGGCCCCGTCTCCGTATGACCTTAGCTGTTGGTGGGACGTAAAATTCAAACACTCACTCATGTGTTATGGTTTGGAACAATGAAAACAGGTACTCTGTCACATGGCTGTGTTTTTCTGATGGTTATGTAATTTACAATGCAAATACTATAGAACTAAACACAATATATAACAATATAAAACTGCAACAACATTTATGACACCCACTAATATGTACAAAATATTGAAAGTTTGCTTTAAAATACTCCGAAATACTTGAGTCCACGACATATGAAGTTATACAACACCAAAACAAAAAACAAAAAGAAAATAAAATATTGTACATCATGATCGATATCTTTGGAATAGTTGAGTCCTGATTTCTTAGCAGCCTCATCTTTTAGTTATCTGAAAAAAAAAAAAATCATGAAAATTTGTTTATAATTCAACAGTTCCTTCTAATGAATGTTATTGTTTGAATTAAGGTTTTACGTCCCTGTCAACACTGTAAAGGTCATTTTGGAGACGTTGCTTCCAATTTTGTGGGACTTTTACCCGATATTGAGATGAAATGACATCTCAAGCTCTGCGGCCCAATAAAACCAATAGGGTTTATAAGCATGGACGGTCTGACTCGCACCGCTTTGCCTGGACAGACTTAGAGCCTATAAGTGGTTTACCACTACTCGTGTGCGGGTCGGTTTCAGCTCTGCGTGGAAGCATCATGCAGCCCATCTATTTCTTCAAGCCCCGATGGGCGGGGGCCGTAATAAATGTTATTACATGTATATACATGTATATACAGAAAAGTGGGTAATGGAGGTTTACAATATACAACTTCTTAATATCGATTTCACTATTACACAATTTTGGATATAACATGGTTTAAAAACGACAAAAAATCCATAGATAGTAATAATAATAGAAAAAAGGCCAGAAATGGTCATTGATATTGTTTGGATATAATAATACATGTAGCTGTTTAACTGACATGCTGTCACTTGAATAAATGGGAATTACATCAAATTTGGATGGATGCATCTTTGGTCAAAGGCAAAGGGGTGCGGGTCAGACCGTTCATGCTTATTAACCCTATTGGTTTCATTGGGCGACAGGGCTTGAGATGTCATTTCATCTCAGTGTCAGGTAAAAGTCCCACAAAAAATTGGAAGCAACGTCTCCAAAATGACCTTTACAGTGTTGACGGGGACGTTAAACCTCAAATCAAACAAACAAAACAAACAAAAACTGGCAAACATTGTAGACCCTGATCTATATATACTGCAACCCCACCCCCTCACGAGGGTTACGTGCAGGTGTACATTACATACAGTCTGATCTGGGTCTGCAGTTTTTGCTTAGGCCTATCTGTCCAAATACTTAGGATCATTACGGTATTTAAGGAAAAACTTTCCTTGTTAGATACTTGTATTGAGGGTAGTTGTCAGACTCAAGTCCCGATGGACGGGGGCCGCCGGCTTTGGTAGCTCAGTCGGATGCGGGTCTAACTGGTGATCAGGAGGACGCGAGTTCGATACCTGCCGGGGTCGACAAAATTCTTTCGTGGAGATTGATCATGAAATCTTTTCTACGGTCATTCTCTCCTTTCCGCTGATTCATGAAGGTAGTTGTCAGTTTCTGGCGCTAGAAAGGCATTGTACTGGTTAACTGCTTACGTATAAGCCTGTCCAGGGAAAGTGTGGATAAGTAAACTGGTCGGCCCAACAATGACCTAAAATAGTGTTGACTGGGCCGTTAAACTTCAATACAAACAAACATAAAGCTTACGTATAAGCCTGCCCAGGAAAAGTGTGGACAAGTACTTACCGGCTCAAAAATGACCTAAACTAGTGTTGACTGGGCCGTTAAACTCCAATACAAACAAACAAAAAAAAATAAGAAGATTCTTACAAGTACCTACTACAAATGGTTTAATAACATCACGTGAACAAGTCCGTGAAATGAACACCCCCGAAACCCCACTTTATGTAGCGAAAACTGGGGTTTATGTGGGTATACATTATTTTGCTTATTTCTGCTCCTAGACATAGGTTGTGGGTACTCGTTAGAACCGCCTCAATGAGGCGGTTCTAACGAGCACTACAACCTATGTTAAGAGTATAAATAAGAAAAATATCACAAATTTTCACCAGAAAAAAATGATTGTTTTGGAGGTATGAAAGAACGCGCTTTGTCACACGGATGGGTTATCGTAATGGAAAATCATCTAAAAATCATTCCCATTTCCCCTCCAAATAAGGAACTATGATAAAAAGAGAAACCCTTACCATTAGGTCAGTCCAAAAGGTACAGACGGAATGGCAAACAGTGTTGACCCTGATCAGACTGCCTGCTCCTTCACCAGTCTGATCTGCCTCTGCACGCTTTGCTTAGGCCTATTCCTAATCAGGAAACTGCATTAAAACCTGTCATAATGGTCACCTCTATTAAGCAAGCAACCTGTCTTAAGCAAGCTTGTACTTGGTTCCACCTGTATTAAGCAAACACCTGTCTTAAGCAAGCATATTTTGGTTATCCCTTAGGTGCTTGCTTAATACAGTTTGACAAATATCAAATATCAAGACAAATCCTTACCATTGGGTCAGGTCAGTCCAAAAGGTACAGACAGATTGGAAAACTGTAGACCCTGATTAGACTACTCCTTCAGGAGCAGTCTGATCTGGCTCTGCACTTTTTGCTTAGGCCTATTCCTAGTCAGAAACTATGATAAAAACAGAAATCCTTACCATTAGATAAGTCCAAAAGGTACAGAGAGAATGGCAAACAGTGTAGATACTGATCAGACTGCTCATTCAGGAGCCGTCTGATTGCTGGAGCAGTCTGATCTGGCTCTACACTTTTTGCTTAGGACTATTTCTAATCAGGAACTATGATATCAAGAGAAATCCTTACCCTTAGGTCAGTCCAGAAGGCACAGACAGAATGGCAAACAGTGTATACCCTGATCAGACTGCTCCTTCAAGTCTGATCTGGCTCTGCACTGTTTTCTTTGGCCTATTCCTGATCAGGAACTATGATATCAAGAGAAATCCTTACCATTTGGTCAATCCAAAAGGTACAGACAGAATGGCGAACAGTTTAGACCCTGATCAGACTGCTCCTTCAGGAGCAGTCCGATCTTGCTCTGCACTTTTTGTTTAGGCCTATCCCTTATCAGGAGCTATGATCAAAAGAGAAATCCTTACCATTGGGTCAGTCCAAAAGGTACAGACAGAATGTAAAACAGTGTAGACGCTGATCAGACTGCTCCTGAAGGAGCAGTCTGATCTTGCTCTGCACTTTTTGCTTAGCCCTATTCCTAATCAAGAACTATGATATCAAGAGAAATACTTACCACTAGATCAGTCCAAAAGGGGCAGTCAGAATGGCAAACAATGTAGACCCTGATCAGGCTGCTCCTTCGGAAGCAATCTGATCTGGCTCTGCACTTTTTGCTTCGTAATTAATCAGGAACTATGATATCAAGAGAAATCATTACCATTAGGTCAGTCCAAAAGGTACAGACAGAATGGAATACAGTGTAGACCCTGATCAGACTGCTCTTTCAGTTGCAGTTTGATTGAAGGAGCAGTCTGATCTGGCTCTGCACCTTTGGCTTAGGCTTATTCCTAATCAAGAACTATCAGGAACTATGATAACAAGAGAAATCCATACCATTAGGTCAGTTAGTGCTCCAGGGATCTGCTCCTTATAAAAAGAAGAAAAATGAAAAACATCAAAATTTTGTTTAATTGTAAAATCAGTTATCTCTCCTATACAGGGTTCAAAGTCAACAGTAGCAAATATGCTATCCGAAAATGCAGTTTGCTACATGGCCTAGCACACCATTCATTGAGCTATTGGCATAACATCCGTTACAATAGCGTGCTATAAAAAATTGTGCCCCCTTCCCGAAATCCCACTCGCTACATATACTATCAAAGTACTATAGAGAAGCTTTGTAGAAGTAGAATCACTACATAGGGGCTTGAATCATAAAAAAATGAAAAAAAAAAATAATTTTTTTTTTGGTACTATATTAGACACAAGGGGGGAAACTTCGGCTCAATTTTTTTAGGGGTTACCTCATTTTACCCAGTGTATCTTTTTCGCAAATGCAATTTATCACCTGCTTATTATGAGTTATACAAGTTAAATATGTCCACTTTGCAACATTAATCCGCCTCTGTCTATCACTTGCAGGAAACATGCTTTTCTCGCATGGATTTCCTCAGCAACTCAAAATTCGGCATAACCGTGTGCCAAAAAGTTTCGGGTTTTCATCAATCACAAGCGAACTAGTGTTACGGAGGGAACTTTTTTCGCTTTCACCCATTGTCTTTCATTTAACTTTAGCTCTCTTGGCCAATTTGGATCTAAAAAGATGTATTCGCAGCTCTAAATTTTGATTTAGCTACTTTTGCTTCGCTTTCCGCTGTGTTCTGTCAAAGATCTGAACAGAAACCAGGGCGCTTGCAATCATCTTCGTGTTTAAAAAGCGGGACGTGCTGTTTAAAAAGCGGGACGTGCAGATATAACCCGGATGCGTGCAAACTATGTCCGGCAGTAGAGTAGCTAGGGTTACTGTTAAAATGTGTGTGATAGCCTTGATTTCTCCTTTGTTTTTTTTTTGTTTTTTGTTTTTTTCAATGTGACATATTCTGCTAGGACTACGTATACACGTATACGCAGATAAGATAACTGTATGGTGTTTCTACGTACAATGGGCTGTGCTCTGGGAATATTGTATTGTATCGCTTTGTGGTCAACTTCCAATTCAGCCGCTGTAACTTTTTTGACACATGCACAGAAAAGGACATAAAAATGTTTACTTAAAAGCAGAAGGCGGCCTTAGATCTGATAAAACAAGGCACAACTGTCTTGTATATGTCCAGGCTGGGACGGGCACAACCAACGTTATCGAGGAGATTGCTAGAGTACTCCGCATTGAAGGGAAATGTTTGTCAGTTTGTTGCACAACGGGTATCGTATAATATCTATGTGTGTTATGTGTTTTTGGCAGAGTGCTAAAGAACGTGTGCACATGACGTCATCACATTGTGTTTAAACGCTCCTACCCGGTACACGGCAACGGTTAGCTTAGCAAAAAAAAATGCAGCAGTGTTAAGCCAAATGGTTCAGAATATAAGTTAAAAGAGATACGGCTAGAAATAACTTGAAATTGTTTTACAAATTTGGATTCATAGTGGTCGGAATGACTGACGACTTTAAGCTGTTACCTAAATAACAATGGTTGTTTTGGTGCTAATAGGCCTGTAGGATTTTTCTTTTTTTTTCTTTCTTTCTTTGTGAGGAAAAAGCGTTTCAACATGTATTTTGTCTAATGTTTACTGTTATATCTCATCGAGTCACTGCGTGATTTTCAGTGACGTCATTCTTAACCATCGTTCTCAACGGGCGTTGGTGAGGTCAACGCTGTTCCTCTCTTTGTAGAAAAAATGGCGTGTAAATGTTTTTTTTTTTTTTTTTTTTCAGTTTAAAGAGTTTGCCCTATAAGCATTTTTTTCGCCAAGTGATAAGGGGCAAAGAATGTAATTATAAAAAAATGAACTTAATTTTTCTGCTTTTCAAGAAAGTATGAACGACAGCGAGTCGCTAGCAAAGTTTACATGAACCCCGGGGTTCATTTACTTTCCAGGCAACCCACTGCGTTCGAACTATCATGAACAGCAGAAAAATAAATTTCATTTCTTAAGTGTTTGTTTTCTTTGCCTCATACGGCTGCCTCACTCTAGGGTTTATTAGCTATCTCAAAATGTCAATCATTGCAAAACACCCACATTGAGCTGGCGGTAAATACTTTTTCAAAACCATCTTCTGTAGCATGTTTTGTTATCCATGCGATTAGGGGAGCACCCTCTCAGTTTCTCCTTAAATGTACATTTTAACAGTCAAAATGACATGTCCGTATCAACTTTTAATGAAATGGACATTCAATTTGTCATCAAAATGCTGTCAAGTGTCAAGGAAAGCAGGTCATGAAATGTACATGCACGGGTTTTTTTATTTCATGTGTAGCACTATACATGTATATGGATGCTTCAGATACAAACTTTGGCTGGTTACTGGAAAAATGATGACGATTTTCTTCAGGAGGTATGAATATTAAATGACTAACTTTTTTGTGTTACTATTGTAAATGTGCTTTATCGCTTATTAATTTCTGTATATTTGTGCAGTCTTTGCAAATAGTTTATCAATTCACAATGCATTTTTGGAGCGTAGCTGTTGCAGCGTAGCTCCAGTGAAATGAGAAGTGATTTCGGCACTACTTTCGGTGTTACTGCATATCACCCAATCACCAGTGAGAACATAGTACCCCGTGTTAACATAGTAGATTATTACGCGACGCGGTATCTTCTTATAGACTGCTTCACAGACCATCTATTTCAAACGGAATAAATGAATATTTTTAATAGATGAACTGTGTAGCAGTCTAATCTTTTTATAGTTCAGTTCATATAACCCAGTTTACAGCCCCTTTGTACCATAAAATCCAAAACCTGGCAACTTGCAAACAGGACAAACCTAGATCAGATACCACAGAACGCGGAGTCTCATTATGACCTTCACTGCATACTTACAATAAGGTTCAGCCATTTTTGCCAAATATTTCGTGGAAGCCACAACCTGACATCCCTGATTTTAAAATGAATTCATTCCATACTTATATAAGGTGTTGAGGATGCCATTTGTTTAAAATGGGTTAAGAGTACGCAGTGTGGGTCGATATGTATTGCCAAAATAAGACAGTTGGAATGAGTTTGGACAGGTGCACGTCAAGGCTAATATTGTAAGCAGTAATTTTTGCAGTTTAGACACAGATGAGACGCCGCTTCTTGTAGCGTCTGATCTGGGTCTGCTATGTTTGTCCCTAAAAAGGCTGCTAGACATATACTCAGAGTATGGGTTAATGTGTGTGTGTGTGGGGGGGGGGGCAATGTGTTACTTTTTTTAAAGCGACCTGTCTGCGTCCTAGGCATGTGACCATAAATAAAGCAAATTATCAACTCAGACGCAAGTTCGATACCTGCCGGGTTCGGCAACATTCTTTCCAGGAGATTGATCGTGAAATCTGTTCCACGGTGATTCTATCCCTTTCGCTGATTCAAGAAGGGTAGTTGTTGGTTTCCGGTAAAAGACTGTGCACTGTTCCGTATTGACAATATCTAACCAAAGAAATAGCCTTAATGCCAGAACATTTCATAAATGGCCTCGTCGAGGCAATTTATTTTTATATAAAAATAACGGAGTATAATGTCTAAAGCTCTTCAAATATTCCTATGGATTGATATTGACAATAACTAACCCAAGAAACTGTCGTGTGCAAGATCACTTCATAAATGGCCTCACCGATGCAATATATTTAAGACGTAACCAAGGAGAATGTCTAATGCAAGATAAAAAACATCCCCAAGGTAATTTTTCAAAAACTGATTACATAAATAACTTTAAAGCCGCCAAACAATTGCGCAAGCCGCAGTTATTGCACGAATTAAAGCTCAGCAGAAATCTTCAATTAAACTGTAGAACTGTATGGTTGCTGTATTGCTCAAAAACATTGATTGTGGGTACTTGATAAAACTGCCTCGTCAAGGCGGTTCAATCAAGTCCCCACAATCAATGTTTTGAGCAGAGATAAGAAAATCTTACAATTTTGTATCTTACAACTTCCATTTTTTTTCCCAAAATATTGACAATGTATTTGTACAGGCGTGTTTTCGTGATGGTTGTTGCGGGGTCTACACCTTAGCGTGAGTTAATTTCAATGTAGGTCTTGTTGCTTTAACACGACTTCTGGCCCAGAATAGCTTCAAACAGCTATGTTCATTGGATCAATATGAGCCTGAATTAAAATACCAATCAAACTCTAAATGAAATTATCAAAGCTACGCTCCATCAGCACTCTCAGTGCTTTGATTTAAAGTTTTCGGCCCCGCCCATCGGGGCTTAAAGAAATAGGCTGCGTGACACTTCCAAGCAGAGCTACAACCGACCGCACGCGACTTCTGGTAAACCGCTCAGAGAATATATGCCTGCCCAGGCAAAGCGGTGCGAGTCATGCGTTCATGCTTATAAACCCGTTTGGTTACGTTGGGCGGCAGGGCTTGAAATGTCAATTCATCTCAATGTCGGGTAAAAGTTCCACAAAATGGAAGCAACGTCTCCAAAATGACCTGTTGATGGGCACTTTAAACATCAAATCAAACAAATAAATTCTTTAAAGTTTTTGGGTGAGAAAAATAATTAATATTGCGGTTGTGACTTCGGGCTCGTTTTCAGTGAATTAAAGTCTCATGCTCGACAAAACCCCACATGATACTTAACTGAACTGAAAACTAACTTGAGAATTCCTTGTTTCGGCCTCAACCTCATCATACATTCTATTATTCAGTTCTTATCTGAAAGGCCCCCGCCCATCGGGGCTTGAAGAAATAGATGGGCTGCATGATGCTTCCACGCAGAGCTTAAACCGACCTGCACACGAGTGCTGGTAAACCGCTTAAGCCTGCCCAGGCAAAGCGGTACAAGTCGGACCGTCCATGCTTATAAACCCTATTGGTTTCACTGATCGACAGGGCTTGAGATGTCATTTCACCTCAATGTCGGGTAAAAGTCCCACAAAATTGGAAGCAGCGTCTCCAAAATGACCTTAACAGTGTTGACGTGGACGTTAAACCTCAAATCAAACAAACAAAATAAGGCACTGAAGACAGATTTCGTTACTTAGTAATGTCGATTTTTAAAGCGTCTTTTTCAAGGACAAAGCACTTGGTAGTAGCAGGGATTACGCCCGCAGCCTCTCGCTTTCGAGCCAAATGACTTGTCACTGCATATATTAAAAGACCATTTTGCTTGTTCAAGCTTGCTCCTTTCTTGAGCAACCATTTTGCCTTTCCCAGGTGTGTAGCTTACGGCTGTTTCGCTCTATCCAATGCCATCTCTTCCTTTGCAGTTTGCTCAGTGTGCCTGTTCCAGTGTGCAGTTTGAGTCCCCATGCTTGAAGCAAGTTTTAGTTTTCCCAACACACGTATTCTGTCCAGGGACAGACCGGCCCCGAAAGCTCAGTTCGGGGAACGGGAGGTCTCGGGTTCGTTCCCGGGCCGCGACATACCAAAGTCGTTAAAAATTGGCACTAGCTGCTCCTCGTTTGGCACTCAGATTTACGGGGTAGAGCTAGGACTGGTCGATCCAGTGTCAGGATAATGGGTCTGGGTGTGGTATCATGTAATGTGTCTGGGACATGATACTTCAGTGAGGCAGCACTATAGACGTGAGCATTGAGCTCCCTGTCGCAACCAGACACCGTCGTGATATGACTGAAAAATTGTTGAAAGCGACGTTAAACCCGAATTCACACAAACACACACGCTGTCAAGGGACAGAAAATGAAGAAGATGTTGTGCAGCCATTTACTAATAGCTTTTTGCAGGTATGGTTCGCTGCATTTATAGCAGACAGTAATTCACCAGTCAGTAAGTCAGCCAGTCAGAAAGACCATCACTGACTTACTGGCTGACTTTGCGGCCCCGCCAATCGGGGCTTGAAGAAATAGATGGGCTGCATGATGCTTCCACGCAGAGCTAAATCGGACCCGCACACGAGTACTGGTAAACCGCTTACAGGATCTAAGCCTACCCAGGCAAAGCGGTGCGCACGAGACGGACCGTCCATGCTCATAAACCCTATTGGCTTCATTGGGCGACAGGGCTTGAGATGTCATTTCATCTCAATGTCGGGTAAAAGTCCCACAAAATTGGAAGCAACGTCTCCAAAATGACCTTTACGGTGTTGACGTGGATGTTAAACCTCAAACCAAGCAAACAAATCAAACAAAACTGGCTGACTTATTAACGGGTCTGACAGACAGACAGTCAGACAGACATACAGACGGCTGGACGGACATACGGACAGGCAGACAGACACTGTTTAAATGGGTTACTGATATTCCAATGAAAGCCTGACCCAGCCAAACAGCTATGCATTTCATGAAAATAACCTGTTGTTACAGATACTAAGAAAGCACAAGACACAAAAAGGAAAACAGTTACTTCTCCCCCTTTCTTGGTATGACAAAAGGGGCGGCACTCATGTTCTAAGTTCGGTATCTCACTTTGCGGAGATACCTCTATGCCTAGCAATCTACTAAATGTATGCGTTCAGAACTTCAGGCAACCCAAATTTAAAGCCTGATAATTTCATTTAGCTAGTACTATGCCAAAACCAAGTTAAGCATTCGACTCGACATGCCAAAATCGTCGTTAATTAATTTGACCCCTTCGACATGAAAACACACACACACACACACACACACACACACACACACACACACACACACACACACACACACACACACACACACACACACACACAAAAAAAAAAAAAAAAAACAGAAAGCAAAGCAGATATTTGCACCTGCAATATCCCCGCCTCTAGAAGTTTCGATTACGTAAACCGGACTTCTTACTTCATCACTTCTCAGTTCTGCTTAATAATAATATAATAATTGCATCTTAAATGCTGCTTCAATCCACTGAAATAAAGAAGTCCTAATTGGAGTTCTTACTTCATGACATCTATGATTTTCAACTTACAACCTTCGACTTCCAACTTCGACTTATAAATTGCAACTTCCTACTTATTACTCCCGACTTCTTTCTTCAGACTTCTAATGCCCGGCTTCGTACTTCCACTTACTTAGTTCCGACAATCTACTTCTAGCGCCCGTCTTACTACTTCTGAAGTCCCTCCAGGGCTTCCATGGCAAGTGCATTAAAGGCCGAGACGAAGTCTGAGACATTACGTGGGTCTTTGGATCGGAAAGTACGAGAGGTAGAATTAGGCCCTGTGCAGAAAAGGACCTCATCAAAATTACAGCGAAAGTTTAATTGCCTTATCATCGTCGTTTCATCAACCATGGTAGATTCGAACTGGATCTTGATTCCCTAGGGCCCAACACATATGCTTGTTATAAGCAAGTAAATATGTTTCATTTCAAATTGCCTGGGGGAATTCTCTCTGCTTCTAGGGATGTGTTCTCGTACCACATTTCCTGAGTAGGCTTAGACCCTCTAAGCGGTTTACCAGTACACGTGTGTGTTCGGTTTCAGCTCTGCGAACATCATGTGGCCCATCTATTTCTTATAGCCCTGATAGGCGTGGTCGTCTTAAATCGAGGTAACAAAAAGATACCTCTTTTCTACCCCAATTAAAGATATTCAGGTCGTGGTTCAGAACACTATTATCTCAAGGTTGAGACGGGTCTCCGTGGCGTAGTAGATAAGAGCGCCTAATCTTAAACAATAGGTGTCTCACCGCTGAAGTTTCGAGCCTGGCTCGGATCATATGTGAGACGCCGAGTTTTGCAACGGAAGGTCAGGTGGCTTTTCTCCGGATACTACGGTCTTCGACCACATGTGATTAATGATCTGCTCGATATGAGTGAAATTATCTCGAAAGGACCGTAGAACGAGCCCCGCTCCGCAACCCCCCCCCCCCCTCCCAAAAAAAAAAAATAAATAAATAAAAAAAAAAAAATAAAATAAAATAAATAAATAAAACCCTCAAGGCTGATATGCTCTAGCTAATTCTGACCTTTTTGTTTGCTGTGTTGTGGTGAGTTGTGGTGCCTATTCAGATTAATACAAACTTGCTGAGCAGAAGGATTGAGCAATGATTTTTACCAAAGTCCCTACATCAATGGATGTGACCGAATTCATAAATAGAAGCGTCCACTTCAGAAACTCGCGGATGACAGAGCATGTGTGTGCTGCACTGTAGTGGTTCTGTCCCCTTAAATCCCTGTCGGAAAAGAACTCAAAGGGCCCAGCCTAAATAGTGCGTATTGTCATTTACAGGCCATTCGCGACCCAGGATCAAAATTTCAAAACATAAAAAGGAATATGTTGCAATAGGGAACAAATTGCTTCCATGCTGCATCCTTTTGAACATTTACGTTTTGGTGGCATTTTTAACAGGCTGGATATTTTTTATCTCTGTCTACACAAACATGAGTGAAATTGTTTTGAAAATAACACAAAACGTCCACGATTTCAACAAAAATAAATTTCGCTTTTTCTGAATCCGGTATGGAGATAACTGCGGCTCATCCCTGCCTTCCTAAATTTAGCCACTTAGCTCAGTGGTTAGTCCATTTGCCTCAGATGGTAACGGTCCCAGGTTCGATCCCTTGCAGCGGTGTCAAAATTTCGGTGTCCGAACACGCTACATCGGCATCATTTGCAGGTATAATTGTCATAAAGTGCATCGTCCTTCGGATCTGGACGTTAACTGGAGGCCCCCTGTGCAGGTTAAAGAACCCTACCGTAATAACTTGCTTACTGTGTACTCTTTCATCCTTCAAAATTTAAGTATATGCAGTATACACCGTATGTGTCCCCTCTTGGGGTTTTAGTTCGCACCACTTTGCCTGGGCCGGCTTAGATCCGATAAACGATTTACCAGTACTCATGTGCGTTCGGTTTCAGCTCTGCGAGGAAGCATCATGCAGCCCATCTATTTCTTCAAGCCCCGATGGACGGGGGCCCCTCTTGGGGTTTAGTTGAAAAATTGAAGAAAAATGGCGATAATGCTCATTTGCCACTCAAATTAAACAGCACCGGTCGTTCCGGTCGTTAGTTCGTCGACAAATTAGCCCGGAATCAGCAGAAAAACCTAACTTCGTGGCGATTGTTTTTCTTGATCTATTACAGAAAGCGAAGTGAAAGTAACAAAATGTAAATTAAGAGCTGCAAATACATCATTTTGGATTCAAATTGGTCAAGAGAGGTTCATTTTAATGAAAGACATCATTTGAAAGCGAAAAAAGTTTCCTCCGTAACACTAGTTCGCTTGTGATTGATGAAAACCTGAACATTTTTGGCACACTGTTATGCCGAATTTTGAGTTGCTGAGGTAATCCATGCGAGAAAAACATGTTTCCTGCAAGTGACAGACAGAGACGGATTATTGTTGCAAAGTGGACATATTTAACTTGTATAATTCATAATAAGCAGGTGAAAAAATGCATTTGCGAAAAAGATACACTGGGTAAAATGAGGTAACCCCCGCAAAAATTAAGCCGAAGTTCCCCCCCCCCCCCCTTGTCTCTTATATAGTACCAAAAAAAAAAATCTTATTTTTTCTTTCATGATTCAAGCCCCTATGATCACTAGCAGGAAGTGTGATGCGTGTTTTCTTTATTCTTGCACACCAGACAAGGAAATCCGTGATTATACCCTGGGATAGAAATTTATGTTCTGACCCTGGTGTTCCGACCCCAAATCGAATATAATCGCGATTTTAATAAACACTGTCTATCATCGACACCGGAAATAGAATCCCGGTGAATCGATACAAAACGAAAATAGGCATGGAGCACGGTGAGTGTAGCCTTTATTCCTGATATATTTTCTTCAAGTGCAGGGTAAATTGATTTCCTTGAAATAACAGAGGGATTTCTGCAACATTTTATGCGTTTTTCGAAGCTGTATGTTTCGATTTAAAGTCAAGAACACAAGTTTATCGATGCTTGGTACCGAGTGAAGACCAGCATTTTCAAAAATCGGTTTCAGATTTTATGATTTCTTGATTTATTTCCGCTTAAACTTTTTTTATCTGTTTCCGTTTATAATGGGCAGTAAATGAAAACTTTCTCTGGTCATGATTTTATCATGCACTAAGCGTATTTATTAAAAACTAAAAATCCATGTGTACGGCGTTTAGTTGTTTACAACCAGATACCTGTACGGAATATAGTCAAAAAAGTGTACGGCGAATAGGAATGGCTACTCCTTTATTCAGAATCAGAAATGTTACTGGTGACACGTCAAATGACATTTATACACCAGGACCTGTGATGGGAAGTTAGTCCCTAGCTCTCATTAAAAAGGTAAACTTAAATGCATCACTTGTGTCTTTTTATTTTGGATGGCCTTTTGGCCATTTTTGTGGGAAAGTAACTGTCCTTATAACCTTCCTTTGTTTAGGTTTCCATTATGGTCTGGTCGCTTCATGTTTGTGTTTCTTTCCCTTCGGTGTCTTTGATGGGTGAAGTAAGTTAATTGTATCGATTCCTGATCTTTGTTTTACTTCTACTTTAGATACACAATCCTCAGCATCTTCAACTGCTGAAATAATCGAATTAAGAATGGCAACCCAATCTCTAATAGTTCGGGGGAAGTATGATTCTTCATAAATGTCAGTTTTTGCAGTAAGGGTCTAAAACTCCATTCCAATAAATGATGATTGCATTTAAAGGGCTGAACTCTCATGTCCCATTTTCGAGCCCAACATCCTGATCTATCTATATCCTTCTGAAGTTTCAGTCAATCATCTGGATCTCTAATTTCCCGATAGCAAACACAATCGTATGCGAACAGTCTTATTGCTAAGCCAGTGTCAGTGGAAACAACATTGATGTACAGGGAGAATAACAGTGGACCAAAAACTGTCCTTGTGGGACTCCAGAAAAAACTGGTGCCCACTCTGAAGATTCACCATTAACAACGACGCGGTTTTCTGTAGCAAAGAAAGCAATCTATCCATATGAGAGTATTTCCCCCAATGCGATAACCAAATAACTTAGATTTAAGTAGTTCATGTGGTGTGGTGTCAAAAGCTGTCTCGAAGTCCAGAATAAATGTGTCTACCTGTCCCCCTTTGTCCAAGATTGTTGTTCAATCATTAATAGTTGTTCTCAACTGAATTTCACAACTATGCCTTTTCCTTAATGCAAGTTATCTTTCTGACAAAAGTTTATGTTCATCCAAGTGGGCCATGATGTTTGAGCAGACTAAATGTTCAAGCAATTTACACAGAACACAAGTCAGAGACATAGGGTGATAATTATGATTAAGAGCCCTATCTTCTTTTTGGAAGAGTGGGCAAATGTTCGCTAAGTGTCATTCTTTTGGGATTTCACCCGTATCAAGAGACTGTTAAAAAGGTGGACAAAGCAGAAGTAAAACAAAGATCAGGAATCGATACAATTAACTTACTCCACCCATCAAAGACACCAAAGGGAAAGAAACACAAACATGAAGCGACCAGACCATAATGTAAACCTAAACAAAGGAAGGCCATAAGGACAGTTACTTTCTCACAAAATGGCCATATGGCCATCCAAAATAAAAAGACACAAGTGATACACACAGTAAGTAACAAACAACAACATAAATATACCGCCACAGAAAAACCGCCTTGAAACGGTCAGTGGAAAGATTTCGACTGGGGGGACCCAAATCGACCCATCGTGGCCACGATCCCCGCCCTCACTTCCGCCGCTATTTAGACAAATAATTTGTTCAGTCCGCATGAAGGCCTCCTAATGTATCAGTGCAACATCTCCGTGAACACAAATAATCAAAGAACCACAGAGGTGAGACAACGGTGAGGACTCGACAGCAAGAAACCACTAAAATGCTGGAACAAAAAGAAAACCAACAGTTAGACTCCGATGGGCCCGACCAGAGACAGAGCATCAGGCACCAACCATTATTACCTTGAATTAGATCTCTCTCATTCTCAATAAGCCTTAACGTTGGAGCCGTCATAGAATCTAAAAACTGGATCTAACTATTTTGCTAGTTCCTTCAGGATTCTAGGATGAAGCTCATCAGGTCCTAAATCTTTAAATGTGTTTAAGCCTTTAAGTAACTTGATCACTCCTGCCGATTACACAACAATAGTATCCATAGATGGGGCCGATTTTCTAGTCAATGGAACCTCCGTGAACTCAGTTTTATTAAACGCAACATTGAATTGACGAACAAGTTCCCCTGCTCTTTCAGAGTCTGATTCAGCAACCCCGTTCCCTCCACTTTTATTAAGGGGTGGGATACCTTGTCTGTCTTTCTTCTGACTATTGATATATCTGCAGAAAATAGAGGGGGGGGGGGGCAATGATCAGGAATCGATACAATCATTATCAACCCACAGCTCCCATCAGAGACACCAAAGGGAAAGAATCACAAACATGAAACAACAGACCCCAACGGAAACACCAAGAGCGGAAAGCCAAAAGGACAGCCACCCCTCCCCCACCCCACAAAACGGCCAACAGGCCATCCACAATAAAATAATATAAGCGACACAAAACACCGAAAGACAAACCATAACAAAAATAAACCGCGACAGAAGAACCTCTTGGATTTGCCTTTACATCACCTACTGAGTTATTCGCAAACATATCAGTCTTGATCTCACGTCTCAAGTTTTCAAATTTTGTCCGGAGTTTACCACTTCCCGTGTGTTTTGCCTGTGCATGAATCTTATTTCTTCTGCGAAAGAGGAAAAGCATTTATTTTATTCTTTATTGCTAAATGCCAATGATGGACAACTTCATTTCCCCCCACTTTTAAGGGTATATTGCTTTCCCCGACCAACGGATCATGGAGAAATGTATGTATGTATGTATGTATGTATGTATGTATGTATCTATCTATCTATCTATCAACTGCAATTGGCCGACCTCGGGAGCTCAGTCGGATGTTTGTCTGACTGGTGATCAGGAGGACGTGGATTCGATACGTGTCGGGGTCGGCAACACTCTGTCGTGGAGATTGATCGTGAAATCTTTTCTACGGTTATTCTCTCCCTCATTGTCACCCGCTGATTCAAGAAGAGTAACCGCTTACATATACGCCTGCACAGTAAAAGTGTAGATAGGTAAACTGTTCGAAAAAAATGACATAAATAGTGTATCACTTGTGTCTTTTAATTTTGGATGGCCATATGGCCATTTTGTGGGAAAGTAACTGTCCATATGGCCTTCCTTTGTTTAGGTTTCCATTATGGTCTGGTCGCTTAATGTTTGTATTTCTTTCCCTTTGGTGTCTTTTATGGATGGAGTAGGTTAATTGTATCAATTCCTGATCTTTGTTTTACTTCTACTTTGCATATCAGGGCTGTTTTGTTTGTGCCGTGTGGCGGCTGTAAAAGGTCTCCCCGTACATGCATTTAATGCTCTTATTTTTCCAATCCTCAGGGATTGCTTATGCAATTGCTTTTCACTGTTCCATCAATTGACATCCTTTAGATACCTGTTGAAGGTCATTATTAAACCGATGTTCGTTCCTCGTTGTATAACAACTGCTTGTTTGACATCCCTGTACTTTAAGTAGACTAGGATGTTTTGTGGGCTTTTGTTGTACCTTCCTTCTATTCGAAGGAATCTTCTTCAGTAATTTTATTTATTTAATAACCGGTATGAACATCGCTTTAGTTTTGACGGTATCACAACCTTACTAACCAAAATGAGTATTACAAATACATTTAAAATATCAATATCACCCCTTAGGTTACACTCTGCTTCTTCTGTACGGATTCCCCATTCTATTAAGAACTTTAATACTATGTTGCCTTCGGTATTGGTTAGACCCTTAAATTTGTCTTCTGTAACTTCAGTTAATCTCAAAGGAGCAGGCAATACCAATGTTTTTGGGAGTAGTCTTCGTATAAGACTATCTCCTCTCAAATCACCCATCCTTCGAAAATATACTAATCCGTGGAAAAGAAGTGGAATGTATCCTAGCATTTCTAAGTGCAATGCCAAGAGGTGCAGATGTTGTTCGCATTTAAGCACTGCGTCTACCGTTACTTCATCTGTAAACGGTAGACGCTTCTCTGTAGTTAACATGTCTGATTTGACATGACAGTCTACAGATTTAATTTATCTAATTACTTGACGTGCTGCAAACTGTAATATGCAGTACGTCGGTCAAACTAACCGCATGCTTAAAACTAGATTGAACGAGCATTATCGTAGAATGAGTAAGCCTAAGAAAACTGACACTTTCTTGTACCGTCACTTTCGACGTACAGGTCATTCTGTAAATAACATTATTATACAACCAGTGGAAAAACTTTATTACGATGCAAATTCTACATCTAGATTCAAAATAATCAAAAGACATGAAGCTGAACTGAAATGGATTAAATTTTTACAGACCCCTTTTCCACTGGGATTTAATGACAACATTTATCATGAGGGTAATATTTCCAGAATGCCGGACTTTGATATTTTCTCACTCCTGGAATGTCGAAAACGCCGAACTAGATCTCACGGCACCAGGAAAAATGGTAACTTTAAACGTAAATCACGTGCGTTTAAACGAAACAATACTAGACTGAAGTGACTGTCAATTATATTATTAAATCATGGACGCCACTCTATGCTTTCATTTTTAAGTTCATTACCCGTTTCTGTTTTACGTCTTCTGGACACCGAGGCGAATAAATTCTACGATAGTTCTCATCAGTTATATGATGCGGCTCTCTTAACTAGAGGCTATACTCAGCATACTCTCCGTCCTTACATTGATTCTGAAATTAATCATAAACGTCATTTCTTCAAAATATCCTTCATTAATAAGGGTATGGATTTTATAGATTTGCCCAGTATCTTCCGTGAGAGATCGGTGCTTTCTTCCATTCCTGCTTATTTTCAAAATACTGAAACACCTATAATTTGCTATAAATATAACAAACCTGTTAGATCTATCATTTTTAATTTCAATAAACTTGTTTCAGATCTTGATATTGATACTAATACTCCTGATTCATGTGATTGTAAAAACTCAAAGTATTGCTATCCTGCTGCTGGTCATGTAATTACTGGCAATTTGAAAATTATTCCTGATTCTAGGATAAGGAATATAATTTCTAAAGGACCGAAATATCGGTTTCCTTCTAAAATTGATTTCAGTAAATCGATCGTTCAACGCAACACTGGGCTAACTCCATTTTTTTTCAAAAATGACTTTTTTATGCAGTTTGGTCCATTCTATGCTGATACACATCCACATAAAATATTTTAGCCATTCTCATAAAAATAAACCTAAAAAAAGACATTTGGCATTTTGATCTATCTCATTCTTGGTATTTGGTTAAACGCAACACTGATCTAACTTGAGTTAGACCAGTGTTGCGTTAAACAGTTGAAGAAAGCTAATCAATATTATCTTGTGATATCATGATGAGATCATAGGCATAGTAGATAGTACAACTAATAATCATAACAGTTGATGCATTTCTTGGCAAAGTTTTATTATGGGACCCCTTTACAGAGAGTCAGGGGATGGGACAGGGTTCTTACTATACCGAAAACCAAATACATTGTGTATATAGGTCTGCAAGTCATTTGTTCTTTTTTCTGTATGCAGTATCCATGCAATATAACCTATAATATATCATTGTTTCCCCCTGAGGTTGGGTGGTGGGCATACTCTAGGGATAAGACAGCCAAAAGATCATGACTCTAACGAATTTGACAAAATGTAGAGTCCAGGACGGGCCTTAATGCAGAACAAAAATATAGACAACATACATTGAAGGCCCAGATCAGACACCACATTCTGTGAGATCTGTTCAGGATCTGCACTTTTTACTAAAAATCCATCTATATTTGCTTTGGTTTGTTTGTTTGTTTGATTTGAGGTTTAACGTCCCCGTCAACACTGTAAAGGTCATTTTGGAGACGTTGCTTCCAATTTTGTGGGGCTTTTACCCGACATTGAGAAAAAATGACATCTCAAGCCCTGTCACCCAATGAAACCAATAGAGTTTATTAGCATGGACGGTCCGCCTCGCACCGTGGTTCCTGGACAGGCTTAGATCCTCTAAGCGGTTTACCAGTACTAGTGTGCGGGCCGGTTTCAGCTCTGCGTGGAAGCATCATGCAGCCCATATATTTCTTCAAGCCCCTATGGGTGGGGGCTATTGCTTTGGTCTGACATATACTGACACCCCTTTATTTTGAATGGATTCCTGTTATATACATGGCTGACGATTCTGTTCAGGACAAAATAAGCACCCCACCAATTTGGGCTTGGAGAATAAATTGGCCTAAATGGTGCTCACATATGCGAAATTAAACCCAAATGGCAAATAGTTAAAAAATAAATATTAGTTGTAAAAAAAACTAAGACTATATAATATTAAAGCTCAGACTGTGCTACTATTCAGAAGACTGAAAGTCTGAACAAACCACCCCGTGAAGAAAGCTTGTAGACTAGCAAACAATGTAGACACTGATCAACCTCTGTCAGGATGTTTATTTTTACTAACTGACATTTATGGGGGCAGAATAAGGCTATTTTTTAAGGGACATATTTGCTCCTTCTTGAAAAACTTTTTTGTGTGTACTTGTTAGAATTATCTTGATGAGATTTTTCTTTTAGTACCCACAACATGACTGATGTTACTAGAAAAAAAAAAAAAATCCCTTAATATGTTCATTACTCCATCGTATCTGGAGATACCTGTATGTAAAGTAGGCTGACAACAAGTGGGCACTGATGACCAATCTCTTTCACAATATTTTTTTTTTTACTCTCACCCTAGTATCAGTGGCTCAGGCCAGCCTCCGTAGCTCAGGTGGATGCACATCTGGCTGGTGATCAGGAGAATGCGGGTTGGAGTAGGTAACATTCTTTTGTGGAGATTGATCATGAAATCCTTTCTACGGTCATTCTCTCCCTTCTCCTGATTCAAGAAGGGCAGTCGTCCGTTTTTGGAATGTGCACTGTACTGGTTAACCGCTTATGTGTAAGCCAGCCCAGGAGAAGTGTGGATAGGTAAGCTGACCGGCTCAAAATGACCTAAATAGTGTTGACTGGGCCGTTAAACTCCAATACAAACAAACAAAACAAAATCAGTGGCTCAGTCGGATTCACATCTGATCAGGAGTTTGCAGGTTAGAGCCTCCTTGGTCTACAACATTCTTTGGTGGAGATTGATCATGAAATGTTTTCTACCGTCATTCTCTCCCTTCCACTGATTGAACTATTGTCCTGCTTAATTTGGCTGGGCTATATCTTTGCAAGCAGTGAAGATTCAGATGAGATTCTTCTCCAGATACCATCTGACCTAGATCTTCACTGCTTGTCATTCAGTTTGTGAGTAGGAATAAATGAAATAAAGTAATTTGATTTTTTGATAGTCAAAGAAGGATGTGGCAAAATTAATTTATTCAGCAGAACAAGGGTTAAGAAGGACAGATGTCAGCTCTCATTGATCAGAAAAGTAAGCTCAGAGCATGGAAATCACTTTCAGTAACTGATTTCAATGGATCAGCATTCAAAGTTGACCTTTTTGCATGTTTGCATTCCCAGTAGGCTCCTAAAGCCTAGAAAATAGAATTGAGCAAAAAAAGAGTGGGTACCTTGTCCAGTAATCACTATTTATGTCATGCAGAGCCAGGCTTCCAATGATGAGGTTGCATTGATGAGTTAGGAGGCATTCATACGGACTGAATAAATTATTTGTCTTAATCGCGACCGAAGTAAGGGCGAGGATTTTGGCCACATAAAATCGATTTAAGCCCCCCAGTGGAATTGGTTTCCACTGACAGTTCCAAGGCGGTTCTTCTGTCGCGGTTTATTTCTGTTATAGTCTGTCTTTGGGTGTTTGTGTTGCTTAAATTACTTTATTTTGGATAGACTATTGGCCATTTTGTGGGAAAGTAACTGTCCTTTTGGCTTTCCACTGTTGATGTTTCCATTAGGGTCTGTTGTTTCATGTTTGTGTTTCTTTCCTTTTGGTATCTCTGATGGGAGCTGTGGGTTAATTGTATTGATTCCTGATCATTGCCTCCAATTCTACTTTACAAAGGATATCCCTTTTATAGAACATATTTAACATCATTACAGCTGGTGACTGGGAATGTGTGGTGGCCGTAAAAAGTCGCCCTGTCCTACATCATAGTGTAGTTTATATTTTCTTGTCCTTTGGGATCATTGATTCCATTGTGGAATTTTGAAAATATTTGAGGGTCACTGATGAGGCCTTGATGGACGAAACTAGCTAGTCTGGCCCAGAAAACATGTACACTCCATATTTTCCAGTTCTGTGATGTATTCCTTGCTTCCAAAGGATAACCCTTTCTAGAACATATTTAACGCCCCCATCCTTAGGGGCTTGAAGAAATATATGGACTGCATGATGCTTCCACGCAGAGCTTAATCCGGCCCACACACAAGTACTGGTAAACCGCTTAGAGGATCTAAGCCTGTCCAGCAACCACGGTCCATGCTAATAAACCCTATTGGTTTCATTGGGCGACAGGGCTTGAGATGTCATTTCATCTCAATGTCGGGTACAAGTCCCACAAAATTGGAAGCAACATCTCCAAAATGACCTTAACAGTGTTGACGGGGACTTTAAACCCAAATCAAACAAACAAAAAGAACATATTTAACGTCACTACAGCTGTTGTCTAGGAACGTGTGGCAGCCGTAAAAAGTCTCTCTGCACCACATCATAGTGTAGTTTATATTTTCTTGTCCTTTGGGATCATTGATTCCATTGTGGAATTTTGAAAATAATTGAGGGTCACTGATGAGGCCTAGTTGGCTGAAACTGGCTAGTCTGACCCAGAAAATATGTATACTTCATATTTTCCAGTTCTGTGGTGTATTCCTTGCTTCCAAAGGATAATCCTTTTATAGAACATAATTATATAATGCTGACCGCACTTAAGAACTGGTAAACTGCTTAGAGGTTCCAAACCTGCCCAGGAAAAGTGGTGCAAATTGGACCGTCCATGCATATAAACCATATTGGTTTCATTGGGTGGCAGGGCTTGAGATTTCATTTCACGTCAATGTCCTGTAGGGCTTGAGAAATCATTTCATCTCAAGGTTGGGTAAGAGGCCCACAAAAATGGAAGCAAGGTCTCCAAAATGACTTATACAGTGTTGACGGGGATGTTAAACCTCAAATCAAACAAATCTAAGTGCACCGAGTTCCGATTATGGCAAATATGGTAATATTTTATTCTGAAAATGAAATACATTATGAAATGAAATAGATTAAGTTAGGCATTTTGAGTATTTTGCTCGTGAAGGTTCGAAAAAATATAAATTCTCCAACTTGTTTCATGAATTAAATATATAATCATGAATTAAATGTATAATGGCTACTGCTGTAAGATACATTTTATAACAAGCAGTTAAATGCAAAAGTAATTTTAAATTGCATGTATTACATTTATGTTTCTACATGACATATTGTATTAGATTACAAGAAAAAGAATGGGAACAATGTTATTTTACTGCTTTGCAGCAATAAATATTCTTCAAATACATGAAGGTTTAGTTTTCTTTTTGTACTTTAGATATTGCTTCTGCTCATTATGAATAATTTTGTTTTTGAAAATAGAAAGTGACAAGAAACACTTATTTAATTCCAGTTAGCCCAGTGTTGCATTAACTTTAATTGCGAAAATTGGATATTTTTAATGGGAAAACAGATCTAACTCAAACTTTGTTTAATATCTCTTTTTCTGTCACATGACATGAATTGCAACATACTTCACTTCAAACTCCTTATTTTACCTTGTAGATCAGCTTTCATTAATACCCTGATGAGCTATTTATGAATTTAATAAACAGAAAAAACTGTCTCCTGTAAAATTTAAAAAAAACTGAGTTAGCCCAGTGTTGCGTTGAATGATCGATCGATCGTTCAACGCAACACTGGGCTAACTCCATTTTTTTTCAAAAATGACTTTTTTATGCAGTTTGGTCCATTCTATGCTGATACACATCCACATAAAATATTTTAGCCATTCTCATAAAAATAAACCTAAAAAAAGACATTTGGCATTTTGATCTATCTCATTCTTGGTATTTGGTTAAACGCAACACTGATCTAACTTGAGTTAGACCAGTGTTGCGTTAAACAGTTGAAGAAAGCTAATCAATATTATCTTGTGATATCATGATGAGATCATAGGCATAGTAGATAGTACAACTAATAATCATAACAGTTGATGCATTTCTTGGCAAAGTTTTATTATGGGACCCCTTTACAGAGAGTCAGGGGATGGGACAGGGTTCTTACTATACCGAAAACCAAATACATTGTGTATATAGGTCTGCAAGTCATTTGTTCTTTTTTCTGTATGCAGTATCCATGCAATATAACCTATAATATATCATTGTTTCCCCCTGAGGTTGGGTGGTGGGCATACTCTAGGGATAAGACAGCCAAAAGATCATGACTCTAACGAATTTGACAAAATGTAGAGTCCAGGACGGGCCTTAATGCAGAACAAAAATATAGACAACATACATTGAAGGCCCAGATCAGACACCACATTCTGTGAGATCTGTTCAGGATCTGCACTTTTTACTAAAAATCCATCTATATTTGCTTTGGTTTGTTTGTTTGTTTGATTTGAGGTTTAACGTCCCCGTCAACACTGTAAAGGTCATTTTGGAGACGTTGCTTCCAATTTTGTGGGGCTTTTACCCGACATTGAGAAAAAATGACATCTCAAGCCCTGTCACCCAATGAAACCAATAGAGTTTATTAGCATGGACGGTCCGCCTCGCACCGTGGTTCCTGGACAGGCTTAGATCCTCTAAGCGGTTTACCAGTACTAGTGTGCGGGCCGGTTTCAGCTCTGCGTGGAAGCATCATGCAGCCCATATATTTCTTCAAGCCCCTATGGGTGGGGGCTATTGCTTTGGTCTGACATATACTGACACCCCTTTATTTTGAATGGATTCCTGTTATATACATGGCTGACGATTCTGTTCAGGACAAAATAAGCACCCCACCAATTTGGGCTTGGAGAATAAATTGGCCTAAATGGTGCTCACATATGCGAAATTAAACCCAAATGGCAAATAGTTAAAAAATAAATATTAGTTGTAAAAAAAACTAAGACTATATAATATTAAAGCTCAGACTGTGCTACTATTCAGAAGACTGAAAGTCTGAACAAACCACCCCGTGAAGAAAGCTTGTAGACTAGCAAACAATGTAGACACTGATCAACCTCTGTCAGGATGTTTATTTTTACTAACTGACATTTATGGGGGCAGAATAAGGCTATTTTTTAAGGGACATATTTGCTCCTTCTTGAAAAACTTTTTTGTGTGTACTTGTTAGAATTATCTTGATGAGATTTTTCTTTTAGTACCCACAACATGACTGATGTTACTAGAAAAAAAAAATCCCTTAATATGTTCATTACTCCATCGTATCTGGAGATACCTGCATGTAAAGTAGGCTGACAACAAGTGGGCACTGATGACCAATCTCTTTCACAATATTTTTTTTTTTACTCTCACCCTAGTATCAGTGGCTCAGGCCAGCCTCCGTAGCTCAGGTGGATGCACATCTGGCTGGTGATCAGGAGAATGCGGGTTGGAGTAGGTAACATTCTTTTGTGGAGATTGATCATGAAATCCTTTCTACGGTCATTCTCTCCCTTCTCCTGATTCAAGAAGGGCATTCGTCCGTTTTTGGAATGTGCACTGTACTGGTTAACCGCTTATGTGTAAGCCAGCCCAGGAGAAGTGTGGATAGGTAAGCTGACCGGCTCAAAATGACCTAAATAGTGTTGACTGGGCCGTTAAACTCCAATACAAACAAACAAAACAAAATCAGTGGCTCAGTCGGATTCACATCTGATCAGGAGTTTGCAGGTTAGAGCCTCCTTGGTCTACAACATTCTTTGGTGGAGATTGATCATGAAATGTTTTCTACCGTCATTCTCTCCCTTCCACTGATTGAACTATTGTCCTGCTTAATTTGGCTGGGCTATATCTTTGCAAGCAGTGAAGATTCAGATGAGATTCTTCTCCAGATACCATCTGACCTAGATCTTCACTGCTTGTCATTCAGTTTGTGAGTTTAAAGGAATAAATGAAATAAAGTAATTTGATTTTTTGATAGTCAAAGAAGGATGTGGCAAAATTAATTTATTCAGCAGAACAAGGGTTAAGAAGGACAGATGTCAGCTCTCATTGATCAGAAAAGTAAGCTCAGAGCATGGAAATCACTTTCAGTAACTGATTTCAATGGATCAGCATTCAAAGTTGACCTTTTTGCATGTTTGCATTCCCAGTAGGCTCCTAAAGCCTAGAAAATAGAATTGAGCAAAAAAAGAGTGGGTACCTTGTCCAGTAATCACTATTTATGTCATGCAGAGCCAGGCTTCCAATGATGAGGTTGCATTGATGAGTTAGGAGGCATTCATACGGACTGAATAAATTATTTGTCTTAATCGCGACCGAAGTAAGGGCGAGGATTTTGGCCACATAAAATCGATTTAAGCCCCCCAGTGGAATTGGTTTCCACTGACAGTTCCAAGGCGGTTCTTCTGTCACGGTTTATTTCTGTTATAGTTTGTCTTTGGGTGTTTGTGTTGCTTAAATTACTTTATTTTGGATAGACTATTGGCCATTTTGTGGGAAAGTAACTGTCCTTTTGGCTTTCCACTGTTGATGTTTCCATTAGGGTCTGTTGTTTCATGTTTGTGTTTCTTTCCTTTTGGTATCTCTGATGGGAGCTGTGGGTTAATTGTATTGATTCCTGATCATTGCCTCCAATTCTACTTTACAAAGGATAACCCTTTTATAGAACATATTTAACATCATTACAGCTGGTGACTGGGAATGTGTGGTGGCCGTAAAAAGTCGCCCTGTCCTACATCATAGTGTAGTTTATATTTTCTTGTCCTTTGGGATCATTGATTCCATTGTGGAATTTTGAAAATATTTGAGGGTCACTGATGAGGCCTTGATGGACGAAACTAGCTAGTCTGGCCCAGAAAACATGTACACTCCATATTTTCCAGTTCTGTGATGTATTCCTTGCTTCCAAAGGATAACCCTTTCTAGAACATATTTAACGCCCCCATCCTTAGGGGCTTGAAGAAATATATGGACTGCATGATGCTTCCACGCAGAGCTTAATCCGGCCCACACACAAGTACTGGTAAACCGCTTAGAGGATCTAAGCCTGTCCAGCAACCACGGTCCATGCTAATAAACCCTATTGGTTTCATTGGGCGACAGGGCTTGAGATGTCATTTCATCTCAATGTCGGGTACAAGTCCCACAAAATTGGAAGCAACATCTCCAAAATGACCTTAACAGTGTTGACGGGGACTTTAAACCCAAATCAAACAAACAAAAAGAACATATTTAACGTCACTACAGCTGTTGTCTAGGAACGTGTGGCAGCCGTAAAAAGTCTCTCTGCACCACATCATAGTGTAGTTTATATTTTCTTGTCCTTTGGGATCATTGATTCCATTGTGGAATTTTGAAAATAATTGAGGGTCACTGATGAGGCCTAGTTGGCTGAAACTGGCTAGTCTGACCCAGAAAATATGTATACTTCATATTTTCCAGTTCTGTGGTGTATTCCTTGCTTCCAAAGGATAATCCTTTTATAGAACATAATTATATAATGCTGACCGCACTTAAGAACTGGTAAACTGCTTAGAGGTTCCAAACCTGCCCAGGAAAAGTGGTGCAAATTGGACCGTCCATGCATATAAACCATATTGGTTTCATTGGGTGGCAGGGCTTGAGATTTCATTTCACGTCAATGTCCTGTAGGGCTTGAGAAATCATTTCATCTCAAGGTTGGGTAAGAGGCCCACAAAAATGGAAGCAAGGTCTCCAAAATGACTTATACAGTGTTGACGGGGATGTTAAACCTCAAATCAAACAAATCTAAGTGCACCGAGTTCCGATTATGGCAAATATGGTAATATTTTATTCTGAAAATGAAATACATTATGAAATGAAATAGATTAAGTTAGGCATTTTGAGTATTTTGCTCGTGAAGGTTCGAAAAAATATAAATTCTCCAACTTGTTTCATGAATTAAATATATAATCATGAATTAAATGTATAATGGCTACTGCTGTAAGATACATTTTATAACAAGCAGTTAAATGCAAAAGTAATTTTAAATTGCATGTATTACATTTATGTTTCTACATGACATATTGTATTAGATTACAAGAAAAAGAATGGGAACAATGTTATTTTACTGCTTTGCAGCAATAAATATTCTTCAAATACATGAAGGTTTAGTTTTCTTTTTGTACTTTAGATATTGCTTCTGCTCATTATGAATAATTTTGTTTTTGAAAATAGAAAGTGACAAGAAACACTTATTTAATTCCAGTTAGCCCAGTGTTGCATTAACTTTAATTGCGAAAATTGGATATTTTTAATGGGAAAACAGATCTAACTCAAACTTTGTTTAATATCTCTTTTTCTGTCACATGACATGAATTGCAACATACTTCACTTCAAACTCCTTATTTTACCTTGTAGATCAGCTTTCATTAATACCCTGATGAGCTATTTATGAATTTAATAAACAGAAAAAACTGTCTCCTGTAAAATTTAAAAAAACTGAGTTAGCCCAGTGTTGCGTTGAATGATCGAAATGTAGAGATGAAATCGCTGCTTCCTTGAATGAATTCGGTAATCGATGGTGTAAGCGAGAGTATGTTGAGTGTAAAGCCCTATTGGACTGGAAACTTAGCATTTTAAGACTAGTGAATAAACGCATTTCTTTCTATTCTCAAAATACTAACTTATTACCTCCTAAGCCCAAGACGTCTTTACGTCATCTTAAACTAGGTATTCAAGAATTTCATAAGAAGTTTGTTTTGGCCCCTGCAGACAAGGCCGCTAACAACGTCGTCGTTGTGTGACGGCTCCACTATGTTAACACGCTTAAGCAGGAGCTTGGTGGTACTAAGGCCTATGAACTTCAGCCTTTGGCTGAAGAGAGAGCTATAGTAGATAAATATGTTTGTCTTTCAGCCACCAAGTTTGCTGTGTGTGTTAACGAAGGCCAAGACAAGCTTCCTACGCTATACTGGTTACCAAAACTTCATAAACAACCTTACAAAGCACGGTTTATTGCAAATTCTAGCTCTTGCACTACCACTGAACTTTCTAAATTATTAACTTCCTGTCTTACTGCTATTAAAACGCATGTAATTAAATATTGTGATAAAGTCTTTGAAAGATCAGGAAGAAATCTGTTTTGGTCTATAAAAAATTCGAATGAGGTTTTAAATAAATTGAAATCTAGACAGTTTCGTGCTTCTAGTCTGTCTACCTACGATTTTTCCACTCTTTACACTACACTTCCTCATAATCTTATAAAAGAAAAGCTTAATGATTTAATTGAATGGGCTTTTCACAGAGAAGATTCTCTCTATCTTGCATGTAATGTCAGAAATGCATTTTTCACTTCTAAAGAGCATAAGAATTATACACTTTGGTCATGTCAGAAAGTGTGTGATGCCCTCACCTTTCTACTTGACAATATTTATATTAGATTCGGTACTAAGTTATTTAGACAAATTGTGGGTATTCCGATGGGTACTAATTGCGCACCTCTTGTGGCTGATCTGTTCTTGTATTGTTATGAAAGAGACTTCATTTTGTCGCTTTCCATTGATAACCAATCTGAAATTATTGAAGCTTTTAGCTCTACTTCTAGATATTTAGATGATTTATTAAATATTGATAATACCTATTTTGATGGTTTGATCAGTCAGATTTACCCCCTTGAACTTCAGTTAAATAAAGCAAATTCTTCTGATACCGAGGCCCCGTTTTTGGATTTACATCTATCTATTGTAGATGGATTTGTTTCGTGCAAAATTTATGATAAACGCGATGACTTTGATTTTGAGATTGTAAATTTTCCTTTTTTGGATGGTGATGTTCCTCGTGCGCCATCCTATGGCGTTTATATTTCGCAATTAATTCGATTTGCTAGAGTGTGTAGTCATGTAACTGACTTCAACACTCGTAATAAATTATTAACGGCTAAACTCCTTAATCAGGGTTATCGGTACCATAAACTACGCAAAGCCTTTTCAAAATTTTATAGACGCCATTCTGATTTTATTTCAAAATTCAATATTGGACTTAAATCTCTTCTGCAACAAGGTCTATCGGAACCCGAATTTTATGGTGACTTAGTATATAAATTCAGAAAAATATATAACCGCAATGACTTCAGCACCCAATTTCGTAAAATCATTCTTCGATATAAAAAGATTGGGTACAACATGGATATTATACGACAGACTGCATGCATGGTAGTTAACCCAATCACGGTTGGCAACTTTGCTTCCCTCTTTAATTGCACGCCGGTGGGTCAGGCCTCAGATTCTATGACGGCTCCAACGTAAAGGCTTATTGAAAATTAAAGAGATAATGTTGGTTGGTGCCTGATGCTCTGTCTCTGGTCGGGCTCATCGGAGTCTAACTGTTGGTTTTCTTTTGCTCCAGCATTTCAGTGGTTTCTTGCTGTCGAGTCCTCACCGTTGTCTCACCTCTGTGGTTCTTTGATTTCTGTGTTCACGGAGATGTTGCACTGATGAGTTAGGAGGCCTTCATGCGGACTGAACAAATTATTTGTCTTAATCGCGACGGAAGTAAGGGCGAGGATTGTGGCCACGTAAAATCGATTTAAGCCCCCCAGTGGAAATCTTCCACTGACCGTTCCAAGGCGGCTCTTCCGTGGCATTTTATTTATGTTGTTGTTTGTTACTTACTGTGTATATCACTTGTGTCTTTTAATTTTGGATGGCCATATGGCCATTTTGTGGGAAAGTAACTGTCCATATGGCCTTCCTTTGTTTAGGTTTCCATTATGGTCTGGTCGCTTAATGTTTGTATTTCTTTCCCTTTGGTGTCTTTTATGGATGGAGTAGGTTAATTGTATCAATTCCTGATCTTTGTTTTACTTCTACTTTGCATATCAGGGCTGTTTTGTTTGTGCCGTGTGGCGGCTGTAAAAGGTCTCCCCGTACATGCATTTAATGCTCTTATTTTTCCAATCCTCAGGGATTGCTTATGCAATTGCTTTTCACTGTTCCATCAATTGACATCCTTTAGATACATGTTGAAGGTCATTATTAAACCGATGTTCGTTCCTCGTTGTATAACAACTGCTTGTTTGACATCCCTGTACTTTAAGTAGACTAGGATGTTTTGTGGGCTTTTGTTGTACCTTCCTTCTATTCGAAGGAATCTTCCTCAGTAATTTTATTTATTTAATAACCGGTATGAACATCGCTTTAGTTTTGACGGTATCACAACCTTACTAACCAAAATGAGTATTACAAATACATTTAAAATATCAATATCACCCCTTAGGTTACACTCTGCTTCTTCTGTACGGATTCCCCATTCTATTAAGAACTTTAATACTATGTTGCCTTCGGTATTGGTTAGACCCTTAAATTTGTCTTCTGTAACTTCAGTTAATCTCAAAGGAGCAGGCAATACCAATGTTTTTGGGAGTAGTCTTCGTATAAGACTATCTCCTCTCAAATCACCCATCCTTCGAAAATATACTAATCCGTGGAAAAGAAGTGGAATGTATCCTAGCATTTCTAAGTGCAATGCCAAGAGGTGCAGATGTTGTTCGCATTTAAGCACTGCGTCTACCGTTACTTCATCTGTAAACGGTAGACGCTTCTCTGTAGTTAACATGTCTGATTTGACATGACAGTCTACAGATTTAATTTATCTAATTACTTGACGTGCTGCAAACTGTAATATGCAGTACGTCGGTCAAACTAACCGCATGCTTAAAACTAGATTGAACGAGCATTATCGTAGAATGAGTAAGCCTAAGAAAACTGACACTTTCTTGTACCGTCACTTTCGACGTACAGGTCATTCTGTAAATAACATTATTATACAACCAGTGGAAAAACTTTATTACGATGCAAATTCTACATCTAGATTCAAAATAATCAAAAGACATGAAGCTGAACTGAAATGGATTAAATTTTTACAGACCCCTTTTCCACTGGGATTTAATGACAACATTTATCATGAGGGTAATATTTCCAGAATGCCGGACTTTGATATTTTCTCACTCCTGGAATGTCGAAAACGCCGAACTAGATCTCACGGCACCAGGAAAAATGGTAACTTTAAACGTAAATCACGTGCGTTTAAACGAAACAATACTAGACTGAAGTGACTGTCAATTATATTATTAAATCATGGACGCCACTCTATGCTTTCATTTTTAAGTTCATTACCCGTTTCTGTTTTACGTCTTCTGGACACCGAGGCGAATAAATTCTACGATAGTTCTCATCAGTTATATGATGCGGCTCTCTTAACTAGAGGCTATACTCAGCATACTCTCCGTCCTTACATTGATTCTGAAATTAATCATAAACGTCATTTCTTCAAAATATCCTTCATTAATAAGGGTATGGATTTTATAGATTTGCCCAGTATCTTCCGTGAGAGATCGGTGCTTTCTTCCATTCCTGCTTATTTTCAAAATACTGAAACACCTATAATTTGCTATAAATATAACAAACCTGTTAGATCTATCATTTTTAATTTCAATAAACTTGTTTCAGATCTTGATATTGATACTAATACTCCTGATTCATGTGATTGTAAAAACTCAAAGTATTGCTATCCTGCTGCTGGTCATGTAATTACTGGCAATTTGAAAATTATTCCTGATTCTAGGATAAGGAATATAATTTCTAAAGGACCGAAATATCGGTTTCCTTCTAAAATTGATTTCAGTAAATGTAGAGATGAAATCGCTGCTTCCTTGAATGAATTCGGTAATCGATGGTGTAAGCGAGAGTATGTTGAGTGTAAAGCCCTATTGGACTGGAAACTTAGCATTTTAAGACTAGTGAATAAACGCATTTCTTTCTATTCTCAAAATACTAACTTATTACCTCCTAAGCCCAAGACGTCTTTACGTCATCTTAAACTAGGTATTCAAGAATTTCATAAGAAGTTTGTTTTGGCCCCTGCAGACAAGGCCGCTAACAACGTCGTCGTTGTGTGACGGCTCCACTATGTTAACACGCTTAAGCAGGAGCTTGGTGGTACTAAGGCCTATGAACTTCAGCCTTTGGCTGAAGAGAGAGCTATAGTAGATAAATATGTTTGTCTTTCAGCCACCAAGTTTGCTGTGTGTGTTAACGAAGGCCAAGACAAGCTTCCTACGCTATACTGGTTACCAAAACTTCATAAACAACCTTACAAAGCACGGTTTATTGCAAATTCTAGCTCTTGCACTACCACTGAACTTTCTAAATTATTAACTTCCTGTCTTACTGCTATTAAAACGCATGTAATTAAATATTGTGATAAAGTCTTTGAAAGATCAGGAAGAAATCTGTTTTGGTCTATAAAAAATTCGAATGAGGTTTTAAATAAATTGAAATCTAGACAGTTTCGTGCTTCTAGTCTGTCTACCTACGATTTTTCCACTCTTTACACTACACTTCCTCATAATCTTATAAAAGAAAAGCTTAATGATTTAATTGAATGGGCTTTTCACAGAGAAGATTCTCTCTATCTTGCATGTAATGTCAGAAATGCATTTTTCACTTCTAAAGAGCATAAGAATTATACACTTTGGTCATGTCAGAAAGTGTGTGATGCCCTCACCTTTCTACTTGACAATATTTATATTAGATTCGGTACTAAGTTATTTAGACAAATTGTGGGTATTCCGATGGGTACTAATTGCGCACCTCTTGTGGCTGATCTGTTCTTGTATTGTTATGAAAGAGACTTCATTTTGTCGCTTTCCATTGATAACCAATCTGAAATTATTGAAGCTTTTAGCTCTACTTCTAGATATTTAGATGATTTATTAAATATTGATAATACCTATTTTGATGGTTTGATCAGTCAGATTTACCCCCTTGAACTTCAGTTAAATAAAGCAAATTCTTCTGATACCGAGGCCCCGTTTTTGGATTTACATCTATCTATTGTAGATGGATTTGTTTCGTGCAAAATTTATGATAAACGCGATGACTTTGATTTTGAGATTGTAAATTTTCCTTTTTTGGATGGTGATGTTCCTCGTGCGCCATCCTATGGCGTTTATATTTCGCAATTAATTCGATTTGCTAGAGTGTGTAGTCATGTAACTGACTTCAACACTCGTAATAAATTATCAACGGCTAAACTCCTTAATCAGGGTTATCGGTACCATAAACTACGCAAAGCCTTTTCAAAATTTTATAGACGCCATTCTGATTTTATTTCAAAATTCAATATTGGACTTAAATCTCTTCTGCAACAAGGTCTATCGAAACCCGAATTTTATGGTGACTTAGTATATAAATTCAGAAAAATATATAACCGCAATGACTTCAGCACCCAATTTCGTAAAATCATTCTTCGATATAAAAAGATTGGGTACAACATGGATATTATACGACAGACTGCATGCATGGTAGTTAACCCAATCACGGTTGGCAACTTTGCTTCCCTCTTTAATTGCACGCCGGTGGGTCAGGCCTCAGATTCTATGACGGCTCCAACGTAAAGGCTTATTGAAAATTAAAGAGATAATGTTGGTTGGTGCCTGATGCTCTGTCTCTGGTCGGGCTCATCGGAGTCTAACTGTTGGTTTTCTTTTGCTCCAGCATTTCAGTGGTTTCTTGCTGTCGAGTCCTCACCGTTGTCTCACCTCTGTGGTTCTTTGATTTCTGTGTTCACGGAGATGTTGCACTGATGAGTTAGGAGGCCTTCATGCGGACTGAACAAATTATTTGTCTTAATCGCGACGGAAGTAAGGGCGAGGATTGTGGCCACGTAAAATCGATTTAAGCCCCCCAGTGGAAATCTTCCACTGACCGTTCCAAGGCGGCTCTTCCGTGGCATTTTATTTATGTTGTTGTTTGTTACTTACTGTGTATATCACTTGTGTCTTTTAATTTTGGATGGCCATATGGCCATTTTGTGGGAAAGTAACTGTCCATATGGCCTTCCTTTGTTTAGGTTTCCATTATGGTCTGGTCGCTTAATGTTTGTATTTCTTTCCCTTTGGTGTCTTTTATGGATGGAGTAGGTTAATTGTATCAATTCCTGATCTTTGTTTTACTTCTACTTTGCATATCAGGGCTGTTTTGTTTGTGCCGTGTGGCGGCTGTAAAAGGTCTCCCCGTACATGCATTTAATGCTCTTATTTTTCCAATCCTCAGGGATTGCTTATGCAATTGCTTTTCACTGTTCCATCAATTGACATCCTTTAGATACATGTTGAAGGTCATTATTAAACCGATGTTCGTTCCTCGTTGTATAACAACTGCTTGTTTGACATCCCTGTACTTTAAGTAGACTAGGATGTTTTGTGGGCTTTTGTTGTACCTTCCTTCTATTCGAAGGAATCTTCCTCAGTAATTTTATTTATTTAATAACCGGTATGAACATCGCTTTAGTTTTGACGGTATCACAACCTTACTAACCAAAATGAGTATTACAAATACATTTAAAATATCAATATCACCCCTTAGGTTACACTCTGCTTCTTCTGTACGGATTCCCCATTCTATTAAGAACTTTAATACTATGTTGCCTTCGGTATTGGTTAGACCCTTAAATTTGTCTTCTGTAACTTCAGTTAATCTCAAAGGAGCAGGCAATACCAATGTTTTTGGGAGTAGTCTTCGTATAAGACTATCTCCTCTCAAATCACCCATCCTTCGAAAATATACTAATCCGTGGAAAAGAAGTGGAATGTATCCTAGCATTTCTAAGTGCAATGCCAAGAGGTGCAGATGTTGTTCGCATTTAAGCACTGCGTCTACCGTTACTTCATCTGTAAACGGTAGACGCTTCTCTGTAGTTAACATGTCTGATTTGACATGACAGTCTACAGATTTAATTTATCTAATTACTTGACGTGCTGCAAACTGTAATATGCAGTACGTCGGTCAAACTAACCGCATGCTTAAAACTAGATTGAACGAGCATTATCGTAGAATGAGTAAGCCTAAGAAAACTGACACTTTCTTGTACCGTCACTTTCGACGTACAGGTCATTCTGTAAATAACATTATTATACAACCAGTGGAAAAACTTTATTACGATGCAAATTCTACATCTAGATTCAAAATAATCAAAAGACATGAAGCTGAACTGAAATGGATTAAATTTTTACAGACCCCTTTTCCACTGGGATTTAATGACAACATTTATCATGAGGGTAATATTTCCAGAATGCCGGACTTTGATATTTTCTCACTCCTGGAATGTCGAAAACGCCGAACTAGATCTCACGGCACCAGGAAAAATGGTAACTTTAAACGTAAATCACGTGCGTTTAAACGAAACAATACTAGACTGAAGTGACTGTCAATTATATTATTAAATCATGGACGCCACTCTATGCTTTCATTTTTAAGTTCATTACCCGTTTCTGTTTTACGTCTTCTGGACACCGAGGCGAATAAATTCTACGATAGTTCTCATCAGTTATATGATGCGGCTCTCTTAACTAGAGGCTATACTCAGCATACTCTCCGTCCTTACATTGATTCTGAAATTAATCATAAACGTCATTTCTTCAAAATATCCTTCATTAATAAGGGTATGGATTTTATAGATTTGCCCAGTATCTTCCGTGAGAGATCGGTGCTTTCTTCCATTCCTGCTTATTTTCAAAATACTGAAACACCTATAATTTGCTATAAATATAACAAACCTGTTAGATCTATCATTTTTAATTTCAATAAACTTGTTTCAGATCTTGATATTGATACTAATACTCCTGATTCATGTGATTGTAAAAACTCAAAGTATTGCTATCCTGCTGCTGGTCATGTAATTACTGGCAATTTGAAAATTATTCCTGATTCTAGGATAAGGAATATAATTTCTAAAGGACCGAAATATCGGTTTCCTTCTAAAATTGATTTCAGTAAATGTAGAGATGAAATCGCTGCTTCCTTGAATGAATTCGGTAATCGATGGTGTAAGCGAGAGTATGTTGAGTGTAAAGCCCTATTGGACTGGAAACTTAGCATTTTAAGACTAGTGAATAAACGCATTTCTTTCTATTCTCAAAATACTAACTTATTACCTCCTAAGCCCAAGACGTCTTTACGTCATCTTAAACTAGGTATTCAAGAATTTCATAAGAAGTTTGTTTTGGCCCCTGCAGACAAGGCCGCTAACAACGTCGTCGTTGTGTGACGGCTCCACTATGTTAACACGCTTAAGCAGGAGCTTGGTGGTACTAAGGCCTATGAACTTCAGCCTTTGGCTGAAGAGAGAGCTATAGTAGATAAATATGTTTGTCTTTCAGCCACCAAGTTTGCTGTGTGTGTTAACGAAGGCCAAGACAAGCTTCCTACGCTATACTGGTTACCAAAACTTCATAAACAACCTTACAAAGCACGGTTTATTGCAAATTCTAGCTCTTGCACTACCACTGAACTTTCTAAATTATTAACTTCCTGTCTTACTGCTATTAAAACGCATGTAATTAAATATTGTGATAAAGTCTTTGAAAGATCAGGAAGAAATCTGTTTTGGTCTATAAAAAATTCGAATGAGGTTTTAAATAAATTGAAATCTAGACAGTTTCGTGCTTCTAGTCTGTCTACCTACGATTTTTCCACTCTTTACACTACACTTCCTCATAATCTTATAAAAGAAAAGCTTAATGATTTAATTGAATGGGCTTTTCACAGAGAAGATTCTCTCTATCTTGCATGTAATGTCAGAAATGCATTTTTCACTTCTAAAGAGCATAAGAATTATACACTTTGGTCATGTCAGAAAGTGTGTGATGCCCTCACCTTTCTACTTGACAATATTTATATTAGATTCGGTACTAAGTTATTTAGACAAATTGTGGGTATTCCGATGGGTACTAATTGCGCACCTCTTGTGGCTGATCTGTTCTTGTATTGTTATGAAAGAGACTTCATTTTGTCGCTTTCCATTGATAACCAATCTGAAATTATTGAAGCTTTTAGCTCTACTTCTAGATATTTAGATGATTTATTAAATATTGATAATACCTATTTTGATGGTTTGATCAGTCAGATTTACCCCCTTGAACTTCAGTTAAATAAAGCAAATTCTTCTGATACCGAGGCCCCGTTTTTGGATTTACATCTATCTATTGTAGATGGATTTGTTTCGTGCAAAATTTATGATAAACGCGATGACTTTGATTTTGAGATTGTAAATTTTCCTTTTTTGGATGGTGATGTTCCTCGTGCGCCATCCTATGGCGTTTATATTTCGCAATTAATTCGATTTGCTAGAGTGTGTAGTCATGTAACTGACTTCAACACTCGTAATAAATTATTAACGGCTAAACTCCTTAATCAGGGTTATCGGTACCATAAACTACGCAAAGCCTTTTCAAAATTTTATAGACGCCATTCTGATTTTATTTCAAAATTCAATATTGGACTTAAATCTCTTCTGCAACAAGGTCTATCGAAACCCGAATTTTATGGTGACTTAGTATATAAATTCAGAAAAATATATAACCGCAATGACTTCAGCACCCAATTTCGTAAAATCATTCTTCGATATAAAAAGATTGGGTACAACATGGATATTATACGACAGACTGCATGCATGGTAGTTAACCCAATCACGGTTGGCAACTTTGCTTCCCTCTTTAATTGCACGCCGGTGGGTCAGGCCTCAGATTCTATGACGGCTCCAACGTAAAGGCTTATTGAAAATTAAAGAGATAATGTTGGTTGGTGCCTGATGCTCTGTCTCTGGTCGGGCTCATCGGAGTCTAACTGTTGGTTTTCTTTTGCTCCAGCATTTCAGTGGTTTCTTGCTGTCGAGTCCTCACCGTTGTCTCACCTCTGTGGTTCTTTGATTTCTGTGTTCACGGAGATGTTGCACTGATGAGTTAGGAGGCCTTCATGCGGACTGAACAAATTATTTGTCTTAATCGCGACGGAAGTAAGGGCGAGGATTTTGGCCACGTAAAATCGATTTAAGCCCCCCAGTGGAAATCTTCCACTGACCGTTCCAAGGCGGCTCTTCCGTGGCATTTTATTTATGTTGTTGTTTGTTACTTACTGTGTATATCACTTGTGTCTTTTAATTTTGGATGGCCATATGGCCATTTTGTGGGAAAGTAACTGTCCATATGGCCTTCCTTTGTTTAGGTTTCCATTATGGTCTGGTCGCTTAATGTTTGTATTTCTTTCCCTTTGGTGTCTTTTATGGATGGAGTAGGTTAATTGTATCAATTCCTGATCTTTGTTTTACTTCTACTTTGCATATCAGGGCTGTTTTGTTTGTGCCGTGTGGCGGCTGTAAAAGGTCTCCCCGTACATGCATTTAATGCTCTTATTTTTCCAATCCTCAGGGATTGCTTATGCAATTGCTTTTCACTGTTCCATCAATTGACATCCTTTAGATACATGTTGAAGGTCATTATTAAACCGATGTTCGTTCCTCGTTGTATAACAACTGCTTGTTTGACATCCCTGTACTTTAAGTAGACTAGGATGTTTTGTGGGCTTTTGTTGTACCTTCCTTCTATTCGAAGGAATCTTCCTCAGTAATTTTATTTATTTAATAACCGGTATGAACATCGCTTTAGTTTTGACGGTATCACAACCTTACTAACCAAAATGAGTATTACAAATACATTTAAAATATCAATATCACCCCTTAGGTTACACTCTGCTTCTTCTGTACGGATTCCCCATTCTATTAAGAACTTTAATACTATGTTGCCTTCGGTATTGGTTAGACCCTTAAATTTGTCTTCTGTAACTTCAGTTAATCTCAAAGGAGCAGGCAATACCAATGTTTTTGGGAGTAGTCTTCGTATAAGACTATCTCCTCTCAAATCACCCATCCTTCGAAAATATACTAATCCGTGGAAAAGAAGTGGAATGTATCCTAGCATTTCTAAGTGCAATGCCAAGAGGTGCAGATGTTGTTCGCATTTAAGCACTGCGTCTACCGTTACTTCATCTGTAAACGGTAGACGCTTCTCTGTAGTTAACATGTCTGATTTGACATGACAGTCTACAGATTTAATTTATCTAATTACTTGACGTGCTGCAAACTGTAATGTGCAGTACGTCGGTCAAACTAACCGCATGCTTAAAACTAGATTGAACGAGCATTATCGTAGAATGAGTAAGCCTAAGAAAACTGACACTTTCTTGTACCGTCACTTTCGACGTACAGGTCATTCTGTAAATAACATTATTACACAACCAGTGGAAAAACTTTATTACGATGCAAATTCTACATCTAGATTCAAAATAATCAAAAGACATGAAGCTGAACTGAAATGGATTAAATTTTTACAGACCCCTTTTCCACTGGGATTTAATGACAACATTTATCATGAGGGTAATATTTCCAGAATGCCGGACTTTGATATTTTCTCACTCCTGGAATGTCGAAAACGCCGAACTAGATCTCACGGCACCAGGAAAAATGGTAACTTTAAACGTAAATCACGTGCGTTTAAACGAAACAATACTAGACTGAAGTGACTGTCAATTATATTATTAAATCATGGACGCCACTCTATGCTTTCATTTTTAAGTTCATTACCCGTTTCTGTTTTACGTCTTCTGGACACCGAGGCGAATAAATTCTACGATAGTTCTCATCAGTTATATGATGCGGCTCTCTTAACTAGAGGCTATACTCAGCATACTCTCCGTCCTTACATTGATTCTGAAATTAATCATAAACGTCATTTCTTCAAAATATCCTTCATTAATAAGGGTATGGATTTTATAGATTTGCCCAGTATCTTCCGTGAGAGATCGGTGCTTTCTTCCATTCCTGCTTATTTTCAAAATACTGAAACACCTATAATTTGCTATAAATATAACAAACCTGTTAGATCTATCATTTTTAATTTCAATAAACTTGTTTCAGATCTTGATATTGATACTAATACTCCTGATTCATGTGATTGTAAAAACTCAAAGTATTGCTATCCTGCTGCTGGTCATGTAATTACTGGCAATTTGAAAATTATTCCTGATTCTAGGATAAGGAATATAATTTCTAAAGGACCGAAATATCGGTTTCCTTCTAAAATTGATTTCAGTAAATGTAGAGATGAAATCGCTGCTTCCTTGAATGAATTCGGTAATCGATGGTGTAAGCGAGAGTATGTTGAGTGTAAAGCCCTATTGGACTGGAAACTTAGCATTTTAAGACTAGTGAATAAACGCATTTCTTTCTATTCTCAAAATACTAACTTATTACCTCCTAAGCCCAAGACGTCTTTACGTCATCTTAAACTAGGTATTCAAGAATTTCATAAGAAGTTTGTTTTGGCCCCTGCAGACAAGGCCGCTAACAACGTCGTCGTTGTGTGACGGCTCCACTATGTTAACACGCTTAAGCAGGAGCTTGGTGGTACTAAGGCCTATGAACTTCAGCCTTTGGCTGAAGAGAGAGCTATAGTAGATAAATATGTTTGTCTTTCAGCCACCAAGTTTGCTGTGTGTGTTAACGAAGGCCAAGACAAGCTTCCTACGCTATACTGGTTACCAAAACTTCATAAACAACCTTACAAAGCACGGTTTATTGCAAATTCTAGCTCTTGCACTACCACTGAACTTTCTAAATTATTAACTTCCTGTCTTACTGCTATTAAAACGCATGTAATTAAATATTGTGATAAAGTCTTTGAAAGATCAGGAAGAAATCTGTTTTGGTCTATAAAAAATTCGAATGAGGTTTTAAATAAATTGAAATCTAGACAGTTTCGTGCTTCTAGTCTGTCTACCTACGATTTTTCCACTCTTTACACTACACTTCCTCATAATCTTATAAAAGAAAAGCTTAATGATTTAATTGAATGGGCTTTTCACAGAGAAGATTCTCTCTATCTTGCATGTAATGTCAGAAATGCATTTTTCACTTCTAAAGAGCATAAGAATTATACACTTTGGTCATGTCAGAAAGTGTGTGATGCCCTCACCTTTCTACTTGACAATATTTATATTAGATTCGGTACTAAGTTATTTAGACAAATTGTGGGTATTCCGATGGGTACTAATTGCGCACCTCTTGTGGCTGATCTGTTCTTGTATTGTTATGAAAGAGACTTCATTTTGTCGCTTTCCATTGATAACCAATCTGAAATTATTGAAGCTTTTAGCTCTACTTCTAGATATTTAGATGATTTATTAAATATTGATAATACTTATTTTGATGGTTTGATCAGTCAGATTTACCCCCTTGAACTTCAGTTAAATAAAGCAAATTCTTCTGATACCTAGGCCCCGTTTTTGGATTTACATCTATCTATTGTAGATGGATTTGTTTCGTGCAAAATTTATGATAAACGCGATGACTTTGATTTTGAGATTGTAAATTTTCCTTTTTTGGATGGTGATGTTCCTCGTGCGCCATCCTATGGCGTTTATATTTCGCAATTAATTCGATTTGCTAGAGTGTGTAGTCATGTAACTGACTTCAACACTCGTAATAAATTATTAACGGCTAAACTCCTTAATCAGGGTTATCGGTACCATAAACTACGCAAAGCCTTTTCAAAATTTTATAGACGCCATTCTGATTTTATTTCAAAATTCAATATTGGACTTAAATCTCTTCTGCAACAAGGTCTATCGGAACCCGAATTTTATGGTGACTTAGTATATAAATTCAGAAAAATATATAACCGCAATGACTTCAGCACCCAATTTCGTAAAATCATTCTTCGATATAAAAAGATTGGGTACAACATGGATATTATACGACAGACTGCATGCATGGTAGTTAACCCAATCACGGTTGGCAACTTTGCTTCCCTCTTTAATTGCACGCCGGTGGGTCAGGCCTCAGATTCTATGACGGCTCCAACGTAAAGGCTTATTGAAAATTAAAGAGATAATGTTGGTTGGTGCCTGATGCTCTGTCTCTGGTCGGGCTCATCGGAGTCTAACTGTTGGTTTTCTTTTGCTCCAGCATTTCAGTGGTTTCTTGCTGTCGAGTCCTCACCGTTGTCTCACCTCTGTGGTTCTTTGATTTCTGTGTTCACGGAGATGTTGCACTGATGAGTTAGGAGGCCTTCATGCGGACTGAACAAATTATTTGTCTTAATCGCGACGGAAGTAAGGGCGAGGATTGTGGCCACGTAAAATCGATTTAAGCCCCCCAGTGGAAATCTTCCACTGACCGTTCCAAGGCGGCTCTTCCGTGGCATTTTATTTATGTTGTTGTTTGTTACTTACTGTGTATATCACTTGTGTCTTTTAATTTTGGATGGCCATATGGCCATTTTGTGGGAAAGTAACTGTCCATATGGCCTTCCTTTGTTTAGGTTTCCATTATGGTCTGGTCGCTTAATGTTTGTATTTCTTTCCCTTTGGTGTCTTTTATGGATGGAGTAGGTTAATTGTATCAATTCCTGATCTTTGTTTTACTTCTACTTTGACTGGGCCGTTGAACTGCCCTAAAACTGTTGCGATCGGACACATTTGACCATTACTCTCATGTGTACATTACACATACTCCAAAGTTGCAGGATGAAAGCATACACAGTAATTATACACCTTTTGCCATGTCATCCCCGAAGAGGAACTCATCTGGCACCTCTGTTTGCACCTTTGATTTGGCTTGCAACCTTCCGAGACTGAAAACCTTCCCATCGAAACGATATCTAATCGGTATACCATTGTCACCCGCCTGGAAAATATCTTTGTGCATGGAAGCGAACATCATGCTGAACAGTGTTGGGGCTATCACACAACCTTGCTTGACTCCATTTGTCACAGGAATTGGATCTGAGTGATTACATTACATGATTAGTTTAAACAATGGTTTATTAGTGACCGTATATAGTTAACTAATAAACTATTGTTTAAACTCATCATGTAATTACGCAAAGATCTCTAACTGGCATAGGAGATGATTCTCCCTGCACGGGGGTAGAGGGCTCCAGTTAACGCCTCGATTCGATAGACGGTGCATTTTGGGGCATTTATCCCGGCAAATGATACCAGTGTAGCATGTTCGGACACCGTTACTTTATTACCGCTGCAACTAATCGAACTGCAGAACCTAAAGAAAGTAGTGCGAGTGGGACTGGCCATGCATCTTTATTCTGTTGTATTCATAGAGCGAACAGTTTTTACACGTCATTTCCGTTCAAAATGTTGACATTTTAAGTCTCGTAATGTAGTGTAAGTTCCCGTAAGGATTCTAAGTGCATAACTGCCATCTATCCCTTACGAGTCTTCCACCCGTGTATATTTGAACAGGCGCGATTTCATAATGCGCACTTCTTTTTAACCCACAATAACGCCTCTGTGGCAAAATGTGGTCTTAAAACTATACATGGTCATTAGTTCCTAACTAACATTACTATATTGTGATGGGTTCTTGCTAATATGACGAGAGAATGGACGAAAATTGTTGAAGTGTGTTTATAAAATTCTGATGACACTGAATAAAGATGTTGTGACAGGCAGGTGAATCTATTGATTTAGCCCCAGTTCTTGACGGCATTTGTTTACATTTCGAAGCAGCATGTTCGACAAAATATAACAACCGACTTTGACAGGGCATACATGCAGAGGAGTAGTCCTCGTGAATGTGTGAGAAGCATCGGAAGGCCGGTCGGAATACTTTTAAAATGTCATTATCTATAAACATGGAACTATTTGCCGTACACTTTCGTTTACGCTAATTTGCAACAAGCCGAACACCGCACTACTATTCGCCTTACAACAGGTAATTTACGTTTAGGCAAACATTTCTGTTGAAAGTACAATTTGAGGCGAGTTTCTTTTGCAAATTAATTCTTCCATCATTGTTCTTTCTGATTAAGTGAAAAAAACTTCAGTAGAAAGGCATAAACATTAAACAAAACAACAACGAACTTGCCAAATCCATTTTGTTTACGGTACCAGCTGTCGAATATTCGGTCTGTAATTGCACAATTGTGCGTTTTATAAGAAAGCACTTCTCATGGTAGCAGCAAATTATGTCCACTACTGATATTTGATAACAGTAATCTTAACCTAAAGCTTACAAGCAGTAAAATAATCCATTTTCAAGAGGCACCCCTTCACCTGCAGCTATTACTTTCGATTCACCGGGATTCTATTTCCGGTGTAGATGATAGACGGTGTAAATGCACTGGTGGATTACGAACTCGTATGCGCCGTTGTTAATGTTGATGTCACAGCAACGTAACTAAACATTCATGCAGTGTCAACACAATATGGCGGACCTTGGTAACTGAAATGACTGCAGCATTAAAAAGCCGCGCTAAGAAATGGAAGGTTTTGTTTTGTTTGATTTGAGGTTTAACGTCCCCGTAAACACTGTAAAGGTCATTTTGGAGACGTTGCTTCCAATTTTGTGGGATTTTTTCCCGACATTGAGATGAAATGACATCTCAAACCCTGTCGCCCAATGAAACCAATAGGGTTTATTCGCATGGACAGTCCGCCTCGCACCGCGCTTCCTGGACAGGCTTAGATCCTCTAAGCGGTTTACCAGTACTAGTGTGCGGGCCGGATTCAGCTCTGCGTGGAAGCATCATGCAGCCCATATATTTCTTCAAGCCCCTATGGGCGGGGGCCGAAGAAATGGAAGGTATGCAAGAAAAAAAATCCAATATGGGTGTGAGGGGTGGATAGAAAAATCCGTCCCTCAGGATCACTGTGCGGCATCACTCGGCAATCTCGTGATGCCGGACAGTGTCCCTCTGGACGGACTTTTCCATCCACCCCTCATACCCATATAAGATTCTTATATTCTACTACGGAGGCTCTCTTGTAGAAGTAGAACACTGGATAGTGCCTCAAACATTACCAATGTGTATGGAGGCATGAAAATGAACAAGAATTCCACTGAAGGCAATGTCAGACGTGTATGGACTTGAAAATTCTGGTGGAAGATGAAAAATTCTAATTCACTTGCGAATTTCACGCGAAGTTTGATTGGGTAATGTCCAAAAAAATGTAAGCTTTTCGTGAGCTGACATTTGGTTTTATGCAGCTGACATCACCTGCCACTTTGTGGAAAATAGTACAATTTTTAACAAAACAACCGATAAGTACATTAGAATGGGGATAACTATATTGCAAATTTGTCATTACAACGAAGTTTTCGACTTTAAAACCACCAATTTACCGCCCAACAGTTTGACAATTTTGAATACAATTATCCCCTAAACGAATGAATGGACAAACAAATCACACCAAGCTTAATCCATTTTGTACCGGAAAATACAAAACGGCATCACGAAAACACACCTATACAAATACATTGTAGACTTTACCGCCGAAAAAACTAAAATTTTAAGATAAAAAAGTGTGATATTTTTCTTATTTAAAGGCTTATTGGAGCAGAAAAGTTAATTGATTATTACGTAGTCTTGCCATAATCGATAAGTGATCACTGAAGATTTTTGTCATATTTTTACCTTTCTGGCTTTCTGTCTGAGCATGGCTTTGCCCATATGTTATATGTTACCGTATGAATTGGGACAAACAAGCCTGAGCAAACAGTGTAGATTCAGAGGCGACGACGCACAATACGGCATCTCACCAGGGTCTTCACTATTTGCCAGTCATTTATCTAGTTTAGGAGCAAGATTTGGTAATAAATTGTACTTATAAATCAAATCAGTAATGATAATTAGTTTTGTGGAAATTATCGATCGATTAGTCGATTATACGATTGATGGTGCCAGCCTTTGTATTAACAAGAATGCCACTGCATGCTGTGTCATCCCTGTGATCTTCAGGGGAGGCAACTCCTCCAAAAGGATTTTTGTCTCCCATGACAATAGGGGTGAACTCTTGAAGATTTGACCCCTTTTTCCATGGGACAGAGCTTATAGCAAAGCGAACAAGAAGTCCCGAAAATTGTCTCAATCTGAAAAAGACAGAACAGTCAGCCAGGTGTATCCATTCCTATTAAGACATGTACTTGGCCATTTGAGTTGACACTAGGTGTGTTGCAAATGTTGACGGACTGATGAACAAATGGACAGAGGGAAAACCAGTACATGTATATCATGCCATACAGTAAAAATCCTAAAAATTCGGATACCTCCTAAAAATTAACGGATTTGTTTCACAATCCAGTAAGGAGTCCAAAACGTGCAGAGGGAATGGCAAACTGTAGACCCTGATCAGACTGCTCCTTTAGGAGCAGTCTGATCTGGGTCTGCACTTTTTTTCTCAGGCATTTCTGTCCCAATGTTTAGGATCATTACAGTAATTAAAGCTGGCCAAACAATTGTCATTTAGACAAGTAAATACCACAGGATTTATCGTTTAAAATTTTATTTTACAGCAATTCTGTTTTTAATATGAATTTCTGACCATCAAACAGGAGTACCTCATCATTTGTGGAGGTAAGTCATTAGTCTTGTGGTCCCCAATTCCATTTTTATGACAATGCTGTGAAACAAACTTTCTGACTATATGACAGGTATTATCAGTTACCCCCTATATTAATTGCATTGTAGCACATTGACCTGATTAACATATGCTATCTCAGGACAAGAGAGCGTTATCAGGTCAACGTGACATTGCACTTCTAAGGACTGGAGTGCTGGGAAATGTGGCAAAAATGTAAGAGTGTTCAATGGTATAAACTGATAAATAGAATACCAGATTAGTGTCATTTGATATCACGTTTATCAGGCTCAGCTTCGAGAACGCGTGTAGAATCGCTCGGCAAGCCTCGCGATTCTACAAGCCTTGCCTGATAAACTTGATGTCAGAAGACACGAACCTGGTATTCTCTATATACCCACTCTTCCTTCACTCCCAACTGGCTACTTAAAAACATTGATAGAAGGATATGTATACAGTGAAATTCTTTATTGTTTGTTTGGTTGTTTGATTTGAGGTTTTAAGTCCCCGTCAACACTGCATAGGTCATTTTGGAGACGTTGCTTCCAACTTTGTGGGACTTTTACCCGACATTGAGATGAAATGACATCTCAAGCCCTGCCGCTCAATGAAACCAATAGGGTTTATAAGCATGGACGGTCCGACTCGCACGGCTTTGCCGGAGCAGGCTTAGATCCTCTAAGCGGTTTTCCAGTACTCGTGTGCGGTTGGTTTCAGCTCTGCGTGGAAGCAACATGCAGCCCAAATAATTTTTTAAGCCCCGATGGGCGGGGGTGGAAAGTGAAATTCTTTATTAAGACCAGCTAAACTTAAGACGGATTCTGCCTGCCTCGGTAGCTCTGTCGGATGTGTGTCTGGTGATCAGGAGGATGTGGGTTCTATACCTGCCGGGGTTGGTAACATTCTGTCGTGGAGACTGATCATGAAATCTTTTTTACGGTCATTCGCTCCCTTTCGCTGATTCAAGAAGGGCAGTTGTCAGTTTCTGATGAAAGAATATACACTGTACTGGTTAACCGCTTACGTATAAGCCTGCCCGGGAAGAGTGTAGATCGGTAAACTGACCGGCTCTAAAATGGGTCTAAAATAGTGTTGACCGGGCCGTTATACTTTAAAACAAACAAACAAACAAAGAATGATTATACTTTTAAAAGCATATTAAGATTTCATTTATTCTTTCCTTGTGTTTTCTATACCAAAGAGTCCTCTAGCAAGACTATTCAAAAGTGGTCAAGTGGTCTTTAAGGCCACTTTTGAACAGTCACAAAGATGGTCTTAATACAGGAATTTCGCTGTATTGTTGCAGAACCCTATTGTCTAATGCAGACCACTGCTTAATTCTAAATTCAACAGTAAAACAACGGTTAACACTTACCAATGTTCGGCATTTCAGAATTATTGGAACTGCCAAGTTTTGGTATGATAAACTGTGGGATGGCCGGATCTGTAACAATACAATTAAGGGGAATGGGAACACCTGGCAGATATTTCCGCCATTTTTCAAAGGGAGACAACTTTCAGAACTTCCTGTTCGCTTTTCTATAGGCCCCGTCCCACTGAAAAAGGGGTCTACTCTTAAAGGAAAGAATTTGCTCCTCAGGAGCAAATTCATTCCTTTAAGAGTTGACTCCTATTGACATGGGAGACAAAAACAATTTTGCAGGAGTTGCCTCCCCTGAATGTGTACTCATTCCCTTAAATAGTTCACTATAACCCTGATAAAAAAGTGTTATTGGTAATGAAAGTAACATCACTGAAAATTATTACACACAAAAAATGCCATAAAACTATCTCAACATAAGCATAGATCTATGTAGCCCCCGTCCATCGGGGCTTGAAGAAATAGATGGGCTGCATGATGCTTCCACGCAGAGCTAAAACCGACCCGCACACGAGTACTGGTTAACCGCTTAGAGGATCTAAGCCTGCCCAGGCAAAGCGGTGCGAGTGTCGGACCGCCAATGCTTATAAAAACCTATTGGTTTCATTGGGCGGCCGGGCTTGAGATGTCATTTCATTTCAATGTCCGGTAAAAGTCCAATTACAGTGAAATTCTGCTATTAAGACCACCTAAAATTAAGACTAATGCTGCTTTAAAAAGCTTATTTAGTGATTGAATTTATTCTTTCTTTGTGTTTTCTGCTTACAGTGGACTTCTGGTCAGAGACCACCTTTGGGACTTTTCAAAAGTGGTCTTAAAGACCGTTTTTGAACAGTCCCAAAGGTGGTCTTAATATAGGAATTCTACTGTACATCCAAACTTCAGTGGCTTGAACACTAAACATGTTCTATAAAAGGGTAACCTTTGGAAGAAAGGAATACACCGAAGAACTGAGAAATATTGAGTGTACAAGTTTTCTGGGTCAGACTAGCTAGCTGCAATTTGTCCTCATTAGTGACCCTCAAAGATTTTCAAAACTCCAAAATGGAATCAATGATCCCAAAGGCCAAGAAAATGTAAACTACAAGGGACATTCATTTAACTGTATTACTAATGCCCCACCCCATTGTGTGGCTGTAAGGAGCAGGCGGAAACTGCGGAGATTTCACGGGGTAGTGATTTTTGTTGCACCTGCTTGTAGCAGGGTGCGACATAGGCGTCCGATTTTCCGTCCATGCGTCCGCCCGTTCGTCCGTCCGTCTGTTAACATTTATGTCGAAGTTCGACATTTACGTCAAAGTTTTATTTTACAAACCCCAGCTACCATCAAACCTTACATGAAACATCTCATAGACCTTCTCACTTTGTAAGCACCTTGACCTGGTGACTTTGACCTATATTTTGCGCTGAAGTGACTTTGACCATTACGTCGAAGTTCGACATTTACGTCGAAGTTCGACATTTACGTCAACGTTTTTATTTTACAAACCTCAGCTACCATCAAACCTTACATGAAACATCTCATATACCTTCTGATTTTGTAAGCACCTTGACCTGGTGACTTTGACCTATAATTTGCGCTCCAGTGACTTTGACCATTACGCCGAAGTTCGACATTTACGTCAAAGTTTTTGTTTAAGTCAACTACAAACCTCAGCTAACATCAAACCTTACAGGAAAGATCACCCTGACCTTCTCACTTTGTAAGCAACTTGACCTGGTGACTTTGACCTATATTTTGCGAGCGTTCGTCCGTCCGTCTGTAAACATTTACGTCGAAGTTTGACATTTACGTCAAAGTTTTTATTTAAGTCAACTACAAGCTTCAGCTGCCATCAAACCTAACATGAAGCATCTCCCTGACCTTCTGACTTTGTAGGCACCTTGACCTGGTGACTTTGACCTATATTTTGCGCTCCAGTGACTTTGATCATTACGTCGAAGTTCGACATTACGTCGAAGTTTGTATTGTAATCAACTATACGACAAAACAATCATCAAACCTTTCATGAAACTTCATCCTAGGCTCCTGACTAGGAAAGCACCTTGAGCCGGTGACCTTGACCTATATTTTACGCTCCAGTGACTTAGACACAAATTAAGTTGCTGTTCCAGATCTTGTCAAATAAAAGGCCAACAACAATAAAATTTTGCATAGTGCTTCTCCTAGATGTACTGACTCTGCAGGTACATTGACATGGGGACCTTGACCTATATTCTTCTCTCCACAGACTTGAACACATTTTACGTCGAAGTTCCAGATCTCCTCAAATAAAAGGCTCACAACCATCGAATCTTGTATACCGTAATGCTTCTCCTAAATGTAGGCTACTGACTCTGCAGGTACCTTGACCTGGTGACCATGACCTACGTTTTACGCTCCAGCGACTTTGACACATTTTACTTCGAAGTTCCAGATCTCTGCAAATAATAGGCCTACAACCATCAAATCTTGCATAATGCTGCGTCTTGGTGTACTGACTGTGCATGTACCGTGACTTGGTGACCTTCACCTATTTATCGTACTCCATTGACTTTTACACATTTTATGGTTAAGAAGGCTATCTCTCAGATGAAGACTGGCAAAGCACCGGGTCCCTCTGGCATAGTGGTGGATATGATAAGAGCTGCAGGTGATGCTGGTGCCTCGATGATCTGCGACCTTGCAGCTGCAATCATCTGTGATAGGAAGGTACCCTCTGACTGGGAACAGAGTTTCATTGTCTGTCTCTACAAGGGCAAGGGCGATGCAATGGAACGGGGCAACTACCGTGGTCTGAAGCTGACAGAACAGGTCATGAAAGTCCTGGAGGGGATTGTGGATGGCCTCCTTAGGCAGTTGGTGTCCATCGACGATTCCCAGTTTGGCTTCGTCCTAGGAAAAGGCACAACAGACGCAATGTTTGTTGTACGGCAGTTGCAAGAGAAGTATCTGGCGGCCAACAGGAGACTCTACATGGCTTTTGTAGACCTGGAGAAGGCATTTGACCGAGTGCCTCGGAAAGTCATCTGGTGGGCACTAAGAAAACTTGGAGTGAACGAGTGGATTGTGAAACTGGTCCAAGGGATGTATGCTAATGCTCGGAGCCGTGTCTGCGTTGGTGATGGTTACAGTGAAGAATTTGAGGTGAAGGTGGGTGTTCATCAAGGCTCTGTTCTCAGCCCACTGCTTTTCATCATTGTGCTTGAAGCCTTGTCATGCAAGTTCCGCTCTGGAGTCCCCTGGGAGGACGTGTATGCTGATGACCTTGTCATCATAGCTGAATCCCTTGAGGCAGCTGCCTTGAGGAATGTGTCAGGCGGCTCTTAACTTGGAAAGACGCAATGGAGGCGAAAGGGCTGAGAGTGAATGCAGGAAAGACAAAGATCATGATCTGTGGTACAGGTATGGACCTCTTGCAGAGTACAGACCAGTTCCCATGCGCAATATGTCGCACTGGAGTGGGCAGCAACAGTATCTTTTGTAATGGCTGCAAGTTCTGGGTGCACAAGAAATGCAGTGGGCTCAAACGCTTGATAGAGGACCCTAATTACAGGTGTACACAGTGCCAAGGAACTGCACTCCCCTTAGATGGCAGACCACAGAGGGAAGTCCAAGTCGGATCCGACAAGCTGGAGGTTGTAGCTTCCTTTTGCTACCTAGGTGATATGCTGTCTGCAGCGGGTGGTTGCGACCTTTCAACTACATCACGTCTGAAAACAGCCTGGAAGAAATTCAAGGAGTTGCTACCAGTTCTCTCTTCCCGCCACCTCTCGTTCAAGACACGTAGCCGTGTGTATAGCTCTTGTGTGCGGAGCGCAATGCTCCATGGCAGTGAGACATGGCCATTGACAAAGCCAAACCTCCAACGTCTACAGCGAAATGACAGGACAATGATCAGACAGATCTGCAATGTCAAGCCACAGGACACTGTCACCATCAGGTCCAGTGAGTTGCTTGAGCGTCTTGGCATTGAGGACCTGGACCTCCTCCTGAAAGAGAGAAAGGTTCGCTGGTATGGACATGTAGAACGCTCCAACGGTGCAGTCAAGACTGCCTGTGACATACAGGTAGGTGGAAAGCGGGGGCCAGGAAGGCCCAAGATGACCTGGAAGCAGCTAACAGAAAGAGATTGCAGAGAATGGAAGCTCTCTGCTATCGATCCTCATGATAGACAAGCCTGGAAATCTGGTGTAAGGTCTGCCATGCGTGCAGCAAGCCAGCTACCTGGAAGGGGGCCCACTTATGTGGACCTTGCCCCTGTACCTGCTTGTTAATCAAAAATCTGTTGTTGATGATGATGATGATGATTAGGTTGACGTGCCATATCTTCTTAACTATTAGGCCTACAACCACCAAACCTTGCATGGTGCTTCTCTTACATTTACTGACTCTGCGAGTACTTTGACCTCGTAAACTTGACCCATATTATGCACTCTAGTGACTTTAACACATTTTAAGTCAATGTTCTATATGTCCTAAAATAAATGGCCTACAGCCATCAAGCCTTGCATAGTGCTTTTCCTCGACGTACTGATTTGACACATACCTTGACCTGGTAACCATGGCCTATATGTTTTAGTCCAGTGACTTTGACACATTTTACATCAACTACCAACTGCTAAGAATGAAATTTACTTATTTAATAACAATGTTCTTATTGTGGCTCCTGTGATTTTTGCCCCTAGCAGGTGCGAGGCCGCCTTCTGCGGAATTCTTGTCTATAACAGGATTAAATTTCGATATAATCCCATCATTTCAAGTTGATTCAGTCATGTACAATGCAATGTGAAAACCAAAACAGGGCCCACATTAACCCTTATCTTGCTGTTCACAACAACCCCTATCTTTGCAAACAGTGAAGATCCAGATCAGATGGCTTCTGAAGAAGCCATCTGATCAGGATCTACACTGTTTGGCATTCAGTTTATGAATTTGTAGCAATAAATTATATCAAGTAATTTGATTGGTTGATAGACAGAAATGGGTGTGGCTTAAATGAATATTCAGCAAGATAAGGGTTAAAGGTTGCATTTGTCTGAATGTTTCAGTTTCATAGATATACAGTGAACTGTGTCAGATATATGGGACACCTGGTCAGTTTTCAGGTGAAATAAATCAAAGCACTGAGAAAACTGGTGGGCCGATTGTCTCTGGGTGTTGTTAGGAAAAATGGGCCTGAGCGTGGACTGTTTCGTTTAACCCTTAAACTCCTTTACTGAAAGCAAACCGTGTAGACCCTGATCAGACACTGCGTTTTTCGGTGCCTGATCCTTAAATCCCTATACTCTAAGCAAGCAGTGAAGACCCTGATCAGACGCCGCGTTCTGCGGCGTCTGATCTGGGTCTACACTGTTTGCCTAGCCCAACTCATGATTCCAGCCCAGATTTTACAGTTAACCTTTTAAGTAAACACGCTGACCTCACTGCGATAAAATTCTATAAATAATCTGCGTGGATTCCTACAAATCAGTGATGAGAGCCTTTTCGCGCGCTTTTGATTGATTGGTCAATAATGGTCATGTGGTTATCTCCGCGTTGGTCACGTGGACATTTGCAAGAATCGACTTTCTATCGTATGGTACATTTGGGTCGATTGATAAACAATCGACCCAAAAAATGAAAGGTGGTAAAATGACCTAAAACATAAGCCCCATCCGGGTCAGCAATAAAAAAAAAAAAAAAAATGCTACAAAGTAGAAGTAAAACAAAGATCAGGAATCGATACAATTAACTTACTCCACCCATCAAAGACACCAAAGGGAAAGAAACACAAACATTAAGCGACCAGACTATAATGGTAACCTAAACAAAGGAAGGCCATAAGGACAGATACTTTCCCACAAAATGGCCATATGGCCATCCAAAATAAAAAGACACACGTGATACACACAGTAAGTAACAAACAACAATATAAATAAACCGCCACAGAATAACCGCCTTGGAACGGTCAGTGGAAAGATTTCCACTGGGGGGCTTAAATCGATTTTACGTGGCCACAATCCTCGCCCTTACTTCCGTCGCGATTTAGACAAATAATTTGTTCAGTCCACATGAAGGCCTCCTAACTCATCAGTGCAACATCTCATTTTTGCTGTTGTGGCAGATGTGGTCAAACAAGATGTAAGGTTCAGGGTGAAAGAAACTGCTGATACTTTTCGTGCTCCAAATATTTTGAGATAATTAAGGATGTTTTGTTTTCTTTTTATCTTGACAAGGTATGATGAGGTGATTCTAATGAGTACACAGGACAATCCTTAACTACACTGATCATTATAAAGAGATACTTAAATCATTCCCATTATGCCATTATGCCTCCTGAGCTGGCGCTACAAATACACTCCAACTTCATGTATTAAGCAACCATCTAAAACCATTGCTTAAGACAGGTGCTTTTCATACACTTCTCTACTTTTGGAACCGAATGCCTGCTTGCTTGAAGACATCTATTCATGTAACAGTATCACACACCGTGTGTTCATAATTGTTTTATTGCCCCTTGTGATATACTGTCAATTGCAGATCAAAGGTGGCCATTAATAGGGTGATTAGTCCACTGACTGAGGCGAGTGAGTATTTGAGTTTTACGTCTCACCAACAGCGAAGGTCATACGGAGACGTGATATCGATTTATAGACTCATACGAAAGTCTGGAGAAGCCCAGGATCGATCCCGCGACCCCTGGTTTACCAGGCGAATAACATAACCACTACACCACGGAGGCTTCTAACCACTGACTGAGGCACTTAAGGGGAAAATCAAAAGGTACACTTTATTCAACAGTTATTAAACTACTGATTCCCCAAGGATGCCCCTTACCTGTTGAAGACAGAGGACTTTCCTTCAGTCAACACTGAGGTCTACATAATATTATGTAATGAAGTGATAGTCCTCAATAATCAAGAATAAATGCCTTTAATTAATAAAGGTGAATTTTAATAAATTTGCCTTCTTCAGGAACCGCATGCCTGCTTGCTTCAGGCAGTTTGCTTGCTTAATAGAAGTGGCCACTATGGCAGGTTTTACTGTAACCCTCAATGGCTCAAACTACCTGTCTCACAATCGAGCCAGCGCATGACAAAAACTTCAATAAGACGTGTGCGCCCAACGAAGACTCAGATCAGCCTGCGCATCCGCGCAGTCTGATCAGAGTCTTCATTGTGAGCTCTAAGGATAGCTAAGGGCCAAATGCTCATTCATGCAGCAAAAGAAGTCTCTGGTTAGACTATATGGATGGGCAGGCTGATCTGAGTCTTTGATGCACGCACACGCCTTATTGTAGGTTTTGTCATGCGCTGGCTCAATTTTCATAGTTCCAGAGGTGTTTAAGCCACTAAAGTTTGACTGTGATAAGTTATCAAACATGGTGTTCTCAAAAATGCTGAAATGAATTGAGCCGGCGCATGACAAAACCTACAATACCCATGCTATGATCCAAGACTCAGCTCAGCTGACCCGTCAGGTTAGCCTGGTCGGAGCATTCACTTATTGTCCTATGAATAGTCCAGAGTCTATAGAAGGCTCATGCGATCAGCGAAGACTCTGATCAGACTGCGCGGATGCGCAGGCTGATCTGAGTCTTAGCTGGTCGCCCAGGTCTTATTGTAGATTTTATCGTGCGCTGGCTCAATTATAAGAAAAAATACACCACAGTTATCCTTGTTATCCGTTCTTATCTGAAGCTGTGTGGGTCCAAGAATGCTTCTGGTAACATGCTCAGTATTTAGGGATGTTTTTTTAAATTCGGTAGGACGTTCCTACCAGAGGTACATTATGGGATGCAGCCCACAGTGGTAACTGTGACCCTACAGTGGTAACTGTGGATGCTTTGTGCATCCCACAGTGTACTTTGCAATCAACGTTTGCACCCCATACAGTCGTACTTTAATGGCTCGAACACCTTTGGGACTTCGAAAATCTGTTCGAGACAGGGGTAGTTCGAGCCACTGAGGTTACTGTCAGGAGGCATAACGAGATACTTTCAGTCATCTTTTCGGTGTTCTATAATGAAAATGTATGCTGTGTGTACGCATTAGAATCGCCTCATCGAGGCGATTCTAATGAGTACACATAGCATACATTTGCAAGATAAAAGACTAAAATCTTCTGAATTATCCTCCACTATTTCATATGTAGAGGATTTCGCGAGGGGCTCAAGAATGGGTTCGACACATCCATGGTAAACGAGCCATCGGTGTTCGAGCCATCGAAGTTCTACTGTAAATATTTAGGTAGTGTCTATTTGTTTAAGACTTTTACCCCTGCATATAGTAACTGTTTAGCTGTGTAGAAGTTAGCTTGTTGGGGTACCTTTAAAGTGACTTAAACATGCATGATTTATATTTTCCTTCCAAAGAAGGGTCATCATTGTGGGGTTCACACCATAAAACTCTCGGCTGGACACTGTCCAACCATGGACAATGTGTCTGTATACAGTCTGGGCTGCATCCTTCAAATATGAAGCTAGTCCATTTAGCTAATTTGCGCTGAACAAATACGTTTGCATTATGGGGTGCACCTCTCAATGCAGAATCGACCCACAAGGTACCATATTCTCTACCGACCATCCCACTATGTACCGCTGGTAAGAGCGAACTTCCGGAATCCCTTTAGCACCGTGAAAATTTGTTCGAGGATCGGGGTAGTTTGAGAGATATTCACAGCGCCAAGTGTACACAAAATACCTTTACAAGATACGGTTCGAACACCTTTGAGACCACAAAAATCTGCGCAAGACATGGGTAGTTCGAGCCACTAAAAGTACTGCCAGGAGGCATAGTGGGGTTAATTTTTTGACATTATTTTGGTGTTTTATTGATAAAAATGTATGCTTTGTGTACTCATTAGAAACTCTTCATCGAGGTTATCTAATGAGTACATACAGCAAACATTTGCATGATAAGAGTCCAAAATCTCCTCAATTATCCTCATTCGTTCACCTGAAACTGACAACTGCCCTTTTTGAATCAGGGGAAGGGTGTCTATCTCACATAAGTTTGACTGTATTTACCTGTTGGTCCCCATGCACCTTCTCTCCCCAAACCCCCAAATCCAGGAGGTGGGGGTACGACGTTCTTTCCTATTCCACGCCCAACACCAATAATACCACGTCCACGTCCGCTTCCAACAGGAGGCTGTTGATCAGGACCTGGAGAATGCTTGGGAACTGGGCTGGAATCATGCCGATAAATGATCTCAGGACTTTCATCTTGGGGACTATGTGTTCCGTTCTGTTCTCCATTTACTGAAAATATACATTGATGTCTTTGTATCACTGTTCGTCATGGTTATCTGATCTTGGTCTGCAATGATTGCTTATGATATCTGTCCCAATACATAAAATTATTAAAGATCAAGATCGTTTCACTTATATCAAGCCAAATATTAACTTGAATTTGTTTTTCTACAAAAAACACAGTTGTCTCCCCCTTTTTGACCTCGAACTATGACCTGGACATTGGAGGTATTGACCTGGGTCATCGAATAAAGGTGAACATTTCTGCAATGTAACTTTAAACAGCCCATCCAGATTTAAGAAAGTTATTGACCAGACAAAATGCCTTTTTTCAAACTTTGACCTCTAAGTATGACCTTGACAATGGAAGTCCCAACCTGTGTCTTGCACGCGACTCATTATCTCATGATGGTTAACATTTCTGCCAAGTAATTTCAAAATCTATCAAGGAATACGAAAGTTACTAGCCGGACACGAAAAAAGACCCTTTTTGACATTTGACCTTTAAGTATGACCTTGACCTTTGAGTTACTGACTTGGATCTTGGGCATGACACATCCTCTCATGATGATAAACATTTCTGCCAAGTAATTTCATAATCCATCAAAGAATAAGAAAGTTATTGACTGTATACTAAAAAGGCCCCTTTTTACGTTGGACGTCTAAGTATGACCTTGACATTGGAGGTACAGATCTTGGTCTTGCGCTCAACACATCATCTAATGAAGGTGAACATTTCTGCAAGGTTACTTTAAAAAGTCCATCCAGAAATAAAAAGTTATTGACCGGACACGAAATAAAAGACCATTTATTTTACAGTTGACCTCTAAGTATGACCTTGACCTTGGGAGTGCCGACCTGGGTCTTGCAACAAAAATTCTCTCATAATGGTTAACATTTCTGTAAAGTCATTTTAAAATCCATCCAGGAATAAGAAAGTTATTGATCGAACACGAAAAAAGACACTTTTTTGACCTTTGACCTTTGAGTATGACCTTGATCTTGCATGCAACACATCATCTCATGATGGTTAAGATTTCTTTGAAGTAATTTCACAATCCAGCCAGGAACAAGGAAGTTATTGACCAAACAGGAAAAAGACCTTTCTGACTTTTGACCTCTAAGTATTACCTTGACCTTTGAAGTACCAACCTGGGTAATGCGCTCGACACATCGTCTCATGATGGTTAACATTTCTGCCAAGTAATTTCAAAATCCTACTAAAATAAGTTATTGACCGGACACTATTTGCCCATACATACATACACGATTTTGTGATGGCAAATAACTAAAAAGTAGAAAAGCAACAGTTATAGTTCTTGCGCTCTGCATGTCGCCAAATGTTGATTAATATTTATATGAAGTTTCTTGAAGATAGCTTGAAAGGTTTTCAAGTTACAGAGCGGACCAATTTTGTGACAGACGGACAGACAGCTGAGCAGACAGACGCCCTGTGGTAAAGCGGGGAGACATAATTAGAGGTGTGACGAATCCCGAAGTATCAAAAGAATAACCACCTGACCTTTCACTGCATCATCATCAGCGTCATCATCATCAACGTCATCATCATATTTTGATTAACCGGCAGGAACAGGGGCAACATCCACATAAGTGGGCCCCCTTCCAGGTAGCTGGCTTGCTGCAAACATGACAGATCTCAAACCAGACCAGGGCCAAGGATTACAATGCGTACTTAAATTTTAAGTACCTACTTAAACTAAGTATTTACTTAACTGTCGTATAAACTGAATTCCATAGAGTTTCTTTCGTTTAAGTCGATACTTAACCA